>CM050522.1:51310749-51919499 GCA_027563665.1 Antrozous pallidus
AGCATTGAACAGACTGTCAAACTACAGTGGGAAGACAAGGGAGGGTGGGGGGCGGGGGCTGTAAGAGATAAACCAAAGGACTTGTATACATGCATATAAGGGTAACCGATGGATACAAGACACTGGGGTGGTGGGGGGCAGGTAAGGTCATGTGCTTGGGGGGTGGGGGAGGCTGGGAGGTGGGGGAGGTTGGGGGAAGGTCAATGGGAGGAAAAAAAGGAAACATATGTACTATTATTTGTAATACTTTAAAGAATAAAAAAAATTAAAAAAAAGAAAAGAAAAAGAATCTTTTTCAGAGGCCAGCTTGAAAATTATAGCAATCTATACACAATGTAAAGTTTCTCTTCTATAGAATATTAGCATATAAGGTTTACTATGGAATAACTGTGAGATTCTACTTCTAAGATGGGAGACTCATGAGTCCCTTGTTTTAGATAGTTAGCAATAGCAGGGACAGAGAAGTTAAGAGAAGTTAGTGTATCAGTTAGGACTTTCCAGAGAAATAGAACTGCTATTTAGCATTTCTCTCTCTCTCTCTCTCTCTCTCTCTCTCTCTCTCTCTCTCTCTCTCTCTCTCTCTCCCTCCTCCTCTCTCTCTCTCTGATATTTTAAGGAATTGCCTCACATGATTGTGGTGTGAAATCTGAAATCTGTAGTCCAGGCTGGCAGGCAACTCAAGCAGGAGCTTATGCTGCAAGTCTTGAGGGAGGTTTTTTTCTCTCTGGTAAGCCTACTTTTCCCTCTTAAGGTCTTCATCCAATTGGATGAGGCCCACCTACATTAACATGAATAATCTACTTTACTTAGGTCAACTGATTGTAGATGTTAACCACATTAAAAAAATTACCTCACTGTTATGCCTAGATTAGTGTTTGAATGAATAACTGGGTATTATAGTCTAGCCAAATTCACCCATAAAACTAACCATCACAGAAAATAAAGCTGGAGTCTTTGCAGCAAGGCAGAAAGAAATCCAAGGAAAGGATAGCTAGTTCTCAAAGTGGACTATTGTGTATGGTGAGGATAAAGGAGGGGAAATGAGTCTACTGACATCAGGCCCATCCTTCTGGGATTGGGGAAATAATGAACACATTCCTCAGGTGGGATATTCCTTACAAGATATTTTCTATTGAAAAATTTTTGCATTGTTGGCACCAAGATAGATAATCATTTGGGCTGTGGGTGGGGTGCGGGTAGGGGTGGCTACATCTCTGAGTTATAAAATTTGAATGGTAGAAAAAACATTTGGCTGGAAAACTAAAGACAAGAAAAGCTGTCTCTTAGCCTGCAGTTTATTGATAAGATAAAATGAATTCACTAGCATCACTTTGAAACTTGAGAGATCTTAATAAATATCAATGGAATCAAGAGCTAGACAATAAAGATTAATTATATAGAGGCCTTTATTACTAATTTAAGATGTATAAAAATGTCATTGACTACAGTGAGCTGGCTTTATCACAGTATATTAGTAAATATAAAAATATTTGTCAAAGATTCACTCAGGACCTATTCCCTCAACCCTGCTTTACTCATAAGGTTGCTGTTCTACAGCTGGGAATTCTCCTACCAGGAAGATTCTTCAGGAACCCAACCATCTAGATTTGGGAGGGATCCTGCTATTGGCTCCTATATATAAAAGCAAAAGCATCAGATTCATCATTGTGTCTATGATAGAGTATGTCTACTGAGACAGTGGGAAAGATTTATGCTTCAATTATTAATAGGTTAGCACTACCAATACATTTAACAAAACCCATTCCCCTTCAATAAAAGATAACCATTAACTGCTTCTAAACTCAGCCTATCAACTTTGTTAGTTTAAGTAGACTCGTTCAATAGTTGTATAATGTTGATATTTCTAATGTTCTCCTGTTTAGTAACTCCCCAGCTGTGGAAACATTTGGTTTTCTTCTGTAATGAAAAGGAGAAAAATAGAATGTTTTCTTTCTTCATCCTCTTTTGTAAATTTTCCTGAAAATGGTCTTTAAGTCAGAAACCATCACATACTTGGCTGTAGACAGTCACAGAGTGTACTTCTGTAGTTCTAATGAGCATCAAATATGGGTGGGGCCCCGTAAAATCTGTAAGCTGCCCTCTGAAACCGTCTCCACTTCTCTTTGGATACAAGAGCCTACCTTTTCAGGAGCATCTGTGCCTTTTGTAGACTTTTATTCTGGTTAAAAATTTAAAAGGGAGCTACTTGTAACGTCTTTAGCATTAACTTAAGCTATAGTAGGCCTATAAAACAATCATTGAGATGCTATTAAAAGTATATGAATAATAAAACAGCCACAATGAGACAAGCTTTAAAGGAGCACCTTGGCCTTGGTAGCTCCCCCGAGGCAGAAGAAAGGCTTCTGGGGTTGTGGGGGGATATAACTTGGCTCTGTCCTGAGCAGTTAAACGTTTTTTGGGAACCAGGAAATATGTGCCCCCATTTTTTTTTTTAATTAGGAGAAAAGGTCATGGGACATTTTCTCAGTTGTAAATGGCAATAGAGCATAATGCAATAATATTTCTAGGAAATAGCCTCAGGTTACCTTGTTTATATGGGATATTTATGAAGGCACAAGTTTTATGATGTTGTTTTATTGTTAAGAGTCAAAGGCACTATAACCCAGGGCTCTGTAGGGTGTGATGGAACAACTCTGGGGTTTTAAAGCAAAGCAACTTTGGGGAAATTGCTTAAGTTCACTGAGTCTTAGTTCCTTCATTCATAAAATATGATTAGTATGATACCTGTTGTAAAGGGTTTATTAAATTACTGAAGACAACATATATAAGGTACAGAGTCCATCTCCAATAACACATCTGGTGTTTAATAATGTTAGTTTCTTTTCTCCTTCTGTTATTTTGAGATTAGAGGCCTGGTGCATGGGGTGGGAGTGGGGGGAGGGATCATGGCAGATTGGCTGCTGGACCCAAGGAGGGAGCCAGCCCTTGCCCCCCCCTTGGGAAAGGTGCTACATTAGCTGCCATCCACACCTGGTTCCCCATTCCAGCCTGGGCCTGAAGGCCCTGGTGGGGTTGCCAGGCAGGGCACTCGTGGAAGGAACAGACATGTTATTGCTACCCTCGGTGTCCCGCCATTACATGGTTCCCCACCTCCTCCCCTCTTCCTTCCCTTGCTGCACCACCACCACCATGGGAGGCGGGTGGCCCCAGGGGATGGAGAGGATGGGAGACAAATCCTTGTGTCGAGGGCTGACTTTCAATAGATTGCAGCAAGGGAGCTGCTGTACTATATACAAAACACTGACCCAGAAGCAGGTCTCTATACATGGTTTAGCACCAGGGACTAATGGGGGCTGACTGGATGGTGGGCAGAGGGAGGTTGGCTGTGGGAGCGCACTGACCACCAGGGGGCAGCTCCTGCATTGAGCATCTGCCCCCTGGTGATCAGTGTACATCATAGCAACTGGTGGACCGTCATTCCAGTTATTCTGGTCATTTGATCATAATGGTTGCTTAGGCTTTTATATATATAGATTATCAGTGATCTAATATAATGTCTATAATATTTACTTGGTATTATTATCTAATAGACATCTCTTTTATATCTATGAAATAACTCTGATGTTTGAGGTCACAATGAATAAATGTCCTTAACTGGTGTTAGGAATTTCAAGAATCTTAAGATCCTTAGAATTCCACCAATATATATTTAAAAATAAACTATTTTATTGAAAGATAGCATATGTTTAGAAAAATGCACAAATTTTAAGTATACAACAGAATTAGGATGTGAAAGTTCTGTGTAATCACCACTTAGATAAAAATATACATCTCTATCAGTACCCCCAAAGAGCCTTTCATGATCACCCCAATCATTCACACTTTCCTCTCCCCAAATAATAATGATCCTCACTTCTCACAACATTAATTAGTTTTGCCTGCTTTTGAACCTTATATAAATTAAAATATATTATTTTGTGATTAGCTTCTTTCACTCTACAGTTTTTTTCCTACCAAGATTCATATGCTTTGTTGCCTATAGCAAGTGCTCCATCCATGTTTCTGCACTGTATTCATTAAATGAATATATCACCATTATTTATCCACCTATTGTTGGCAAATATTTTGATAATTTTTAGCTTCGCCTATTAAAAACAGTGCTGTATGAACATTTTAGCATATTTCTTTTGGTGAATATATATTTACATTTCTGTTGGGATTACACCTTAGAGTGGAATTGCTGACTTAGTAGGTAGGCATACACTCAATTTTACTAGAGACTGCTAAACACTTTTCCAATGGTTGTGCCATGCAGTCTGCCATACTTGTCCCCTGCCCCCCTACAAGTGATGTATGAGAGTTTCCATTGCACTATATGTTTGCCATGCTTTGTACAGTCAGTCTTTCACATTTTAGCTGTCCTGATGCTTGGGGGTGATGTCTTTGTGATTTTGATTTGGTTCCCTAATGACCAATGAGCGTGAATACCTTTTGGTTTGTTTATTGGTCATCTGGATTTTCTCTCTTTCTTTTTTCTTCTCTCTGTGCATCCCTGTCTCCTTTCTTCCTAAATCATTGATCACCCATATTTCAGGCTTGTCCTACTGCTCTATAAGTCTACATATTAGATTGAATTTAAGGTATTCATTAAGATTGAAAAGAACTGGGCCAGAAAGGGCAACTCAGCACTGGAAGGAAAGCCTGAGAGTTAGCATATCTGGGTTCTACTCTCAGATCCTCTACCTGTCCTTGTGTCCTTGCTCATAGTATATGTCTTTGGGTCTCTCTCTCTCTCTGGCTCTCATTCTGGTTGGTAAAATAAAAATAATTAAATGATTTATAACAGCACTTTCATCCCTGGCACTTTATGATTCCCCACACTTGAGCAGAATGTCTACCATATCCTCACTGACTTGAACAGTCCGCCCTAAAGTGATCTGGAATAGTGATCACAAAAAAAGGGTCTAAGAGTTGTTTTTGTGTGGTAAAGCTTGTCCTTTAATCTTATTGACAAAGGGACCTGGGTGATAAAGGATCTGGCAGGACTGAGGAACTTCTGGTTTTTAAGAAAATGAAAGTCTCTCGAGTGGTTCTATGAATCTGAGGCTATATAGGCTGAAATAAAGATTTTGAGTCACTAAAGGAAGTCATAGCCCAAATCTTTATTAAAAATCATGATTATGTTTATTCAGAGTTCACTAAGTCTTTGAATCTCTTCTGTGATTCTCTATCTGCCCCACCTCTGTATGTTCATAGCAGGACTAGAGACTCAGTACAATGTGGCCCCCAGAAAGTTATCCAGCAGGCGACTGAGGGATCAGTGATGGGTAAGGGAATCACTGGGTGGTTCCACAGGCTTTCCTCTCCTTCGGGTACCCCACTATGCTTCTTCCACCAAGAGGAATTACCAGGGACTTAAGCTAGATTCAGTCACTGTCTGACAGAATAGAATTTACTTAGATGAGCTTCTTAACAATACATAAGCTTTGTGGTTTTTTGTTTTATTGCTTACAAATATTTGATTTGACATAAAATTTAAGACCATAAAAATGTTAACATCATTTTTCTAAGTAATTAGTTTTGAAGATACATGTAAACTTCTATTATGATTAATTTAACTAGTTTGCCTTTATAGACATTGAAATAGTTTAGTTTTCCTATGTCAGAAACTATAAACACCCTTTTAGTTAATTCTGTATGTGTAAGTTTAATTAAAAAACAGATTATTATGGAAAATTTCTAACATACACAAATGTGGAAGGAGTAGTGTCATAAATCCCCATTAATCCATCAATTAGCTTTAAGAATTATCAACACATGGCCAGTATCATCTCATTTATAGCAGTCCAATGTCTCCTCCCCATTGTTTGAAGCAAATTACATTTTATCCTGAGATAATTCAGGGTTTACTTCTAAAAGAATAATTCTTTATAAAAATCGTGGTTCTCTCTCATATTTGAATCATATGTGTATTGTAGAGAAAATTAGGGCAACAAACTGTATTTGCTTTCTAACTCGTTATGTAGCAACCTACTAAACCTTAGTGGGTTAAAACAACATATATTTGTTATCTCACTATTTCCATGGGTTAAGAGTCCAGGCATGGCTTTGAATTAGAGGGATTCTCTGAATTACGGTTTTACCAGACTATAAGCAAGGTGTAGGTTAGGGCTGTGGCCTTACCCTATGCTCAGGGTTCTTTTTTTTTAAAAAAAATATTTTTTATTGATTTTTTACAGAGAGGAAGGGAGAAGGATAGAAAGTCAGAAACATTGATGAGAGAGAAACATCGATCAGCTGCCTCTTGCACACCCCCTACCAGGAATGTGCCCGTAGCCAAGGTACATGCCCTTGACCGGAATGGAACCTGGGACCCTTCAGTCCTCAGGCTGACACTATCCACTGAGCCAAACTGGTTAGAGCTCAAGGTCCTCTTTTAAACTCACTTGTTTGTTGGCAAATTCAGTTCCTTGTGGTTTTGGAACTGAGGCCCTCGGCCTCCTAGAGGCTTTGCACAGCTCCCTGCCACATGGCCCTCTTGCAGCATGCAATGGGCTTCTTCAAGCCAAAAAGGGAGAGTAGTCTCCAATGGCAGCGAGGGTCCAAGCCTGTTTTAGTGACTTTCACTTATTAAGTCAGACCCCCCTTTCCCTCTGGTAATCACCATACCGTTGTCTGTGTCTACGAGTTTTATTTTCTTGTTTAGGATTATCTCTCATTTGATTAAATGAAAATAAACTGATTTGGCACTTTATATCTGCAAAATCCCTTCACTTTTGTCATATTCTATTGACTAGAAGCAAGTCATTTGTCCCACCGGTACTGAAGGAGTGGACATGAACAAAGGCATGAACAATTACTAAGAGGAATATACTACCTCAAATTCCATTTAACTGCTAGTTCACAGCAGAAGTTGGCAAACTCTTTCTGGAAAGGGCCAGATAGTAAATATTTTAGGTTTTGTGGGCCAGATGGTCTTTGTCGCAACCATTCATTCAACTCTGCTGTTGTCAAAGGAAAGCTGCCACAGATATCATGTAAATAAGTGGGAGTGGCTGTACTAATAAAGCTATTTAGAAAAACAGGCTGCAGGCCACATTTGGTCAGTAGGGCTATAGTTTGCTGACCCATGACTTAGGATATATGCCATTCTAATATATTTTTTCTTCTTGAAAAATATATACACACATGCAATGTACATCAAATTTGATGCTATTTCATAACCTGCTGTGGGCACTATAAGAAATAGTGATCTAAAAGTCTGTTCATGTATATCTTGCCTTGAGTACATTACTCATTACATCATTCAATAATTCCTACCATGATGTTCCCCATAAGGGATTTTCTTTGGAATTTAGTAGTTATAGAGTTTTGCTTTCCCCAACTAACTGATTTTTCTCTATTATAAAAATTATGTAACTCACCATATTTCCCTTTTCATTTTGGTTTCTAGGAAGCTCAGAGTTGAACTTATAACCCAATTATTGCAACTATAAAGACCTGGCAGATTGTATACTGTGCTTCTCTGCCCAGGCATTGATATTTTATCTGTATTTTAATTTTCTGTGTTTTTCTACTTTAGTGTGTAAACTTCTTTGTGGAATAACATTGGGTACAAACATGATTTTCTTTTCTTTTTATAAAAATATATTTTTATTAATTTTTTTTTTACAGAGAGTTAGAAACATTGATGAAAGAGAAACATCGATCAGCTGCCTTCTGCACACTCCCTACTGGGTATGTGCCTGCAACCAAGGTACATACCTCTGACCGGAATCAAACATGAGTCCACAGGCCAATGCTCTATCCACTGAGCCAAACCAGTTAGGGCCAAATATGATTTTCTAAGTGTGGGAATCTGTAGCAAATGAAGGGCTGGCAGCTGGGAGCCAGAGTCCCTTGGATTCAAGGGACTACTGAATTTGTACTCATAGTAGCTCCAAATTAGAACAGTCCAAATATCTATTAAAAGGCGAGTTAACACATTGAGGTATCATCATGTGATGATATCAACAAACAGATCGAACTACTGATATATATTACAACATGGAAGGACTTCCCACAGACACTTGCTGAGTAGAAAAAGCAAGACACAAAAGTGTACACACTGTATGATTTCACTTATATCAAGTCCAAGAACAGACGCAATGAACTGAAGGTGATGGAAGTCAGAGAGTGATTGTTGTGGGGCAGGGGTGATTTCCTGGGAAGTGGAAAGAGGAAACCTTGGTGGGGGGGGGGGGGGGCGGTGGCTAGAAATATTCTATAGTGTGAACTGAGCTGTTGTGATTGAGTGTATGCACATGTAAAAAAAAAATCCCGGTGTCGATTTAGGTTTAGTACACTTTGTGCATTTTACTGTGTATATAAACCCACTTCCGAAAGAGAGCAGCTGATAATACAGCTCCTTGCTTATTTCTCTCTTCTCCGCTTATATCCAGGTGCCCCATGGAAAAGAACTTTGAAGCGGATGATCTCAAAAGTTCATAACTTTGTTGTTTCCCAAAGTTCACAGGTTAGCAGCAATTCTATAACTTTATTACACCACCTCTCTTAAATGCGTAGTTGAAAAAAATATGTGGAGAACTTCTCAGCCAAGAAGGTGGGTCACATTCTATGGCTGTGCTGTCTGTCCACTTCATGAAGTGGCTGAGAGGGTGAGTGGAGGTTGGAATCCAGTCCCTGGGCCACTTGCCAGGCTCAGCACCTGAGAACAGTGTTTGCCTACAGTGGCACTTTTTGTACTTTGCACTTAGCAACACAGGTCATAGCTGTTCTACACAAAGACAGCACTTAGAATGTAATATTACTTTTCAGGACTGAGTATATTTGGTGATCTTCAAGATAGAAGGCAGCCTGTACCTGGGTCTTTGCAAACTCAGGAGTCTGTTATAAAATAGAATAGGAAGAATCAATATCAATTCCCTCTCCTTACTTTTCATGTGTATATTCTACTTAAGGATGTTAAGGATTCAACCTCTAGATGGTCTAGTAATGGCTTAATGGGGCAGAGCCATATGGAGTTTGGGGGAGAATGAATTTTTTGCTGACTAAGAGATCTCTACTTTTAGCTGAAGCCCCTTAGAAGACTGAGCTCATCTTGACTTTTAAAGAGGTCAGGATGGCCATCACTTAAAGGAAAGCATGTGAGCAAAAGATGGGAGGAAGCATCTAATCAAATCTATCCCAGCTGAAACACCAATGTCCCGGAAAGAAAGCAAGAGTGAAAATCAAAAGCAGATTGAGATCTAAAAAGGCACTTAGCATTTTTAAGTGCTAAGATATAAATTTCCAGTTATATTATCAACCAGATAAATGGATGCCATCAAGACTTATCTATAGTTAATAATACTGTATTCCAGATTTGAAAGTTGATAAGAGAGTTGATCTTGAAAGTTCTTATCACAAGAAAAAGTATTTGTAACTGTATGGGAACAGATGTGAACTAGACTTATTGTGATTATTATTTCACAATATATACATATATGGAATCATGTTGTAAATTTGAAAATAATATAATATTATATGTTAATTTTTTCTCAGTTGAAAAAAATAAAGATCTACCTCTTGCCCAGGTATAGTGAAATATTAATACATGCTAGACTATTGCTCAACTTATACCAGCCTTTTCTCATTTGGTATGAGATAAACTAGAATTATAGCTGAGTGTGAAGCTGTCTCCATCACAATAAAAGAGCCTGCCTGGAAATAATAGTTATGAAAAAAAATCCCAAGCAATACGATTTAATAAGCCTAAGTATTGATTACTTATATGATTTTGGTATTAGGTTAAGGAAAAAAAGTCTTATACCTACTTTGGATATTTTAGATATATTTCAGTAAAACTTACATTTAAACATATACATAATTTTCTAGGCTAATTACTGATATTACTCACAAGAGATTTTAGAGGAAGTTGTCTTTGAAGTGCTATTAACTCAGCCTTTTGGGATAATACAGAAATAAGTCTGGTGAAAATTCAGGATATTGGGATCTCTTCCTTCTCTAACACAGTCTGAACACACTCCCATGAATCAAGAGACTATTTGATGTTGCTCCTTGAACACACCCACGGATTTGTTGATGAACTCCTAACTTGCTCACATTCCCTTTGGTTGAAAGTAACGGAGACCCACTTCAAATCAATGCAAACAGGAAAGGGACTTACTGAAGATCCTTCCTAGTCATGTAGATTTATTTTGTTGAGTTCATAAAAGAATTCCTGGGACAAGATTGCTTTGACATGTAGAGTTTAGAGGCTTTCTGAACTCTTGAGTTGTACTTTAGGTCTTTTAATGGAATGTAGATTTCCACTGTACTCTCACTTGTTTTTCCCCGGAGAAGATCTCCTTGGTTGGTGTTCAGAAGACTCAGCTGGCACGGGTTCACTTGAGCCCACATTTTTAGTGACTATAGTTGGCCAGCACAGTATTGGGAACACAAATGAGTGAGAAATCCTGGCCATAAAAGGCTTGTGCAGGAGTTGAATATATAAATACACAATTGCCCTACACTATGAGAAGAACTATAGAGTGGTTCACTAAGGCTGTGGTAGTAACACAAGGGGGCAGGGTCCACTTGGCATGGGGGCTCATGAATAGCCTCAGAGAGGGTATGACACCATCTCCTCTCTTGTTTATCTCAATCCACCTATGGTTCCAACCTGTGTTAGGCTGTAGCCCTCAGAATTCTCCCTGTGGCTTGGTGCTAAGAATGCCTCTGCTATCATTAACCCAATGGCCAGGCTGAAGGGGAGGGCTCTGGTACTCACGGCTCTGCTTGGGGAAGTTCAAGGCCTAGACATCCTAGGCTCTGCCTCCTGGAACTTGAGTCTGTAGATAGGATGAGCTGAATCGATCAGACCCAACTGACTCTTGTTCAGCTGAGTAGACAAATTAAAACAAACACAACAAAACATGATAAGAAATACCTCCACTAAACTTAAAACAACAGTGTCTGGAGACTGTTATAGCTGTGAGGAAAACCTAATATGATGGTTTGTGTTGAATCCCTCCTGGTTCAAAGGTCACAATCCAATTCCAGCCCATAAGACCTTCACCTGAATTTGTGAGGCAAAACCTACAGTGAAGATTAAGAGCAGAATGGGCTCCTGAGATGATTACTGTAATGAATCTGGCAAAACTCCCAGTCTTTGCATTTAGGGAGGAAGAAATGGCAGCTACAAAAATGAGTTAATGTCAAAGGCAATCTATACTCAGGTACTTTGAAGGTTTTCCTGGGCACCTCCTACCCTTATTTGAGTCTTAGTGTAGTGTAGTGTATTGTATGTGCTTCAAATCATACTCATCTTGATCCATGTCCGGTGGAGTAGGCCATCAACAAAAGGAAAGCCCCCCACATCACTGACTCCAGCTATGGACTCTAGAGCAAGTCTCTAGCTTCACTGGTTTTTGTTTCCTTATCTTTGAAATGGGAGTAATAACTCCGAAAGAATAAAGATAACAAATGTAAAGTACTGACTGCAGAGCTTGGAACACAGTAGATGTTCCAAAACTGGTAGTCATTGTTTTTATATTATCAAACAAAAGCTGACAACTGTCTAGCTTGGCATTACCCTGAGTGTAGCCCACAGATACATGCCAGTTGGCTAGTTGTTTATTATCCGTGCCGATGACATAAGCACTGAAATGGCAAGTGTTTAGAAACTTTGATAATTTGATAGAGAAATTTTATATCTGTTGAACCTAGTGATAAAATTGTTGGTCTTGTGTTTTTTAATTTTTTTAAAATAATTTGTTTTGTTTAGATTCTAAAATAATAAAAGCATAATATGCTAATCAGATCTGATGTCCTTCCGGATGTCCTTCTGGAAAAAGCCAGGGCTGCAAGGAAAGCCAGGGCTGCAAAGGAAGCACAGGTCCCAGGTGTCAGAGGGAAGCTTGTGCCAGCAGCCAGGGGAAGGAAGGCCTACTCTTGCACGAATTTCATGCACCGGGCTTCTAGTGTCTTTATAAAAGTCTGAGCTCACAGCAATTTGGATATTTAAGAATCTCATGATTCTGCACAAATTGTTTTAAAAGCACTGGTCTAGCTTATTCCCCATCAGCCAACTTGCTGAAACTGAGTCCCCAAATGCTTTTTGTATTATTTAGGGAACCTACAGGGGCATCTCCTGTGTGCTCACACATACTGCTCTTTTTTATTTTATTTTTATCTCTGTTGTACAGTTTATTAATTACATTGTTCCCCCTTTTTTCCCCTATAGCTCCCCTCCACCTGGTACCCATCCCACCCTCTGCCCTCACCTCCCCGACACTGTCCTCTCCCATAGTTGCATGATTTTTGTCCAGTCTCCTGCTACACCTCCCACACCCCTTTCCTACCCAAGAATTGTCAGTCCATTCCCTCTCTATGTCCATGATTCTGTTACATTCACCAGTTTATCCTGTTCATCAGATTATTAATTCACTTGATTTTTAGGTTCATTTGTTGATAGATGTGTATTTGTTGTTCATAGTATATATTTTTACCTTTTTCTTCTTCCTCTTCTTAAAGAATATCTTTCAGCAATTCGTATAATATTGGTTTGGCAGTGATGAACTCCTTTAGCTTTTTCTTATCTGCGAAGCACTTTATCTGACCTTCAATTCTGAATGATAGCTTTGCTGGATAGAGTAATCTTGGTTGTAGATTCTTGCTATTCATCACTTTAAATATTTCTTGCCACTCCCGTCTGGCCTGCATCGTTTCTGTTGAGAAATCTGCTGACAATCGTATGGGTGCTCCCTTATAGGTAACTAACTTTTTCTCTTGCTGCTTTTAATATTCTCTCTTTATATTTTGCCCTTGGCATTTTAATTATGATGTGTCTTGGTATGGTCCTCTTTAGATTCCTATATTTTGGGGTTCTGTGTACTTCTTGGGCTTTTAAGTCAATTTCTTTCACCAGGTGGGGGAAGTTTTCGGTCACTATTTCTTCAAGTAGGTTTTTATTATCTTGCTCTCTCTCTTTTTCTGGCACCCCTATAATTTGGATGTTGGTATGCTTGAGGTTGTCCCAGAGGCCCCTTACACTATCTTCAATTTTTTGGATTCTTTTTGCTTCTTCCTTTTCTAGCTGAGTGGATTTTGCTTCTTTGTATTTCAAATCTTTGACTTGGTTCTTGCTGTCCTCTGGACTGCTGTTAGGTCTTTGTGTAATATTTTTTATTTCAGTCAGTGTATGCTTAATTTCTTTTTTTTTTTGCAGTATAACTTATATTTAATAGTAGTACATAAGTTTTCCTTTTTTCACCCCATTATCCTCCCCCAGCCTCCCTTACCTATCAGCACATGTCCCCACCTGCCCCCCGCCCCACCCCAGTGTCTTTCATCCATTGGTTATGCTCATATGCATGCATACAAGTCCTTTGGTTGATCTCTCCCAACATCTGCCTCCCATCCACCCCAGCCTTCTCCCTGTAGCTTGACAGCCGGTTCGGTGCCTCCCTGCCTCTATATTAATCACTCTCCCCTGTTTCTTTTCTTCAAAAATATCTTGCCTCTGCAGTGTATGCTTAATTTCTAGTTGGTCTTTTTTCATATCCTCATAGGTCTCATTCATTTCCTTGTAGGTCTTGTTCATTTCCTTGTAGGTCTCATTAAGTTCATTGGCCTTTTCTAGGAGCCTCTTGAAAAACCTTATTACTGTGGTTTTGAACTCTATATCTAGTCACCTTTTTTCTTTCATTTCTTTCACATCTGATTTCTTTCCATTTCTCTGCATTGTGGCTGCCTTCCTGAGTTGGTCCATTAGCTTTGTGTGGTAGATGTCCTCTAAGGGACAGTGGCTCAGTCTCTCCAGTTACCTGAGGTGGATTCTCTTGCTGTAGCCCTTTATGGGTTGTACAGTATTGTTGAAGTTAAGGCCAGCTTATTGCTGTTATCACTAGGAGGGTTTGACCTCCAGGCCAATTGATTGTGAGGGTAAGCTGTGTTCAGGTTGGATGGGTGGAGTCTCCGGGCTGAGCAGGCAGCGTCAGCTCCACCCTATGCGGCATCAGGTGTGCCAGGTGGTAATGGCTGCACGCACCTCCGAGGGAACCACCCGTTGCCAGACAACTCAGCCTCTCCCCAAATGAGTCTGCACCCCCAAAGTCTCACCCAGGGTTGTAACACAATGTGGTGGTCTCCCAAATGAGGGAGCAAGTCACGAGTCCTCTCTGTGGGGTCATGCACTTCTGTTCCCAAGTTTCCGCACAAACTGCTGTTCCCAAGTTTACACGCACTCTCCACAAGCTCGCAGACCTCTGTGCCGGGCTTCAGCGTGCTTTCCCACTGCCCAGTTTCACCCCGTATGAGTGTGGGTTCCTCGGACCTTGCCTGGAACTGGGGAATCAGTGTAGTGGGATGCCTTTACCCTCCCCATTGGAGAAAACCAGCCAGGTTTGCAGCCACCTGCCCTCTCCGCTGGAGCTTGCGCATGGCTCTAAACCTCTGGTTCTGCGAGTATCTTCGGCGCTGCCCTCCACCGCTCCTCTGAGTCACAGTGTCCTATCTTTACTTTTATTTGTGGAATTTTCACTCACCCAACTTTCCAGCGATTCTGGATGATGTTTGTTCTGCTAAGTTGTAGTTTTGGAATGTTGTGTGGGGCAGCAAGATAGGTGTTTACCTATGCCACCATCTTGGTTCCTCTCCACACATACTGCTCTTGTCCACCTCATCTCATCTCTCCCCTGCACTGTGCTGTTGTTACTTCTCCTGGACAGGGTGTGTCTGCCATTGTGCCTTGATTTCTTTTGTTTGCTTCAGATGCTCTTCTTCCTTTGCTTCTGATCATCACCAGGGAAAAGTTCTCCTGCCTGTGGGACTCTGACTCATAACTTCTCTGTTCTCTTCCTGGTATAACTTTAAGTGGTAAAGCTTTTAATCAATTCATGCAGACCCTCTCAGCCAGGGAGACTTGACAGGTGTCCTTGGCCTTGGATGAGAAGGACTTGGAATTTTACCACATTACACAGAATGCTTTGCTCTCTTCCCAGCTTGACCATCTGGCCACCTGGCTCTCCTCATTTGGGGTGTATCTTTCTTCTCCATTTGGCTCAACACTTCCTGGACTGAGAGTGAGCATCTCTCCCCAACTGCTGGGAGGAAGAACATTGCTTCTGGACTCTAGTTACCAGTCTTGATATAACAGGAAGCTGTCCCTCCTTTACCTCCAGCCAATCATGCTGCACCTTTTGTTATGGGGAGCAAATTTTCATTCAAATAATCTCTCACTTCATTCTTCTCAGAGGGACCTAATATTATTTTTTCACTAAGGGAATAGAATGAATTGTAGCAACACGTGTGAATTGGGTCGGGGCATTGGGGAATTGCACAAAGACTTGCTGAACCCTTTCTTTCCCTAAATGGAATGGATGGGTAAATAAGAAAATTTGTTGAGAGAAAAATTGAATTGAGCATCTTCGGATAATTTTGAGACTACCTAATGAGGATGCAAATTTGTTTCAGTGATGTGAAAAAATGGTATGGAATTAATAGAGAACAAACAAATATTGTATGATCATGATTGATGATTATGTAACTAAATGTGCAAAACTATGTGCCTGGAGAAAAAAATAGAGAAATAATCCCAGGCTAATATTTATTTTGTTACCTGTAATAGTTTCAATGTTAATTTTTTTTTTTTTTTTTGGTTTTAGATTCTAAAAACCATATTCCTGAACTTCCCTCAGGGAGTGCCTAATACTGACTTCCTACTATTTTCTTTATTTATTACTCTTATCTTCATTTTCATCCAAAACAATATTATTTTCCCAGACTCAATCTGAATAAACATGGCACAGCCTCACTGAATCTGTGGAATTATATCAAATTAATGAAAGGTTGAAAAGAAGCCCATGGATAACATCAAATTCCAATGTTTGCTAGTCAAATTGCAAAGTAATTATAAATGCATGATTTTCTTAATTTATTGATTAAACCTATCAGGGTAACTTATTGCACTGTAGGCATTTTTTGATTGTAAATTGGATGCCAGAGTGTCTCAGCAGCTTTAGAGGCTTAAACTGCTTCCATAATGCAGTTTGTTCATTTTGACTAAAATGATTTAGTTCTTTGAAAACATATCAACTTTGTTAAATATTGAATGATCCTTTTTGTGTCTGTTGTTAAATTCTGTATGAGCTATTACTTTTAGTTCAACAATTTTACAAATATTGAATGGAGGGCACTGTGCCAGACCCTGGGATGGAGACTTAAGGGCAGATGTCATTTCAGTTTATGGTCATGGCTGACCATGAATAATTTATTTCTCATTTTTGTTTTTGATATTTTTAATTATTATTTTCAATATGATGTTGGAAATAGGTATCACTTCCACATAGTACAAAATTCTAAAGATACAAAAGGGCAAAGATAAAAAAGTACAAGTTTTCCTCTCCTTATCCACCAGGGACCCAGTTCACCTCCCTGGAGGCTACTCTCTCCTTCACAATATAACCCATGCATTTAATCATGCTCATATGTGTTTGTTCTCACTTGTATACAGAAAATATCACACCATATATGCTGGTTTTCATTCTGATTTAAAAAAACCTTAATAACATGTCTTGGAAATCTTGCCATTTCTGGATGTGTCATAGTTGCATGACGTTGTCATAGTTGATTTAACCAGCCCTTATCGATGATGTTTACGTTCTTTCCAGTTTTTAACTATTATAACTAAGGCCACCAAGAGTTCCTTTGAGAATGTATTGTTTTATCCTGCACTTACTTTATTTTACCTAATGCAAAAATACATACAGTGTATCTAAACAATTACATATGTAAAGAGAACACTGGGACAACACTTTTTACTATTTTGGTTTTAAAATTTTCAGCTTCTCATTTTCTCTGGAAAGAAATGTTTCACCAAATCACTTTTTTGCTTTTGAACTTCTCTGAAAGCTTGACTCAGGTATTTTGAGTGTCTGGAAGCCCAGACTGAATGAGAGTATAAACATCTAACCAACAACTTTGTAGGCTAGAGCTGCTCATCTGTGGTAAAAGACTGTTTCTTTTTTTAAAATTTTATTTTATTATAATTATTTTTAAAATTTCCAGTTCATAATAGATGTCATGCCACTGTGTGCCTCACATCATGTGATTCTTCCCATAAGAGCGATGACATGCAAGCTGGACTCAGCCTTGTTCAACAAGACAAGTTGCTGATCACATGCTTGCATGTTGTGTCAACGTCAAATTGTGATAAAAGTTTTTAGCCACTGTTTCTGAATTTCTTGTCCTAGACCCATTATAATTTTTGGATGGACACTCTGTAGCACTGTTGTAGTACTCAAGACTCAATTCCTCCCAGTTACATTTTGTCTTCGCTCTGGTAGAAATAACATCTTTCTTTGAATGGTTAAAGGCAACACTGAATAAAGAACAAATTTTATTTTCAGTGTCTTAAATATATTCTTTCCTGGGCAATCCATCCTCTAAAAATTGTGTTCAATGGAAAAAAGTCACCTTAGTCAAATAGTCACAGTAATGATCACCAAAGCCTCTTATTCTATCTTTAAACAACCTCAGAATTGGGATTGATTATGGAAAATCACATGACCTGAGTAAGTGGTGGATCTCTGGAGACTTGACTTACAATCTATCTATCTATATAAAAGGCTAAATGACCATTATGACCAGATGACCAGATGACGGCCAGTAGCTCTGGAACGCACTGACCTCCAGGGGCACCTGGTGGTCAATGTGTTGCCACAGCCAACCTCCCTGCCAACCTCACCTGGCCCTTCCTTCCGGTCTGCCCGATTGGGACTGGGCCAGACAGCCCAGATCAGTCAGCAGGGACTCCACCTGCGCATGAATTCATGTACTGGGCCTCTAGTATAGTAATAATAGCCTTTTGAAAATCCCAGGAAGTCTTTTGTAAGAAGAAAAGAAAAAAACTCAAGGACATGTCTTTCTGTTTTTAAAACCATTTTTTTCAATTGACCTTTTGAAAAATGAGAACATATGCACAAGTGATGGACATGTTGATGCCATTGCCAGGAAGTTCTCAGGGCACTCTCACCACAGCACTGGTCCAGCCAGCTCTGGTTTTCTGTAACAAGTGAAAAGAATGTTCAGGACACAAAGGGCTGACCATGCAGAATGCTGAGTGCTTGGCAAACTGAATCCAACCTCAAGGAGGAAAACCATAACATTTCCTGCAGCAGAAATACTACCAAAGTGGAAAGGTTCTCCCCTTTCATGTGCATGTAATGTGTATTAGTCACTTTGGTATTAGGAGACACAGAGACATTTTAATAAAGAAATAAGACCCTAGTTTTTAACATATGGAGCTTGAGTGCTGGTTTTATTTTTTTCAGCCACTCGAAGGCCAAAGGTCAAGTTCTCACAGTTTTCTGACTTCTTCACCTTCACCCCCAGCAGGGAATGGCTTTCTGGCTCTTGAGCCTCCATGCAAAACTTCTCAATGGGAGTCCTTACACAGAGAGATGTGAGAGATGGAATATATATATCTACAGTTACTTTAAACTTCGACTGTATTCTCCTTTGAAAGACTATAGTCCCATGTTACACATTAGTCAGATTTATGTCTCTAACAGCTGAAAGTCTGCATTATTTTAACAAACTCTCCCTATTTCCCCAAACCCCAGCCACTGCCAACCATCATTCTACATTGTTTCTATCAGTTAAGCTTTTTTTTAATCTTTATTGTTCAGTTTATTAATTACATTGTTCCCTTTTTTTTTCACCCTATAGTTCCTCTCCATCTGGTACCCATCCCACCCTCCACCCTCACCCCCCTCTGCTGTCCTCTCCCATAGTTGCATGATTTTTGTTCAGTCTCTTGCTGCACTTCCCACACCCCCTTTCTCTCCAAGAGTTGTCAGTCCGTTCCCTCTCTATGTCCTGGATTCTGTTACATTCACCAGTATATCCTGTTCATCAGCTTATTAATTCACTTGATTTTTAGGTTCATTTGTTGATAGATGTGTATTTGTTGTTCCTAATTTACACTTTTATCTTTTTCTTCTTCCTCTTCTTAAAGAATATCTTTCAGCATTTCATATAATATTGGTTTGGTGGTGATGAACTCCTTTAGCTTTTTCTTGTCTGCGAAGCACTTTATCTGACTTTCAATTCTGCATGATAGCTTTGCTGGATAGAGTAATCTTGGTTGTAGATTCTTGCTGTTCATCACTTTGAATATTTCTTGCCACTCCCGTCTGGCCTGCATCGTTTCTGTTGAGAAATCTGCTGACAATCGTATGGGTGCTCCCTTATAGGTAACCATCTGTTTTTCTCTTGCTGCTTTTAATATTCTCTCTTTGTCTTTTGCTCTTGGCATTTTAATTATGATGTGCCTTGGTGTGGTCCTCTTAGGGTTCCTATATATATTGGGGTTCGGTGCGCTTCTTGGACTCCTAAGTCAATTTCTTTCACCAGGTGTGGGAAGTTTTTGGTCACTATTTCTTCAAATAGGTTTTCATTGTCGTGCTCTCTCTCTTTTTCTGGCACCCATATAATTCGGATGTTGGTATGCTTGAGGTTGTCCCAGAGGCCCCTTACACTATCTTCAATTTTTTGGATTCTTTTGGTTTTTGCTTTTTCAGCTGAGTGGATTTTACCTCTTTGTATTTCAAATCTTGAACTTGGTTCTTGGGGTGCTCCAGAGCACTTTTAGGTCTTTGTATAATATTTTTTATTTCAGTCAGTGTATGCTTAATTTCTGGTTGGTCTTTTTTCATATCCTTGAGAGTCTCCTTTATATCCTTGAGGGTCTCCTTCATTTCCTTGTAGGACTCATTCATTTCCTTTGTGGTCTTGCTTAATTCCTTATAGGCCTCCACCTTTTGTTGGAGCCTCTTGAAAAACCCTATAACCGTGGTTTTGAATTCCATGTCCAGTCGTTTTTTTCCCTCCATTCCTTTCACATCTGATTTTTTTCCATGTCTCTGCATGGTGGCTGCTTCCCTGAGTTGGTCAATTAGCTTTGTGTGGTAGACTTCCTACTAGGGACAGTGGCTCAGCCTTCCCAGTTACCTGAGGCAGATATGGGCTGCACAGTCTTGCTGAAGTTAAGCTCAGGTTAATCGTTGTTAGCACTTGGATGGTTGACCTCCAGGCCAATTGTCTGTGGAGCTCAGCTGTGCTCAGGTTGGATGGGCAGAGTCTCTGGGCTAAGCAGACAGAGTTAGCTCTGCCCTATGCAGCCCCAGGGACTCTGTGCTGGGGGAAATGGCTGCCAGCACCTCTGAGAGAGAAACACTGCCGAGCTCCACCGGCTGCCTAGGAATTCAGACTCTCCCCAAATGAGTCTGCACGCCCAATGTCTCACCCAGGGTCGTAAAACAAAGCAGTCTGACGGTTTCCCGAATGAGATAGCCAGTTGCAGAGCGCTCTCTGCGCAGTCACGCAGCTGAGCTGTTTGAGCAAGCTGCCTTCTCCACAACCTCGGAGACCCCTGCAGCACCCAAGCTTCGGCGTGCCCTCCCACTGTCCAGTTTTCAGCCCATATGATAGTGGGTTCCCTGGACTTCGCCCAGAGCTGGAGAATCAGTCCAGTGGGACGTCTTGGTCTCCCTGTTCAAGAAAACTGGCCAGTTTTCAGCTGCCCACCCTCTCCGCTGGTGCGTGCTCCAAATCTCTCTTTGTGCGAATCTTTCAACGCTGTCCGCCGCCGCTCCTCCGAGTCACAGTGTCTTATCTTCACTTTTATTTGTGGAATTTTCACTCGGCCAGCTTTCTGGTGATTCTGGAAGATGTTTGTTCTTTCATTAAGTTGTAGTATTAAAATTGCTGATTATGACGGCAAGATAGGTGATTTACCTATGCCGCCATCTTGGTTCTCCTCCTAGTTAAGCTTTTAAAAAAATGTTTTATTGATTTTTTTTTTGACAGAAAGGAAGAGAGAAGAATAGAGAGATAGAAACATCGATGAGAGAAACATCATTGGTCACTGCCCCATGCACACCTGTTACTGGGGATCACGCCCACAACTCAGGCACGTGCCCTGACTGGGAATCCAACTGGTGACCTCTTGGTTCCTGGGTGGATGCTCAATCTCTGAGCCATACAGGCTAAACTTTTTTTAAAGTTGATTCTTAAGAATTTTCTGGGGGAAGCAAAGAAGCCTTGGTGATCTTTAAGCCTTTGCAGGAGCTCAGAAGCAATATGAGCAGCCGAGGGCTATTTCAGGCACCCCTTCTTGTTTCTCATCACTGCTCAAGTGCCTGCATCTCTCCACATCCTCTGGTCTCACATTGATAGGTTCACCTCTGTCCTTGTCTCTAGAGCTGGTCCTGACTCTCGATTGGAGGGGTTTCTGAGGCCTTGCCTCATGTGGAGGATACAGCTGCAGGTTATCCGTGGCACCTGGGTGGCTTGGCCTGAATTCTGATGGCTGCTCACTTGCTTTTGTGGTAGATTAAGAAACACCGGGTCTTGGTTCCCAGTTGCTGACACACAGCACCTAATACCTTGGGAATCTCCCGAGTGATGAGTGTCTTTGGTGTGCTAACCACGTGGCTCTACATCAAGGCGCTGTTAGCCTCAGGGTGGGGGCTAGTTGCCAGAGATGCCAGCCTGGTTAGAAGCCTGGAACTTTCAGCCCCACCCCCTAACCTCCGTAATCATGCCAATGCAATGAAATCTCTGAAAAAAAAAAAAAAAGCTAAATGAAGAGGTTTTCAGAGCTTCCAAGTTGGCAAATGTATTCATGTGCAAGGATGGTGGCCATTCCAACGCCACCTGGGCAGAGGCTCCTGGGCTCCAGACTCTACTGGACCTTGCTCTATGTACCTCTCCATTTGGCTGTTCATTTGTATCTTCTTTTTTCTAAGTATGCTTCTATTTATTTTAGAGATGGCGGAAGAGGAATGGGGAGAGAAATATAGTGTGAGAGAGAAACATTGAGGGTTCTCTCCCATACACACCCCAACTGGGGATTGAACCCACAACCTGGCTATGTGCCTTGACCAGGAATCAAACTGGAAACATTTATGTGCATAAAGATACTCAACCAATCGAGCCACAAGGCCAGGGCTGTATCCTGCCTAATAAAGAGGGAATATGTTAATTGACCATCACTCTGTCATAAAGATGGCTGCACCCACAGGTGAGGCCAAGTTCCCATAAGGAGCCTTAATGAGCAATCAAGCGGAGACCTGAGTCTATCTCTCCCCTGCCCCTGTGGGGCTTCACAGGAGACCCCAAGTGTGTTTCCCATCCTGGTGCTGGGCTAGGGGACCTCAGGATGCCCCCCCAACCCCAGGCAGGCCGAGGGACCTCAAACTGTGCCCCCTTCCCAACAAGGCTTGACAGGGGACCTCAAGGTGCACTTCCTGTCCTGGTGCTGGGCTAGGAGATCTCAGGCTGTGCCCCCACCCTAGCACTGGGCTAGGGAACCTACGGCTGTAGCCCCCCCACCTGGCTGGGCTTGACAGGGGACCTCAGGCCATGCCCCCACCCAGCAGGGCTTGACAGAGGACTTCAAGGTGCACCCCCAGTGCTGGATCGGGAAAACTCAGGCTGTGCCCCCCACCCAGCAGGGCTTGACGGGGGACCTGAGCCTGAGCCCCCTGCCAGTGTGGCTTGATGGGGGACCTGAGGCTGTGCCCCCCACCCCCTTGTCCTGGACTGGAGTATCTGAGACTGCACCCCTGCCTGGCAGGGCTTGATGGGGGACTTCAGGTCATGCCCTCCACCCAGCAGGGCTTGATGAGGGACCTCAAGGTGCACTTCCCATCCTCGTGCTGGGCTAAGGGACCTCAGGCTGTTTCTCCTACCCCAGTGCCAGGCCGGGGGACCTCAGGCTGTGCCCCCCACCAGATGGGGCTTGACAAGGGACTCAAGACCATGCCTCCCACCCTGGCACCAGGCCAGGGGATCTCAGGCAGCACCCCTCCCCCGCTCTGGCACTGGGCCAGGGGACCTAAGGCTGTATTTCTGTCTGGCAGGGCTTCATGGGGGACCTGAGGCTGCACCCCCTCTGCCAGTGGGACTTGATGGAGGACATGAGGCTCTGTGCCCCTCCTGGCGCCAGGCTGTGGAACCTGAAGCTGTGTCCCCCTGCCTGGCAGGGCTTGACAGGGGACCTCAGACCATGCCCCCCACCCAACAGGACTTGACAGGAGTTCTCACTCCATGTCCCCCACCTGGCAGGGCTTGATGGGGAACCTCAAGGCATGCCCCCAGCCCTGGTCTTGGCTAGGGGACCTCAGGCCACACTTTCTGGTCCTGGCACCAGGCCAGGGGACCTGAGGCTACACCCCATGCCCAGCGGAGTTTGACAAGGGTAGGATTGGTCAGATCTGTATCTAGCCAAGTGCAGTTGGGTGTTGGGTCTGGGTCTCATGCGATTTTGAGGCGCATGTGGGTGGGCAGGGAGTTGACTCTGGGTCCCGTGGTGCGCCCCAGACTCTGAGAGGAAGAAGGTTTTCATATACATTTTACTAATTTCCTTTCATCTCTGACACTTCTATTACAGAAAAAGGGAAAATAGCAATATTAAATTATTTCCTCTCATCTCCTTTTAATGTGCACAAATTTCATGCACCAGACCACTAGTATGATCTAATAAAAGAGTAATATGCAAATTGACCAGACCTCCACTGCACCCACAAGCCACGTCCACCAGCCATTTAGGAGCGAATATGCATATAAACCCCAACCAAAATGGCTGCAGCCACTGAGAGCAGGAGGGAGGCTTGAGTTCCCTGGCAATGGAGAAAACCAAGTTTTCCGCCTGCCCTTGCCTAGACCTCCACTCAATGCTACAAAGTTTCAATTAAAGAAGATACATAATCCCAACAGAAATGGCGGCAGCCACGGAGCTGGAAAGAGCAGGAGGCTAGGGTTGCCCCTGGTGATGGAGAAAGCCAAGCTTCTGCAGCCCTGGCTGGCCTAGGCCTCCACTCCAGGATACAAAGTTTCAATTGTAGAAGATAAATAAATCCCAGATACCAGGGCCTCCACTTGGGTTGCTGGGGGGTGTGCCTGGCCTGCAAACCACCATAGGCCCTTGCCCAGGCTGCCCCATGCTCCAAGGAACCCCCACCCTGATCCGGGACACCCTTCATAGAAAACCAGCTGTCTTCCACCCATGCACCAGGCCTCTATCCTATCTAATAAAAAAGTAATATGCAGATTGACTATCACTGCAACATACAAGACAGCTGCCCCCATGTGGTCAAAGATCCTGCCCCCATGTGGACATAAGATGGCCAGCACAAGAAGGCCAGTAGGGAAAAGCAGTTGGGAGGGACCAGGCTTGCAAGGGTGGGCAGTTGTGGGCAATCAGGCCAGCAGGGGAGGGCAGTTAGGGGTGACCAGGTTGGCAGAGGAGGGAAGTTGGGGGTGACTGTGCCTGCAGGGAACAGCAGTTGGTGGGAACCAGGCCTGCAGGGAAGAACAGTTAGGGGTGACTAGGCCAGCAGAGGTGGGAAGCTGGGGGCAAACAGGCTGGCAGGGAAGTGGTTAGAGGGTGATCAGGCTGTCAGGCAGAAGCAGTTAGGGGCAATCAGGAAGGCAGGTGGTGAGCAGTTGGAGCCAGCAGTCCTGGATTGTGAGAGAGATGTCCGACTGCCCATTTAGGCTCGATTCTACCGGGATTGGGCCTAAACGGGCAGTTGGACATCCCTCGAGGGGTCCCAGATTGGAGAAGGTGCAGGCTGGGCTGAGGGATATCCCCCCAATGCACGAATTTCATGCGCTGGGCCTCTAGTCTTTTATAAGAAACTGTGTTAAATAACAAAATTCAACTGAGTCAATTTGAAGGTGAATTGTCTTTATTAAGCAATTCATTGGAAACATTCCATCTAGCAGCTGGAAGTGTCCAAAATGAAAGTTTTTTATAGGCAGAAGGATGTGGTTGAGGAGATATTAGCAAAAGAAAATAAAAGATTATTTTAAGGCCAGGTGATTTTTGGGAGAAGGAAATAGCAGGGGTCTTATCATGCGGATTACTTCTTTAGTATTGATCAGAAAATTTCAAACTAGTTGGTTTAAAATTCTACTCCTGGGAGAGGCTGAAACTCCAATAGGTTCATTATCAACTTTGGGTTTGGTGAAATGGCTTAGCAAAAGTGACTTCACTTTGTCCTGTTTCTTTCTTTTCTTTTTTTTCTTTTAAAAACAACTATAATAGTGAGTATAGCTGAGTTCTGTGAGTCATTCTAGCCAATTATCAAGTCTGAGGGGGATAGGAGTAGGGAGCCCTTGACTTTGAAGCCACATGGAACAGAAGTGTGAGTGACCAGAGACCTGATACTTGCAGCTGGTTTCTGAGGTGAGTGCAGTCTTGTGGGACCTGTGGAGTCTGACACTGACTCTAGGTGGTGTCAGAATTGAGTTGAATCCTGGGATGCCCAGTTGGTATTGGAGAATTGGAGAATCAGTTGATGTGAGGTTTTTCCCTCACAGCCTCTATCCCTAGATGTGATCTCTATCCTGCACCTGGTTTTACTACCTGCACCTCTCACCCAAGTCCGCTTCCAGCCCTTTCACACCTGGGCTTTTCTGCTTGCTTCTGACAAGCCCTCTAGCACCTGAGGTCTTGGTTTTCACCATCAGGCCAATGGCTGGTTCCCTGTTGCCTGATGACAGACATTCCCAAGCCTGATTCCTGGTTAGTCTCTAAGCAATTCTATCCAATTTCCCACCATTGTCCCCCTGTTTTCATCATTAGGACACCTTTTCTCTTCCATAGAACTACCTGTGCTGCCTGCTCTATCACATTCTACTGCTCTGTCTGCAGACAGCACACATGGCTCTCCAGAAAGACTTCCAGCACCTTTGGGGATCCTGCCCCATCCCAACCCCTTGAGCCTGGCTAATTAGTGGGTTCATCAGTTCCTGGATCTAGACTGTCACACCATGTCCTGAGGCATCACAGCCAGATTCTGAGAAGTGATGTCAGCAGTGAACTTGGCCTCCCTAGGACCTAATTAAATTAAACTGTTTAGTGCCAGGACTTGGCACCTGGTGTAGCTTTGAGGTCACAGGACTGTCATTGCAAGTCCAAGGTACAGGCAAAAGGGGCTGAAAGTTATAGGTAAAACAAAGAGATTAAGGAAGGGAGAAGGTGATGGAGCAAATGTGCACATTGAAGGGAGTGCCACAACCATGATCTCTGGTGCCTTCCATGGCAACTATTTTACCAGACACTCAATGATCAACAGGGTGTCAAAGATCAAGAACAGAACTGCATATGGACTCTGGTGGCCTTTTCGAGTGGAGTGTGCAGAGAACATGGGGTTGACTTCAAACAAACCTGAGTTTACCTTTCAGCTCTGCTCCTTTTGAGTTTAATAAACTTGAATCAACTACCTGCCCTTTCAAAGCCTCCATTTTATCACTTCTAACATGGGGATAACAACACCAACTTCTAATGAGATAAAGCATGCAAAACACCCAGTGGCATGCTTGGCATAAAAGAGGCGACTCCATGTCCCTCCTTCCTTGTCACAGTTCCCTGTCACAGCCCCAGGGCAGAACTGTCCTGGTGGCTTTGCAGGACCATTTGCTGCTTTTCCTGGATGGTGTCATGAAGCAGCAGATTGCTGCACAGTGCCCAGTACCCACTGTCCTAGGATCAGCCTGTTCTGCTGCTATAATTGATTCAATTGCCTATATAAGTAAATGTCTCTTAAAGGAACTTGTTGCATACAAACATACTCATCAGTGAGATAGTATATTGAGGTTTTTGTAGGTACCCCATATCCAGGTGCATTGCCATTGGGACTGCTGGGATCACAAAGAAGCAGGCATCTATCCCCCACCTTCTGACCCCCTACACCCTTCTAAATGTAGTGAGTCACCTTGGAAATCAGCTGAGTCTTTCCATTAGGAACAAGTATTGCCAAGATGGCAGGTGGCATGGCAGCCTTTTATTCATACACACGTATGCAACTAAATATCCAATAGATGCTTTGGGGGCCTCTTTTACATGCCATCATAGTGATAGCTGTGAAGGATGCAAGACACAGGGAAACTCTGAAAAATAGTTTGGCTCTGGTCAGTGTGGCTTGATTGGTTGGAATGTCATCCTGTACACTGGAAGGTGGCAGGCTTGATTCCCGGTCAGGTTACAAACCCAAGTTGCTATTCGATCCCCAGTGAGAGACAACCTATTAATGTTTCTCACATCAGTGTTCTCTCTCTCTCCCCCCCTTCCTCTCTCTAAAAGAAATTAAAAATAGTTTGTGGCCAAAACCGGTTTGGCTCAGTAGATAGAGCATCAGCCTGCGGACTGAAGGGTCCCAGGTTCGATTCCGGTCAAAGGCATGTATTTTGGTTGCGGGCACATCCCCAGTGTGCAGGGGGTGTGCAGGAGGTGTGCAGCGGGTGTGCAGGAGGCAGCTGATCGATGTTTCTCTCTCATGGATGTTTCTGACTTTCTATTCCTCTCCCTTCCTCTCTGTAAAAAAAATCAATAAAATATATATATTAAAAAATAGTTTGTGTACATTAAAAATATAGTTAGGTGAAGAGCTTTTTGATATAGAGTGAAAAATCTATTATTATTTGTGAATTAGGCAACTTTTGCTTTCCTATTTGCTAACAGAGCATACTTTTAAAAATATATTTTTTATTGATCTCAGAGAGGAAGGGAGATGGAGATAGAAACATCAATGATGAGAAAGAATCATTGATAAACTGCCTCCTACATGCCCTCCTCCCCACTGGGGATTGAAACCCCACCCCAGGCATGCCCTACCCAGGAATCAAACCATGACCTCCTGTTCATAGGTTGATGCTCAACCCCTTAGCCATGCCTGCCAGGCTGGCTCTACTATGGTTTCAACTGCCTCAGGGTAAGCCCAGGTCATGGGGCTGGCTTTTGGGGAGCCCATGTATGGATTAGAGATGAACTGACTGCATGAGTCTGTTTGGGAAAGATCCTGCATGGATGGAGGAACTTCATGAGGCATGAGTGGTTTTATTTTTTTTTTCTTCCATTTTTTAAATTTTTTTTAAATTTTATTTACAATATAACTTATATTTAATAGTAGTACATATGTTTTCCTCCCCCCCCAATATCCTCCCCCCAGCCTCCCCTACCCCCCAGCACATGTCCCCACCTGCCTTCCTCCCCACCCCAGAGTCTTTCAGTCATTGGTTATGCTCATATGTATGCAT
This sequence comes from Antrozous pallidus, assembly GCA_027563665.1. Lineage (NCBI taxonomy): Eukaryota > Metazoa > Chordata > Mammalia > Chiroptera > Vespertilionidae > Antrozous > Antrozous pallidus. The sequence goes on from CM050522.1 coordinate 51,338,803, forward strand.
AAAAGTCCTTCTGTTGATCTCCCCCAGCATCTGCCTCCCCTCCACTTCAGCCTTCCCCCTGTAGCTTGACAGCCTGTTCGAGGCCACCCTGCCTCTATATCAATCACTCTCCCCTGTTTCTTTTCTTCAAAAATATCTTGCCTCTGCATACTGAAAACAAACGTGTAAGAGCAAAAAAAGTTTGAGTGTCAGTTTCAATGTCCAACTGTTCTGAGTCCCAGTTTCAATGTCAAATAGTTCTTCATGTGTACATGTCAGCAATGGTATCCAGATGGTGGACACATCGTGGCAATGCAAGATCCATCCTCTCTGGTATGTTCCTGGGCCGCCTGCAGCCACACACAGCTGCCGACTGCTAGCATGGCAAGGTGTCGTCAGCGTCCGCCATCTCTGGACCGTCCTCGTGGATGGAACAGGCCCATCAGTTCCTCACTGTCGCAGGAACCCACATGGTCTTGGAGTTGTTCTCTGCAAACACACAAACACATTCTCGACCAAAGGTTAACAAAGGGATCCTCTCTGCAAAATAGACTTGGGATTCTTTTTATTATTGCCTAAATGATTTTCCTTTGGCTTATTTTGACACCATGTGTGTTTTTTTTTACGGGTGTCCTGCAGCTGGTTTTACAGATTGAATTTTCTTTTCTGGAGTAAGAATTTTCTACATGTATTTTACTTATAGGATATTTTTCCTTACATGATATTACCTCATTGTCCCCCACCCCCCTTTTTTTGGTCAATAGGGGCCTTTGGAAATTTTATTTTGCAGTCTTGGTAATTTTAAATTTTAATTTTTGCATACAAATATTACTACTTTAGGTTCTTTGGATGTTAGGCAATTTTGCAGTGAGATGAACTACTAATAGATAATTTAATGTTTTAGGAAAAGCTTTTTGTCCAGTACAGTTAGATTTTCTTGAGTATTCACTTATTTCACTTGGCCAATTTAAATTAATCTGAAAACTTGATTACTATTTTACTGTCAATTTTAATACTCAAGCAGAAATCTTAGTTTACCCAGTAAATACTTGTGGAAAGGAATATTTGCATTTTTGAGTAGGTCCTCAGAATTCCTTGTAATAAATTAAATTTAGATATAGGGCAGCTATTGCTGGTCGAGTCTCTGTCTACCACCTGGGTCCCGGTGTGAGTTGTGCGTGGGAGGCTTAGCAGCCGTGGGGGTAGGAGACCTCCCTCAGGAGGGGTGAGAATTCAAGCCCCTGCAAGGTTTGTGGATGAGGGTCTGTGCCCCACCTCTGTTGATCTTTTAGTTCTCTCCTGTTGGCCCCTCTGCGACTGTGCCTGTCTTAGGTTGTTCCTTCCCTGAGGAATCTTACCCGTCTCTGGCTAACCAGCCATCCTCCGGGGCCAAACAGGGTGATGTGAGGTTCAGTCCTGTCTCCTTTGTAGTCTAGAGGCATGAGTGGTTTTAAACACAGTCATATCCATTCCTATGTGGTGTATTTTGTACTGACATTATATTTCCTGGCATTTGATGAGATGATGGTGTGGCCAACTCACTTTCATTCTGACTCATTTGTGGGAAGGGAAATTTAATTCTCTGGAAATTCTTGTTTGTATTTGTGTTAAATCATTTGTCTGCTCTTTAATGATTTATACACACAGTGCAAAGAGGTCCCAGAATTGCCTTCCTGACTGTCCCACCCTCACCCTTCCCTCATTCCACTCCAGGTTAGGGAATCCACCCAAGACCCTACTCTTTAGCTTACTGGTTCCTTATATATATATTTATACTCTATTGATATTGGGCTTTTTAGATGAATATAAAGACTTGAGGATGCTTGGATAGGTACTATGTGGTATTTTGTGCTATTAACATGCTGAACTGCTTTGCCTCCTTAACTCAGCAATTAGTCTCTTCCCAAACTTGATGGACCCTTTTAGATCATAAATTGTAGTTCTCTGATTTATTTTTCTCCAGTTCATATGCTTAATGTGGATGGGCCTTTGGTGCTCATTAAAACAGAGACTTTTATTTGTAGGGCCGTTCTCTACATAGTGCTGATGGGACCTCATATATTACGCTCCTCCTTACTGGCCATCTATAATTTAGTATAGTGCTCCATTCATGTAATGCTTCAGCATTTGCAGTGCCTATGAGTAATTGACAGTATACAATGGTAATAATAAATCAGACAGGCCAGGCTTAGCCCTTTACGGTCAGTTTCACTGTCTATCAGAAAGGAAGGCTAAAAATTGGCAACTGCCATTAACTGGGAGCTTTTCAGATCATCAAGTCAGAGAAAGCACATTTGTTGACCTTTATTATTAATACTGTTTGAGTGGCTGTTTAAAATAGGCTTCCCTGGTTGGATAAGGAATCATGAAAAAAAAAAGGATGGCTCCCCATTTAAAAAAAAAAAAATCATTGCAGTTTCTTTCAAAGGAATGACTTACTTTTTTAAAAAAATTTTTTAATTGATTTTTTTGCAGTATAATAGTAGTACATGTTTTCCTTTCCCCCTCCCCCTTATCCTCCCGCCAGCCTCCCCTACCCCCCAGCACATATCCCCAGCTTCCCCCCCTCCCCGCCCCAGTGTCTTTCATTCACTGGTTATGTTCATATGCATGCATACAAGTCCTTCAGTTGATCCCCCCCCCCTCCCGCATCCACCTCCCATCCACCCAAGCCTTCCCCTGTAGCTTGACAGCCTGTTCAAGGCCATCCTGCCTCTATATCAATCACTCTCCCCTGTTTCTTTTCTTCAAAAATATCTTGCCTCTGCATACTAGAAATAAATGTATAAGAACAAAAAATGTTTCAGTCTCAGTTTCAATGTCCAACTGTTCTGAGTCCGTTCAGTGTCAAATAATTCTTTATGTGTATAAGTCAGCAATGGTATCCAGATGGTGGACACATCGTGACAATGCAAGATCCATCATCTCTGGTTTGGTCCTAGGCTGCCTGCAGACATGCACAGCTGCCTACTGCTAGCATGGCAAGGTGTCGTCAGTGTCCCCCATCGCTGGACCATCCTCGTGACTGGAACAGATCCATCAGTTCCTCACAGTCGCAGGAACCCACATGGTCTTGGAGTTGTTCTCTGAACACACACAAACACATTCTCGACCAAAAGTTAACAAAGGGATCCTCTCTGCAAAATAGACTTGGGATTCTTTTTAATTTTTGCCTAAATGATTTAAGGAATGACTTATTTTGACAAAGTAAGTGAACTTGAGTTATATAGTAGGCAAATGATATAGGAGGCCTTGGGCCACATGATGTGGCATGTATGTCACAGAGCTAGTGAAATTAGGATTTGTTTTCTTAAAATACAAATCTGGACCAGGGTGGCTCAGGATACAACACAGAGTGATGCATACTGTGAAGTCCAATAGTGTGTCTGGGACACTCTTGTAAAGGTGCATTGCCTGGGACAGTCCTGAGAATCTATGTTTTTGTGAGAGATGTATCTAAAATGTCCATTGTTGATTGTGAATATTCCACACGACTCAATACTGGGTATTGTCTCTTCATTAATATTTTACCTGGGAGAGAGATGTAGGGGTCAAAAGTTGGCAGGAGGAAACATGTAGTTGTCTCTGAGGAAAAATAACCTCTGGTGCTTGAACACTCTGGTGCTGTGTCATACAAACCCTTACGAAGCTGGTTAGATGAGGTGACAATGCATGAGCTCTGGAGGCAGGTCAACCTCTAGATTTTATGTCCAGGCTCTGCCATAAATGCACCAGCCATGTGGTGTTGGGTAACTTTCTTCATCTCTCAAAAGCTCAATTTGTTGTTTCTAAAATGGGGTGGAAATTCCTGCCTCATAAGTATGTTTTGAAGAGATGACTTGATTTGCACAAACACCTGTTAGCTTTTCCTCCCCCATATTTCTGGAGAAGAAGTGGAGTCATCAGGCAGCATCTGGCTCTATAAACTCAGAAATCTTTTAGCATTCATGAAAAGCAGTGTGATGTCATGGGTTAAGACAGACCCTGGACTATGTTCCAAGAAAGTATGCTGAGCAATTTAATTAGGATTATTATTGACAAGGCCATATTTTAAATATCAACCTGAAATAAATCATTTGTGCCTCTGAGTAAAAATAAAATAAATTCTAAAGGTATACATCTTGCTTTTTTTGGCTGTTGATATATAAAATTAAGTCAAGGAATTTTACTTAAGTTAATAGTGCCTGTTTTTAGCAATAAAATGTGCTATAATGAATTTATTTCAGGATATCAGTCAATGTATATATGAATATAAACACACACATACACACACACACACACACACACTTTCTCTATATTATGAGGGCTTATTAAAAAGAATTGCTCAGCACTGGCTGGATGGTTCAGTTAGTTGGAGTGTTGTCTTGTATACCAAAGGGTTGCAGGTTCAATCCCTGGTTGGGATGTGTACTGGGGGCAACCAATTGATCTCTCTCTCTCTCTCTCTCTCTCTCTCTCTCTCTCTCAATGAAAACATATCCTCAGATGAAGATTAATAAAGAAGAATTGCTGAGTCCCCTTCTTGTGGGGCCATATGGTTTAATCATGATTGTGAAAAAGTTAATCTATAGATAATTTTTTATTTTACCCATGTCTCAGACCAGAATAGGACAAGGGACAGGTAGAGATAAGAGTCAGAATATGGTATTTAAATACTAGTTTTTCTCACAATGCAGAGAGTCTCATGTTTATTAACAGAGAAGCTCCCACAACCTGGGTTTATAGCTTCATTTGTCTCTCAGGTAAAACCTGTAGAATGGAGGTTAGTCAACAAACACCCATCTTTTTATTGAAATTGAGGAGGGCTGTTAAGAAGAGGTCTACATAGCACAACTCTGGATACATGAAGTACCTTCTAGACTGATATTCCTAAAAAAATATGATGAACTGGGGTTCTAGAGAGCTCTGCTGTATTTCATGAGCATCAGTGAAGAGTTGGGATCCTCTGCTAACAAATCGCTTTCCAAAGAAAGTTAAGTAAAGGAAGCCATCAGGACAAAAGCCATTATGGACACTAATTAAGAGCCAAGAGAAGAGAAAATCAATCTCCTGTGTGTGACTCTGAACATCATTCTCTGTGGTCAGGAGTCAGGTGGTACATGTGTGAATCCACACATTAATGATGCAGGAGAGGTTTGAATAGAGCAGAGACAGTGGCAGAGAGATTGATGAAGTTCTTACCAAACTGTGTGTGTCTAAAAGAGTTCCATTAAGGAGATGTGTCATTGGATTGGGAGATGGTGGTTTCGCTTTGAAAGGGTGAAGAGGCTGAAGCTGGGGAGAAACAGCAGTCCTGAAAACTGGAGGTGACTATAGAACTTCAATGGACCAATGGCAAGTGTGGGTTAAATGATGTCTCCTCAAAAGTTATGTTCAATCCTAACCCTTGGTACCTGTGAAGGTGATCTTATTTGTAAGTGGGGTATTTTCAGATACCATCAGATTAAGGGTTGTACTGGATCAATGTGGACTCTAATTTAGTGACTGGTGTCCCTGTGAAAAGAGGGAAGAAGACCACATGACAACAGAGGTAGAGATTGGAGGAATGCAGCTGCAAGCCCAGAAAGTCAAGGATTTCCAGTCACCATTATATGCTAAAAAGAGGCATAGATGGATTCTTTCCTAGAAGCTTCAGGGGGAGTGTGGCCCTGTTTCCACCTTGGTTTCAGGTTTATGGCCTCTAGACTGAGAGAATACATTTCCATTGCTTAAGCCATTCATTTGTGGTTTTTGTATGGTAGTCATCACCATCTCTGAAGCTCAAACCTGCCCCTAAACTCCCAAGTTAGTTCACTGCTGGACAGAGAAAAGGCTTCCCATGGATGGATGGATGGATGGATGGATGGATGGATGAATGTATGGATGGATGGATGAGTAGATGACTAGAGAGAACCTTTGGAAAATATGAAATGGAATATATAAAATTAAAGTGTATAGGCTGCCATTTTCCAATTCTGTGCTGATAGAAGGCATGGCTAATGGATTTTAGCATTCTTTCTGAGTATTGCAGAGGATGCCTCATTTGGTTTTTGAACTACTAATAGAAGTGGCAATTATACTTTGTTTTTGAGAAAAATAAAAGCATAAAGTCTCTTCTTTTGAAACTTCAAGGTATTAAAATATTAAAATAGAAGTCACAATTCTGTATACAACTGCTTTATAAATTTTTTTAAGGTTTAAGAAAAATTAATTAAACCCATATCTATATTTCTGTGCTTTCCATGTGCATATATTTTACATTAAGAAAATATATCTCAATGCTTTATGGCCTTTGCAGTTGACTGGAGTGTGGTGAAGCCTTTTAAGTAAGGATTCCATCTCTAAAGGGGAGCAAATAATAAAGCAAAGTGTGGGATTCTGGAAGTTGAAGTGGTCAATAATACTGGCATTGTTTACAACCCAATCACTTACCAGGATGACAGGACCAATGGAGAAAGGAAATTACCTACACCCACATAATTATACCAATTGGTAGAATCGGTTAATAGGCCATAAAAAAATCAATCCAAGAGAAGCATAAGGAGATATGTATGAGAGTTGATCTTTGCTATTATTGGTCTTTATTTGAAGCCACATTTGAACATACTCAATGACAGTGGGATGTAATTTCTGATAAAGTATCCTCTTGGTCTTTGCTTTCACGGTCTCATTTTGTTGGGAATGAATTTTTATTTTCTCTACTTCCTGTGTTTTGATTTTCATAGTACAGTGCCTGGGTTCTATGGAAAGGGAGAGAAAGAAAAAGACCCTTAATTATACAAGGAGCAGTATCAGAGAGGGCATCAAATTCCTTATGTGACTTGTCTCATTTGATCCCAAGTACCCCTCATGAGGTAATGACGATGGTTACCTCTTCTCTACAGAGAAGGACACTGATGTTCAGAGTTGGTAAGCTATTGGCTATGCTACTAGAGAGGGAATCAAATTTTAGGTTTGTTTGTCTAAACAAAAAGTATTTTTTATTTTTATTTTTTCCTATTAAACAAGTCCCTGATTCCATATCCAAAGATTTAAAGCCAGATATATTATGAAATTCAGTACGGTATAAAATAGGGACACATATCCCACATATTATTTAATATTCCCTCTGGGATCTGGGGCAGCACCATGTAATCAAACCCATTAATATTTTAGCAGTTAAACATCAACATTGAAAGTAAATAGGATAAATAAAAAATACAAATAGCCTCATTTTTTTGTTTGCCAAATGGTCTTGCACCTATTTTATGAAATTTTGGGTTTCCAGAGCTTTTGGCTTTCATGATTTTGGATGAGAAATTGTAGACTTGTATTATACTGGCTCCCAGGACAGAGTGTGTACATTTATCCTCTTCCTCAGGGAACTCCTAAATGAAGAAAGCTAGAGTTATAAAAACAAAAACAATTGCCTAATGCTGTTGCTCATTGGCCAAATTGACATACATTTGGCGTTTTAAAAATGAAAATGGTTTTAAGAACAAATTGGTAGTAGAAGCCTAATGGTCCTTCACAGGCCTCCTGAATACAGGGAAGTGGGAAGACCAGGCATCTTCCTTAGTCTTCTTGAACTAATCTCATCCAGGGCTCATTGAACTGTAATTCTAAACTGCAAGGCACGTGAAACAGTCATTTGGACCTCCCATGAAACCGATACTCTGCTTCTCTTTTCTCATCCTTCCTCACTCCCCCTTTTCTGATATATCTGCTGAGGACTGATGGGTATACCAGAGAGCCACTGATATTTGTTCTAAGTAATTGGGTTGACCCTTTGAAGATAAGGTTAGGTCAGATAAAATTAAATTTTCAAGCGAAAGGCCAGATTTTTATCCTAGAATATCTGTAGTTTACTTGGAGGATGGGTTTTTAGCCTTGTCCTATCATTTCATGGTTCTCTATTTACTAGTTACACTTACCCACACTTCCTCCCTTCTTCCAATCCTCTCCCACTCCATCTCTTTTGTTGGTGTCGTTTGACCATCCATATAAAAAGAGATTTTAATGTAGCAAATTCCGGAAACATGGAGAGAGAGAGAAAGTGGGTATGGAAAGATATATATTAAAGATTTGGTTCATGTGTTTGTGGAGACTGAGAATTCTAAGCTCTGCAGTCAGTAAGCTGGAGACTCAGAGTGCTGATGGTGGAGATTTAGTCTGAATCCGCAGGCCCGAAAACCAGGAAAGCTGATGGCATAAGTTGCAGATGGAGTTTGAGTCCAAAGGCAAAAGAAGACAGATGTCTCAGCTCAAAGACAGAGTCAGACAGTGAGAAAGAATTCTTTTTTACTTAGCCTTTTATTCTACTCAGGTCTTCAACAGATTGGGTCACACTCCTCCACAATGGGAAGGGCAGCCTGGTTTACACAACCTACCTATCCAAATGTTAATCTCACCCAGAAACATCCACTCAGACATATCTGGAAATAATTTTTGATTAGATATCTGGGCTCTTTTTCAAGTTGATGCATAAAATTAACCATCACAACTCTTGTAATAAATCTTCCTTAGGGCAGCATTTACAAAATTTATCAAAATGATTCAGAGACCATGGATTGGTGGGAGCCAAGATTGAAAGCTCTTGGGAATGTCCTGTCATAGTCCTTGCACATCCTGCCTATAGAAGCTGATGAAGAACTTATCTATGCAGTTGTTGCTTCAGACCCCATTCCCTCCAACAATGCATCCTTCTTAGCCAGTGGAGAAAGCTCAACAGTTGAGTGGGGCTCATTACTTTTCACAGATTTTAAAATGAGTGGTTGGAGCAGATTAATGTTTCCTAAAACCTGGTATGTGCACAAGATACTTTAAGGAAGTACATAAATGTACATTTCTTTTATCATTTGGGTATTTTTATATGTAATAGACAAATCTATAATTTACCCATTATATTAGTCAGGGTAAGTAAGACATGCTGTGTAAAAAAAAGGTTACTATACAGTAAAGAATTAACTCAGCAGATCTGGGTGGTCCAAACCTAACCATTTCACAAAAAGTTTTGGCCTTTGTCCTGCTGCTGGGAGAGATAAATCTCTAAACCCTTGGAACATCAGCTGTTAAGAATGGCTTTGCTTACTTGAGGTCTTGGGCTGTGTCAGATAGTTTATGTTAATATGGTTGTGGTCTTGGTCCAAACAGTATTAGCTTGACCTCTGGAGGGGATGGAACTAAGTTCACTAATACGGGCCATCAGCCATGCCTATGTGATTGACTCTCAGTAAAAACCCTGGATACCAAGCCTTGGGTGAATTTCCCTGGTTGGCATTACTTCAATCCATGATGTTATAAATCATTGCTAGGAGAATTAAGCACTGTTCATGGGACTCAAATAGGAAAGGACAAGTGGAGGCTTGTGTCTGGCTTCTCCTGAACCCGTCCTATGTGCCTTCAGCTTGGCTAATTTAATCTGTTCACTATACTAAACTATAATTGTGAGTGTTATATAGCTGTTTAAGTTCTGTGAGGCTTTCAATTGAATCACTGAATCTGAGAGTGATCTTGGTGACCCACAAACATAGCCACAAAAATCTCAACAACTTAACACATAAATGATCTTTTGCTGTTCAGGTAAAGTTTAATCAGAGCTGGACACTCTTTGGGCCAACACTCCTCTGAACAGCTAGGAAATTGAGTGTTGCTATTTTGGAGTTCATGGTTTCTAGTCACACAGTTGATAGAATGGCAGCTGACATTCATATAGATGACAGAATGAGAACAAGGGAAAACATGCAGGATGTTTGAGGGATGCATCTTATAAGCATATCACATTTGCCCAGGTTGCATTGGCCAGAATCCAGTCACGTGGGGCCAACCTAATGCAGGGAGGTTGAGAAGGGTAGCTTTCTGTGTCACCAAGAAGAGGAAATAAAAAAAAGGGAAGAAGAGATTTGTCTTGATCAAATCCTTGACTTCATGATATCAATGGTAAGACGAAGTCAAGTTTATATAAGTATAAAAAATGTGTTGCATAAAGAAAGGTAGTATAAAAGAAAAAATAATTACGACAAAAATTCCAAAGTGGTAAATTAATAACTGAAGTCTGGTTGACACTGGACCGGATAATGGCCATAGGGACATTTTGGCTACAACATGCTTCTGTGATGATACCGACTGATTATCACCACAATCTTCTCCAAGGTCCTGGGACTGTTAGCTTACAGTTTTAAGAGTTTAGAATTTTATGTCAATTTGTCTCAAAAATCTAGATTAGGAAAAAATAATGGCTAGGAAACTTTATTTTTTAACATTTTGCTACATCAAAATAGAATGGACATTTAATTTTCATTCAACATTTTCTTCTTAGGAGCAACTATAAGAACAATTCTTTTCTAGCCTATGTACTAGTATATTATTTTTATCTTTTGAAATAAAGTTCCATCCTGGCCAGGTATAGCATATTCCCTTTAAAACTTCTGGCTTATTCCTACCATATGATTTACATGGCGTAGTGAACATTTTCTTGTCAAAAATATAGCAGGAAGTTTAAAAGCTCAGGGAAAGCTTTTGACAGCTGACAAATCTGAATACAGTGAACTTCTCAAAAGCATTTTTCTATGTAAATTTTCATTCACCTTGTGAAGCTAAAAGAAGAAAAAGGACTAACATGAAAATAAAACGATGTTGACAGAAAAGCTGTATTAGAAAATTAGTATTCTACACAGACAACAGTTACACTGCCTGACAATAACTTTAATAGGATAGCAAAGTAGTTTTAAAACATCCAGGCTTCTAGAGATCCCATAAGAGTCTCTTATGTTATAGAAGTTGGGAATTTTGGAATCTGTGGAATTCAAGGGCCACCTCACCTCGTTCATCCCTCAGCCTTTGCCACAGATGACTGAAAATCACCCAAGAGTTTTAGGAGTTGATTGACAGCTGTCAGCTCTTTTTCTCAAAAGAACCTCTCATCAGTTGATGTTTAGGACTATGTCACAACTTTGGAAATGGATGAGTAATTTTTACCCAATGCCATCAAGCCTTATACTTGGTGTGTAGTTTACTCTGCTATTTTGAAACAAAATGGCAGCCTTTAAAGTGCTCAAATAGAGCAATTTCCTACAATATTAAACAGCTTGTAGTAAAATTTAGTAGAGAATGAGAATAGGGAAACTTGATTGCTCTGAGTGGGGTCCTTAGTTCATATGCAATGATTCCATCTTATTATTAGAAATCTTTAAAAAAAAAGACTTCAAAAACTTATATGTGGAGAGCGCCCTCGGGGAACAAAGTTCCCTGAGAGGGCAGGCCTTGAAAGGCCCATCTGCTCTCTGCCCCCCAGGAGAATGGTTACCTTCAATTGTAGTTTAGCAAACAATACTGCCTTCCAGCACATAACATTGTAAATAGCCAAACGGTCTATGGGATAATGGGAAAAGATTTAGGTGGTGCCTTGGATGGACATATAGCCTAAGGAAGTTAGTTAAGATAAGGGGTTTAATGGGGAAACATGTTTACAATAGAATGTAGCTTTGTTGTTTGGGGAACAAGGAATTGTGTGATATGTAAACCAGAACTGTTTAAGAGTGGAGTGAAATAAACTCAGGGCTGCAGTCCTAAAGAGGGCTTTTCGGACCTCCTGATCCCATATCTTTTGTTTCTTCTTTATTTCTGTCCATCTTTCAATCTCTATCTTTCCGTAAGCCCCACCCCCCTTTCAGGGACTGCTCGACTAATGCCGGCTGGCCCCCGGCACTTATACCAACTATAGGTGATATATGTGAGATCTCTATCAGTAACCTAGAAATAAGGTGGATTAATTAAATAGTACTAAATTAGACTAATTAGATAAAATTAAATGGGACGTGTTGGCTCCTGAGAGTCTAGAAATAAGGTTGTTGAATTGAGTAGAAATAAATTAAACTATTTAAATAAAATTAAGTAGGAGGTTTCAGTCCATGGGAACCGCTCTTTGACTTGTAATCTAAGCAGTGATATTAATATAGTATAAGAGAGAACATATTTATTACAGCATAAAAAGTGGATTCAAGAGAAACAAACTTTGCCAATATCCTTTAGTACTACTTACCTATATTATATGCTCTACATCCAAACTTCTAATTAGTAATCCCACTTCCTGGGATACTGGAAATAACAAACCCATTTCAATAAGCAGAAATGAAATGTATCATATGATCTTGGGTAGATCGCTTGCTGTCTGGGGCAGGGGGTCAGTGCCCTGCAGCCTAAAGCAGTACTTATGGTGGATGGCTTTAGGGATGATCCCACCAGTCAAGCTGTGATAGAGTGCACTGCTGGTATTGGAAAGCAGAACCCAAGCATTGTTGACTACTGCCTTAAAAACACCTTCAATGCTCTTCTCAGACAAATCAGATTCTGCATAACTCTAGGTCAAAATCTCATGAGGGTGAGTTGATTGGAAAAGTCTTGGTCACATGGCTTCACCTTAGCTTCAAGGGAGTCTGGGAAAGAAGACTCTCTGATGCTACCCTGGCAGATGCCACTCATGAAGGACAAAGTCCCCAAATATAGAAAGCATACAAAGGTCCGGCACAAGCAAAGAGCCAGGCAAGGGAATAAGCATTCTGGTTACGGGAATGCCACATTCCCCATTGTAATGAATATACCATTCTGTATTTATTCATTGGTTTTGATCTGGGAAGATCTGACTTCTTTAGGGTGCAGTGGAAAAGTCAGTTTCTAGACCTTCCAGGTTGTGGAACAAACTTCAGCCATAATAAACTCATCAACCATGCCAAGGGAGGCCCTCTGCTGCCAGCCAACCATCTAGCTTTCCCTGGCAACATCCTTTGTTTCAAATATCAACAGAAATGTCTTAGATTGCATTTAAATCAACCCTCAACCAAGTGGTTTAACATACAAAAAGAGGATGATAGGAATTGCTTTATCACCAGGTATTATTTTGGTTAGCATGAATTCCTACTTTAAATGTGCTCAGATTGGAGTAGGGAAGCATGTCACCTGGACTGATAGGTGAGTGAGGGCCCCAGGTGCAAGGGTGTAGGTGAGAATGGTCTGTTTCTGGTATAGGCAATGTCCACAAGAATTTAAAGACAATAAAATCATCTAAAAGTTGATGCACTTTATATTATCACCATGGGTGGGCAATTATAAAATATGTCAGTGATAAATTACTCCTATCCAAAAATATTTTTATTGGCTATATTCCAAATGATTACTAAAATTACATTTGAAGTTTACTAACATGCATGTCATCTTAAGTTAGCATAGTTTTATTCCTTACTAGAGACTTGGAGCACAAAAGTTTGTGTACTTGGGAGGGGGTCTCTCAGCCAAGCCTGTATGCTCTCACAATCTGGGACCCCTCGGGTAGGGTCCAGTCCCATCACAGCATGGCTCTGGTACCTCGGGCCTGCAAGCTGGTGGGGAGGGACCAACAAGCCAGTCTGATCGTAGCATGGCTCCTATTCCCTGGCTCCTATTCCCTGGCTCCCGCAGGCAGAGGGAGGGACCAAGATTCACAGATTGCAACTTGGGTCTGGTTTCCCAAAGCCTGCAGGCTGAGGGTAGGAACCAAGAGGCCAGTCCAATGGCAGCATAGCTCTGTCCCCAAATATCCCTCCCACTTCCGTGCCACAGGCAGTAGGGACCCAGGACTGACTCCCGCTGCACCGGCCGGAACTCTAGCCTGGTGTTCAGTCATCCATCTAGACATTTAGGTTATGACAGACCCTGGATCTTTATATATTAGGATTCTTTAATAAAAATTGCATTCCACATGGTAGTTAATTTGGAAAACTTGTTATATATTGAACTCGGAGGTATGTGGACTCAGCCACATGTTTGTTTTGAGAGTAAATGTGTAAAGAATGGCCTGGAATTTTTCAAGCTTGCTTTGGGCACAGCATGTGTCTCCCACCCTCATGATACTGCTGATTCTGTGTTTAAATAGCAGATGTGAAATACACAATGATAGCCTAGTTAGATATGGAATCTGAGTTTTTTAAAATTCCATCACCCCATGTGACCACCTGGAGATTTTGTGCTTAAAATATAAAACAAGAACTTCAAAATGTAACATTTTTGTTTAAGTGGAAATATTACTTCATAAAGGAGATATTCTAGTAAATTTTGAATAACATCCTTAAAATAGAAATTTCTTCTTCTAAAAATTTAATCACTTTACAACTAAAGAACAAATGCATCAAAAATAGTGGCTATTGCTCATACCACATGAATATAAGTGAAAGTAATTTTATCCTATGGAGAAGGGGGAATTGAAAAATTATCTGTTCCAAGTGTCAAAGTCCTAAGTTCTCTGTAAGGGGTCTCAAGATCCCTGAGGATTTGGAGTAATAATATTGATGATGAATCCTCGTCTCACTGTGGCCAAGTGAGTGAGGTGCATTTCACATTGGCCCTGTGGCATTTTTTCCAGCACTATTGCAAATATTATGCCTAATACAGCAAAAAGTATAAGGAACAACAACAAATCATAGATTTTGAATTAAGACAAAGAACTAAATGCAAAATTAATAATAGTGATAATAACAAAATATTGGGTGGAAGACATTTTTCATTTGGATCCTGGTCTGTTACCATCACCTCTAGGTTCCCACTTCAAGGAACAATTCTCTTTTGGGGGTGTCAAAAGAGAATTTAGTTGCTGTGTTGTGCACTATTATCCATGAGGTAGATCCTGGGGTCACCCAATTAGCAGATGAAGAAACTGGGATGGGGGAGATTAAGCAATTTGTCTGAAGATTCAATAAAAGGAGTTGGGAGTGAAACCTGTCTTTCTGGTTTCAAAGCCAGGTTTTTTCTACTCTCTACCTCTGAAGAGCAGAAACTCATCTCAAATTGTCCAGGGCTTTCAGAAGTCTTAGTCTTGTGACCATCATTCTTTCCCTCTACACCTTGGTGTTGCTCAGAACTCAAGGCAGTTTTGAGCATGGTTACAGGCGTGGTTAAGCTGATCAATGACTGCGGACAGCCCAGGCTCCACCCCTCCTCCTGTCTGTGTGCAAGAGACCTTCTCCACATCCCATCTCTGATCTTCACCAACCAGCTTCACAGAGGAGGAAACCAGGCTCAAGGAGAAGCACTGCCTTTCTTTCTGAAGGAGAGCAGGCCCTCCTAACTGCTGCATTTCACACATGTTCCAGCTCATCTCCCTGCCAAGTGCTTCTGGTCCTAATCTGTGATTGAAGCTTTTAGATTTTCTTTGATTTTAGCTTTCAGGTTTGGGGCTTTCCTGTTATTGCTTCAAGGACCAGGCAGTGGTCCCATTTTCTCCTGCTGAGCCCTGAGATCTTGCAGAATCAAACCCCAGGCATGATTGGAAGGGAAGGGGAAGGTAGGAGGTGGGAGTGTAGGGAAGGTGGGAATGCTGTTGAGTCTCCATTCTCCCTCATTCTTTCCCAGTCTGAGGTAAACATGGAACTTTTGTTGGCTGCCATTTAAATAATTTATTTTTTTCCTATTCCCACTATTTCATCATTTTGTTTTTTAGATAGGCAACAAGTTCACTTGTTTTAAATATCAAAAGGCATACAAGCTACCCCTGTCTCACTCCCACCTCCACACCCAGTTGCCCTGCATCTCATCCCAAGGGAAACCACTGTTATAGTTACTTGTGTGTACTTCCAGATTGGTTGCATGGGTATCCATGGAAACACAAGCAAGTACTTCACAATATTTATGCCCAGAAAACAGTAGGGTTCCATACTGAATTCTCACTGAATGGGGTTTTTCATGGGGATTAGGAGCGAGGGGAGATGAAGAATATCTGATAGCTATCCAAGGAATTTGCACAATTGCTCAGTGAACTTAGTGGTGAGTCTGAGGAATGTCCGCTGGTTCAGACTAGTAAGAATGTGTTGGACTTCTTTCTGATTTCTTTTACTTTCCCCCTCTATCTCTTTAGGTAAATGCTCTAGACGTTTGCTATTATCTTGATCTGCCCAGCATTGTTGATCTCAATCTTTGTTGCCAAGACACAGGCTTTCACTGAGCTATTCCCCCAATTTGGTGTCACTGCGCAATCCGCCTTATGTCGCACAGACACGGGTCTCTGCCGCAGACCGTATCCCATCAAAGCATGCAGATCCACTCCTGTCAGCTTTAGTGAGAGACCCAAAGGCAAGTTTGCCTCTTGGCATGAATCTGCTTATCGAACGTAATTGTGCTTGGGTAAATACTCAGCGAATAATCAAACTGTTTCTGCTTCACGACTTCTGGGAATGCAAACCTCAGTGATGCCAGTTCAGAGGGGGTCCTCGGGCTGCTCTTGTCAAAACACCATGTGGGGATTCTCCTGCCAGCCAGCATTACCCAGCACTGCCAATCCCTACTCGATATTTCAGTAATCATGTTGAATGAAAATCAACTGGTTAGCTTGTAGAGTTACATGAATTTAGGGACACAATCAGTGTGACAATGTGAGGAAGGGGCACAGGTATCTCCTCATTCCTGTCAACAGGCTGGTCCTATCTGGTCCGAAGGTGCCAGTCACCTGAGTCTGGGTGGCATCAGAAAGAAATCTGCTCCTAGTCCATCCAGCAATTAAAAAGTACTGTGGCAATAACCCCAACAAATTCTTCAGAGACCTCTTTTACATGATGATTCTTCTCTTATCCCCCTGTGGTAAAGGCCCTGAAGGCCTCATAGCCCTTTAGGCATGTAAACATTGTCATAGTTTAAAGTGCCATGTGGGTACCTGGATCTCCCCTTTTCCTACAGTTGTGTTATTCTGAGAAGTCACTCGATGTTGTGTGCTCCGTGGGTAGTGTCTCCTCACGTGGGCCTTTCTACTTGGTGTCACTGGGAAGGGAGGGCTCTATTAGCAACACAGTTGGTGATGTGGTAAGACAAATGGCACTCACCTTAGGATTTCCTTTGCATCCACCTTTGGAGAGAGTGATGTGGGCCCTAGAACCCACCCAAGGGTCACTGTCATGACTACAGTGACAGTGGATGGTTACAGGCTGCACAATTTGGACAGAGAGAGGCAGAGCCAATGGAGGGAAACAGATTCTCTCCTGGGTTAAGGCAGATGGTAATGATCAGCCTCACCTCGGGCTCTGTGTCCCTGGGCATGTGAGAACTCTCAGGTTCTAAGGCCTCCTTCCCTGTTCAGCGGTGCCCAGAGAGAAGGGAAACAGTGCCTTTCTGCTGAGGTCAGGCTATAGCTCTGGGTGGAGAAGGGGGAAGGTATGACTTCTTTCTCTGAGAAGCAAATCTCCTTTTCTGAACTCCCAGGGATTTGCTCAGTTCTTTGATTTCTTCCCTCTGTTTCCTGCATTGCAGTCCGAGAGGCCCAGGAGCAGAGGGCTGTTGGTCCAGGACCTTATCTTTGGGAGGTGAGCAAGTTACTTTTGTTCTGGGACCATCCATGTTCTAGTCCTCTTCCACTTCTTGGAATCCTTATCACCATCACCACCTCACCCGTCCCTCCCCATAGTTTCTGGTGTCTGTGTCCTCAGGAAATGCAGGCCCTCCATTCCTACTAGTTAAGGTGTGGTGAATATCAGTCCTGTTACATTGCTGCCCCTCCCTGCTGTCTGGTCTTTAGTTCTTGTGACTTCTTAATTCTTGCCAACCCTTCCTCCACAGGATTCAGACACTTGAATCCAATGCCCTGTGGAGATCCTGTTGGCAGATGCCCCCTTGCTGATTTTGAATATCTATTTCAGACCCTAATTTCTATTATGGAGTTGCTACAAGACCCCGAGTTTTACAGAGGGACTTTCCCCTGGCAAAGTCCCCCTGATTTTCCTAGTTTAAAATGTAGAGGCCCATTCTCAGTGATTGTTTCCTAAGAATCAATTGTCATTTGTTGTGTTTTTAGTATGAGGTTGGGAGGGCAGCAAGATAAACTAGAAAGAACACTGAGTTGGAGCCAAACAGTCTCCCCCCTCCCACCCTCTTACTAGGAGTAGACTTTGGGAAGTATCAGAATTTTGGGGCTCTGGTTTATACAGTGAAAGAATAACATCTACTTCTTGGGCTTCTGGTGGAACAGTAAGTGAAATGGTGTCATACGCCATCTGAATGCAATCATGTCAGTGTCTTTTTCCTTCCCTTTCTGTTAACCCATCTCTTCCTTTTTTGTTAGCCCATTTCCATCTGCCTTTCCCACAGCCAGGACTTCACACTTGGCTTCGAGGCCACCTTTCTCTATCTTTAGCATACCCTGCTATTTCTCCTGGTAGCTATGAGCCCCACTTCCTACACAATTTGTACAAGTTATGGTGCAACCCGAGTGAGCACTAGGAATTAGCACATACATTAAAAAGTCTCCTATAAGCATTTTGCTGAACACAGTGATGCAGAGCCGGTTGTTTCCAGGCAGATGCTGGTTGCTCTTAGGCAACATGAAGGAAGGCTGGGTTTGTAAACACAAGCAGAGGCACACCTACTGGCAAGCACCAGAGCTTACTTATCTGAACTGGGCAGGGCATTCACTGTCCTTTGTGGCTTTAGGAAAAGGAGGAGATAGAAGGCACAAAGGAATTGCAGACCATGCAGCCAGCCATGGTTTAGGATGCAGTGGTGGGGTTTGTGGATCTGATCACCTTCCTGTCATCTCTGTTCAGACTGCCCTTTGCACCTGAGATTTACAGCCTCTACTTGGAGGAATATGTGCTGGACTGACATGTGGACACTTGGACAAAACCAGCTCTTTAAGCAGAGTCTAAAGCATGCATTCTCAGTGGGTGTGCTACCTCTCCTAATGGTATGACAATTGATTTTTAGGAAACAAAGAATCCTCTAGTTATTTATAAACCACAGATATACATACAATACATAAACTTAGTATATTTGTGATAATTAAATTTCATGTGAGGTATTTAAGAGAAAATGTCTCAAAAGCTTTCTCAAGCATTTAAAAATACTTGAAAAACACTGGCCTAAGACAGTGATTCTCAACTTTGATCGCACACTCCAATTTTTGGAAGAGCTTTAAAAATCTTGATGCCTGGGCTGCAATCTGGACCTATCAAATCAGTATCTTTAGGACTCATTTCGGTAAAATGCCCCACATAATTCCAACATGCAGCCAAGTTTGACATCTCTTTGCTCTGGAACCTTGGTACTCAAAGTGTGGTCCCTGGAGAGCAGCTTCAGGGTCACCTGGGAGCTGGTTAGAAATGCAGACTCTCAGACCTCCAGGTGATTCTTGTGTTTCTTAAAGCTTGAGAAGCACTTGGGTAACATTTGTCACTAACAAAATCTCAGAGCATTTCAATGCTTTTGCTTTAGTCAAATGTCTGCATATTTCTGTCTGTCTGTTTCATGACCTCAATGTTGGGCTTTGGAATGAGTGGTTGGTGTCCTGGAGGTGGCCCAAAATGAATTTGTGTTCTGACATGTTGGGAAGCCCCAGTATCTCTCAGAAACTCAGCAGACAGCTTGTTCCCAGGAAGGAGACCAATGTAAGGAAAAGGGCCCAGACCAGCCAGCTGGGACTGAGTCAAAATCTCACTGTTAAATCAATTACCTTAGAACTGGTAGTTTTGGGGCAAGAGGCCGATGCATGGAAAGTGATGTTTGGGACAATATGAACTCAGCAAGTTTATAGGAAAACGTGAACAGAGAAAGACAGGGATCTTGGTGAAACTGCTGGATCTTGGTCAGAACTCTTTGAGGTCTGCCATTCATTCATTTTTTCATTCGTGGATTCATTCACTTAACGAATATTGATTGAATGGTTACTATTTGACCTGAAGTAGTTGTTTATGAAATAAAAGAAGGATAAACATGATAGATCTTAAAAGTAATAATCTGTAGAAATTTATGTTAGGAACAAGCTAGTATTGATCAACTTAAAATATTGGCTTATTTATTGGAATTTCCATATGCAAAATCTTTTTTAAAATCTAGGGTTTACAGAATATTTTTGTAAGTGGATGACTTAGAAAATAAGGGAAGACTTTAATTAATGTCATCCATACAATTTAAGCAAGAGAAAAAGAATTTCTGGAGTTATCTTCACTTATTGTTTTAGATGGGCAGAAGTTTGGACTAGGGTCTTGAAAAAAAATTTGGCTCATTGCCACAAGCTCTTCCGATATTTTATGAAACTTTATTAGAGGGACATAAAACGGGTGAATCCATCACTGTTTGGAATGACTCGGCTGTAAATTGATATATTACTGAGCCAAGCACTCTACTTCTTAAGGTTTCTGCATCTACTTAACAACTACAGGGATAATTATTCTTAATTGTAGTTTCATAATTTAACCAATTTAAGGTTACCAGAATAAAACATTTGAAGCTATTATGTTGCTAATGGTTTAGACATTTTCCTATCTCTGTCTTTAGGGTGATAAATGGACAATGTGTTTAACTCTTCCACCAACATTAACTTCCCACATTTAAAATGTTGAATTAAACAATCTAGTGTCCTTGACAGTGTAATAGATTTTGTTTAGTAGGCAATGCTTAAACCAGGACCTAATTCACCTCATTTTAGTGAATGTAATTTTTCCCACAGGAGGTGTTTGATGTAAATCTATCAGACATGTATGGATCTATGTGACCTCATCACAACCCCTGTGGAAGGTATATCAGACCCACTCCGATCGCCATTTCCACTCTGATGATAAGAGTCACATGAAATGCTAAGAATGATGCCGAATGAAGCGAGGGCATTTCACTCATTTGTTTCCTTAATCTTAGAAAGGCATGTGCATCAACCTTTCCAAAACAAACAAACACACAAAACAATGGGCCTTACAGGCTGGTATTAGGAATTATTTTTAGTTATTTTAAATGCTAATTATATTTAGACGATTTTATAAAACATTTCTTAAATTTCCTTCTCAGCACATTATGAGATTGGTCAGGTCCCCCCACTGCTCCACTCTTTTCAAGCCACACATAGCAAAGAAAGAGAGGGCAGAGGAGTCTGGTCAGGAGCAGCTGGGCTTCCCATTATGAACTCAGAGCAGCCACTCATGGTCACATCAGGGTTTTGACACTAGCTCTATCCCTCACTAGCTATTTGCTAGAAAGGGAGTAGTCTTATCTGGTGAGAAGGGGTGGTACAAGGATTGAGGGGCTGCTATTAACCATTTAGATGTTTGCTAGAAGCTCATTCTGCTAGTAGCAGAGCAATCCATACATTCCTCATCTGTCTTCTTATAAAATTTCAGGTTCTAGAGGATGTCCCAAGCTATGCATCAGAAAAATTTATGAGCTGGGAGAGGGGGCAAAGGAATGAAATAGGCAGAAAGTAGCAATTGAGAGTGATGGGGAAATAGGCAAATGGAGATGGAATTCCCTGTCTAAAAGGGGCAGTGACTCCCCAGCCCCAGCAGATTCTGGTAATGTCTTTTCAGATCTGAGTTGGTGGACAAAGTTCGAAATCTGAATTTCTATATGAAATCCCCTCTTTTTCAATTGTTATTGACCAATTAAACCACATATGCCCAGGCTCCAGTTCTGGCGACAGCCAGCCTATGTGCACCCATGGCAGGTCAGTTCCATGCAGTCTTTGGAAGTCAGGGGAGCTGGGGCCTGAAGTGCCCAAGGGGAAAGGCTGAGGATAGAGGACAGCTGTCACCATGCTCACCTGAATCCTGCATGCTCTACTGGCACTAATACCTGCTTGCCTACTCTGGCCCTGGGCTACCTGCAGTCCCCACCATTTATCTTTGGATTCTTCCTCTTTCTGTAGATTGGGGGAAGAGGGGAAGCAAGGGAGTGGGAGGGAGAGTTGGAGGTATGCTATGAACATGGCCACAAATTCTAGTATTAAAGATTCTCTGTTTTAAATATTCAAGTGTTTCTGTTTTCTGATTAGATTCTGACAGATTCAATTACAATTTCACAACACATGTTAGGAATTGCATATTAATTTAGAAACATGTTTCCAATGTATGTTTATTCAGATATTTACATCAATGTGTTTTTTTATCTTTGTTGTTCAGTTTATTAATTAAATTGTTTCCCCTTTTTTATCCCCCTATATCTCCCCTCCACCCTGTACTATCCCACCCTCCACCCTCCCCTCCCCTCCCCAATGTCCTCTCCCATTGTTGCAAGATTTTTGTCCAATCTCTTGCTGTACTTCCCACAACCCTTTTCTCCCCAAGAATTGTCAGTCCATTCCCTCTATATGTCCATGTTTCTGTTATATTCACCAGTTTATCTTGTTTATCAGCCAATCAATTCACTTGATTTTTATGTTCATTTGTTGATAGATGTGTATTTGTTGTTCATAATTTATATTTTTACCTTTTTATTCTTCCCCTTCTTAATATCTTTCAGCATTTCATATAATATTGGTTTGGTGGTGATGAACTCCTTTAGCTTTTTCTTATCTGTGAAGCACTTTATCTGATTTTCAATTCTGAATGATAGCTTTGCTGGATAGAGTAATCTTGGTTGTAGATTCTTGCTATTCATTATCTTGAATATTTCTTGCCACTCCCGTCTGGCCTGCATCGTTTCTGTTGAGAAATCAGCTGACAATCGGATGGGTGCTCCCCTGTAGGTAACCAACTGTTTTTCTCTTGCTGCTTTTAATATTCTCTCTTTATCTTTTGCTCTTGGCATTTTAATTATGATATGTCTTGGTGTGGTCCTCTTTAGATTCCTATATTTTGGGGTTCTGTGTACTTCTTGGGCTTTTAAGTCAGTTTCTTTCACCAGGTGGGGAAAGTTTTCAGTCACTATTTCTTCAAGTAGGTTTTCATTAACTTGCTCTCTCTCTTTTTCTGGCACCCCAATAATTCGGATGTTGGCATGCTTGAGGTTGTCCCAGAGGCCCCTTACGCTATCTTCAATTATCTGAATTCTTTTTGTTTCTTGCTTTTCCAGCTGAGTGGATTTTGGTTCTTTGTATTTCAAATCTTTGACTTGGTTCTTGTGGCCCTCTGGACTGCTTTTAGGACTTTGTGTAATATTTTTTATTTCAGTCTGTGTGTGCTTGATTTCTAGTTGGTCCTTTTTTTTTATCTGTGAGGGTCTGGTTCGTATCCTCAGAGGTCTTGTTCATTTCCCTGAGGGTCTCATTCATTTGCTTGTAAGTATCATTCATCTCCTTGTAATTCTCATTCATTTGCTGGTTGGTCTTGTTTATTTCCTGGTAATTCTCATTAAGTTGATCGGCCTTTTGTAGGAGCCTCTTGAAAAGCCTTATAACCGTGGTTTTGAATTCAATGTCTTGTCGTCTTTTCTCCTCCATTTCTTTCACACCTGATTTCTTTCCATATCTCTGCATGGTGGTTGCTTTATGTGGTGGATATCCTCAAAGGGACAGTGGCTCAGTCTCCCCGGTTACCTGAGGTGGGTACTCTTACTGCAATCCTTTATGGGTTGTATTCAGTGTTTTTGAATTTAAACCCAGGTTGTTGTTGTTAGCCCTAGGAGGGTTTGACCTCCAGGCCAATTGGCTGTGAAGGGAGACTGAGTTCAGATTGGATGGGCGGAGTCTCTGGGCTGCGCGGCAGCGGCAGCGGTGGCGGAGGCAGCTGGGTCCTATGCGGTGCTCGTGCGCGGGTCTCTGTTGGATGGGGATGGCTGCAGACTCCTCCAAGAAAAAGCCGCTAGTCTCTTCCCCTTGCCAGACAACTCTGCCTTTCCCCAAATGTGCCTGCACACCAAAAGTCCAGCCCAGGGCTGTAAAATAAATGGTTTCCGGAACCAAGTTTCCAGGGGGCAAGTCGCGGGTTTGCGCACCGCGCCCCGCTTCCAGGGTGCGTCCCCCGGACCTCGGACCGTGCCCAGTTCCGGGTAATCTGTGCAGGGGGACCTCTCCTACCCTGGATCTCGGACCTCGCCCGGCTTGGGAAATCTGGGCAGTGAGACTCCTCCGCCCTTCCTCGTGGGCAAAATCCGGCCGGTCCCTGCTCCAGCCCCAGCCCGCGCGCGCGCGACCAGAGCGGCTCCTAACCTCTTTCCGTGTGAAAGATTGCGCTCCCGCCGGTCCTGAGTCTGTGTCCCACCTTTGCTCCTATTAGTGGAGTTTACATTCAGCCAGCTTTCTGGCGATTCTGGGTGCTTGTCTGTTCTGCTGTTATGTTGTAGTTCTTAAATAGTTGCGCGGGGCAGAACAATAGGTGTTTGCTTATGCCGCCATCTTGGTGTTCTCGTTTTTCTTTTAATATGGAAGAATTTATAAGGACTAGAATAAAAGGATGATAATAGTCTTTTTTACCTGAGGGATAATTTAGGGAGAAAAATCTCACCTCATATTTGGCCATATATCACTTGAGTGTATAAGAGCATGACTGTAAATCTTGGCGCTTTAGGGCACTGCACTGTAGCTAGAGAATGGAAATATCCTGCTCTGGTGCCTAAATCTGGGGCCTAAGAGATGACCTGTGTGAGATGCCAGTTAATGTTTCCTTTCCATAAATAACATTTCCTGTAACAGATGGTGTTCATAGGAGAATCAGGCTGCAAGTATTTTCTGGATGTCTAAGGACACAGCTGGAAGAAATCCTATAGAAGGTTCCTGTAGCTCCTAAATTATATATCCTGAATTCTTGATCTGATCCCTTGTAAAAGTCAAGTACAAAGTCTGTTTTGATATCTGCCATCATCTCTAAGACAAAAACAGCAGAGTTCAGGAGAAGCTCATCTTTCTTCTCTTTCTGTTTTGTCTAAACAACAGCTTTATTCTGGTTTGTTTCAGGAGAGGTAGCATGAATGGACAGAGTCCTGGACAGAGAATAAAGAGTGATGGCCTCCGGGTTTGGCAGTGTGGTCCAGGGCAAATCACTAACTCCTCTTTGGAACTTGCTTTCTTTCCTCATTTGTAAATAAAGAACTGAGTCAATATTAGAGATTTCCAGTTGGGGCTTACAAGGATATACTCATACTGTTTATAATAATACTAGAGGCCCAGTGCACAAAATTCATGCACGGGGAGCAGGGGATGTCCCTTAGCCCAGTCTGCACACTCTCCAATCTGGTACCCCTCGAGGGATTTCTGACTGCCAATCGTACATCCTTCTCACAATCCAGGACTGCTGGCTTACAACTGCTCACCTGTCTGCCTGCCTGCCTGATTGCCCCTAATCACTTCTGCCCGCCAGCCTGATCACCCACTAACCACTACCCTGCCAGCCTAATTGATGTCTAACTGCTTCCCTGCCAGCCTGTTTGCCCCCAACTTTCTTCCTCTGCTGGCCTGTCACCTCTAACTGCCCTCCCCTGCAGGCTTGATTGCCCCCAACTTCCCTCCCTTGCAGGCCTGATCCCTCCCAACTGCCCTCCCCTGCAGGCCTGATAGCCCACAACTGCCCTCCCTTGCAGGCCTGCAACCTCCCAACAGCCCCCCCTGCTGGCCATCTTGTGGTGGTCATCTTGTGTCCACATGGGGGAAGGATCTTTGACCACATGGTGAAAGCCCTCTTGTTAGTAGTGATGGTCAATCTGTGTACTACTCTTTTATTAGATGGGATAGAGGCCTGGTGCATGGGTGGGGGTCAGCTGGTTTTCCATGAAGGGTGTCCCAGATCAGGGTGGGGGTTCCTTTTGGGTGTGGGGCGGCCAGGCGAGGGGCCTGTGAATATTTGCAGGCCGGCCACGCCCCACAGCAACCCAAGCGGAGGCCTTAGGATCTCTGAGTAATTTATGTCTACAACTGAAACTTTGTAGCCTGGAGTGGAGCCAAGCCTTCTGCTAGCTCCCTGGCGACAGCCATTCCTGTTTGAAACTTTGTTGCCTAGAGTGGAGGCTAAGGGCAGGCGGAAAGCTTGGCTTTCTCTGTTGCCGGGGAAACCCAAGCCTCTGTTCTCTCCAGCTCAGTGGCTGCCGCCATTTCTGTATCTTTTATAATTGAAACTTTGTAGCATTGAGTGGAGGCCTAGACCGCAGCAGGTGGAAAGCTTGGCTTCCTCTGTTGCCAGCGAAACCCAAACCTTCCTCCTGTTCTCAGTGGCGGTAGCCATCTTGGTTGGAGTTTATTTGCATAAACCCTGATTGGCTGGTGGCTGTGGCTGTGGGTATGGCTTATAGGTATAGTGAAGGTATGGTCAAATTTGCATATTCCTGTTTTATTAGATAGGATTTCAAAATGCCTTGCAGAAATATTTCCCATTTTCTGATGAGTGTGAACAGACTAGCAAAAGATCACATTTCTTGGCATTTTGGCTATGAGATTTTGAACTCAGCAGAGTAGCATTAGTTATTTCCTGCTGAGCTAAAACTGGGTTTGAAATTATATATGTCTTTAATACCAATAGTAGCTAACATTTATTGTGTGCTCACAATGTGCTGAGTAGTGGTCTAAATATTATGCTCAAGGGAAATCTTATTAAATTCCCCAAAGCAGATATTACTTTGGCCGTATTTGCTATCCTTTGGTTATTAATTTCTAACTTTATTGTATTGTGGTCAGCCATCAGGCTTGGCTTTCAAATGATCCCTGATAATGTAAGTCATATATAGAAGTCACATTATCTATTTGTAGTAAGTCATTGTGAAGATGATAATGGAAATATTAAACCCATAAAATTTATATACCAATCATCTATAAAATATACAAAAATTGATGAATTAGATCAGATTTTTTGGATATTGAAGTGAATTTATCTACTATAAAATGAGGGCTCTATTTAGATGTTTAATAAGACACAAAGAGGTAGACTAAAACACATTTATTCCAGAAACTCTTGGTTAGGTTTATTTTGATGAACAGAAAGGTATTCAGTAGGTAAGAATGAAAGTAAGTGTAGGGAAACAACAGTTCAGATAAAATACAAGAATGTAAAATCCACTAATTTTTAGAAATATATAGTTGGCTAGATAGCTGTTCTGTTTATTTATTGCTATGTAATGAAGCATCCCAGACAACATCTTAAATAGCGACTATTTTATCACATACTTCATAGTTCTATGAGTCAGGAATTAAGGCAGAGTACGGCTGAGTGATTCTTTACCTCCATGTTCCAATCTAATGAGGTTACCTGGTGGTATTCAGCTGGTGATTGGCTGGTCTGGAGGTTCCAAGAAAGCTTCACTCACAGGTCAGCCACGCTGGCAGGTATGCCAAACAGCAGGGTTCAATGGTTTTTCCAGCAAGGCGATTTCAGGATAATTTTTGCATAGTGACATAGGGCTCTTGAGAGTTTGTTCTAAGGCATCTGGGTGGAGACTGCAAAACTTCTTTCGATGTAGTCTCAGAGTCCCAGATCACCACTTCCACCACCTCCTGTTTGTCAAACAAGTCAGGCCATGCTCTCACTGACAGCTTCAGGAGAGAATCTGTCCTTGCCTCTTCTAGGTGCTGGTGTTTGTCAGCAGTTCTAGACATTCTTTGGGTTGTACTTGTATTATTTCTGTCACATGGCCACCTACTTCCTATGTGTCATCATATGATCTGTTTGCTGTGCATATATCTGTATCTAAATTTTTCCTTTTTATGAGGACACAGTCCTATTAATTAGGGTCTACTCTAATGACTCAATTTCAACTTGATTACCTCTATAAGCACTCCATTTCCAAATATGGTCATATTTTAAGGTTCTGGGAGTTGGGACTTCAACATTTCTTTTTATGGGGACACAATTCAAACCATTATACCACGTAAGACTCACTATAGGCTTCCATCCTTTAAAACTGTTAAATTTGTGTAGTTGTAAGTCCCTAAGTCTGTAGTAATTTATTATAGCACCAATAGGAAACCAATGCACTTATGTATGGTATAATTCACTGGAAAAGTGATTTTGTTCGAGGCCTTACTTTGTTGGGAGGTTTCTGATTACTGTTTTAATCTTATTTGTTATTGATCTGTTCAGACTTTCTATTTCTTCTTCATCAGTCTTGGTAAGTTGTATGTTTCTAAGAATATATTCACTTCTTCTAAGTTGTTTAATTATTTGTGTATAATTGTTCATAGTAGTCCCTTAGAATCATTTTTAGTTCTGTGGCATAAGTTATAATATCTCTTCTCCTTTTGAATTTTATTTGAGTCTTCTCTCTTTTCTTTTTCTTAGTCTAGCTAAGGGTTTGTTGATTTTGTTTTCAAAAAATTAACTCAGTTTTATTAAATTTTCTTTTGTTTTTTTTTCTAATTTATACTTTATTTATTACTGCTCTAACTTTTATTATTCTTTCTTCTGATAACTTTGGGCCTACTAATATTTTGTTTTTCTTTTGCCACTTCCTTGAGGTGTGTAGTTAGGTTGTTTGAGATTTTTCTTTTTTTAAAATATATTTTATTGATTTTTCACAGAGAGGAAGGGAGAGGGATAGAAAGTCAGAAACATCGATGGGAGAGAAATATCGATCAGCTGCCTCTTGCACACCTCCAACTGGGGATGTGCCCGCAGCCAAGGTACATGCCCTTGGCCGGAATCGAACCTGGGACCTTTCAGACCGAAGGCCAATGCTCTATCCACTGAGCCAAACCAGTTCGGCGAGATTTTTCTTTTTTAATGAAGACATTTGTCACTATAACCTTTCCTTTTAGTACTGCTTTTGCTGTATTCTATAAGTTTGGATATGCTGTGTTTTCATTTTCATTTGTCTTAAGAAATTTTCTAATGTCTCTTTGCATTTCTTCTTTGATTTAATGGTTGTTCATGAATGTGTTGTTTAATTTACATCTTTTTGAGTTTTCCCAATTTTTTGTTGTTACTGCTCATTTAAAAAAAAATTTTTTTTTGGCTCCTAGCTCTCCTTGGTGATCTAGTGCTGACAACTGCCCCAGTGTGAGGTAAGACCTAAGGGGGCCTCCCGGCATAGCTCTGTAATGCTGGGGATGCAGTAAGTCCACCTTGTTCTCTCTTTGCCCCCAACTACTGTTCCCTGCAGTTCCCTAGCTAGGAGAACTTTTTCCTATTTTGATTGAGGACTTAGAGGATCTGACTTGGGAATGAATGCATATCTGCTTTTAGGCTTTTGTGACTTTGCTGTTATAATATATGTTAAAACATGTTTTGGCTTGATAAGAGAAGTCTTGATAAGACCTTGATGGGTCTTGCAACCCTGTTTGCTAATGATTTCTTGAAAACAGAATTGTCATAAAATTTGCATTTTCACATCTTGCGTGACTTGCACAACTTTTATCAGCCAGAGTAGATAGAAATTACTCACTAGTATACAAATAAGTGGAAGAAAGGTACACATAGGAAAGTAAACAGCACACATGATAAAACACACACTACTCTGGATAGCAAGAGAGTGTGCTTGCTTGCTGGCTGAGAGAACTCACAGATGAGATACCAAGAATTGGCCAGGAATGTCAGAAGGATCTGTGTCACATTAGCTCATTGGCTGAGAGCAGCGGGCAGCACTGAGATTGTGATAAATGAATGGTATATTGTAGTGGACTGAATTTTATATACATACTGTATAATACACACACACACACACACACACATATATATGTGTGTGTGTGTGTGTGTGTGTACATGTATATATAAATATATTTCAAAATGTATTCCTTTCTAATGTATCACATATTACAAAATTTTACCCAAAGCACATTATTTCAAAGACACATATTGTTTTAACATGTTATCAGGGTAGGTGTGTATAGCTTTACCTGCCTCAGGATATTGAAGTTTTGCATTTTTAACTGTTTTTTGTCACCAATCCTACTGGTAAATTCTCGACTGCTGTGCTGTCAGTTCAAGAGAAATGCTTGCAGATAAGCTTATAGAAACATCGCATAAGAAGCATTTTAAGTAGGGCAAGTGAGCTGGGTTGTAACAAATCTGGAACAAAATAATGAAGAACCGACAGCCTTACTTTATGGTTGGGAGATGGCTTTAGGGGAGAGAGATTTAAAGGGAAAGAGCAGTGATCATGACTTTTTGATTTACACAGATCTGCACAGGAAGTACTGGTGTGATGTTAAACACAAATATGCCTCTGTGCCTTTAAAAAAAATCTTTTCTGTTTTCATTTATTTTTGTTCCCTTATTGGTTATAAACAATCAGGTCAGATGGAGAATATAAAATGAAGGCAATTAGCAAATATGTTGCAAGGAATTGTTTAGATTCATTTCTTCCAATTCATTTATTATTAGACTTCTCTTTTGTGATAGAATTCAAATGCAAACGAGTGTATTTTTGGTGGCTAATGGAAGAGTAAAGGAAGGAGTTTGGGAAGCTGTCCACAACAGTTCCTCTTTCCAACTCCTTTACATTCCTACCTCTGCCTCTATTGCCCAAGCAGCTTACATCCCTAGCTTAACTACTCATTTTAAAATCTACACAACTTCACTTTTCTCCTGTGCTAAAGAGTTATTATAAGCAGAGCTAGTAGACAACCTAGTATGGCCACTGACACCACTGGTATCTTCTTTTGCTTCTAGCAGTTGGTACCTATTTTTGAACCCTGTAATCCAGTCTGAGGAGCTGGGTCAGCAGCACCCAACTGCGCCCCCTGCAGGTTACCTCCTTTTATGTTTCTGTTTTCTTTTGGTTTTAGAGTGACCTGAAAAAATTCTAATTACATTTTAGTGGAATAAGTCAGAAGAACATGGAGAAATTTGGCGCAAGAGATAGGATATGTTGGCCAACCAGGTTCCTGACTTAGAGGAGGGAGGCTGGGATGAATGGGGAGGGGACAGAATTTTGCACGGAGGGGACCAAAACTGGGGAAAGCTAAGTGTCCTGAGCCTTCCTAACATGAAGGTTGTTGCCCTCCTGGGTGGTATTTTAATGATGACTACTCCACATTTGATTTTTTTTTTAAAAAGCTTCGTTTTCAGATCACTTTCCTGTAGCTGCTTTGCATGTACAAATAAGCATTTCGTGATATTTCTGTATTGGAGAAGATTCAGTCAGGTTAATTGAGGCATGCTACAGTTACTTTAGGAAGATTAATATTTGCAGTGTTGCCTGTCAAAACTCTTCATCCATTCTACATCTGTATAAGCCTGCTTTCATGTTTATTGACAAAGAACAATATTTAAAAAGTTAAAAACACAATATCCATAAAAATAAATAGTAAGCAATGTAAAATATTTAACCTATTAATTAATGAGGGTACCAGCAGGATGACAAAGCAGAAACAAAAGCTATTTATATATCCATGTCTACAACATATTAAATACATACATGTGTAGTGAGTGGGGAAGCAGATCACTGGGATAGGATCATGGAAAGTTAATACAAAACTGGTGAATTTCCTGCAGGTAATAACTCGTAAATTATAAGCATATGATCTCCCCCAAACAGAAACTGTCTTTTATCGATCTTTAAGTTAACATCAAACTTTCCATAATAAATGGGGAGTCAAAGATACATTTCATAGCCCAAGGTTTGCAAACTGCCTGCGGGTTGCTCTGTGTAGCTCAGGATCACAGTCATGCCCTTTCATTTGCCATCACCTGTGGCTGTTTTCACACTACTGAGGCACATTGAACAAAGCCAAAAAGGTTTACTATTTGGCCCTTTATAGAAAAAGTTTTCTGATCCCTGGTTTAGAGATGTAGTTAAATAATCCTTAAATCAGCTTATTAGGAAATGCTTCTAGGGTCTCTAGAAGACCCCAAGATCTTCTTTTCAAGGTATAGATAATTTTTCTCAACTGTAATATGCATATGTACATAGATGTGGGTTTTACTTTTAAAAAAATCATTGTATGAATTTTCAAGATAAAGAGAAACAGAGTTCTAGGTAAGTCCTATTGCTCTTCAGCAGTAACTTGCTCTAGGAAATAGTACCTGACATCTAGTCCCACTCTATTCACCACCCAGTCCTGTCCCTCAGGCCAGATCAGGCACTCTGCTCAGTCTGAGTATTTCTGTCTGTCTGAGCACATCACTTTTTATTGTTTATCTATGTGTACTCAGAATTGGCTACATAACCTGCAGGATCCAGTGCAAAATGAGAAATTCTTAAAAAATTAAGAATTTCTAGATAGTGAGAGTAGAGCATTAAATTGAGTATAGTGCCAACTGCCCAAGTTGTGCATTCATGGCACCGCTGTGACTCCTCTTGCCAGAATTTGATCTTTCTGTTGTGTTCACCTTTTCATCCCAAGCACATTGAATATTTGACACATAGTAGGCACTAGACAAATATATTTATGGAATGTTATTTATTATTCAACAGGTTCTGTAAAAAAGTTTTTTTTGGAAAATTCCACTTATTTTTGAAACATCTATTGCATAAAATATTTGTATGTATCTTTAAATGTAGAAGCAGGTTATATTATGTTTTGTGTGTATATGTGAATTTTCACTTTTTTCATCCTTTTTTCTTTCTGCTCTTCAGACTTGATAATTTTAACTGTCCTATCTTCAGGTTGGCTGCTTCTTTCTTCTGCCTGCTCAAGTCTGCTGTTAAACCCTCTACTAGCAGGATCTTAATCCCCTGATAGTACTTCTGGCTGTGACTTTTGTGTCTTCATGGATTACATTCCTCTAAGTCCCCTTTCTGGTCACAGTCACTTCTTCTTGGCTCTTCTGCCTGGTCCTGCTCACCCTGCTGCCCCAGCACATCATAGGCTGCCACCAGATTCCTATTTGCTCCTGCCAAAAGCTACCTCTCCTCCTGATACAGACACATCAAGCTTCCCAGCTAGATGGTATTCTGTGGAGAGGTAGTAAAGGATACCAAACTTCCTTATGTTACACTTGTTAGAAGAGTACAAAGTTGTGCATCTCATGTATCCATATCTTAGAGTGTTTGGTGGAATAGCATTTATAGTGTTTACCTTTTTTTTTAAACTTTCCCTCCTCACCCACACACTCACATAAAATTTGTACACAGATTAAAATTGGGAAACATCTTTGTAGCACAATGCTAGGCTTTTCTGCCAGATGAAGGTTGTCTCAATGTCCCTTTATTAAGAGTCCTTTCCTTTTAGGCCCTCATGAAACGGATTTTCTGGAAGGCCACACCAGGCTGGTTTTCAAACTGGGTCTACAGTTCTCCAACATGAGATGTACTGATTATATCCTGCCTGTGTCCCCATTCACTTCACTTCCCTGACTATCCAAGGACATATCTTGTTTTCCCTAATTTCCATTGAACGTTAGTCAGACCTTCTGGGAGGATAAATTCCTCATTCAGCACAGTGGAGAGCCTGTTTGTATTGTAATTAACCAAACTTATTTGAAATGTCTTATGTATTTAAGGTTTTGTATGGTTGTCATGTTTGCTCAGAATCCATATTTAGGAACATCATATAACTGTGTATGCATTCTTGTCATGTCCTGACGGGTCATATTGGCCAGAATAAGAGGAAGCAGCAGATCATGTTTAGGCAAAGGTTTGGTTCCAGGCCATCATCCACACATTTGCAGGAAAAACAATCCCATAAATAAGTACAAATAGGTTGTGAGTTTTAATCCATGATGACTAATTCACAGATTTTACATAGAAAAAGTAAAAAAGAAAAAACCTCATATCAAAAATCAACTTTAGCTAAAACCTCTGACAGGTTCTTCAAAAGATTTTTGAAAAGAAAAGTTAATTTTATCTTAAAGCCAGCATTCAACAGTATTTATATAGCATTTACTATGTGCCAGGCACTGTTTTAAGCACATTACAAATATAAACTAAATGAACTCCCAGAGCTGCTCTATGATGTAGGTACTTAAGATATTGTTCACTAGGCCACATCTAGACAGGGCTCTTCTGCTTTGTTGCAAATATGCAATCCTATTTAGAGAAATGAGCCATGACATTTATTTTTCATTAAAATATGTGTATAACTTTAAAATATGTCTACAGGTCAGCATGATTTTATCCATTAGCAATCAGCAAATTAATGTAATATTCTTTTAATCTTAATTATCCAACTAATAGATTATTTATATAATAGTTCTCATAAGTCTTTCAGCAAATTTAAATAATTTTTAAAAATAATTATACATTTATCTTAATGAAGAGTAAATATAAGGACACTCTATCATTTTGTCAGGTTAGCTGACCCAATTAATACAGTTGACATCAGTTAAATAAGCAATTGGAAAGAAAGCAGAATCAACCATAGCTCTCAGTTAGTTGACCTCTTCCAAACTGTTCATGCATATTGGCCAGTTGAAAGATGATAGCCATCCCACAGATTCATACATTATTCATATGTATCATTCATTATATATAGTTAGTGGCATGTGTATAGTCTGGATTTTCTGGTTTTCTAACTATCCTTTCCTCTTAAATATACCCCCAATTGTCCAACCACATGTCCTGTTTTTGTTTCAGAAGCTTTGGTCACTATATGATAGAACAAGTGTCCATAAACACTGTTGGGTGTCAGTATAATTCAGGCACACTAGAATCTTGCCCCAGTAATAAATAAATTGTACTATTTTTTAAAAAGTGAAACATGAATCAAAATCTCATTTGAAGCCTAAGCCACAATATGCAAAATATTTAGAGTCAGTGTTTCTGAAATAGGACCCTAAGGGGTATCAGAAGATGTTCCCTGGAGAGGAAAAATGGACAATGGGTGAAAAAAGATAAGTGGTTACATCTTTAACGTTCCTAAAGTTTCTGGGAACTTCAGGCAGCATGTTCAGGGATGCTTTTATTTTTAAGAGAAAATTTGGCTCTTTTGCAGATTCACTTCTTATCGTCTTTTGTCATCTTTTTGGAGGGCAGATATCTTTGTCTGGCAATTCCACAAGTATGCCTCTGCAAGATAAAAAATTAAGGTGCCACAAAACCGAAAATGATCACAGGACCAGATGTATCCTAGAAGTCACCAGACACATTCATTTTGATTTCTGTTTACCCAGTAAGCCTAGTAATATAAATATGTTTACCTCTTTACCTGTTCTCAAGAGTGACAGTAAATGGTGGGTGTAGGGGAGGCAAGTAGATGTTGAAAGTGGGACTCTACCAGATCATCAACCTTGTTATTGTCACGATTAGCTAATTTATTGATATTAATAGCAGAAAGAGAGACAAGGGGAGGCCAAACATTGCAAGTAAGCATGATGATCTGGATAGCTTCACCAGGAAGCTACAGTTTCACGCTTCCCAGGGAACCACCTATCCATTCTCTGCAAATCATTGGAAGAAGAGATAGAAAAAAGGGTGAGAAGGTGCATATGCAGGGAAGTTGGAGTGATGTAGGGAAAGTGCTTGTCTGTTATTCTAGCCTGGTCCATAATGGATTGGCTAGGAGCATGAAGCCACTGCAAGGGTGCAAAATATTGGCAAGTTGAAGTTCCCAGGCAAAGAGTTCTCTCTCGCATGCTTGTGCTCTTGTTCTTTGACATGCATTCATCTGTGTATTTGCTCATTCTCTACCCATAGCCATGTGGCCTTAAGCAGCTGCATGGCTCATGGCTGTGAGAACCCCACACACAATGGACTGCAGCTGGGAACACAAGCTAAACTAGCCAGATGCTGGACTGTACTGTACTTTAATATGGAACAGAAATTCTCAGCAGTGGCCTTAGTTCTTGCCCCAACGAAGACAAGATTGGACTTCTTCCATGGCAAGACAGACAGAGATGGGATCTTGGAGGAAAACCCCCTTAATTTTACATAATCAATAAAGCTGTCCACAAAACCCCATCCTCCTGTGGGGGCCTCAGGAAGATCTTTTTCTTGAGGCCCCTCAAGAACTTTACTTCCACCAATAACATTGTCACCTGCATGTTATTTAACAACCCACCAACAGGTGAGAGGAGGAGAGCTAGGAACCAGTGAGCAACTTCCTTGAGCACTTCCCTTAGAGCAGGTTTTTTCAAGAATGCTAAGCTAATAGGTAGAGGTGGTAGTTGCTAGACTCTGATGCAATCCTTGCTTTTGGTAGCGGAGAGACTGAGAGGCACATGGAGCATAGTAATATAACAACAGCCGTAGAACATTCCCAAAGCTTTACATATACTCACCCATGACAACAAGCTACTAAGATGGGACTATTTTCATCACCTTTACTTTACAGATCAGGAAATGGAAATATTTGAGGCACATAATTTGCCTATGGTGATATACCTATAAAGACAGACCTGGGGTTTGGAAACACGGAAGTCTGGCCTCAATGTCTGTGATAAACCTCATGCCCATATCTCGCACAGAGAAAGCAGCCAAAGGGTGAAGCATCTTTGGGCTTCTTTCCCCACCTGCCCAGGGTACAAGCCTCAGAGCGCTTTCTTACAGGTGAAACGGGAGTGTTGACAGCACCAATTGTTAGTGGGATTGAAGGAGATGTCTACATGGAGTTGCTGCTCAGAAAGAAAAAGGGAAAATAGTTCTTGAGCTATCATGAGTTATCCTAAAAAAATGTTAAAGAAAAATCATGGGTTGAATAAATTCTGTGACAAAACCTAGTTATTTCCAAATCTAGAATTTCTTTGCCTAGTTAAACTATAGCTTTCTTCTTTAGTATAAATTACTTTTTGATTTTAATGATCCTTAAAATAAAAGTACATTGTAAATAAAAATTAAAAATAACCAGAAAAAGTAAAGAAGGAAGTGAAAATTTCCTATAACCCTGACACTGAGAGAAAACATCAATGAAAATTGCCCTATCTCTTGGACTTTCCCTGCCCCTTCCCCCCTCTCTCCATCCCTCTCACCCCATGAATTTATAGGCATATTCATATATACATATCCAGATAGATCAGGCTCTACAAATGCTGTTTACCTGTATTTTTTACTTAATATAATGTGGTAATTTTCCCATGTTAATAGATTTAGTTCTACATGTTCATTTTTAATCATTACAAAGTGTTGTATACTTTGCAATTTATTTATTTACTTATTTATTTTTATATATTTTTTATTGTTTAAAATATTACAAATAGTAGTACATATGTTCCCCCCTCTATTGACCTCCCCTCCAGCCTCCACTATCCCCCAGCAGATGCCCTCACCTGCCCACCTCCCCAGTGTCTTGTATCCATTGGTTATGCTTATATGCATGCATACAAGACCTTCAGTTGATCTCTTACAACCCCCACCCCCCATCTTACCCTGTCTTCCCACTGTAGTTTGACAGTCTGATCAATGCTTCTTTGCCTCTGTATCTATTTCCCTCGTTTCTTTTCTTTAAAAAAAAATCTTGCATCTGCATATTAGAAATAAACATATAAGAACAAAAAATGTTTTGAATCTCAGTTTCAATGCCCAACAGTTCTGAGTCCCAAATTCAGTGTCAAATAGTTCCTTGTGTGTACATGTCAGCAATGATATCTGGATAGTGGAGAAATGGTGGCAATGCAGGTACGATCCTCTCTGGTTTGGTCCTGGGCAACCTGCAGCAATGGACAGCTTCTTACTGCTTGCATGGCAAGGTGTCATCAGCATCTTCCATCTCTGGTCTGTTTTCGTGGTTGGAACAGCTCTCAGTTCCTCTTTGTTGCAGGAATCCATATGGTCTTGGAGTTGTTTTCTGAAAATATACAAACATATTCTCAACCAAAA
Organism: Antrozous pallidus; assembly: GCA_027563665.1. NCBI lineage: Eukaryota > Metazoa > Chordata > Mammalia > Chiroptera > Vespertilionidae > Antrozous > Antrozous pallidus. The sequence continues at coordinate 51,376,000 of CM050522.1, forward strand.
GTTAATAAAGGAATCTTTTCTGTAAATTAGACTTGGGATTCTTTTTATTTTTGCCCAAATGATTTTCCTTTGACTTATTTTGACACTGTGTGTTTTTCATGGGTGTCCTGCTGTTAGCATTGCAAATGGAAATTAATTTTCTGAAGTAAGAATTTTCTAGATGTAATTTACTTACAGGATATTTTTCCTTACATGATATTACCCCACTATCCCTTCCCCTTTTTATTAATGGGGGCTTTTGGAAATTTTATATTGCAGTCTTGGTAATTTTAAATTTTAATTTTTGCATAAAATATGACTGCTTTAGGTTCTTTGCATGCTAGGCAATTTTACAATGAGATGAACTACTAATAAAAATTTTAGTTAGTATTTTAGAAACAGATTTTTGTCCATTACACTTAAATTTTCTTGAGTGTTCATTTATTTCAATTGGCCAATTTAAATTAATCTGAAAACTTGATTACTATTTTACTGTCAAATTTAATATTCAAACAATAATCTTAGTTTACCTGTAAATATTAGTGGAAAGGATTTTTTGTATTCTTGAGTAGGCCCTGAGCATTCCTGGTGCTAGACTAGATTTAGATACAGGACAGCTGTTGCTGGCCAAGTCTCTGTCTGTAGCCTGGGTCCCCGATCTGAGCTGGGCACGGGAGGTGAAGCAGCCATGGGGGCAGGAGACCTCCCTCAGAAGGGGTGAGAGTTCAGGCCCTGCAAGGTTAGAGGGGTGAGGGTCTGTGCCCCACCTCTGTTGATCTCCAAGTTCTCTCCTGATGGCCCCTCTGCGACTGTGCCTTCCCTGAGGAATCTTACCTGTCTCTGGCTAGCTAGTCATCTTCAGGGGCCAAGCAGGGTGATGTGAGGTTCAGTTCTGTCTCCTTGGTAGTATATGCCCCCATGGCCTCCACGCTTAGCACCCACCTTGGGATCCTCTTGCCTGCTAGCAGGGTCCCGGTACTGATCACATATCTCAGGGGGATTCTGGTTTCTTCACCAGGGAAGACCCAGCACACACCATTGGGCGAGAGACAGATCCATGATGCCAGCTACCCAGAGGCTTCAGCTTGAACTGAAAGCTCAGGCAACAGCTGTGTGCACTTGGATTGTGAGAGGAGAGTCCCTCCTGGCAAAAGGGCAAGAGGGGCCAATATATTTGCAATTTATTTTAAAGTTCCACAATTGAGTAACACTCATGTTTTTGATTTATTTTATTGTAAGCAAGCCTGGGATGATTGAAGGCACATCTATGTACTTCTGTTTGAGTACTTCCTTAGAACAAATTCCTAGAAATAGAATTCTTTAATCAAAGAGTATGTCTGGTTTTTTTAGGATTTTTCTGTATTATGTCAATTTCCATTTCTCTTTCCCTCCTTCATCTTTCTTAAAATTTTTACTTTTTAAAACTCTCATCAGCTTAGTTAAGAGTGTTGTTTGCCCCCACACTTGTCAACAATGGGTTCAGTAATAGAGTGCTTTCACTTGAATTTTTGCTAATTGTGATAAGTTTAAAAAATCAATGAAATAACATTGTTTTCATTTGAATTTCCTTGTTTCTTACTAAAGTCAAACTTGTCTTAGGTCTGTTTACTAGTTACTTGTGTTTCTTCCTTTGGGGATTGACCGATCACACCCATTTACCTTTTCCTTTTGGCTATAAGTACATTCTGTATATTAAAGACATGATCACTTTGCCATAGATGTTAAAGCTGTTTTGTATACTTTTTTATTTGGCTTTGACTTTATGAGTTTTCTAACCATACAAACATTTAGAATATTTCAATCTTTCCCTTTAAATTCTGCATTCGATCTCAACCTTATGAAGACTGCCACAGTAAGATTATAAAAGCATTTACCTCTATTAATTTTACCTTAAGTAAACTGACATTTATTTGGTATATGATATAAAGGGCTGATCTAGCTAGTCCAATCGTTTTCTCCACTAATAAATCTATATTTTCTGGTGGCTTTGGAAATATTTAGTATTTTTAGTGGTTTAGAAAAACCAAGATGTATTTTTCAGGTAAAAATGAAGTCAAGGTCCACCGATAGCCCCTGAACCACATGCTGTTTTTCCACTAGTGCTGCTGAATTCCTGAATTGTCTTCTTGTCTGTCAGCTTAGTCACCAGTGCCACCTTCTCCAAGATCTGGAACAGTTTTGTACTTTGATCAAACCCTTGATGTGGCCTGAGGAACATCATACTCCAACTAACAATTAAATTGACAAGCCCTTGACACTGTGAGAAAATGGAGAAGAAAACCCGAGTCACATAGAAATGAAGCAATAAAGGAACAGTGGGCCTAGAGACACATGGGCAACCCTTTAGGAAGGAGAACCATGAAGAGGCACAGTGCTAGACACTCTGTGCCTCTTCATGGCCCACACGTCCTTACCTGCAATGGCAGCAGGTTGGGTGGATCTCAGCTTGCTGCACAGACTATAAATTTCAGGATATCTGGAAATATTAGACTTGGCAGGAGAGCAGACCCACCCCCTTGCCTGTTGTAACAGAGTGGGTAATATAATTCTTATTGTCGGGAAACTCTCATTAATTTAGTTGGGTTCCCTCTGATAACTGCTGCCTGCAGCTTGATCTTTTCTGCAATGCAGACCATACACACCAGACATTGCCTGCCAAGCTTCTCATCTTGCACAAGTGAAACATTTTTTATTTGGACAAAGCGACCTCTTGATCTGAACGGATTATAAAAATGAGCAGGAGAGGGACAAACAGGATGTGGCATCAGATTTTCCAGGGGCCCTGACAAAATCTTTTCCTTCTTTTCAAATCAGAGGATAATTAAAAACATGGAATGTGCCATGTTTTTCTTGTCTCTGTTTAAAATAGGACTTGTTGATTCACTAAAGTCTAGTCTAAATTTCGTTTGCAAGAGATATTTATCTGTACTTGGCATTCATTTATGCAATTCAATAGGTCCATTGAACACATTATGTGAAAGGAGTGAAACTAGCATTTCAGTTTTTGCAAGGTATCATGCTAGGTGCTTTAAAAACTACTTTCTCATTTAATCTGCATAAGAATTTTGTGAGATAGGCATACCTATATTCATATGACATGTGAAGAAATCAAGGCCCAGAGAGGTTAAGTGCTTTGTCCAAGGATGCTCAGCACGCAGATGTTGGACCGGGGAGTTAAATGTATATCTCTCAGAGTTCATGGCCCATTTGTTCTTCCTACTCAGATAGTGATTTTTCTTTTAAAAATCTTTTTTTCTAATTTAATTGATTTATTGTTCAGTTGATTAGAACATGGCCTATGTGATAGCTAGTATTTTTGGATTGTTGAGGCCTTCTCTGTGACCTAGTACATGGTCTGTTTCTACAAATATTCCAGGTTTACTTGAAGAGATTGGATAGTCTTGGCTAACCCAGGGTTACATAAATTCATTAGGTAAGACTTGTTGCCTTGGTTGTTTAAATCTTCTACCTGTTCACTAGCCTTTGGTTGCTTGATTTATTAGTTTCTGTTTTAGAAGTTGTTAAAATTGCCCACAATAATTATATATTTGCTAAATTCTTTTTGTTACTTTGTGTCATTCAAGGAAGTGGTTCATATAAGTAATCAAATCAACAAACATAGGGTTGTTCATAATATTCTCTTAATGCCCTTATATCAGCTGTGACAAACTCTCTTTCATTTCTGGCATTAGTTAGTAATTTTTCTTTCTCTCTGTGTCTCTTTTTACTTGGTTAGCATGGTGAGAGATTTATTGATATTATTGATCATTTCAAAAAACCAGCTTTTGATTTTACTGATTTATCAATTGTTTTCTGTTTTTGATTTCTACTCTAATTTATTAAGATAGTTTATTAAGGGAAATCTTAGATTATTGATTTTAGATCTTTTTCTTAACAGATGCATTTAATGCTATAAATTTCTCTGTAAGCACCATTTTTGCTGCATAGCTCAGACTTTGCAAGCTGTATTTTTATTTTCATTTAGTTTAAAGTATTTATTTGGATTTAGTTTGAAATATCTCTTGAGATTTCTACTCCTTTTCTTATTTTTTATTAAGAAAGTTGTAGTTTATTCAGATGGTACATTTACTTTGTCATATACATTGCTTTATTTATTACTAAATTAATTATATTTTAAAACTATAGTTAAAGGCTTCAAATTAATACCTATTTGTATATTTACATACTTTAATATGTATGTGGGAATGAATACATATAAAATATATCAGTAAGTCCTTTATTGTAAATTTTTACGTGAATAATATACAAAAGCAGTAAAATTAGAATTTGAATCTTTTTTCCCTATGAAATGAATTAGTTATTTTATGCACAATTTGGTAGAAGTCACAAATTATTCAGCTAATTCTTGGTGCTTCTTGACATAGTCTTTTTTTTAAAATAACTTTTTTTAAATTGAATTTATTGGGATGACATCCTATATAATAAAGAGCTAATATGCCAATTAGACCAAACAGCAGAACATCCAGATGACCTTTTGGACAAAGCTGGGGCTGCGAGGGCCGAGCCCCTTGCATGAATTTCGTGCATCGAGCCTCTAGTTGGTTAATAAAATTATATAGGTTTCAAGGACACAATTATTCAATACATCATCTGTATATTGTATTGTGTGGTTACCATCCCAAGTCCATTCTCCTTCCATCACCAGAGATTTCTTCTTTGATTCACATGTTACTTAGTAGTGTTGATTAATTTCCAAAGATTATTTCCAGCTATCTTTTGTTATTGATTTTTAGTTTAATTGCATTATGGTCTGAATCATACTTTTTAAAAGTATATATTTTATTGATTTTTTGCAGAGAGGAAAGGAATAGAGAGTTAGAAACATCAATGAGAGAGAAACATGGATCAGCTGCCTCCTGCACCCCCTCCACTGGGGATGTGCCTGCAACCAAAGTACATGCCCTTGACCGGAATTGACCGGAATTTCAGTCCACAGGCTGATGCTCTATCCACTGATCCAAACCAGTTTCGGCTGAATCATACTTTGTATGATTTCTATTCTTTTATATTTGCTCAGGAGTCTTTTATGACACAGAATGTGCTCTATTTTGGCAGACGTTCCATGTGAGCTTGAGAATGTGTATTCTTTTGTTATTGGATGAAATATTTTATAATTTCAATTAGAACCAGTTGACTGATGCTATTCTTCAGGCCTCTTATATCCTTACTGATTTTCTGCCTGCGTCATCTATCAACTATTGAAAAAGAGATGTTGAAGTCTCCAAGTGAATTTGTTTGATTCTCCTTGCAGTTCCGTCAGTGTTTGCCTCATGTATTGTGCTGCCCTGTTGTTAAGTGTGTGCACATTAAAGAATTGCGATGTCTGCTTGGAGAATTGATCCCTTTGCCATATGCAACTCTTTCTTTTTGAGTTTTGGAGTTTGCCAAACGTAATGTCAACATTATTATATAGATTAACTGATCACAGTCTTTAAGTAGCCAGAAGCACCTCTTTTTTTATTTTTACCATTTTAGAAATTTCTCCTCTAATAAAATGTAGCAAGACAAAAACTATATTTCAGTTGGTGAGCAGAGCTAATGCTTTAAGGTGTGACTACCTAATCCTTAAATCAGAAGAGTCCCCAGATAGCAAATGCAAATGTTGCTTTGTTTACTCCATTTTATCAATTCCTTTCCTATTTTTTTTTCCGGAATTTTTTTTCTTTTACTCTAAAGTTTAATTATAAATATTTTAAAAATATTTTTTTCTTGTCTGGCTGGTGTGGTTCAGTGGTCGAGTGTTGCCCTAAGAACCAAGAAGCCACAGTTTGATTCCCAGTCAGGTCACATGCCCAGGTTGTGGGCTTGATCCCCCGTAAGGGGCATGCAGGAGTCAGCCAACTGATGATGTTTCTCTCTCATTGATGTTCCTATACCTCTTCTTTCCTCTTTCCCTCTCTAAGAAATTGATAAAAACATATTTAAAATATTTTTTCTTGGATTTACCCACATGAAAATAAATTGTTAGAGTAAGACCTGAGTTTTGCCTGAATGATAAAAATTTATATAGAGCAGTTGCCTTTGATACTACCTACCAGCCTATTTAAACCACTGACCTGAAAATAAGTGCCTTTAAATGCATATTTCTTCCCAATCATCTGAACCATCCAGCCCCTAGGGAATTAAATAACCTAAAAGTGCCACATTCTATATTAGCTACTGAGATTTTTATTGACACTCCCATGATCAATTCATGGTTGTCACCTTGTGTAAGTTGATCAACCTACTGTGTATGTGCAATATTGTAATTACATTTTTTTTTGACAAGGATGCATTAAGTGTGGCTGTAATATGGGAACCCCTTTCAGCTTTCATTAATTCAATATAAATCGAAATCTTGCAGATACAGCAGGATTGTCTGTAGTGGCCTAATTGGAATTGCTGGTCAAGTGCATTGATTCTGCTTCACTCAGGTAAAGATGAAAGTTGCTGCAGCAATAGATTGCATTTGAAGGTCATTGAGTTGTAGTCAGGCAAGGAGAGCAAGATAGTAAGACACAAAGTAATGGAATTTTTATTTGGTATATAGGAAGCCTTGAGTGACATGGTATCAATTGACCTTGAAATTTCATACTTTTGTGACTGGTAGCATTTGCTTTTGTGTTGCAAAGAAATATAATGATACTTTAAAGGGAGGTTAATACAGTCAATTTCAATCTATGGGAAGCCTGCACCTGACATTATTTATTTGCAGACTTTATGATAATATATAAAATGAAGTCCCTAGGTAATTCAGATGTAAAAAGTAAAATCATTCTTTTATTAGCCTTCTCTTGATCTTAAGATAATATGTAAAGGACTGTTAGCTCCAAATTCTTAATTTCCTATCACTACCTGCAGGAGGCTGCACTGCCCTGCCTGTTCTCCCCTGCACAGTCCCAGGGATGGCTCATTACCCACCCAATCTCTGCCTGACCATCCAATTCTTACCCTTTGCACAGTTTATATATACCACTTTGAGTGCACTTTTTGTGAAACACCAAATTTAAGTATCAAAGCTGTGTTTTAGTTTTTTAAAGATGGAAGACAACATCAGCTGTTTCAAATATTAGACTTCAGCTTAGGCAAAAAGAGAATTAATTATTATGTCTTTTATTGGGTAGTCATCCTTCTGCAAAAATACTATTAGTCAGGAAAAAACACAGTGAGAGTCCAGCAATATAAAATTAGTCTATAAATGGGAAGGTTAAGACCAAAAGTGTCAATTACAAACATATCACGAGAACTCCTTAGCAGGCAGAGAACACTCTGTGGAGTTGGAGTCTTTTCTCTCCTTTCTGCCCCATACATGAATGCTGATTTCAGACACTAATTGTTGAACCCTCTCTGGCAGAGGACTGTATAAGCAGAGGGTTCCCATTGCTTATACATATGCATTTAGAAAAGACAAGCAGAAATTAGCTTTAGCATATTTAACTGGTCTCTGCCCCTCCTTCTGACCCGTAGGGTAACACAAGCATCTTACAGTTTATCCTCCAGGGGCCAGTTTATGTATGTTCCCTTCTCTCTGGCAGTGACTTTAAATAACCAAGTTCTTATTACAATCCTCAGATTTCAAATTAGGTTCTGATCACATCTTCTCAGGGTACACCTAAGAGGCTCTGTGATCCCTAGCCAAATCAACTGTGTCCCCAAGTGACCCATTTCTGGAAATGTTATTGTTCCTAATAACCAGCTCAAATCTGTATTTTCATTTAATTTTTCTTTTACCTCCATTCCACATGGGTTGCTGTGTGTCACACAGTTTCTACAAGGATCTGCCATTACATCATTGTGGAAAGTATAAAATGGGATTTGTTTTAATTAAAAAATTACTTTTACTCAGATGGGCTGGGCTTGGAAATGTTCTCTATGGCCCTGGGTGTTTTACACCAAGGCGTGTGTGTGTGTGTGTGTGTGTGTGTGTGTGTGTGTGTATTTGGGAAGGGTCTTCTATTTTGTGATAGAATCCATTGCCTGTGTCTCCTCATGTAACACAAACTGGTTTAGAAAAGTGAAGTCAGAGCGGGAAGAAGAAATTTCCAAAGGTGTTTTCCGCATCTCAAGGGAAGTACAGTCTCTCCATCTGGTTCCCAGGGGCAAGGATGCAGCAAGGTGACTTCTCCTCGCCCCTCTAACCAATGTGCAAGAGACTAGAATTTGCATTCGAACAGCAGAAATCAAAAGTAGTGCCCACGGGGGAGCATCTGTGAACTGCAAGAAGGAACAGGGGTGTTTTGTATGTAGTATTTTATACCAATGGGTCCTTTGGTGCTGATTCCAGGTTTTATTACTCCTGTTTTATGTCTTACAAATCGCAACAGGCAGTTTACCTTTCTGGACAACACTGTAAGCCACTGGTCTGGACCAGATGCAACTCTGTACTGCTTTTCCAACATCATTGTCCTCCTTAATGCAGGAACTCTGGTTTTTATTATATTCCTCGCTTTTCATATTCCAGGTGGGGCATCTGATGAAACCCAGTAGCCAGTTGTGTGAACATGGTTGAGGACTAGTAGCACCTCCCCACAACATGGGCTGGTACTCTCCCTAGATGCACCCTGTCAGTAGAACTGGTACTGAGTTATTTTCTCAACTGAGAGCATGGGTCATGTGACCACTTAGGACTTTTTGTCCTGGTATAATTTTTAACTAACCACACACACTGCACAATTTTTGGCCAGAGTCCATGACTGAGGACAGAAGTTCCCTGTGTAGATTTTTCCACAGGAGACATTTGCACTGAGCTGTTGGAATAGACCAAGCACAGGCACCATTTCTCTTATTACAATGGGACTAACCACCCTAAGCTTCAGAAAACTTGTGTGGGATTCTAGAGTAGGCTGGGCAGCTTGATAACACATTCCCTGTCCTGTACCAGACGCCAAGCATTGCATCCTGTCTGTTCCTGTAACAGCTTGTTCATTGTCTGTTCTGCTATTCTGCTGCATGTGCAGATTGCCCTGTCTGAGAAGCAGCCCCAAGAAGTTGAGAATGCTGCTGATCCTTAGACAAACATATAAGCCAATGGAAGAGGAAAATGATCATGAGCCTTTTTTTTTTTTTTTTTTGCTTAAGAAACAAAGAAACAGACAAACAACAATGATGGGGATTCAGCACTAAAAAAATCTTGCAAGTTGAAAGTACTGTATAAATTATCAGTCCTTTGAGGGGCAGTATAGTTTTGAATGAATCTGTTTGGAACAAATGCATATTTGGTGAAGAAAAAGGTAGTCTGAGATTTAGGAATACTAATATTCATTCACATAAAACATAGAAAGTAAAGAAGGTGGAACTTGACACCTATCATAATGATGTCAGGAGCAGAGATTTCAGTTTTTTCAGCTTCCTGGTGGATGTGAAAATGAGTATCATTTTGGGCTAGCTTTCCTTATTTCTTGCTTTAGATTATTCTCCCTTCTTTAGATCCAGGAAAATGTTTTCAATGTGAGATAATTATGAAAAATCATATGACAAATTAGTACTCTAAGAGGGGATTTGAAAGAAGAGACAAGAAAACCAACACTGTTGTGAGCCAGAAAAAATCATGGAAAGTTATATAAGTTACCCATTCATTAAGTACCCACCATGACTTTACCTCACTTTCCCCTACCCTGCAAAGCAAGAAATATCATGGCAATTGGGGAAACCAAGGCTCCAAGAGATGGTTAAATGGCGAACGTTGTATATGAACCAAAGAGCTGCTCTCCATCAGCTTTGATTGGGCTACTGTCCTGCACTATGAGCAGCTATAGGAGGGAGACTTGACCTCATGGATGAGACCGTTTGAATTTCCCACAGCAAACAGAACTTGGTAAGAAGGTAGAAACTAACTTTCCCTAGCCTTGAATTATAGATAGTACTTGGGCAGAAATGATCAACCTCCCCCATGTTTTAAATAATTGGAGGGGAGAATGGAGAAGAGAAGATACTGGGGTGCCAGGACATTAAAGTTCTTCTTGGCTGTGAGTGATGAAGCCCTAACATGATAAATATAAGACACCAAGTGAGGTACTGAATCAAGTTGAACATATGCAAAGGAGGTAGCTGAGAATCAGTTAGAACCCTCCATCCCCCCATCCTCCATATGGAGTGTTGAAGTAAGTTTGAAGATAATTTCTTTGGCAAGAATCATTGGTATGCTGTGAGACCCAGAGCCATTCCCCAATAAAAAGGGGTGCGAGATGCCTCTTCCTCACCCTAAAACAAGTGGAAGGATGATGAGTCCACTCAATGAGCTTGTGGTCAGTCTCCAGGCACTGGGTAGGAAATGTCTGACTTGAATCTGAAGAAACACAAGGTTTGCTTTCTTCTCTGGTGGTGGGAATGAAGCAGCAGAGGCTGCTCCTGCCCTGGACATCTCCTTTCAGCATTTGTGAGGGTAAAAGGTTCACAAAGGTCCCTTGGACCAGATGCAGCACCACCAGGGAAAGGACAGTCAAGAAAGACCATCCCGAAAGTGAACAGACTGTTTGTTGATGCAGGTGATGGTCACATACGCTCACACAGAGCCATTTCAAGATGTGCTTATGACTTCTGCACCTGTGATTGTTCTATGATAATAAACACTGCTGTTAGGACGAGTGAAGAAGCCTCATCAAAGAGAAGTGTTGCTGGATTACTCTGGGCTGCAGATAGAGTGTGCTACGAGTTGGAGGAGAACACAAAGGGAATGTTGGGTGAGTGGCCCTCAGCAACAGGGAAGGTTTCAAAAGAATTCACGGAATCTCTCTGAGAGGAAGAGCCAGCTTGAAACACTAGCAGGTCCCAGAGAGCCCATGGCCTGCTCTCAACAGAACCACACCTCTCCTCCTCCCTGCTCTCCAACAACTGAGGAATCAGAAACCTGGTTAGCAAGTTAGTGATAGAGGGACTGGGGAAGGAGAAATGTGACAGCCCTGCTCCCTTCACTGATTGCTGCTTTTTTTTTTTAAATTTAAAACAATAGATCTACCTAAGCAAAGGTGAATGCCTGAAACTTTGAAGATGGAAGCTTTTACTAGCATGTGTGTTTGACATTATAAGTACTAACCAAGTCAAGTTTTTAGCCACGGGCAGGGGAAAAGCTAAACCACCTGAATAAATTGGAGGATGATGGGAGCAGAAATTAAAGCTCCTTTATTCTTACACCAAGATGCATATTTGTTCAATTTACCGATTGCAATAGTTTGAAGGGAAAGCTCTGATATTACTCCAGAGTAGTAAGCAGCAAAAGCTGTTCATTGTAAATGCAGTACTACCTAGTAGAAATATAATGCAAACTCTATATGTGATTTAAAATGTTCTGATAGCCACATTAAGACAGGAAAATAAGCAGGTAAAATAATTTTAAATAATATTTTTTTACTCATCTAATATAGCTAAAATATTATCAGCATGTAATACTATAAAAATTTAATAAGATATTTACATTAATTTTTCACTTTTGTGTTTATTTTTTGAAACCTGGGTGTATTTTACACTTCCATCACATTTCATATTGGGCTAGCCACACTTACAGTGCTCAATAGCCAGATGAGGCTAGTGGCTGCCAAATCTGACAGTGCAGATGTAGGGTTTCTGGCTGGGCTAGAAAACTATTCTGGGGAATGAGAGGACTCCACGCTTGAGGGATGAAGAAGTTAAGGCAGTGACTCTAAAGTGAGAAGAAGATGATTTAAGATTCTGTTTTCACTTAAGTTGGGTGTGATGAGAAAACATCTGGAAGGATATTGGACAATGCAGTAATGCGAGATGGAAGAGAGCTGCAGAGATTCCTGCATAGGCGCGATTCCACCATCCATGTTGCCAGCGGAAACTGATCTAAGCCAGCCAGGATGAGAGGAAATGGAAAGTCTGAACCAAGGAAGTAAAAATAAATTCAGCATAGTTTTTTGAAGTAATAACTATTGTGTTTAGGAATATATTGAAATGAGCACAGTATGTCCCCAAGGGTGCTGTTACTGGTCTTTGCACAAACCAGCAGTGCTTGTCTGAAATAAAAGGTATCCCAGGATATGCTTAGCATTATATACACGGTAAGTACTGCTATTGTTCTTGTTTGGATGATGAGGAAATTGAGACTAGATAAAAGCCACCAAACAATCAGCTTCTTGCTGATAGAATGTTATCATTGAGGGAAACTTGGAAACCGCTAGGTACAAAAGTTTTCCTTCACAGATGAGAAATCTGCTGCTGGGAGAAGCAAGTTGCTTCAAACCACAGGCATGACCAGAGAGAAGTCTTCAGGTTCTAAATCCAGTGCTTCTTTTCGTATATCAATCACATCATGATTATAAGGGTACCAAGATGGATCCCTGTCTCCTTAAAGAACCACCTATAGAGTAGAAATGATGATTAGCTTTTTTTTTTTAAAGATGTAAAGCTTTTTATTGTATGGAGAGTAAAAGTTCTCCTTGGCTGTGAGTGATGTCATGATCTATCATATGTAAGTCAAAGCCATGGATGAAGAATGGGGTGAGAGTGTAGGAGCAGGTTGCGAATAGTGTGGGCAGGAGAAGTGGGGATGTGAGGGCAAGAAGGGAAGGTAAAAAGAATTGGAGGATAAGAGACTAACCATTTGTTGAGAGCATTGAGAAATTGGCACAATGTTTATTTTGGTTGCTGGTAGGGGAGTCGTAGAAGGGAAATGGGTGAAATATTAATATAAGGAGTTAGATTAAGGGCAAGTCAACAAGAAAAAAAACACAAAACAATAACAAGAGCAAAATGAATAGTCTGGAACAAAAATTCAAATATCACAAATGTTTGGAAAATTGTAGTTTTTATAATTTTTTATTTTTTATTTCTATTTTTTCTTTATTGATTAAGGTGTTACATATGTGTCTTTATCCTCCCATTACCTTCCTCCATTCCCCACTCATGCCCTCACTCCCCTGGTGTCTGTGTCCATTGGTTAGGCTTATATGCATGCATACAAGACCTTTGGTTGATCTCTCCCCCTTATCCTGACCATCCCTACCTTCCCTCTGAGATTTGACAATCTCTGTCTCTGGGTCTGGTTTTATTCATCAGTTTATGTTGTTCATTATATTCTACAAATGAATGAGAGCATATGATATTTATCTTTCTCTGACTGGCTTATTTCACTCAGCATAATGCTCTCCACTTCCATTCATGCTGTTGCAAATGGTAAGAATTCCTTATTTTTTACCGCAGGTAGTATTCCATTGTATAGATGTACCACAGTTTTTTAATCCACTCATCTGCTGATGAGCACTTAGGCTGTTTCAAAAAATTAGCTATGGTAAATTGTGCTGCTATGAACATAAGGGTGCATATATCCTTTCTGATTGGTGTTTCTAGTTTCTTGGAATATATTCCTAGAAGTGGGTTAAATGGGAGCTCCATGTTTAGTTTTTTGAGGAAACTCCATACTGTTCTCCACAGTGGCTGCATCAGCCCGCATTCCCACCAGCAGTGCACCAGGGTTCCTTTTTCTCTGCATCGTCACCAGCACTTGTCATTTGTTGATTTGTTGATAGCCATTCTGACAGGTTTGAGTTGATACCGCATTGTCGTTTTGATTTGCATCTCTCGGATGATTAGTAACTTTGAGCATGTTTTCATATGTCTTGTGGCTTTCCTCATGTCCTCTTTTGAAAAGTATCACTTAGTTTTCATGGCCCATTTTTTGATTGAGTTATTTATCTTTCTTTTGTAAAGTTGTATGAGTTCCCTGTAAATGTTGGAGATTAAACCCTTATCAGTGATAACATTGACAAATATGTTCTCCCATGCACTGGGCTGTTTTTGTTTTGTTGATGCTTTCTTTTACTCTACAAAAGTTTTTTATTTTTATGTAGTCCTATTTGTTGATTTTCTCTTTAGTTTCCTTTGGAATTGTAGTTTTTGAGTGTAAGAGATTCAAAGAGTTGGTAGACCAGCACTGTTCTATAGAAATATAATGCAAGGCACATGTGCAACTTAAATTATTCTAGTGGCCACATTTAAAAAATAAAAATAAATAAATGAAGTTAATTTTGATAACATATTATATTAAAACAATGTGTCTAAAACATTAATATTTCAACAAATAATCAATATAAAAGTACTAATGAGACATTTCACATTCCTTCCCTCAGACTAAAGTGTCTTCAAAATCTGGTGTGAATTTTGCACTTCCAGCTCATCTCAGTTCAGACTGGTCATATTTCAAGTATTCAACAGCCACATGTGGTTATTGTATTGGGTAGTGTAGCTTTAGACAGCTTCCTTTCGCATAGTCACATTTTTGTCCTTTAATAAACTTTTGGAAATGAATGATTATTCTTTACAAAATTTCAAAACAATCAAAACTAAAAAGCTTGTTGTTTAGAGATGTATAATTGGGAGATAAAAGTAGGATAAAATGCAGGGGGTTATCAGAAAAGTAAGAATAATATATGGTTCTTTTATTCCATGGGAAATACACAATAGAATGAGAAAAAAAATAAGTGAGAGAGACTAAAATTAAAATCTCCCCAAATCCTACCAATTAGAGATGACCACTGTTATTTTTTGAGGGTAGGGGGAGGGCAAATTTTTCAGAAGAGAAAAACCTGGACCTGAATGATGAGTGTGCATGGAAGCATCTTGGGTGGAGCAGGGCACAGCCTGTGGCATTGTGGGCCTGGGTCATTGCCTGTTGAATGAAGTTTTCAAAAGCAGGTGCCATAAGGCTGCTGACAAAAGGCAGTGAGTACATTTGAAACATTTGAGGAAGGCAGACGTTGTTCGACTCTTGGCCAATTCTGATGATTCCCATTTCCTCAGGGGGACACCCTAAAAGATGAGAGAGCAATTAAGAACATTGACTTTTTTTTCCTCTTTAAGTCAGGAACTTAACCAATTTCCTGGAATTTTAAAAAGAATTTACTAGAAAAACACACACCAACAAGCCAATAATCTCACAAACCATTAGGTACTCCGGGTTTCTGGAAGGGCAGCTCTAAGTGCATAGTTGATGTCCAATTTGTGCTGTCATCTTGGGATGGGGAGCAAATTGGAGTGACAAGTTAGATTGAAAAACTGTTAAAAGCCAGAAAAATCCCGAGCGTCTAATCCATAAATGGAAACCTGTCAGATCCTTATGCTTTATCCGCCTTGGTTTGATGGTAATTCAAGCAAAGTTTCCCAGTTTTCAACCAGCCCTTAATGACAAAGAAAAGAAGCCATTCATAGAAAGAGAGTCATTAGTTTAGTGTTTGAAGAGTAAATTTGGGTAATATAATTTACTGAGTAGGAGAGAATATGTGAACAAAGAGATGGCACGTAGCTGCAAATGTGAAGCCTGGCTAGTGAATTTGGAGGTAAAACCACCTTGATTTAGGATTATGATCTTCAATGACCTTGCTCTGGCCAATGGACTGGGATATTCACCCACAGATACAAAAACTCTCCGGCAAGATTAATGGGGACCCTGTGTAGCACCCTGTTTCTTCTGGCTAGCCCACTCTGCTCAGTCATCAAAGGCCTGGGTCCTTGGTCTGGTAGGCTAAGAGAACTGTTTCAAAGCTGGGGTTTCCAGGGCTTTCCTTTCTCTCTGTTGAGATCTGTGGACCCCCACGAAATCTAAATGGCAGCTGGAGGTTGTTGGTTACATTAGGGAAAGCCTCAGAGAAACACATAATGTGTAAAAGCCACTGCAGCATGGAAGCCTGCGGGTCCCCTCTGATTCCAGGCTCCAGCGCTGTGGGAGCCCTGCTGTTATGCTATAAAAACAAGCGCAAACAGCAAGCCTGGGGACACAGATGTGCATCGTCAACTTACAGCGGTCTTAAGAACATGGGCTTTAGATATCTTGGGAAAAGCTTCTAGCTGAGCAGTTTCAAGTGCTAACCCAGGTAGATCAGAGAGCTGTTTTCTCCTCCATTTATCTCATTGCAGCTTGATCACGTAGCTGGGAATTGTTAGATCCTCAGAAATTAGGCCTGCTCCATTGATCCTCCCCACCAGCCATCCTGGCTTCTTTTAATTGCTGCTCATGTGGATGGGCTGTAAAGACTCACACACTTGCTTGCTGGAAAGCTATACACAGTTCCCCTACAACAAGTCAAAAAAGCATATAGTGGTGACATCAAAAAGAGCATTGGTGAGGGACTTGAATGACCTTGAAGTCCAGTCACTTCTCAGGATTTCAAAGAGACTGGGATGAGCTAGCACTCATGGCTTTAAACTCAGGATCTAGGGAGTATGCTCAAGATCTGGCCCCTTAAAGAAAAGCTTGCCCAACTTTGTTCTAGATTATGTCTAATCATTAGAACCACCTGCAGGGTATTCCTACCATTCTTTAAAAAATGGAGAAATAAACTCAGAAAACATATCTGACTTGCCTGAAGGTGAGAATGCCAGCTCTGAATTAAACCTGCATACTATCTATTACTAACATCCAAGTGCTTTTATTGCACCCCTTTGCCTTCTTAACCTAGCAAGGTCATTGCCACAGGTGCCCTCATGCCCTGCTGAGCCACCCCCAGCTCTTGAACTTCTGAAAAAAAAAAGCATGCCTTCTTTGATATCTCTCCATGGCGTGTCTCTGCCCCTCTTTGCCTCACCATCAAGTTCACAGTAGCTGGCTCCTAAGAAGCTCACTCTACCACTCTCTCTGGTCTGCACAGTCATCACAACTAAGCAGTCAGAGCAAAAGATTTGGGAGACCGTCTCTAACATAATGGAAATCAATGTTAAAGCAAGATTTGCTGTCCAAAATTTACAGTATAGACAATTCTTAAGGAGTGCATCTTTTGTAAAGCTAAGTACACCTGTCTGATGAAAAAGGCAAACAGTCCTCAGAATGGAATATTAGTGCCAACATTTCTCTGCATTGCTTGAAGAGCTATCTTAGGTAATAGTATTTATAAGTCAAGCCATGTTGTTTTTGTGCACAACAAAAACAGCAGGAAGAAGTGCCTGAAATACATGGGAATTTATATTTGCTGGGAATTTCAAGTGATTGTGTGCTAGACACTGCTTGCATTTGTTTTGCTCACACAGATGGCAAGAGATTGCATCTCTGGGAAAAGCTTAAAAGATAAACTGAATGTATGTGAAATTCATGAAATTCGGATTTACATGTGATGACACACAAAAAGAGCAGAGCTGTGGCTGTGTTATTATTTGACTTAGCATTTAGCCAACACAGATATTTTTATAATGCAGTGAGTATGCTCTTCTGCTCTATAAATTATACTACTGACCTATTCCTCCTAGGATAACAGACATCAGTTGTGTTTATAAAGCCACGATGAAGCTCTGCTGACCACCCAAACCCTCTGCCTGATGGACTTCACTCCCTTCTCTATCAGAGAGCTTGACTCCTGGGAGCTGGCAGAGGGCTGCAGACAAAGGAGGGACTGCTGGTGTCCCTGTCCCCTTTGGTGTAGGCAGTAGGCACTTGGTTGTGAAGCTCAGAAATCTATTTTCATCTTGGGGGTCCTGGGTAAATTTATAACCTCCTAAATAAAAAAGTTCACTACTACTTCATGAGAAGCAATATGATGGCTTAGAGAAAGCTTGGGCTTCAGAGGCTAAGCACCTGGGTTTAAATCCTTCCATTTATTAGCCAGAATTTGATCCCCTGTCCAGGGCTTAGAGGAAGGTAGGATGTCTCTGAGGCAGGCTGAATAATTGTCCCCAAAGACTTTCAGGTCCTAATCCTTAGAATCCTGAGAATGTCACCTAATGTGGAAAAATGATCTGTACAGCTATGATTATGTTAATGAGGAAATTATCTTGGATTATCTGGGTGGACCCTACATGCAATCACCGTGTCCTTGTTAGTCTGACAGAGAAAGGCAAAGGCAATGTGATAATGATGGGAGCTACCTTACTGGCTTTGAAGATGCAGAAAGGAATCATTAGCCAAGGAAACCAGATACTGCTGGCAGCCACTGGAAGTTATTTATAGACAGAGAAACAAATTCTCTTCTAGAACTCGAGGGAACTTTGGTTAGGACAATGGCTCTTCTACCTGAAGGAGCAAGTGGGACAGGTGAGAAGCCCTGATAGGGCTTCAGATTCCTATAGTCTAGACCTCTGGTCAGCAAACTGCGGCTCGCGAGCCACATGCAGCTCTTTGGCCCCTTGAGTGTGGCTCTTCTGCAAAAATACCACGGCCCGGGCGAGTCTATTTTGAAAAAGTGGTGCTAGAAGAAGTTTAAGTTTAAGAAATTTGGCTCTCAAAGGAAATTTTAATTGTTGTACTGTTGATATTTGGCTCTGTTGATTAATGAGTTTGCTGACCACTGGTCTAGACAAATGGCCAATATTAAGACTGACTTACAGAGTTCTTGGGACATTGGAAACAGGTCACACATACACTTTCACTCACACACACACACACACACACACACACAACCCATACCCCTCCCAAGACTATTTTATGTAGAAATTTACATATTCCTGGGAAAAGAATCTCAGATAGCCATCAGCATAGTTAAAGACAATAGTCACCAAAGCAGTAATAAACACAATTAAAATTTCACTTTTCTACCTTCCAAGAAATATAGCAGTAAAGACCTTTGCAAGGAATTTCAAAGATTTACTCATGGGCTCAAAGTCATCTGTGCATTCCCGGAGAGACAGCAGTTTAGAGTCAGGAGGAATGAGGCAGACCATCTCAGAACTTTGAGCCAGTCTAAGAGCAGCATGGTGTTTGAAGCTCAGTTGTCTCCTGGCCCAGTCTGGAAGTAGAAGCTGAAGGAAAGATGAGCTAGGATGAATGCCTGCTGCTCTTCTATAGAATCAAAGTCAGAGTTACTTCTCCAGGGGTCAAGGGAGATCCATTGAAGCTGGTCTGGTGGTGCTTCTAAGTCTGATCTGGGACTGTGCCAATTGGTCTTCTGCCCAAGAATGAAATAGTTGTTTATTCACAAGTAGTCAGAGCCCTACTGTTAGGGCAATGAGCTCTCCTCTTATCAGAGGAGACAGTGCTGAATCTGATAACCATGTGCTCCCCTTGGTTAGCTGAGCAAGTGAGGGAATCAGAGATGGCCTTTGTTGGTGGGAGATGGAACTGAAATGCAGCAACCACTACTGTTGTCCTGACCCTGTGGCCTGAACTCACAGATGTCCTCTCCAGATTAAAAGACAGAGCAGAGAAAGGTCCCATCATCTCCCAGTTTGCAAGATAGTAGCAAGAAGGACTGAAGAGGGGCAGAGAATTCCAAGATAGTGGGTCTTAGATGTGGAGGGGACTTAGAAGAGGACTTCAAAAAGAATGGGGGGTTGTCCAGAAGTCAGAAAAGAGGGTGCCAGCCTGAGGCACCCTTCTTTAGAAGGGATCAGGCTAGAAAGTCTTCCCTTGAGGGGTTCCAAAGTAATAGAAAGTTTAATAAAATTCCAGTGTTTGTTCTTCATATTAGGAGATCTGCTAAATTATTCAGTAAAGAACACCAATGCTTGCACATGATTGATCTAGATAAGATGGGTGAAGTTGAGGGAAGGAACAGCAATGACATCCCATTACCTTTAGAGTTCTGGCTGGACAGGGCTGGAGATGGGGACTTCACAGGCCAGGAGAAGCAGCAAAGGACAGAATTATACGAATATTACTCTGGCTTGGTAAGGTACAAAGGAGCAGTACTGTATACGCTAGCTGCTACCATTTCACTGAAAATAGAACATACTAGGCACAACTCCATGCTTGGCCAGAAGGCCATGCTGTGCAGTGGTTAAGCCCATAGACTCTGAATTCAGGTGGTCCGAGTGTGGAGCTGGTTCTTCTACTCAATATGTGTGAGACTGCTGGCACAATCTTGCCATGACTCAGTTTCCTCACTTATGAAATGGTGCTACTCATCATGTCACTAGGAGGATTGAGATAATGCATGTAAAGGATATGGCCTGGAACTTGACTGTATTAGTTTTCCTTTGGCTGCTCTTACAGATCACTACAATCTTGGCTTAAAATAACACAAATTTATTATCTTACTAGAGGTCCAGTGCATGAATTCATGCACCAGTGGGGTCCCTGGGCCTGGCCTAAGGGATTGGGCCAAAAATGGCTCTCTGATATCCCCTGAGGGGTCCCAGATTCCTAAAGGGCATACGCCAGGCCAAGGGGTCCCACTGGTGCCTGACTGGGGCCAGAGAGGGATGCAGGAGGTTGGTCAACTGGGGAGGGACCAGGGGAGGGCTTCAGGGAGTGTCCAGCCCATCTTGCTCAGTCCTGATCTGCTGGACCCCAGCAGCAAGCTAATCTATTGGTTGGAATGTCTGCCCCCTGGTGGTCAGTACATGTCATAGCGAGCAGTTGAGTGACCTTAGCATATCATTAGCATATTATGCTTTGATTGGTTGAATGGACTACCATATGACCGGACACTTAACATATTAGGCTTTTATTATTTAGTATAGTTTTGAAGGTCAGGAGTGTGAAATGGGTCTCACTGATCTGTAATCAAGGTACCAGGAGGGCTGCATTTTTTTTCTGGAGGCTCTAGAGGAGAATTCATGTCCTTGTCTTTTGCAGATTCCAGAGGACACTTTCAGGCCTTGGCTTGTGGCCCCTCCCTCCATCTTTAAAAGATAGCATGTCTCTATGATTCTGACACTCCTGACTTCATTAATCACTTATAAGGACTCTTTTGATTACATTGGGCCGACCCAGATAAGTGAGGATAATCTCTCCATTTTAGGATCCTTGATTTAATCACATCTTCAAAGTCCTTTTTACCTTGTAAGGGAACATATTCACAGGTTCTGGGAATTAAGATGGGGCTGCTTTTTGAGGGAGGGTGTTATTATGTGACCAGCACCTTGGCTTAAGTTGAAAACTTAATATATATTGGCCACCATACTTTTTATTATACCTCAATCAAGTGTAAAATAATAAATGGAGAAAGAATGCTTTCTCCTTTGACCTGATACCACCAAACTTAAGGATAATAATATACCACAGAGACAGTGGAAATGCTGCTATGTTGGGGTTGCTGATCTCCAGCAGAGGTGTCTATGGTGCCTCCCATGGGTAGGAGGGGGCAGAAGTCATTAATCTCTGATAGAAACAGTGAAATCTAGTGGATGTGCCAGAGATGACTGCACTCAGCGGAAGTATTAATACAAAGCAGAACCAACCAGGATGCCTGGTGGGAGGCAGCTTGATGGTAGACTCCAGAAGCAATGGGAAAGTTTGGTGTCCTTGTCTTCTCAGAGCTTTACAGGCTTTTATTGTCACCCTAGAGGCCTGGTGCATGAATTTGTGCACCAGTGGGTTCTCTTAGTCTGGCCTGCGGGATTGGCTGAAACCGGCTCTCTGACATCCCCCAAGGGGTCCCAGATTTTGTGAGAGGGCACAGGCCAGACCAAGGGACCCCACTGATGCATAATCAGGGCCAGGGAGGGACACGGGAAGTTGGTCAGCCAGGGAAGGGTGGAGGGAGGGTTCCAAGCTGTGTCCTACCCAATTTGCTCAGTCTCTATCAGCCAGACTTCAGCAGCAAGCTAAGCTACCAGTTGGAGCATCTGCTCCCTGCTGGTCAGTGCACATCATAGTGGGTGGTTATTATTAGCATATTATGATTTGATTGGTTGAACGGCTGACTGGACGACCAGACATTTAGCATATTAGGCTTTTATTATATAGGATAATTAGAGTAAGAGAGGAAGAAAATGGCAATTGCTATGTGGTGAATGCCCAGACTTGTTGCCAAATGCATGTTTAACCCCACTGGGCATGTCAGAGATAATGGGAAAGCCTTCTAGGGCCTGGGGCTGCTGCAGTAGCATGTAGGGCAAGAACATATTAAATGCAGATTCTTACTTTTAATATGTGTGTTGAGCATATGTTTTTACTCAGATGTTTTGACACCTTGATGCTTTGCTGACACCGTAAGAGATTGCCCCTCTCAGGATTAGCTAATTCCCAGAGATAGCAAACAACTCATCTGGGAGAGGGCCTTTTCTATGCAAACTAACCAATCTGAAGCCCAGACCCCCATCACCTTCCTTATTAGGCTCTCAACTGTCAACTATCCATCTGCCCTAATTATCCCACGGCCAGGTACCAGCAACTCAGGACAGTACCCAAGAGCAGGGGATATGTC
The DNA here is from genome assembly GCA_027563665.1 of Antrozous pallidus. Classification (NCBI taxonomy): domain Eukaryota; kingdom Metazoa; phylum Chordata; class Mammalia; order Chiroptera; family Vespertilionidae; genus Antrozous; species Antrozous pallidus. The sequence goes on from CM050522.1 coordinate 51,398,004, forward strand.
ATACCACCCCAGAGCTCACTGAAAGTATTCTTGCCATTCTTCACTCCTTCCTGCCTATGGAAGACACACTAAAGTCTCTTACCATCTCCTCAAACTCCCTCTGCCTCCTGATTGATCCTAATATTTTCCCATGTGGCCCTGTGTGGTATGACATATCCCCTGCTCTTGGGAACTATGAGTAGCAAGCTATTTTTTCAGTGATGATCATCTCCTAATATGTTGGCTTCACAATACCCGAATAATAATAAAATCTACATTTAGAAACAATATGTGCCCATATTCAACTCTGGCTGAGGAAGACCAGGTTATATAAGCCAAGTTCCTAGCCCAGCGCCAAGCATCTTGAAGGGCTCTGGAAGTGCCTGACCTCATTCCTCCCTTTCTCTCCCTTTCCTTGACTGTGACCTCATTGACTTGCTCTAGATGCTCTAATCTTTCCCAGCAGCCTCATTGCTTACACCTCTCAGTTTATGCTGGCATTGTTCCTCTTCCCGGAGAGCTGCCTAAGCACTCCTCTCCTCTTGCTGTTCCACTTTGAGAGGCTAAGGGTAAGGTCTCAGTGTGGCCAGTGCATCAGAGTTAGCATTGTTCAAGCAGTGTTGTCAGAACCTGAGCTAACACTCATGGTCAGTGATCTGTTGAAATCCTGATTCAGAAAGCTGTGTGTCCCTTCTCTTGAACTTGGTCCAGACATTGCCTAGATTAACTCTTAAATGCTAATTTACAGCCCTTTAGCTGGGATGTCTCTATAGTGGATTGTCCAATTTTCTTAGTTTGATATCTTTTCCAAATCCACCTCCCCATGCCTTTGTGCTCTCTAGAACTTACTTCTTAGGTTGGTCACTTCTCATTAGCACCCCCTACCCCACCACCCTGCAAAGATGCTATGGGGAGAAGGTTGTCTTAATGAGTTTCCCCTAAAAGAAGAACCACAATCAGGTAGTTTATTTGGAAGTGGTTCTAAGACCCTGGAGTATGGGAGTCGGGCGTAAAATGGAGGAGAAAAAAAACCAATGGAGAATGTGCCATTGTGGGCAACTGATGCTCATTTTCTGGAGACCTCTGAGGAACTGTGTAGAAGGCACCTCAGAATTGTCCTGAATGTCAGCTGCCTGAGTTATTTACCCACCAACTCCTGTGACTGAGTGGCAGAGGGTTCCTCTGGGATAGTAACTCTTCCCTGATTCTGGGGTAAGCTTGAGGGGAGGCTGAGTAGTCCTCCAAGACTAGAAGAGAGGCTGTTGGCAGAAGAACAGGATGCCCTTGAGATTCGACTCTTGGAATGGAAAGATGGCATCACATCCACCTCAGGTGTGCTAAAATCAAGAAGGCTTATAAAAAGTGTCTCATGGAGGGTGAAATTTAAATCAGTCAGCAGTAGCTTTAGAGAAAGATTTAGAATTTATTAGATTAAAGTTGATGATTTAAACTGATGGTTCCAAAATTATCTGTAGATCTTATCTGCCTGTGTTCTTCTTCTTCTTCCTCCTATGTCCAAGGACTTGATCTGTTTATTGCTGATGATTTAGTTAGATGAATGATTAACACTTTATTGGTTACTTAGACTCCCTCTGCCTAGATACCATTGCTTTGTTATTATTCCTTCTCTAATTTGATCAATTAATTAATTAACACATTCATCCCCAAAATGAAACTGCATGTGATTTCCCTCTTCAGAGCAGAAGTTTTCTCCCTTCAGAGCAGATCCTAGCTATACTTCATTGTCTCAGAGAAGATTTCCCTTAGGGCTGAAAGCAGTGGAAGGCAGCAAGAATTTCTGGCTTTTGCTGTCTAAAAGTCTGAGCCCTTGGATCTTAGAAGTTAGAGTGCTTGCATGGGAGGCAAAAAGGTGAACTTGGTGAGTTAGACAGTAGTCTTAGAGAAACCCTCCTTGTCCCAGAAGAGAAGGAGATGGCCCTTGGCTGGAGGGAAGAAGAGGTGAGAAAGAGAGAGCCCCAGAAGCAGTGGGGATCCACCTGCTCTCTGTAAGATCTCCCAGGATGTATATATATCCAGAGTGAAATGGTTAGGCAATGCATCTGATTCCTATGTCTCACGCCTGGAGCGGAAGTGCCAGAAGAGGCTGTAAATGGAGACAGTGGACAGCAACCAGTGCAGACAGGTGGTGGAACCCCCTATTCCGAATGCCTTGACAGAGCGTAAGATCTTGTGATTTTGGGGTATGACCTTCAGGAAGGGGAAAGGAAAACTAAGGAAGAATTGAGAGTACATTTCCTGCCATCCTGGAGAAGGGAGTTGGTGCTTAAACTTGATATTATATTGATTTATTCGAGACATGTTTTTGGACTTATATGGATAGCCATCACACAAACATTTATTGAGTGGTTACTATGTATCAGGTATTATGTTTAGCCCTGAAAATATAAATATGACTAAGACATAGTTCCTTGCTTCCAAGGTGCACCCATCCAAAGAAGCAAATATATCAGATGATGATTCAAATGTATGTGTAATATATATGTACTAGAGGCCTGGTGCACGAAATTCGTGCATGGGAGGTGGGGGATGTCCTTCAGCCAAGTCTGCACCCTCTCCAATCTGGGACCCCTCGAAGGATGTCTGACTGCCCGTTTAGGCCTGACTGGATTGGGCCTAAACGGACAGTCAGACATCCTTCTCACAATCCAGGACTGCTGGCTCCAAACTGTTCACCTGCCTGCCTCCCTGATTGCCCCTAACTGCTTCTGCCTACCAGCCTGAGCACCTGCTAACACTACCCTGCCAGCTTAATTGATATCTAACTGCTCCCCTGCCAGCCTGTTTGCCCCAACTTCCCTCCTCTACTGGCCTGGTCTCCCCTAACTGTCCTCCCCTGCAGGCTTGATTGCCCCCATCTGCCTTCCCTTGTAGGCCTGGTCCCTTCCAACTGCCCTCCCCTGCTGGCCTGATTGCCCACAACTGCCCTCCTTTGCAGTCCTGGTTCCTCCCAACTGCCCTCCCCTGCTGGCCATCTTGTGGTGGCCATCTTGTGTCCACATGGGGACAGGATCTTTGACCACATAGGAGCAGCTGTCTTGTGTTTTGGAGTGATGGTCAATCTGTGTATTACTTTTTTATTAGATAGGGTAGAGGCCTGGTACATGGATGGGGACCAGCTGGTTTGTCCTGAAGAGAGTCCCAGATCAGGGTGGGGGATCCCTTGGGGTAGGGGCAGCCAGGGCAAGGGGCCTCTGGTTGTTTGCAGGCTGGCCACACCCCCCAGCAACCCAAGAGGAGGCCCTGGGATCTTCAATTAATTTATGTTCTACAATTGAAACTTTGTAGCCTAGAGCAGAGCCAAGCATTCTGCTTGCTCTGTGGCAACAGCCATTTCCCTTTGGGTTTATTTAAATTCTATAATTGAAACTGTAGCCTAGAGTGGAGGCCTAGGCACTAGGGCTGCAGAAAGCTTGGCTTCCTCCATCGCCTCGGCAACCCTAGCCTCTGCTCTCTCCAGCTCCATGGCTGCTGCCATTTCTGTTGGATTCATGTATCTTCTATAATTGAAATTTTGTAGCATTGAGTGGAGGCCTAGGCTGGCAACAGCAGGTGGAAAGCTTGACTTCCTCCATTGTCGGGGAAACCCAAGCCTCCCTCCTGCTCTCAGTGGCAGCAGCCATCTTGGTTGGGTTTTATTTGCTCCTGATTGGCTTGTGGGCATGGCTTGTGGGCATGGCTTGATTGGATGTATGGTAAATTTGCATGTTACTTTTTTATTAGATAGGATAATAATAAGTGCCTACAGGCATTATAGAGACCAAGGAGAGGGGTGGAGAAGATAGTCAAATAATTCCAAATTTAGCAGCTTAAAATGACACATACATTTATTATTTCACAGTTTTGTGGGTCAGGACTCAAGGTACAGCTTAGCCAGAGTCTCTGTTTCAGGACATCAGCCAGTGCAAAACACAATAATACAATTTCCATGATTCAATGGTGAGCTACAGTTAAGAAAAGAATTCCTCTATAATGCATGATCTCTGCAGCCAAGCTTGATTAATATGCTGGTTAATTTTTTCCTTTCACTCTACCACCAGAAACAGTACTTCAATGCCATTTTTTTTTGCTTTGGAAGGATGTAAACTTTTATTGAAATGCATGACTCTGACCTTGGAGACTGCATTATCATTAATTTCTCCTTTTCACGAGATTTTAAATGTTTCCATCTGAACAGTAATCATGTGAACATGATGTTGACACTTTCCCAAGAAGTGGCCAATACCAACAATAGCTCAGAAATGTAGATTTTGACAAGGCTGGATTTAACAATTTACACATTTTTTGAAACTGTTGGAATTTCCAAGTGAAGCATTACAACCAAGAGGTCCCAGTCTCCTGGATTTACCTGCAGCTTGTATCACCTCTCTGGCTTACCGATTCCAAAGAGGCTCAACATTCTCATAGGTTGTTATCTTCTCAGCCTCTTTCAATTAATCTGCCCTTAAGTGAGCTCTGGAATCCAGCGACCCCAGAAAGATTCAATGTGATGTGTAACCTGGGCCTGATTACCCTATTAGTTTTATACAGTGTTCAAGGGAAGAGTGTGGGGTTCTGCTCTTCTAAGGCTGTTTACTTTGGAACTTCCCTGAAGCATCTGTGTATTTTACAGCCCTGGAAGTTGCTATGCTTGTGTTGAAAGTTGCATTCTGAAATAGGACCTTAAATCACATTCTCAGTTCCTCTATTATAACTGCCCTAATCAAGTTTTCTATTGAAAATGTGCAGTAAATTATCCATTATCTACATTTTGGAATTCATTGCCATCAATTTGCATGGAACATTCTCTCATGATTATTTCAGTCTTTTCAGTATTGTGGTTATGTCTCACTTCTCATTCCTGATTTAAATGTGTTTCCCTCCTCCCCCCGCCCCCCGCTCTTCCTAATTAGGTTTACAAGGGCTTATCTTTTTTATTGTTCTTTTTAAAGAATGAGACTTTGGTTTTATTTATCTTTTTTCCTTTCCTTTATATTTTCTATCTCTTTCTAGCACTAGTTAACTGAATTTCTCTTTTTCTAATTTATTAAGATGAACCCTAATTATCTTTAATTTTGGCCTTTGAAGCCATTTAAAACCATAATTTTTTTAAAGTACAGCTTTGCTGTGTCCCACAGATTTTGTTATAAAGTAGCCTAATTTTAATGACCTTCTATATCCTGTGAAATTTCAATTTTAATTCATCTTTGATACAAGGATTATATGGGATTGTTTCTTAATTTACAGATAGTTGATATTATTATTTTTAATATTTTTATTAAGCTTATGATTGAGTATGTGACCTCTAAAGTGCTCTCCTTTTAAAATGTATAAAGGTTTTCCTTGTGGCCAAATGTTTGATTTATTTTGGACATACAAAGAAACATATTTTTCTATTCAGGGATCTAAATTTTTACACATATATGTAGTACTTACTTTTTGTCCTCACTCATTTTTTGCCTTCAAGATTTGCCCTTATGGAGGTGAATTAAAGTATCACAAGATTTGCATTTCTGATCAATTTTTTACCTATATATCTAGCAACTATGTTGTATGCAATCTGAAAAACTTCAAAAATAACTTATATTAAACAAGTCCATGAGTTTATTATAATCAAAGATGCCTGGCAGAAGCAAATGTCAATCTCTGGACTAACATAGCTTCAACCTGGGCCTCCAAGAATTCACAGATATAAATCCAAGGAACTTGAGCCCAAGGAAACAAAGCAGTATGCATAAAAATAGTAATCAAGATTATTGGACACAACAGATAAAGTAAGTGTATTGAATATTCACAAATATATTCTGTGTTCTTTGAGTGTTAGATACTAACTATTGTAGGCACTGAAGATACAGTACTGAAAAGAATCAAAGAGAAAATAGTTCTGCTTTTTAAACATTTACATTCAAATGAGATATATCAACTACATAGTCTCTGAAAGTAAAATGTACTGCAAGGATAAAGAAAGCTGGGGTGGGTATAAAGAATATGTATGAGAAAACGACATTTGAGCAAACACTTTAAAGAAGTGAAATGTGCATTTCTTTGAGTCAGGTGTAACCATTCTACAGGGAGGTCAGTCAGAGCACAGGTGGGAGTATGCTTGGCATAGAAGGGAAATCAGGATGGCTGAGAAAGAGTCAAGTAGGAGAAGTAAATATAAGGTGAGAGAGATATAAAGGAATGAAAAAAGGGGACTGAACTATGTGTATGAAAAAAGGTACTATTAAAATCACTAAGCAGATATTAAAATCAGCCAAATGAAACTTCCAAGACTGAATAAAACTTTTCAGTTGATATTGAAAAGGCATTTGATGATCTAAGTGTCAGATTAGACACAGCTGAAGAGAGAATAAGTGAACTGAGAAATAGAGGTGAAGGAATTCTATAGAATACAGAAAAAAAAAGAAAAGACAAAGGAATAGAAAATGTGAAACATGTTTAATATAAGGGTGGAGCAAAAGTAGGTTTAGAGCTGTGAGTACTGAAACAGAATTTATTTTTATATTAGTATTTATTAATTATTTTATTATTTTTCTATATGAACAACTATAAACTTAATTTTGCTCCACCCTATACATTTAATGGGATTTCAAAGATACAGAATGAATGAGGGAGAAACAACATTCAAAGTAAAATATGGCTTAGTATTTCAAGAATTTAAAACCACCAATTCTTAATTTCAGAAAGCCCTATAACCCCCAAACGGGATAAATAAAGAAAAATACTTATCTAGAAATAACATAGTACTGTAGAATAGTAGGACACACAGACACACAGACAGAAGAAGAAGAAGAAGAAGAAGAAGAAGAAGAAGAAGAAGAAGAAGAAGAAGAAGGAGAAGAAGAAGAAGAAGAAGAAGGAGAGAAAAGAGGGAGAAGGAGAAAAGAAGATAGAAGAGACAAATCATTTACAGAAGAATAACAATTAGACATACAACAGTGTAAATGAAAGTAAAAATATTGTAAAATAATACTTATAGTGTTAAGTCTATATCTGGGGAATATTTATTTACTATATTCTATATTTAATGAAATTGTTTTTTGAAGTTAAAGCTATTTTCAGGCAAATAAACACTGTGTTTATCTGTAAAAAGGAAGTTTGGATATTATTTCCATAATGGAAAATGGTAACGATCCTAGGTGGAAGGTCTGTGATGCAGAAAGGAAGGGAAAGCATAGAAACTGGTAAATATAAGTCAACATAAACACATAATGATTGGGTAAAACACTGATAATGGTCTGATCTGTGGAGTAAGATAATAAAGTATAAACACTGGTGGCATATAAGTCACACTGAGGTTCAGAGGAATGGTAGATATGCATGACTTACATTGGAGACAGTTAGTGTGGATTATAAATATTGGGAATCAAATAAAAAACAACATCATGCTAGGAGAGCCAGGGACCCTCACTCCAGCTCCCTCAAAGCTTGGTATATGTTTCTCAACAGCTACATAAGAAAACAATAGCAAGAAATTATTTATTAACATCTACCATGTGCCAAAACTTTGAAGAAGCAACTGGTTCTATCAGTTAGGGTTCTTGTTCAAACAACAGAAGACACAAATGGTCTAAACCACAAGGGAATTTTCTGTCCCATGTAACTAAAGTTGTGAGAGTAGGAGGAGGGGTTGGTTTATTCTCAAGGCTCATGCCATCATCAAGGCTGTGGCTCGGTTTCTCTATGGTTCTCTCAGTTTGCCCTCCTCAGGTGGCTGCTTCATCCCCAGGCTGGCAGCCCAAGTTCTCTGCCGTCAATTCCAGGGCCATGTTTCCTCATCTACAGCTTCTCTTTTCTCTGATGGCAGAATAACCCTCTTAGGACACGGGGTCTCCCTGAGTCAGTCACTATGATAAAGGTGATACATGCCTTGTCTGAACCAGCCTTTAAGGTAGAGGGGACTTAGGCAGAACCAATGGAAACTTGAGCATGGGGCCTGGGTAGAAACAATCCCTCTCAGTCCCTATGGTTTCTCCACAGAGGATGGGCTAAGTGCTGTGGAATCGACCTTGATACCCACCATGCCACAGACTCTGGGTTGAGGGAGACTTTGTGGCTTACGGAGGGCTCATCGCTTAAGGCTGATTAAAAGAGCTGTGGCTCTGTGGCCACCAAACACTGGTAATGTCTCCTCTGGTCCCTGGCTCCAAATCCCACTGTGTGGTTCCAGGCCTGGTGTAGTTCCAGAACCCTCCCAGCATCCCTGCCCCATGTGCCTTGTTATCCCTTCCTCTTCCCTCTGCTTCTCCAGCCAAGGTGTGGCAACAGCTGCTTGTGGTTGCCAATCTCTGGGTGCACCACTGTCTCCCATTGGCTTCTAGAATTTCTGTCCACTTCCATCCCCTGCATCACCAATTCCCAGCACTGAATCCCCTCTGGTGCAAATGCATGGAGGTGCTTCTCTTTTCCAGGTTATTCCTAACCCTCACCTTGGATTATTAATATTATTTTTTAAAGTTTAGTGTGGCCTGGAGAAGCAAGGGTTACATGTTGAATCAAATTAAGCTGAGACCTCCAGAGTGTTACTGAACCAACCTCTACACTCCAGTGAGCAGCTCTCTGTTCGAAATGAAAATACATCTGCTCTATGCTTTGCCTCCATCTCTGGAATTGGGAGTTGAGGGGATGGTGTCCTTGGGGAAGAAGTATTGTGATTGTCAACAGCAGTAATGACAACTGATAGAACAGTTAGGTTTGATTTACAAGTAATGCTGGATTTGCATTAGTGTGGTAGGTTTAAAATAACATCCATGCATTAGATGATATTCAGATTTAATGGAAAAATAATGACTGCATTAAATCAGGTTTTATTGTTATGGAGGGTTTTAATTTGGCAGGACCACTTTCCTTTTGTGATCTAGGAAGGGCTCAGTTGAGGAAGGTTGGGCTTTCATGCTGGTTCCTGACCTATATCTATTCTGCACGCACCCAGAAATGATTGCACCTTTTAAACAGGTTAATCCTTTTTACTGTCTCCCCCTACCCCTCAGAAGATGGTTTTCACTTCTTAAAACCTTACAGATTAATTTAAAAGTAATAAAAATTAAACAAGTTATTGTTCTTCCTTGCTTTATGAAATGGAGTTTCCATTGTGGGTTTTTTTTAAAAGAGGAAATGCATCATTAAAGTTGTTGCATTATTTATCAGAGAAGCTAATGAAATCATAACTGCAGTAACTGAATACACGCAGCACGACGCTGGTTCGAAACACTGCCTGTGAAACCCCAGTTGTTTGCCCTGGGACCAGGGCCTTTTATACTTCAGCTAGTGAAAACCAAATCATTGCAGTGTTTGCATTAGGCCTCAAAATTCTTGACTCTAACCAAGGTGAAAAAATCACAGTTATGGGCTGGTGAGGAAATTTGGTCAGAGGCAGGAACCGTAGATTTTAATGCCACCACTAAAGATTTTTAAAGGATTGCCTCCCACCTTGCTGGTCACTTGCTGAGGTGTTACCTGTGAATCTATTACTCCCGCCACCTGCCAAGGTTAGCTGTTACCACAGGGGTAGAAGCTGTAACTATGGAGACAGAAGAAACCATGGCAAATACATGGGACAGTCTTTAATTTTACAAAGTTGGAGCTTAGGGTGGATGTGACTTGCCAAGTGATAGACAAAAAGCCAGATCCTTCCTGATTACCTCACTACCTGCTCACAGCCACGTGGCCTGCCTTGGGGCCTGGGCTTGAAGGTTCTGAAAAGGTTTGGGAGTCACAGGGCTAGAGAGAACCTAAAGAGGTGATCTGTTTCTGGGCCAGCAGCCAGCCCACTTTCTCTGTCTTCCATGCCAACACCTCACTGACTCTGCTGGCCTCCCCATGCAGGTACCTGAATCTGTGGTTGCCTTTTCCTTTGACCCACCACCTCTTTTCCCAGCATCTCTGAAAGTTGAGAATTATGGCAGGGGGGCTTTTGTGGGCATGGGGAGGAACCTCCCCGAATTTGGGAAGGCCCTTATATGAGTGCTGGAGGGTTCTCCAGCATCCCTGAGGCTGTCAGGCACTTTGGCTGGGGCGTGGCGGAGTTTCAGTACTCCCCACTTAGCAACCTAATGGTTTTATAGAGGCAACAGAGACAAATTCTAACCATTGACATTCTTCATTCCAACTGACATAAATTGAATAGTAGACTACAAAACACCCAACCATATGTAGCCTGTGGCCTTTGTTTAGTCCATTCTTAGATCTCTGCTTCCTCCTCCAGTCGATCATTGACCATGAGGATTGTATACCCAAAAACCTCAATCTGTCTCCTCTTTCACATTTTCCAGGCAATAATGTCCCATGGTCCTGAGGTGAATATCCGAATCTGGCTGGGCTAAGGAGGACCTTACTTGGTCATGTGGCCTTAGGGCTCATTTTAGGATGTGTATCTCTCCAGGTAATTAATGAACTGTAGGGATAACATTTGAGAGCTGTTGAAGACCTTGTCTAGAGAGTAAAAAAAAAAAAAAGGAGTGGGGAGGGGATGAAGCTGCTGTGTAGAGACATAGAGCTGGGCAATGGTTGGAGTATGCTTGTTTCCCTCTGCTCCTGAGACCCAGCTGCAAACAACTGCCCTGAGTGCAGCTGGAGTGAGGCATTCCCTGGATTCTGAATTGAGGCTCAATACATTTCCTTTTAGGCTCTACAGGTAACTGAATTTCTGCAACTGCAGCCACAAAGGGCCCTGACTTGTACACCTCCATCAGTTAGTTGATTGCTTCATTCATTCTTGGCTATAGGCACACATTTAGAAATGCTTGTAATTACTCATTAAGTGTCACCCTTTTATGGGCACTCCCTTCCTTATTTTGCTCATGTTGTTCACCTACCCATTCATATTTTCCTCTTTATAGTTTTTGTCCATGTTAGATGACAGGAAAACAATTGAATAGCTATTTTAGTTTAGATAGATTGGCAAGAAGGACTTGTGAGGAGGGTTCTGGGGTATGAGATCATGACAGCCCTTAGGAGGCAGGATTCTGCTGTGGCTTTGTGAACATGGGACTAAGCAATCCATTACTGAGCTCTGTAGCATATTTATTATTTGCTGAAAGCTACCAAAGAAAGAGAAGACATAGTCTTTATCTGACGTTCTGACAGTGGGAAAACAACAAGATAAATGTGAAATACTTACAAATAAGGAGGGGATATCTATGTCAGGGGAAGCAATTGGGACAGCTTAACACTGAAGGAATGCTGACCTGCTCTTGCTAAGATCAATTTGCACTTTTATAGCACTCTTAATTCAGAGATCTCAGGTAGATGATAAATACTAGCGTACCATGGCTCACCCTCCCTCTGGTACCAAAGACTCAGAATAGAGAATAACCAGGGTCCAGAAAGGATGAATAACATACTTCATAGATATTCCTGGGGGAGTTAGGTAAGTAGAATTAATTATCTGACCTGGAATTGGGCCAGAATACCAGAAATGAATGAGTTATCAGACTTTTGATCCAGGGTGATGATAATATTTCTCTGTCAACTCCAATACAAGGTATGTATTGAGGTTAGTTTCATCACCCAACTTACCACGTATATTTCCTATACTATGGAACATGAAAATGTTTTACTCGTGAATTTCTCAGTCACTGTTTCCAAGCTAGAGTCTTTCTACAAAGCGTGCATCCAGTTCAGCTCTCTCAAACCATCTGTAGCCATCTCTGCGCACACATCCTCCCTCCTGACCTTTCTCTCTTGCGCTGCCCCAGTGCCTGCATAAGTGATGAGCAAGGGAATCTGTCCCTGTTGGGACTTCAGAGAAGACAGATGATGCCGCATTCTTCTTTGTGCTCTTCCCATTTCCTTTCTTCATTTCCAACTTGGACTTCTCATAACTTTTCCAGGTGCTGCCTTGTCCTTCAGCATCTTTCTCCATCCCTCTCCTTTTCCCAGTTCCACAATCTCTGAAGACTGAAAAATTTAGGTGGGTCAGAAAGGCTAGTTCTGATTGGATTGCACTCAGACTTAAGTCCTGTCCATAAATCTACTAGTAAACAAAATGCATACAAACTTCACAATTCTTAAGTTCAGATGTGTTAGAGTAGTTGTTTAGGTAAGAAAATTTTATTTCTGGCTTTGAGCTTCCACTTGTCTGAATACAGAAAACAGGATCTTGTTACTTTTAGGTAAACTCAGTCAACTTTAATCATTTCTCAGTCACTTCAGGTGAAACATTTAGCTATATTTGGGACTTTCCCCCTCTTTTATAAAAGCTTCATTGCCCCTCAAGTTGGTGTTAAGTATTAGGAAGGGGGATGTTTACATCAATGTGATTTGCCTGTTCCTTGTCCTCTGATGATGTTCTTATTGATATCCCCGGAGATGTGCATTGTGTTACCAGGCCCTTAGAATTGGCCACTTCATTCTGGTATCCTGTAGAGCTGTAGCCTTGTGACTATCAGATCTGTAGTGGGTGGTTGAAAGGGAAAAGACTTCAGTTCTGACTCACAGATCTACTTTCTAATTCTCCTTTTTAAATACCCGAACTCCTAGATTTTTAAGCTTTACACTTAAGAATTATGTCTTTGTTCTGTTTTCTTTCTGACCCTCTAAACCCTTCTTCCACCATCCCTGTCAGGTATATGTTTGCAGCCCCAGAAGGGATGTTAAAGGGGAAAGAACATCGGAGTTAATATCTTAAAGTATTATCTCTCTAAATAGGATGGATTCTTCGGTCACATTTATTTTGAATGCAAAGTAAAAAAGACTAAGAACTTGCCAGAATTCTTTTGTTTTAGTAAAAAAAATTTTTTAATAGGCACAGTGTAAACTTCCTGTTTTTTATTAACCAAGTATTTTTAAAAATTGTTACTAGTATTACAGATGTCCCCCATTTTGCTCTCTTTTGCCCTCTTCCACCTAGCCCCACCTCATCCCAGGCTACCATACAATTGTCTGTGTCCATGGGCTATGCATACAAGCTCTTAGGTTAATCTCTTCCCATCCCTCAACCCCCTCATCTCTTCCGGTTGGGGAGACAGTGAATAAACTGACATAACCAAGTAGGTATTGATGAGTTATGCTCAGAAATCAAGGTTTTCCTTAGTAACAAGCAGAAAATTTCATTTTGTCCATTATCAGTCCATTATCACATGTGAAGTGTCAGATCAAGATGATAAAATTAACAATATTGAAAGTGATAAGATTTGATGATGGGGTATTTGAAACAGAAGTCCAAAAGTCATCCATCCACACTGGGGAGAAATATGTCAAGTTTACCATCATGATATCATATTATTAGGGAATATATGAAAGTGCTTTCACCAAATAAGTAGGGAGGAAAATAACATCTCAGGTGCTGACATTCATAGTTGCCTATATGTTCATATCTCTCAGCCCCTTGTCAGTGATATTGGAGGATTCCATAACCGGCTACTACTCAGGTGGTCCATTTGAACTTGGGTCTTATTCTTAGAAAACTTTGCCTGACATATTTTGTTTTTAATTTTAGCATTAAAAAAATAAAGTAGCTTAAAATTTTCTGTTAACTGAAGCACCTTTCTGGCACAGTTATCACTTCATTTTAGTTTTGCAGCACACATAATCAGAACAAAATGCACACTGGCTCTAAGATAGGTGGTTAATTAAATTTAAGGACAAAAAAGTGTTTAATACTACATGATTGTGGTGTAGGGGAGGATCAGGAAGGAGGGTTTATGTTCAAATCAGATGAAGTGAGATGGAAACTGCAAGAGATCTATGAAATGAGCTGATATCAGAGATGTAATTCTTTCTGAGAAATTTTTTTCATCAATTGCATACTTTGTAGTAAATCTCTTCTGGAAGCTGTATTAATGCCTGGGCACCAAGGTAGTGAAGACAGACAATTGACTATATTATCATCAGAGTATCCAGCTTACTAGGTGGGCCATGGAGCTTGAGCATGCAGCACACCCAAAAGTAGTTCTGCTGAACAGCAGTCCTGCCTGATGTTAAGGGAAAGTAATAGCAAAATTCTCATTTACGAGCAGCAGAATCTGACCCTGAGTGACTTAAAAAGGAAAAGAAGGGTACCTGAACTCACAGTCATAATGGGAAGAGGAGAACAGATTGAGAAAATGATCGGGAGCCAAGGGAAAAGGCCATTATTACAGACAAAATCACGCTGGGGACACCACTGCCACCATTTGTAGTCACTTAACACTTTTCTTGCCCACCAATGGCTCTGCACTCTAATGCTCATGCCTGTCATGCCAATGGAAGGAATCTCTGCTGCTCCTACTTCTCTGTTGCTTACTTCAGATCCAGGGTGGCCACTGGCCCTGATGTGGTATCTTGGTTCCCAGGAAGTGAAACTAGGAGGCTATCTGCCTTCACCTCCTTCACTTTCCAGTGAGAACTGGGCTTAGCCTCTGTGGAAGACTCACACAATTGGGAATTCCCTAAATTTAGGAAGTGGCTTCAGATGCCTGGCAGCCAACAAATGCTAAAAGACAACAGGATGTTTTGACACCATGTGTGTTCTTCATGGGCATCTTGCTGTTAATATTACAAATAAAAATTAATTTTATAAAGTAAAAATTTTCTAGGTGTAATTTACTTACAGGATTTTATACTTACACTAGGGGCCTGGTGCATGAAATTCATGCACTGGGGGTGGGTAATCCCTCAGCCCAACCTTCCCTCTCACACCTACTGGGAGCCCTCTGGCTGAGGCTTTAGGCCTTGGGCACCCAGCCATCACCCTGCAATGGGGCAGATGGCTGGCTCCATCCCAACCCCGCCCCCTCACACCTCCAGCCAGGGCCTTAGCCCCAGCCAGCTCGCCCCAGCTAGAATAGGCCTCGGCCCTACCCGCCAGGACCTGGCCACCTGGGACACACAGGCCCACGTCCCCCCTCCCCCAGGCCCAAGCCACCTCAGCCATGCCCCCTCGAGACACGGGCCGCCTCAGACAACCTCCCCAGGCCTCCTTGCGGCCCTGTCACCTCGGACACATCCCTCCAGGCCCCCTCAGCCCACCCAAGGCCCTGGCCCCCTCAGCCACGCCCCCCGCATCCCGGGCCGCCGCGGCCACACACCCCCACAGCCCAGGTGCCTTGGCCACGCCCCCATGCTACTGATTGGCTGGTGGGCGTGGCTGGTGGCATGGCTTATGGGCGTGGTGAAGGTATGGTCAAATTTGCATATTACTCTTTTATTAGATAGGATGATATTATCCTACTATTCCCCCCCATTTTTTTGATTAATGGAGTCTTTTGAAATGTTGTAATGCAATCTTTAAATAAACCTTAAATTTTATTTTTTTTGCACAAAAATATGACTGCTTTAGGTTTATTGCATGTCAAGCAATTTTACCATTAGACGAACTACCAATAAAAATTTCAGTTAATACTTTAGGAACAGGAGAACTAAGATGGTGGCAAAGGTAGAACACCTATCTTGCCATCATAATCAGCAATTTTAATACTACAACTTAACGAAAGATCAAACACCTTCCAGAATCACCAGAAAGCTCATCGAGTGGAAATTCCACAAATAAAAGTGAAAATAAGACACTGTGACTTGGAGGAGCAGCGGTGAACAGCATTGAAAGATTCGCACGGAGAGAGGTTTGGAGTGCGCGCCGCGGAGAGGGCGGGCGGCTGAAAACCGGCCAGTTTTCTCAAACGGGGAGACAAAGGCGTCCCACTGGACTGATTCTCCAGCTCTGGGCGAAGTCCAGAGAACCCACTATCATACGGGGTGAAAAATGGACAGTGGGAGGGCACCCCAAAGCTCTGGTGCTGCCAGGTCTCCCGGCTTGTGGAGAAGGCAGCTCTCCCGAGAACAGCTCGGCTGCGTGACGGCGCAGAGAGCGCACCGCGATTTGCCTCTCATTCAGAAAACCGTCAGACTGCTTTGTTTTATGACCCTGGGTGAGACAATGCACATGCAGACTCATTTTGGGAAAGTCTGAATTCCCCGGCAACCGGCAGCCGGTGGAGCTCCGCAGCGGCTCTCTCTCAGAGGTGCTGGCGGCCATTGCCCCTGGCACAGAGTCCCTGGGGCCGCATAGGGCGGAGCTAACGCTGTCTGCTTGGCCCTGAGACTCCGCCCACCCAACCTGAGCACAGCTGAGCTTCACAGACAATTGGCCTGGAGGTCAACCCTCCAAGTGCTAACAACGATTAACTGAGCTTAACTTCAGCAAGACTGTGCAGCCCATATCCACCTCAGGTAACCGGGGAGACTGAGCCACTATCCCTAGTAGGAAGTCTACCACACAAAGCTAATTGACCAACTCAGGGAAGCAGCCACCCTGCAGCGACATGGAAAGAAATCAGACGTGAAAGAAATGGAGGAAAAAAAACGACTGGACATGGAATTCAAAACCACGGTTATAGGGTTTTTTAAGAGGCTCCAACAAAAGGTCGAGGCCTATAAGAAAATAAGCAAGACCACAAAGGAAATGAATGAGTCTTACAAGGAAATGAACAACACCCTCAAGGATATAAAGCAGACTCTCAAGGGTATGAAAAAGGATCAACCAGAAATTAAGCATACACTGACTGAAACAAAAAATATTAAACAAAGACCTAAAAGTGCCCTGGAGCACCCCAAGAACCAAGTTAAAGATTTGAAATACAAAGAGGTAAAATCCACTCAGCTGAAAAAGCAAAAACCAAAAGAATCCAAAAAATTGAAGATAGTGTAAGGGGCCTCTGGGACAACCTCAAGCATACCAACATCCGAATTATAGGGGTGCCAGAAAAAGAGAGAGGCCAAGACAATGAAAACCTATTTGAAGAAATAGTGACCGAAAACTTCCCACACCTGGTGAAAGAAATTGACTTAGGAGTCCAAGAAGTGCACCGAACCCCAATATATAGGAACCCTAAGAGGACCACACCGAGGCACATCATAATTAAAATGCCAAGAGCAAAAGACAAAGAGAGAATATTAAAAGCAGCAAGAGAGAAACAGTTGGTTACCTATAAGGGAGCACCCATATGACTGTCAGCGGATTTCTCAACAGAAACGATGCAGGCCAGATGGGAGTGGCAAGAAATATTTAAAGTGATGAACAGCAAGAATCTACAACCAAGATTACTCTATCCAGCAAAGATATCATTCAGAATTGAAGGTCAGATGAAGTGCTTCGCAGATAAGAAAAAGCTAAAGGAGTTCATCACCACCAAACCAACATTATATGAAATGCTGAAAGATATTCTTTAAGAAGAGGAAGAAGAAAAAGGTAAAAAATATAAATTATGAACAACAAATACACATCTATCAACAAATGAACATAAAAATCAAGTGAATTGATAGGCTGTTGAACAGGATAGACTGGTGAATATAACAGAGACATGGACATAGAGAGGGAATGGACTGACAATTCTTGGGGAGAAAAAGGTTGTGGGAAGTGCAGCAAGAGACTGGACAAAAATCTAGCAACAATGGGAGAGGACAGTGGGGAGGGAGAGGTGAGGGTGGAGGGTGGGATAGGTACAGGGTGGAGGGGAGCTATAGGGGGATAAAAAGGGGAAACAATGTAATTAATAAACTGAACAATAAAGATTAAAAAAATAATAAATAAATAAATAAATAAATACTTTAGGAACAGCTTTTTGTCCAATACAATTAATTTTTTTGAATATTCACTTATTTCAGTTAGCCAATTTAATCTAAAAACTTGATTACAATTTTACTGTCAAATTTAATACTCTAACAACAATCTTAGTTTATCCTGTAAATGTTAATATGCATGCATAAAAGCATAACAAGTGGATACAAGGCACTGGGTGGAGGGAAAGTGAGGGCATGTGCCTGGGGGGTAAGGGAAGCCGGGGGGAGGTCAATGGGGGAAAAAAGGAAACATATGTACTACTATTTATAATACTTTAAACAATAAAAAAAAACTTCAAAGTAGAAAAAAAAAAAGACAACAGGATGTTACAAAGAAAAAGGTTCCACAGTCAATTACTTTAGGGAAATAACAGGTTTCTTTACTAGTGGGCTTTGGATGTGATCGCATGCGTGGTGAATCTCCTGGAGGATTCCAGCACCCCGGCTCGTCATCATCCCATGTGATTGCTCCATGGAGGATATTCTGTGAATCCCTACTATCAAGCAACAAGCAATACCATTTTTCTTCACACTTGCCCTCAGCAAACCATACTGACACATGCCACAATCCTAAGCATGTGCGTTAGAACTGCAGTATGGTTGGTTTATTTTTGACGGTGAAGGCAGGGTTACTATTGCAATTTAACAGCACCTACCAGGTCTGTCCCTCCTCAGATGTGCAGGCTCCTGTGGGTTTAGTCTTCTGGATGTACCACCACCGTGCACTTTTCCTTCCTGAAGCATCTCTATTGGTCTTGCACACTGTGCAACTTGCCTGAAGTGGTTAACGTAGCCTCAGGAAATGTCTAAGAGAGTTGCCTATGTCTCAGACACCCTTGCTCTACATATAGGGGTAGAATCTGCCAAGATTCAAATTCTCTGATAATTCAAAACAAATGTCCTCCTGATTTTTGTAGTGCAACTATGTAAGAACATACAATTTAACGACCAAACAATGAATGACCTTTGAGCCATGTTCAGCATAGGAAATTGCTCTATTTGTATTCATAGATGATGTCTACACTTTAGGTCAGAGTCATATTTTATTTGAAGATCTGAAAGCTTAAGATTGTATCTTCACATGCTAATCCAAGCCTTGGCTCTCTAGGCAGTAGGGGTAAATAAATACAAGTATGTGTTTGGCCTATATCAGCAATGAAAGTTGAATAAAAATAATCCCATCATTTACAGTGTTCCTTTTCTAAGCCTCCATCTTCCCATCCTGAAATAGTCATCTCTTCTGTTATTATCTATCAGGCATTCCTGTGTACTTCTCTCCTGTTGTTAACCACAACACACAAATTTTCTGACTGCCTTGCCCACTAGAATTCAAACTAGCGGCCTTTCTGTAGCCTTAACCCTTAATACAGTGCCAATTTGGGGCTCATAATTGGATGGAGAGGAGGTACCGAGTGTGCCAAGTAGGCAGAGTGGGGAATTAGATCAGAAATGAGAGTAAATTCTGGTATACTCATCGAAGGAAAGTACAGCTTATTTTGGGTTTGCCAGACAATTCCTGAACTCTGCTCAGAAAACAAGCACATGGAAAACAACACCCAAGTCTTTTAATAGCTTTTGAAAGTTTGTGAAGACTCCTCTTGGGATAAAGTTATGCAAATATTTGGGATGTTCCAAGTGTGAATATTTACAATGTTTAAAATACTTTTCTAATTAAGCACTTTATGAGATAGCTTTACTTTCATGCTCAACTTTTTCACTTATCTTTTAGTTAATATCTTAAATAACTCTTCCATTCGACTTTCCTCTGAACAATTGCTCATTCATACTGACTCTAAAATTGGGATTCACTGAATAGTGTAAAATCTGAGGAAATTGTCTCATGGGTCTTCAGGGTCCAAGAAGGAACATAGGGCTTTTTCCACCCATGGTTACAGCTTTCTCTTATTCTAGAACGGAAACTTTCTGGTGCCCCTGCTCCTGGGCCTGGATTATCACTTAGGTTCTGGGATCTGCCATGCTGGGAAGAGAGGGTGACTTCTCAAGATTGGATGCTACCCCATCATTAATGTAATCCTGTCAGAGTGTGGAAGTGTTGTCTGAGCATTAGAATATCTTGTGAGTGATACAAAGACAAATATTCTTGCTGGGCAGTAGATCCTAAAGAGCACACCAGCTTGTTAATTAAGTTAATGGTCTATAAAGTCAAACTTCCTGGGTTTGAATTTTAGCACTTTCTACTTGCCAGCAGGGTGACTTAGCAAATTATTCAACTGTCTCTATCATGATTTTCTCACCTGTAAAAGAGGGATGATGATTATTATACCTACTTCAGGGAGTTGTGTCATGAGGACTAAATGGGATAATACTCATAAAGTCCTAGAAAAGTGCCTGGCATATAGTCAGTGCTTAATAAACATTATCAATTATTTTTGTTGTTGTTGAATATATGAGAATCCATGGGTCTGCACAGCCCCTTTAATTGAGCCCTTTCATCCACTAAAACCCATGCTTTGGTGATCAACATTCAGATTCTACTCAGGTCCTATTGATGGGCTTGCTTTTCTCTCCTCAAAGCTAGTTAACCTACCCTCATTTAGTTCCACAGCCTGTCTTGACTGATGAATTTGCTTACCTGGTTTTCTTGCCCATGACTTTGAATGGCCTTCCTGGGATATGGCTTTTTATATCACAGGTAGGAGGCACTGCGCTTCCACCCTCTCCCTGACTAGTGAGGAGTGATGGTGGAAGATACTTGTCCTCTGCTCTATACGTGGGCTTTCATCAATTCCTAAGATTTTCGTAGAGAGCGGAAATAAAATGGTGCTGGCACAGTGTGGGGAAATAACACAGCCTATCCAGAAGAGGACACCCAGCTATCTCAGTAGAAAAGGAAACTAGGTTTGTTTCTCAGCACAGCCCTTTCTGGTCTTAGAACCCTTCTCTCTCCCCAAGTCTCATTCTGCCTTACTGCTGACAGTGTTCGGGTGGTGGCCTTGTCTGGGCCTGAGACCCATTAGATTCATAGACATAATTGGAACCAGACTGCAAGTGTGGATTCTTGGCCCTTGGTTGAGCCCACAGCAATGACCCTGTATTCATGAGGCGTTGCTGTAATCCAGAAATGATCAGCATTTCCTGGTGTCCTGGAGAGGCATTTGTCTGGTCTTCTCCCGGCAGCTAGTCAGCCTTCTGCTAGTGAGATGGTCTTCACTGTTTTTTCAATTATCTTCAAGCATCCTCATTCTGTTCTGTGCTTCCATTTACAACTTCACTTTTTTTTTTTCCAGGAGAATAGACCTTAACCAATTGTTTTGGTTGTCAGAGGCTGGGATGAAGCATTGCTGGTGATAAACGAACACAGCTGAGCTCCCAGAAAATTTTTCCTGTGGCATTTACTGCGCGCTGGGATTTACAGGGCGTGTGCTGCTCTTCTTTAGTAAACGGGGTGCGCTGTGCAGTGGACTCGCCATGGATGAAGGATTGCTGAGGCTCCTGAGTTTTCTCAGTGATGTGGCTGCTTCCTCTGCACATGTAGCTAGAATGTCTGTCGGAGGATAAGGAGAGTGAGTGTCCTCCACCTCAGGCTCCCCACAACATGCTCAGATGACGAATTCCCGGTTAATTTTCTCACTCTGGCTCTCAGCTCCAAGCTGCCACAGTTCTTTCAAAAATTCCCTGGCAGTCCTGGAAACCAGGAAAGATTTAATTTCAAGCAAGAATGTTGGTGTTTGTATCACTGAGTCCTTTATTTAATTACAATAACACATTGTTTGAATAAAGTTTCCTTTGAAATAAAATAAGGGATTAAATGAAGGGGAAAACATTATGTCAAGCTAGACAAAGTTTTGAGAGATTGAAAACTCTCTCTCTTTCTCTCTCTCTCCCAATTTCTTCTTTCAAGTGCTAAAACCTTTGCGAAAGCCTCCTCCCCACCAGGCATTCTGCTCACACCGTGGCCTTCAGCTGAAAGGGGCTCTCCGCCCTGTCACCTGAGCTAGGTCTCAGCAAGACCTGTTTTTATACAGCCACACACGCCTCAAACCGGGGCCTTCCAGGCCCTGGCGAGGCCTTTTAGAAACGTTAGAATGAGCTTTTAACTATAACCAGAGGGTGTCAGTTTCCTTACTTTACAAATGTCAGTTTCAGCTGAATATATGCATTTTTATAGTCTAGCTGAAAATCGGTAGCAGTTAGCTGTAACACATGAAAGGATGGACTAAACAACCAGAATTTAAGAAGTGGTGGTTGTAAGTACACATTGTTACCCCGATTCTGTCTCTCCCCTCCATCTCTTCCTTTTTTCTTTCTCTCTGCCCCCCCCCCCCCCATTTCTGCTAAAAGCCTTCCTTAGGATAGGAGAGGTTGGCAGATTTCAGGAATAAAAGACAAAAATACTTTCTTTTACCTTTTCCAGAATACACAATTCTCTAGTTCTCTGTAGACGCCAACTAGGTACAGTTTAACTCAGCTCTGACACTAACTGTCTGGAGTTAAGCATGCAGGCTAAGGACCCAGTCCGCCAAGACTGCCCCCACTCCAGATGTCAACTGTAAGTCGCAGGTGGTCACTTCTTCTTCTGACCACTGGTTCCAAGATGGGTTCTAAGGACCCTCTCCTCAGGTTTGGTCATTTGCTAGAACGGCTCACAAATTGATTTTGATTTACATTGACTAGAAGAGATGTTCTAACGGATGCAGATGAACAGCTAGGTAAGACAGTACATAGGACAAGGTCTGTGGGAGGGGCACGGGGCTCTGCATCCTCCTCAGGTGTGTCACCCTACCTGAATGTCCATGTGCCCATGTGTTCACCAAGCAAGGAGCCCTCTGACCCTGCAGTTGGGGGATGTTTCATGGAGGCTTTATCATGTGAGCATGACTGATTACTAACTCAGCCTCCAGCCCCTCTCCTCGTAGATGCCATGAGGAAATGCTAATTTATTTTATTTTTTAATCAGTTTACATTCAACACTATTTTGTATTAACTTCATATGTACAGCATAGTGGTTAGACAATCACATCCTTTTCACCCGTGGTTCTCAACCTTTCTAATGCTGCGACCCTTTAGTACAGTGGTGGTCTTAGGCAACCCTGCCAGCAGTTTTCAACCTGGGGGTCGCCGCCCACAGGTTGAGAACAGCTGCTGTAGAGCCTAAGACCATCGGAAAGCACAGATATTTACATTACGCTTCGTAACAGTAGCAAACTCACAGTTACGAAGTGGCAATGAAATTAATTTTACGGTTGGGGGTCACCACAACATGAGGAACTGTATTAAAGGGTCACGGCATTAGAAAGGTTGAGAACCACTGCACACAGTGATCCCCTGATATTTCAAGTACCCACCTGGCACTGTACATAGTTATTACAAAAGTCTTGCTGATTGGGGTAGGTGAAATTGAGCTTATAAAGACAAAACCATTGGAGAATGTGGAAATGTGTCTATAGCCATATTTTTTATAGATGGCCCCAAAATTCCATGTCTGCTTATTTTTTAAACTATAAAGCTACTAGTAACGATGCTCTCCAATTGGCCTGTGTTTGGAGACATCCATCATTCCCCGGGCACCAAACCCAGCCTCTCTCGTGGGCTTGTTCTCACTCAAACTTCCCCTCTCTTTTCCCAGGAGGGCGCAACAAAGCTGTGCCCTAGCTTAAGTACCTACATCCATTATTTCCATTTATAACTGCTCTGCTTTTGTGTTTCAACATTTTATCTATACTTGTTAAACAGGAAAGCCAGCAAGTTTGGGATAAAGTGAAAGCATTAAGGCAGTTTTTAAATGACAACAATGCTTAGTGCCCCTCAGGAGGCCAAGTGGAGCAGATCTGTTCTGGAGTTTGTCTCACTGACTTTTATTTTGTTGTTTATTTTATTTATTTATTATTTTTGGTGTGTGTTTCTGCACTTTTAGACAAAACAGCAGTCCTTTAGGGAAAGATAACATCAGACTGTTTATTGTAGATCTCAGCTTAAAGTGCAGATGTTTGGGCTCGGTTAATAATAAAGCATTCTTTAACCTATTTTTAATTTAAGTTCAGGAAATAACAGGAAGATATAGCAACTTTTTAAATGCGCTCTTGGGGAAGAGAGAGAGAGAGAGAGAGAGAGAGAGAGAGAGAGAGAGAGAGAGAGAGAGAGAGAGAGAGCGCTTTTGTGAAGGTAGATGGCTGTGAGTTACTGGCAAGCTTTAAGACATTGCTTTGAAATGTCCTTGTTCCCCTTTCCCATCATCACTGCCTGTCTTGACTCTGACCATTTCCTCTCTCATTCTCTTGATTTCTTTCCCTAGTGTGAACCCTGCTGGAGTCCTGGGCATACTTTTCCTGTTGGCATCTACATCTTCCTCTGAATGTCAGGCCTTGGGGTCCCTCACATCCCCTCTTGTCTGGCCACCCCTGCTGGAGCTCCAAAGACTTCGATGTCTAGCAATGTTCACTTTCCAAAGTGAAAATTGTTTGCTCTGATTCCTGGGAATGCTCATTAGCAGACTGCATGTGCAGGGAGATGGGCCTGCGGACAGGAGCCCTACCACCCAGGCGCCAGGCCCAACCAGAGTAGTGCCTCTGTTGGCACTTGTGTCTGAGCAGGCAGGAGGCAGGGCAGGCAGGGGCTTGGTTTGGAGTCTACTGGTGGGCTAGTGTGCCCTTACCTACTACACAAACCTTCTGGTTCTCTTTATCTTATGAACTAGATAGCCACACACATGGTCTCAAGTCTGGGTACTCATTATTATATGTGGTTACCAAATGTGATTCAGAGTAGAAAATGATGATGATGATGACAATGATGATACTAACAACAACAACATATATTCAATACATAAGTGACAGGAATTGTGCTGAACATTTAAAATTATCATATCATATAATTCTTACAATTCTGTCAGAGAGGGACTTTTGTTATTCTCATTTAATATTAGAGAACTAAAGTTGGTTCAGAGAAGTTAAATAACTTGTCCAAGATCACATAGCTAGAAAGAGTTGGGGCCAGATTTCAAAACACTTTGGTCTGAGTTTTGAGCCTTAATAATTCTCCGATATTAAGTTAAGCAAAAAATATAATGTCCAGGTGGTGAGGGATGTGAGTATAAGTGTGTATTTGTTTTGTGTATCTGTGCATGCTTGTGTCATTGTATTCATGTATAATTGTGTATGTGCAATTGCTCATGTATACAAGTGGTTTTGTCCATGTGTGTAAGTTTATGTGTGCTGCATGTTTGCTGCATATATATGATCATGTGCGTGCATGCATGTGAAGCCATGTGTTTACTTGTTGATGTATGTGTTTTTGTGTTCATGTACTGCATATGTATGAATGTATATGCATGAGTGTACGTGTGTGTGTGATTTTATAGCCTAGTGAGATGCAGCAGAAAAAGACCTTTGGTAACATTAAAGCTTGATATTTAAATTCTGTGCACACATTTTAAAAAATGACTTTAGGACATGTTCAGTCTTAATACTGAATACATGGTTCAGGGTCCTGGAGCAGAGCGAGCTGGAAGGAGGTGCTCCATGTAAGATCTTACAGAAATTGTGGCATACCACCAGTTTATATGTTTCTGATCCTAGGTGATTTGCCCACATTTTTCTAAGGTAGGCTAATTTTTTTATTTAGGGACATGATGCATTAATTCATTTAAGTGAGTTGTTTTACATTTATTTTGATTCTTCTATCTTTTACTTCAATTTAAGGCACCCTTTTCCAGGACTGTCCTAAAAAACATAGTCACGCTTTGGGAAGCAACTGTAAAGCTATGCGAGGTCACAATAGGGTGGAGGCCTCAGGATTTCACTGTGGGTTTAAGAAATGTCAAGTGACAGAAACCAAGAATCCTCTTTATTTTATTTAGCCAGTAGAATGCAATTATAACATGACTCACTACTGCATGGATTTATATGTGTCCTTGTGTGCATATGTGTGGATCATGGGTTCTTCAACATTTCACCAACTTTATAAATAGTGATGGATGTCGGGACATGTGTACCAGTTAGGTAGCTCTTGGTTGCAAGTTACAAAATAATAGTTGGGAGAGAAAAAATGGCGGCGGAACAGACGGATGCGTTCTGAATCTTGTCCCAGGGCAGAGGGAGGGAGCAGCTGAGGGTCTTGCGGGGAGTGTTTGTTGGCGAGTTGGGAGACAGCTGGGCTCTGGGAGAAGATAGAGGACTACTGGACTGCCCTTCCCTGACCGAGCGGCCCCGGTGCTGCTAGGTTCTTTCACAGAGCCACCAGCTCGGAGGCGGACCACGCCATCTTGAAGGGGAAGAGCCTAAAAATATACAGCTGCAGTACCCATCAGATGGCTGAGACCCCCAGAACAGCAGTGCCCAGTTGATGCAAACTCGCAGATTTGAAGGAGCTCTGCTCTCTGCCATGGAAAGGTCAGATTTCCCCTGGGGTTGGTTTGGGCACGAGATGGAGGAAGCTGGCAGAGGCGGGAGATCTGCACCTGAAAAAAGTTCATGGCTGTTAGAGATGGTAATAGTGGAAGAGGGCTCTCAGAGCTGGTGGCAGAGGAGATTCCTAGAAAGCAACCCATTTGGACCTGACAGAGAAGGCAGCCAAAAATTTTTGGGAGGGTGCTGGCTGCTAAACCCAAGGGGGAAAGAGGATTTGCGCAGACATACAAGTGGTACCTGAGTTTGCGTACTTACATTTTTTCTTCTCCTAATCCTAGCTTCTGAGTGCTAAACCAGGAACGTGGGATCGCCTGGTGGGGGATAACCTGGAAGACCACAGGGGAGTGCTGTTTTTCTGGAGCCTGGGGATAAGAGTAGGCAGTCACCAATAGAGAGGCAGCTCTGGGGCAGCCCATCCCGACAAATCAGTATTGAATACCACAGGAATAGCGGGATTTTAGTTCAGGCTAGAGAGGACCAATAGACCCAGAGGTCAATCTAGAAACACTGCCACTCAGGGGCTGAATCTCAAATTGACTCTTGTGAAAACACAAATTAAGGAATTAATTTTATTTCTACT
This sequence comes from Antrozous pallidus, assembly GCA_027563665.1. Taxonomy (NCBI): domain Eukaryota; kingdom Metazoa; phylum Chordata; class Mammalia; order Chiroptera; family Vespertilionidae; genus Antrozous; species Antrozous pallidus. The sequence goes on from CM050522.1 coordinate 51,424,464, forward strand.
ACTGTTTCATCTTTTTTTTTTTAAGTGCCATTTTGTTTCCTTTTTATTCTACTTTGGGATTAGTGTTCTATAGTCTATTTTCATCTACCCTTTAGTATCTTTTTATTCTACCTCAACTTCACCTTTACGCCACAACTTTCTTGTTAACCTTTCCCTATTTAGTGCCTTGTTTCCCTTACACTTTTCCCGCTTTAGATTTACCTTATTCTTTCTTTTTACCCTCTGTTAAAATTTTACTCCACTTATATAACTAATCTCCAACCACCTGCTCCAAGTCCATACATACCCCTCGCTCCTCTGATATCACTATCCTATGTTGTTTTTCTCTCTGTCCTCTTGTTGTTGTTTACTTGACTGTTGATTATATCAGTTTTTTATGCAGGTTTGTGAGATTGGTTTGCTTATTCTTTTCTTTTGGTTTGTTTTGTGGGTTTTTTTCTGTTGTTTTTTGTTTTGTTGTTCTCATTTGCATTATTTTTTGATAGATTTTTGTTTCTGTGTTCCCTCACCTCCCTTGATATTAGTTGTTGTATGTAGTTTGTATCAATCTCCAGGTACTTGTTGCTGGCTTTTATTTGAATTAGTGGCTGTCCTATAGGAGTTTTCACCCCACATTTATAGTTTATTCCCCTTTTCTTTTCTTCTTCTTCTTTTTTTTTACTTCTTCCCCTTTTCCCAATTTCATTTTGGCATTCCTTTCTTTTGTGTGTGTGTGTGTGTGTGTGTGTGTGTGTGTGTGTTTTCTCCTTCTTCTTGCTCACCTATCACCGAATTTGCCTTTCTCTGGCAATCATCTTTATTTGGAGATACCAATACTATGAATAGATTCCTGTTCAGTGCCTGGTGCATTGCACCTGGTTGTGTTGTATTTTGTGCCTTTAAATCAGCACAGGAGAGTGAGAACTATATAACCAGACGCACAGAGAAGAGAGACCATGGGGAGACAAAGAAACAGCCCACATATGAAAGAAAAACAAGCCTCACCAGAAAATGAGGTAAACAAAATGGGAGCTAGCAACCTGTCAGAGAAAGAATTCAGAGAAATGGTCATAAGGTGGATGAAAAGAATGGAAGACAAATTTGACAATATGAGCAAGAACCAAGAGGAATTGAAGAAGAACCAACAGGAAATGAGTAAGACCCTATAAGAAATTAAGAAGAGCCAAGAAAAAATGAAGAAGAGCCAAGAAGAAATGAAAAGTGACATCGCTAAAGTAAAGAACTCAATAGAAAGTACCAAGAGTAGATTAGAAGAAGCAGAGGACTGCATCAGTGAACTAGAAGACAAGGTAGGAAAAAAAAATACCCAAGTAGAGCAGCTTCTAGAAAAAAAATTAAAAAACAGGAAGAGAGCCTAAGGAAACTTTGGGACAACACGAAACACAACAATATCCATATAATAGAGCTTCCAGAAGGACAGGAAACTGACCAAAGAATAAAAACTCTGTTGGAAGAAATAATGACAGAAAACTTCCCTAATATAGGAAAGAAAAAACCCACACAAATCCAAGAAGCTCACAGAGTCCCAAGCAAAGTGAACCCCAAAAGAATTAGCCAAGGCACATTATAATTAAACTAGAGGCCTGGTGCACGAAATTCATGCATGGGGGCGGGGGGGGGGAGGAGGATGTCATGTAGCCCAGCCTGAAACCTCTCCAATCTGGGACCCCTCAAGGGATGTCCGACTGCCTATTTAGACCCATTCCTGGTAGGATCAGGCCTAAATGGGCAGTCGGACATCCTTCTCATAATCTGGGACTGTTAGCTCCAAACTGCTCACCTGCCTGCCTCTCTGATTGCCCCTAACCACTTCTGCCTGCCAGCCTGGTCACCTGCTAACCACTACCCTGCCAGATTAATTGATGTCTAACTGCTCCCCTGCCAGCCTGTTTGCCCCAAACTTCCCTCCTCTGCTGGCCTGGTCACCCCTAACTGCCCTCCCTTGCAGGGCCTGCAACCTCCCAACGTCCCTCCCCTGCTGGCCATCTTGTGGTAGCCATCTTGTGTCCACCTGGGGGAAGGATCTTTGACCACATGGGAGCAGCCCTCTTGTGTGTTGGAGTGATGATCAATCTGCAAATTACTCTTTTATTAGACAGTATAGAGGCCTGGTGCCTAGGTGGGGGCCAGCTGGTTTGCCCTGAAGAGTGTCCCAGATCAGGGTGGGTGTTACCTTCGGGTGAGGGGCAGTCTGGGCGAGGGATCTCTGGAGGTTTGCCGGCCAGCCACACCCCCCCAGCAACCCAAGCTGAGGTCCTGTTATCTGGGATTAATCTATGTCTACAATTGAAACTTGTAGCCTGGAGTGGAGGGAAGCCTTCTGCTCGCTCTGTGGAGGCAGCCATTTCGGGTTGAAACATTGTAGCCTAGAGTGGAGGCCTCGGCCGGCAATGGCAGGTAGAAAGCTTGCCTTCCTCTGTTGCCAGGGAAACCCAAGTCTCTGTTCTCTCTAGCTCAGTGGCTGCCATTTTTGTATCTCTTATAATTGAAACTTTGTAACACTGAGTGGAGGCTTAGGTAGGCAATGGCAGTTGGAAAGCTTGGCTTCCACTCTTGCCAGGGAAATTAAAGCCTTCCTCCTGTTCTCATGGCGGCAGCCATCTTGGTTAGGTTTATTTGCATAATCTCCTCCCGATTGGCTGATGGGTGTGGCTGAGGGCATGGCTTGTGGGTGTGGAGAAGGTATGGTCAAATTTGCATATTACTCTTTTATTAGATAGGATTGGCAAACACCAAGGACAAAGTAAGAATCTTAAAAGCCATGAGAGAGAGACAGAAAGTCACCTACAAAGGAATCCCCAACAGACTAACAAGTAATTTCTCAACAGAAACTTATCAGATCAGAAGGGAATGAAATGAAATATACAAATTCATGCAAAGAAAGACTCTGATTCCTAGAATACTGTACCCAGCAAGGCTATCAATCAAAATTGATGGTCAAATCATGAGCTTCACAGACAAAAAAGGACTAAGTGAATTCATTACCACCAAACCAGCAATGCAAGAAATGCTAAAGTGTCTGCTGTAAAAAGAAGTAGGAAGCGAGGAAGGAACACAGGGGTAAAGAAAAAAATGGTGACAAATATGTACCTATTAATAATAACTTTAAATGTAAATGGATTAAGTGCTCCAATCAAAAGACATAGGGTAATGGACTGGATAAGAAAACACGACCAATGTATCTGCTGTTTACAAGAAACCCACCTCTGAAAAAAAGACGCATACAGACTAAGGGTGAAAGGATAGAAAAAGGTTTTTCAGGCGAATGGAAATGGAAAAAAAGTTGGGGTAGCAATACTTATATCTGACAAATTAGATCTCAAAGTGAAGGACATAACAAGAGATAAAAAAGGTCACTTCATAATACTAAAGGTAGCAATCCAACAAGAAGAAATAACTCTGGTAAAAATATACACACCCAATACAGGAGCATCCAAATACATAAAAAAACTCCTAGAGGATATCAAGGGAGAGATAGACAGCAATACAATCATAGTAGGAGACTTTGATACCCCACTATCACCATTGGACAAATCCTCTAAACAAAAAATAAGTATAGAAACATCAATCCTCAATGACTCACTAGACCAGATGAAGTTAATCGACATCTTCAGATCATTTCACCCCAAAGCCACAGAATATACATTCTTTTCAAGTGCCCATGGGTCATTCTCAAAGATAGACCATATGTTGGGTCATAGGCAAAGTCTCTCCAAATTTAAGAAGATAGAAATTATATCAAGCATATTTTCAGATCACAGTGGCATAAAGCTGGAAATCAGCTACAATAAAAACAATCCAAATCAAACACATGGAGACTAAATGGCATGCTATTAAACAATTACTGGATTAACAGAGAGATCAAGGAAACATCATGGCAACAAATGACAATGATAGCACAACAATCCAAAATCTAAGGGACACAGTGAAAGCAGTATTGAGAGGAAAGTTCATAGCTCTACGATTCTACTGCAAAAAATGAGAAACAATGGTAATAAATTATCTAACCCAACAACTCAAAGAGTTAGAAAGAGAGCAACAAGAAAAGCTCAGTGTAAGCAGAAGGAAGGAAATAGTAAAGATTAGAGCAGAGATAAACGACATAGAGACCAAAGAAACAATACAGAAGATCAAGAAAACCAAGAGCTGGTTCTTTGAAAGGATAAATAAGATTGATGAACCTCTAGCAAGGCTCACCAAGATGCAAAGAGAGAGTACCCTAATAAATAAAATCAGAAATGAAAGAGGTGAAGTAACAACAGACCCAATCGAAATACAAAGGATTGTTAACAAATACTATGAACAACTCTACTCCAACAAACTGGACAACCTGGAGGAAATGAATATATTCCTAGAAAAATATAACCTCCCAAAACTCAATCAGGAAGAATCTAAAAAGCTCAATAGATCAATAACTATGAAAGAAATAGGAGCATTTATCAAAAAGCTTCCAGAAAACAAAAGCCCAGGGCCAGACGGCTTCACAGGGGAGTTTTACCAAACATTCAAGGAAGAACTACAACCTATCCTCCTCAGACTACTCCAGATAATTCAAGAGGATGGAACACTTCCAAACTCCTTCTATGAAGCTAGCATCACCTTAATACCAAAACCAGATAAAGACGACACAATGAAAGAGAATTACAGGCCAATATCCCTCATGAATATAGATGCCAAAATCCTCAATAAAATTCTAGCAAATCGGATCCAGCAGTACATCAGAAAGATCATACACCATGACCAAGTAGGATTTATCCCAGGAATGCAAGGATGGTACAATATCCGCAAATCAATAAATGTGATAAATCACATAAACAAATTGAGAGATAAATATCACATAGTCATATCAATTGATGCAGAAAAAGCATTTGACAAAATCCAACACCCTTTCTTGATAAAAACTCTCAACAAGGTGAGAATAGAAGCATCATACCTCAACATAATAAGAGCCATATATGGTAAACTTACAGCAAACATCATATTCAATGGGCAAAAACTACAATCATTTCCCCTAAGAACAGAAATAAGACAGGGATGCCCACTCTCACCATTCCTGTTCGACATAGCACTGGAAGTATAGCTATTGCAATTAGACAAGAAGAAGAAATATAAGGCAACCAAATTGGAAAAGAAGAAGTAAAGCTATCCTTATTTGCAGATGACATGATATTGTATATAAAAAACCCCAAAAGACTCCATAAAAAAATCTAATAGATTTAATAAATGAGTTCAGCAATGTAGCAGGCTACAAAATTAACGCCAGGAAATCTATGGCATTTCTATACACCAATAGTGAACTTACAGAAAGAGAGACTAAAAAAGCAATTCCCTTTACCATCACACCAAAAAAATTAAGATACCTAGGAATAAACTTAACTAAGGAGGTAAAAGACCTATTTGCGAAAAACTACAGGACACTAAAAAAAGAGATAAAGGAAGATGTAAAAAGGTGGAAGAACATACCATGTTCATGGATTGGGAGAATCAACATCATTAAAATGTCCATACTACCCAAAGCAATCTATAAATTTAATGCACTCCCCATTAAAATACCAAGGGAATATTTCATAGACCTAGAAAGAACTCTCCAAAAATTCATCTGGAATAAAAAAGACCCCAAATCCTGAGAAAGAAGCACAAAGTCGGTGGGATTTCAATACCACATTTCAAGTTGTATTACAAAGCTACTGTTCTCAAAACAGCCTTGTACTGGCACAAGAACAGACATATAGACCAATGGAATAGAATAGAGAATCCAGATGTCAACCCAAACCACTATGCTTAAATAATATTTGACAAAGGAGGCATGAACATAAAAGGGAGTCAAGTCAGTTTCTTCAATAAATGGTGTTGGGAAAATTAGACAGATACATGCAAAAAAAAATGAAACTTGACCACCAACTTACACCATATACCAAAATAAATTCAAAATGGATACAGGACTTAAACATAAGACGGGAAACCATAAAAGTACTAGAGGAATCTACAGGAAGAAAAATTTCAGACATATGCTGAAAGAACTTCTTCACTAATACTGCTCCTAGGACAATGGAAGCTAAAGAAAAAACAAACAAATGGGACTACATTAAAATAAAAAGCATTTGCACAGCTAAAGTAACCATCAACAAAACAACAAGAAAACCCACAGTATGGGAGAACATATTTGCAAATTTTATCAGTGTTAACAGTTTAATCTCAAGCATCTACAGGCAACTTATACAACTTAATAAAAGGAAAATAAATGATCCAATAAAAAAATGGGCAACGGACCTAAATAGAATCTTTTCGAAAGAAGAAAAAAGGAAGGCCCAGAGACATATGAAAACCTGCTCAAAGTCACTAATTATCCGAGAGATGCAAATCAAAACGACAATGTGGTACCATATCACACTGGTCAGAATGGCTTTCATCAACAAATCAACAAATGACAAGTGCTGGCGAGGATTCGGAGAAAAAGGAACCCTCGTGCACTGCTGGTGAGATTGTAGACTGGTGCAGCCACTGTGGAGAACAGTATGGAGTTTCATCAAAACTAAAAATGGAGCTCTCATTAGACCCAGTATCCCAAGAAACTAGAAACACGAATTAGAAAGGATATATGCACCCCTATGTTCTTAGCAGCACAATTTACCATAGCTAAAATTTGGAAACAGCCTAAGTGCCCATCAGCAGATGAGTGGTTTAAAAAACTATGGCACATTTACACAATGGAATACTACACTGTGGTAAAAAATAAGGAGCTCCTACCATTTGCAACAACATGGATAGAGCTGGAGAGCATTATGCTAAGTGAAATTAGCCAGGTAGAGAAAGATAAATATCACATGATCTCACTAATTTGTGGAATATAATGAACAGAATAGACTGATGAATAAGAATGGATCCAGAGACTGAGAAAAGTCCATCAGAACGTCAAACCTCAGGGTAAGTGTGGGGTGGCAGGAGAAAGGGGTAAAGTCAATATATTTGACCTCTTGAACTAAGGTAAGTAATTTGTGTTTTTACATCCCTGACAAAGTTTATATAAAGCTATAAAAAAATTGGCAGCTAGTTTGAAACTGAATTGACATGGCCTAGAGCATGTCATCTCTTATGGACACCAGTCCTTAGGCTAGGCACCCCTTAATCCCCTGTGTCACCATAATACCCTTACATGATAATATTTTTCAATGTCATTATAATTTTTGATATTTGACAACAGCACATTGTCCAATTGTCCCAAAGAGACTTACGAACTAATTCTTTGAATGTTTGGCAGCAATTTAAAAAAAAAAAAGACAGGAAAGGAATTAATCCCTTTCAGAAAGAATTAAGGCGCTGGGAAGGCACTTGAGCATTCTTTATTGGCCCCTCTTGCCCTTTTTGCCAAGAGGGACCCTCTTCTCAAAATCCGAGTGACACAGCTGAGCTTTCAGTTAAAGCTGAGGTTGAAGCCTCTGAGTGGCTGACACCATGAATGGTGTGAACTGGGCCCTCCCTGGAGAAGAAACTGAATCTCCAGAGTTATGTGATCAATAAAAGGACCCCGCCAGCAGGCGAGGGCATCAAAAGACAGGGACTGGGCATGGAGGCCATGGGGGCATAGAAGACCAAGGAGACAGAACTGAACCTCACATCAACCTGCGTGGCCCTGGAGGATGGCTGGTTAGCCAGAGACGGGTAAGATTCCTCAGGGAAGGAACAACCTAAGACAAGCACAGTCTCAGAGGGGCCAACAGGAGAGAACTAAAAGAGGTGGGGCACAGACCCTCACCGACTAACCTTGTAGGGGCCTGAATTCTCACTTCTGAGGGAGGTCTCCTGCTCCCATGGCTGCTTCACCTCCCATGCACAGCTCAGATCCGGACCCAGGGTACAGACAGAGACTTGGTCAGCAACAGCTGCTCTATATCTAAATTCAATCTAGTAACAGGAATGCTCACGGCCTACTCAAGAATGCAAGAAATCCTTTCCACTAATATTAACAGCATAAACCAAGATTTTTGTTTGAGTATTAAATTCGACAGTAAAAAAGTAATCAAGTTTTCAGATTAATTTAAATTGGCCAATTGAAATAAGTGAACATGCAAGAAAATTTGAGTGTACTGGACAAAAAGCTGTTCTTAAAATACTAACTAAAATTTCTATTAGTAGTTCATCTCAATGTAAAATTGCCTAACATGCAAAGAACCTAAAGCAGTCATATTTTGGTGCAAAAATTAAAATTTTTAAAGTTACCAAGACTGCAATATAAAATTTCCTAAAGCCCCCATTAATAAAAAATAAAAGGTGGGGGGATAATGGGGTAATATCGTGTAAGGAAAAATATCCTGTAAGTAAATTACATCTAGAAAATTCTTACTCCAGAAAATTAATTTCCATTTGTAAGGTTAACAGCAGGACACCCATGAAAAACACACATGATATCAAAATAAGCTAATGGAAAATCATTTGGGCAAAAATAGAAAGAATCCCACGTCTAATTCACAAAAAAGATTCCTTTATTAACTTTTGGTCCAGAATATGTTTGTATATTTTCAGAAAACAACTCCAAGACCATATGGATTCCTGCAAAATAGAGGAACTGACAGGTCTGTTCCAACTGTGAAGACAGTCCAGAGATGGAAGACATTGATGACACCTTGCCATTCTAGCAGTCAGCAGCTGTGCGTCCCTGCAAGTGGCCCAGGTCTAAACCAGAGAGGGTGGAACCTGCATTGCCACCATATGTCCATCATGAAGATACCATTGCTGACATGTACACATAAGGAACTATTTGACATTGAAACTGGGACTCAGAACTATTGGATGTTGAAACTGAGACTCAAACACTTTTTTGTTCTTATATATTTATTTCCAGTATGCAGATGCAGGATTTTTTTTTTAAAGAAAAGAAATGGGGGGAAAAGATTGATACAGAGGCAAAGAAACATTGAACAGACTGTCAAACTACAGTGGAAAGACAGGGGAGGGTGGTGGGTGAGGGCTGTAAGAGATCAACCGAAGGACTTGTATCCATGCATATAAGCATAACAAATGGATACAAGACACTGGGGAGGTAGGCAGGTGAGGGCATCTACTGGGGTATAGGGGAGACTGGGGGGAGGTCAATAGTGGGGGGAGGAAACATATGTACTACTATTTGTAATACTTTAAAGAATAAAAATAATTAAAAAATTAAAAAGAAAACATAAAAAAATCATAGTTGGGCACCAAGATTGTGGAGTGATGGGAGTGGTAGACATGGGCAAGAGGGAGTATTTTATCATTGGTGTGGTTTAGAATTACTGGTGCATTATTATAATAAAAAGCAGATAGACTTCTATGCAAATCACATGCTCCCTCACAGCCTGTACCCCAGGCACACTCATCCCAATGCTCCCCTTGCAAAACACACAGTTAAGCAATGAGGAAAATTCATTTTATAATGACATAAAGCCTGGAGTCAGATGGCTTAAGGATTTCTTTGGCAGTTTAATGATATCAATGAGGATCTAGAATCTATTTATTTGTAACTCCTCTAAACATCCTCGCCAAGTCACCAGGGTTGCTTCTCATGGCCCCAGAGGGCATTAGGTAGAGATAAGGCAATGTCTGGCCTAAAAAGAGATGTATTTCCTCTCAATGTCTGTTTAATTGGGAGGATCTTTTTCTAGGAAGCCACTCCAGAAAACTTTCCCACAGCTCCCATTGGCTAGGATTGGGTCACGTGACTATGAGCTAGTTCAGAAGTTGGCAAACTACTACAGCCTATAGGTCAAATCTGGCCAGCCATCTGCTTTAGTGCAGCCCACAAACTAAGAACAGTTTTTACATTTTTAAATAGTTGAAAAAACCCACAAAATATATCATAACATGAAATTAAATGCAATTCAAATTTTAGTGTCTATATGTAAAGTGTTAGTAGAATACAGCCACGCCTGATTATTTATGTATTGATGAGGGCTATTTTCGACCACAATACAGAGACAGAATGTCCTGAACAGCTGAAAATGTTTACTGTCTAGCCTTTGACAGAAAGAGTTTGCTGACCCCAAACTAGCCAAATAGATGGCTGGAAATTTCTCATATTTTCAGCTTTTGTGGTGGATGATGTAGGGAGATTTAGGTGACTTAGTTAAGGCCACTCAGCAAGTATCCCAGGTTCTGAGGACAAATCTGTTTGGTTTCTTACTCTTTCCCCTGTGTTTTCCATCAGCCGAGCCGTGAACAGTGAGGCAGGCAGCATGAGCAAAGCACAGGGTTTGGAAGGTATGTGGGAGGGCAGAGGGTCTCAAGTAGCTGGAAAAAGATGCTGCAGGAGATTAGGTTCATGCCAGACTGTAGAAGGCTTTGGATACCAACATAAAAAGAAGAACTTTATTTTGTTGAAATGGAAACCTTTTGAAGATTGAGGAGATGAGTATTTCTGAAGAAAGCGTGACAGATGGGTAACTGTCTGATATAACATGGTTGATTTTTAACAAGGGCTAACCCTTTCATCTAACATCAAAATTGTACACGGATCCCACCAATATTGGTATAAAGCCCAGAGGGGTGCAGTGTGGCAAAATAGGATTAAATATGTATTTTGTTTGGCTTCACTGAAATTTTTCTTAATGGAATAAATCATTAAAAATGAGAAGACCACAGACTGCATGTAAAAATATGGATTTATTATGAGATTTTTATTACACTTGGCTGATCTTCTTTATATTACTTAGTAAGCACTGTGGCCATGGGATTTCAAGCCCGGCCTGTAGCTAATGCATTGCTTTAGAACAACAATGTAATGAACACGGAGGGTCCTGGATAGAAATGTTCTGCTGCATTTATACTGGTGTCTGGTCACTGTCTGCCCGAAGACCACTGCAACTTTCCACGAGCTTCTTCCTGGTTAGAATCTGGACTCTATTTATTTATTTATTTATTTATTTATTTATTTATTTATTTTTGTTGTTATATTTGGTTGTGTATCTAATGACTTCAAAGCCTCGTGGCATAAAAATGCCCAATCATTTCATTACATTCATGGATTCTGTGGGTCAGGAATTTGGGCAAGCATAGCAGGGATGGCTTGGCTCTAGCTCCTCATTTGGGAAGGCTTGAACATCTGGGGATCCACTCACATGGCTAGAGAATGGAATCATATGCAGGTTTCTTCACTCACATATGTGAAGCCGAGATCCTACACATGGCCTCCTCATGTGGTTTGGGATTTCTCATAGCATGGAGGCCTCCTGGTAGTCACACTTCTTACGTGGTGGCTCAGGACTCCAACAGCAAGTATTTTAGCAAACAAGACAGAAGCTTCATAAATAACCTTTTATATATAGCCTTAGAAGTCACATAGTATCACTTCTACAGTGCACTACTGGTCCAAACAGTCACAAGCCAACTTTGATTCAAGTGGAGGGGGACCATGACCTCTACCTTTTGATGGAAAGAATGTCAAAGGACTTAAGGTCATGTTATAAAACTGATACAGACTGGCATATTAATTGACATCCTTGTGCATTTGGCATAAAGTGGGTCATTTAACTAAAGGAGTAAATTGTCATCATAAGCTCAAACTCTCTCCAACTTTAGATTCCCCAAGCCTTGGGAGAACACAGTGAATGAGGACAATTCTGGTGGATCAAGACTGAGATATGCTACTCAAACCAGGTAAGTCCATTTAAAATTCTGGATTTATTCTTTTGAAATTTAACATATTTGATTTCAAGTCAATACAGAATCATCTCAAGTCTGACATGAGGCTTCTGTCTGAAGCAGCTTCCAAGATGTCTAAGGTTTTAAGCCTGACTACAGACCAACTAGTTCATCTTATCAGGATTTCTAATATTGAGCACACTTGAGTTTAGATCAAAGTCTTCATCTCAGATCCACAAATATAATTCAAGGTCTTTATAATCTTGGATGAGAACAATTACACAGTTCTTTTCATTAACCTTTAACTGAAATACAGAATTTATTTCAATTATGAATGAAGGCACCAAACCCCATTAGTATTAGTTGTACTGATGATCCTGTGACTTTGCCAGCAAAATAAATCAATGATACTTTCATATGTTATTATAGTTGTTCCAGTTACCTTAAAATGCTTTTATGTTCATCATTACTTTGAAATTACAGTCGATGTTAGATATGCTAGATTGCATGTGACTACAGTTTTCCTGTCTACAGATATACATCCAACACAGCTGGACAGTTATCCAGTCAACTCTGCCTTCAGTAGTGGTTCAGCTACTAACCCATGAAATCCTAGTCCTTCACCTTGTCTTCAGTCATATAGATTCCTTGGCACATTCTCTATCCACAGCTGTTAGAAGAGTAAAACATGGAAGGAGGTGAGTTATTTTTATACTTTGGTAAGTATTTTGCAAAACTGGACAGTCCAAATATGAAATTGTAGCCCTCTGTAAGGTGGTGAAATTGTTCTTCTTAGAATTCCAGAAGTGGCTGTGGGTAAGGATTTAGGTGGGGTTGATGGAGGAGGAACAGTGAGTATGGGCATAGGACTTGAGAGAGTGGTAGAAGCCCTAGCAACACTTTCATCTAGAAACTGAGGGTTCTATCCGTATAAACAGTGCTATGTTGTGGACAGGAAGAGCCTGTACAAAATTATTTTGGGGGGGTCAGTCATACATGCACATTGCACACAATTTAAAATATACAAAAGGAATTTAGCAAAAGGTACTCATCATACTCCTGTTCCTCAGCCACACATGTTTCTTTCCCAGTGACAGTTGCTATCAGGTTTTTATGAATGACTCTCCACCTAATGAATTTGTATACAACTACACATACCACACACACAACATGCTTCAACTATAATAAGAGACTTCTATTTTTTTAGCATCATGAAAACAAATTGTATGAGCAGATATCGGTTACAAAATAAAAGCATATCTGATGATTTTTCTTAAAGAAAATTATCTAAACCATTTATTTGATCTCCAGCTTCATACTTTGAATAAAATGCATGTGCCTCTATTTTTGACTTATCAACTTTAGATAAGATCTGGTATTCTCCATTAAGAAATGCTTTAGGAGAACCAAGATGGCTGCATAGGTAAACACCTATTGTTCTGCCCCGCGCAACGATTTAAGAACTACAACATAACAGCAGAACAGACATCACCCAGAATCGCCAGAAAGCTGGCTGAGTGAAAACTCCACAAATAAGAGTAAAGGTAGGACACTGAGACTCAGAGGAGCGGCGGGAGCGCAGCCTTGAAGACGGAAACAGGTTAGGAGCTGTCCTGGTCGTGCGCGCGGGCTGTAGAGCTGGAGCAGCAACCCCGGCTGGATTTCGCCAACAGGGAGGGCGGAGATGTCCCACTAAACGGATTCCCCAGCGCCAGGCGAGGTCCGAGATCCGGGGTACGTGGAGATGTCCCACTGCATAGATTCCCCAGTGCCAGGCGAGGTCCGAGGTCCGGGGGACGCACCCTGGAAGCGGGGTGTGGCAGAGGTCTCCTAGTCTGTGGAGAAACCCGGAGGCTGGGAAAAGAAGTTTGCGCGCAAGTGTCGCACAAACCCACGACTTGCCCCCTGGAAACTTGTCTCCTGGCCCCGGAAACCATCTATTTTACAACCCTGGGCTAGACTTTGGGTGTGCAGACTCATTTGGGGAGAGGCAGAGTTGTCTGGCAAGGGGAAGAGACTAGCGGCTTTCTCTTGGAGGTGTCTGCAGCCATCCCCATCCAACAGAGACCTGCACACGCGCGAGTGCCGCAAAGGACGTAGCTGACACTGAGGCTGCCTGTGCAGCTCAGAGACTCCGCCCATCCAACCTGAACACAGTCTCCCTTCACAGCCAATAGGCCTGGAGGTCAAACCCTCCTAGGGCTAACAACAACAAGCTGGGTTTAAATTAAAAAATACTGTACAACCCATAAAGGATTGCAGTAAGAGTACCCACCTCAGGTAACTGGGGAGGCTGAGCCACTGTCCCTTTGAGGATATCTACCACATAAAGCAGCCACCATGCAGAGATATGGAAAGAAATCAGGTGTGAAAGAAATGGAGGAGAAAAGACGACAAGACATAGAGTTCAAAACCACGGTTATAAGGCTTTTCAAGAGGCTCCTACAAAAGGCCGATCAACTTAATGAGAATTACCAGGAAATAAACAAGACCAACCAGGAAATAAACAAGACCAACCAGCAAATGAATGAGACTTACAAGGAGATGAATGCTACTTACAAAGAAATGAATGAGACCCTCAGGGAAATGTACAAGACCTCTGAGGATACGAACCAGACCCTCACAGATAAAAAAAAGGACCAACTAGAAATCAAGCATACACAGACTGAAATAAAAAATATTACACAAAGTCCTAAAAGCAGTCCAGAGGGCCGCAAGAACCAAGTCAAAGATTTGAAATACAAAGAAGCAAAATCCACTGAGCTGGAAAAGCAAGAAGCAAAAAGAATTCAGATAATTGAAGATAGTGTAAGGGGCCTCTGGGACAACCTCAAGCATGCCAACATCCGAATTATTGGGGTGCCAGAAAAAGAGAGAGAGAGCAAGTTAATGAAAACCTACTTGAAGAAATAGTGACTGAAAACTTTCCCCACCTGGTGAAAGAAACTGACTTAAAAGCCCAAGAAGTACACAGAACCCCAAAATATAGGAATCTAAAGAGGACCACACCAAGACATATCATAATTAAAATGCCAAGAGCAAAAGATAAAGAGAGAATATTAAAAGCAGCAAGAGAAAAGCAGTTGGTTACCTACAGGGAGCACCCATACGATTGTCAGCAGACTTCTCAACAGAAACGATGCAGGCCAGACGCGAGTGGCAAGAAATATTCAAAATAATGAAGAGCAAGAATCTACAACCAAGATTACTCTATCCAGCAAAGCTATCATTCAGAATTGAGGATCAGATAAAGTGCTTCACAGATAAGAAAAAGCTAAAGGAGTTCATCACCACCAAACCAGTATTATATGAATGCTGAAAGATATTCTTTAAGAAGAGGAAGAAGAAAAAGGTAAAAATATAAATTATGAACAACAAATACACATCTATCAACAAATGAACATAAAAATCAAGTGAACTGATAGGCTGATGAACAAGATAAACTGGTGACTATAACAGAAAAATGGACATAGAGAGGGAATGGACTGACAATTCTTGGGGAGAAAAGTGTAGTTGGAAGTACAGCAAGAGGTTGGACAATAATCTTGCAACAATGGGAGAGGACATTGGGGAGGGGGAGGTGAGGGCGGAGGGTGGGATAGGTACAGGGTGGAGGGAAGATATAGGGGGATAAAAAAGGGGAAACAATTTAATTAATAAACTGAACAATTAAAAAAAATAAATAAAAAAATAAAAGTTGAAAAAAAAATAAATTGGAGTGAAATTTACAATAAAAATATTAAGTCTTTCTATAAAGAAAAGAAAAAAAAAAGATTGTAATCCAGTTTCATTCATTTGCATGTGGCTTTTCAGTTTTCCCAGCACCATTTATTAAAGAAACTATCTTTAAAAAAAAAATAAAAATAAATAAATAAATAAATAAATTCTTTTGACTATCTTTAGAATTTTTCTTTTATAGTGTCAATGTTAATAACATTTGATTTGTATTTTGCTTTCTAAATAGAATTAATTATTCCATGCCTATGTTTATTCTAAATATTAATGGCAATAAAATGTACACTATTTTATTATGTAAACTAGAGGCCTATTACACGAGATTTGTGCACTGGGGTTGGGGGGCCTCAGCCCAGCCTGTGCCCTCTCACAGTCTGGGAGCCCTCAGGGGATGTCTGACTGATGGCTTACGCCCGCTCCTTGTGGGCCTAAGTTGGGAATCTTCAGCACTTCTGTGAAGGCAGGAGAGGCTCCTGCCACCATTGCTGCACTCGCCAGCTGTGAGCCAGGCTCCTGCATTGAGTGTCTGCTTCCTGGTGGTCAGTATGCATCATAGCAACCAGTTGTTCCACTGTTTGGTCAATTTGCACATTAGCCTTTTATTATATAGGATATTATTTGTTGCTAAACTAATTAGTAGAATTGAACCCAGAGAAAAGAAAATATCACCTAATTTACTGCCACTGAAAGCAATATTAATAATCACACTAATATGTATGGAACACTTTCAATCCTACCTTATTTATTTCTTTTTTAAATTTGTTTTTACTGAAATATAATAGACATATAACATTGTATAAGTTAAAAGTGTAGAAGTTGTTGATTTGATACAGTTATATATTGCAGTATGATTACCACTGTAGCAATAGCTCATACCTCTATTACATCACATAATCATCTGTTTGTTTTTTTGTGGAGGCAAAAATTGAGATCTATTTCTTAATAACTGTGAAGTTGCAGGGAGCAGGTGTCCCTCAGCCCTGCTTGCACCCTCTCCAATCTGGGACCCCTTGAGGGATGTCCGATTGCCCATTTAAGCCCGATCCCAGTAGGGTCAGGCCTAAATGGGCAATTAGACATCCCTCTCACAATCCAGGATTGCTGGCTCCCAACTGCTCGCCTGCCTGCCTTCCTGATTGCCCCTAATTGCTTCTGCCTGCCAGCCTGATCATCCCCTAACCACTCTCCTGCCAGTCTGACTGATGCTCAGCTGCTCCCCTGCCAGCCTGTATGCCCCTAACTGCCCTCGCCTGCAGGCCTAGTCACCCTAACTGCCCTCCCCTGCAGGCCTGGTCACCACTAACTGCCCTTCCCTGCAGGCCTGGGTCCCACTCAATTGCCCTTCCCTACAGGCCTGGTCACTCCCGACTGCCCTCCCTTGCAGGCCTAGTCCCTCCCAACTGCCATCCCTTGCTGGCCATCTTGTGGTGGCGATCTTGTGTCCACATGGGGGCAGCCATCTTTGACTACGTGGGGGCAGCCATCTTGTGTGTTGAAGTGATGGTCAATTTGAATATTACTCTTTTATTAGATAAGATAGAGGCCTGTTACACGGGGGGGGGCTGGCTGCTTTGCCTTGAAGGGTGTCCCAGATCAAGATGGGAGTTCCTATTGGGCATGGGGTGGCCTGGGTGAGGGGCCTGTGTGGTTTGCAGGCCAGCCATAGCCCTTGGCGACTTAAGCAGAGGCCCTGGTATCTGGGATTCATTCATCTTCTATAATTGAAACTTGGAAGCCTTGAATGGAGGCCAAGGCCGGCCAGGAAGCTTGATTTCCTCCATTGCTGGGGAAACTCAAGCCTCCTGCTCACTCTGTGGCTGCAGCCATCTTGGTTGGGTTAATTTGCACACTTGCTCCTGATTGGCTTGTGGGCATAGCAGAGGTAGAGTCAATTAGCATGTTTCTCTTTTATTAGTGTAAATAAGTCAATATCTTTTTTTCACTGGTATCTCATTGTCTGTTTATTGACATTTATAATTCTGCAAATTTCCTGTTCATAGTCTTTGCTCATTTAACTATTGAGATATGGGCCTCATAGTTTTTTTATTTAGGACATTGTATATACTTTCCTCCATGTGTTGCTTGTCTTTCAATTTTATTTGTGGTGTCCTTCCTGACACAGAATTTAACATTTTAAAGTAGTTAAATCTGTCAGTCTAGTTTACAGTGTTTCAATTAGCATCTCAAACTCAACATGTATAAAACTTCATTTCCCATTGTGCCCCTGTAGCATTCTCCCCTTTTGACCATTCATCCATTCAGGTATTCAACAAATGTTGCAATGCCTAGGGGACCCGTGAGTATTGTTTTTTATCATGCGGTGGCTGGCAAACTTCATGGCCAACGATTTTGTAATACTTTTAAAAACAAAGGTCAAATAAATCTTTTAAAATGCAGTTATCATGCATTCCACCTAGAAGCAGAAACAATAGGTTGCTAAGATGGTGTCTACAAGTTCCTGCAGTGAAACTTTATTACAAATCACTAAGTGTGCTGGCCCAGAATAGGCTTCTCGACCCTGATGTTGTCAAACTTTATTTGGTTCCCTTTAGTTTACTAATCTCCAAACCAGACCTCTCGTCAGCCCACAGAGACCCCATTTTTTATTGTGAGCACAAGAAGAGTGGGATGTGTACGGAGGAATGGCACAGACTCCTGCAGGAACCCAGGGCAGGTGTTCCCTCTGTGGTGGAAATGGTTCCGGAATCCTCCCCATGCTGGAGTGGGAATTGTGAAGCAAACTATCAGTTTGAAAAATGGTTCCTCTTTTCTTTCTTCTTGGGATTGCTCTCCAGGCCTCCTCCTCCCGACTCTCCCATTGGTCCTGTCAAGGAAGAGAGCACATTGCTTTATGTTCATTCTTTGCCCTCCCCTGACTTCTGCAGCTGTCCTTTGGGAACCCCACAGCAACTTCCCTTTGCAAAGCACTTGTCAACATGGAACCTGGATTGACTCAAATCCATGAATTCCCCTCCCTGAAACCTTAGGATGCCATGGGGTCCCCCAGCTGATTTCATAAATTTGGTGTCACATTGTAAATCGCGCAGCTGCAGAGTGGCTGGAACATCTGCTTGGTTTTGCTGTTCTCTTTACACCAAAAGGAAACTAACTCTAAAGGTTAGTAAAACGAGCACATTACCAGTAAGTGCTTGTATTATTCTTCCCAGGCATGGATCGGAAATATTAGGTTCTTTTACTTTCTAAAAATAACATGTAGGGCGCTCCTGCGCGCGCGCACGCGTACCCACACACACACTTACCATAGCTCATAGAACTCTGCTTAAAGAATTAGGGAGTAGGAGGCCTAGCTGGTTTGGCTCAGTGGATAGAGTGTTGGTCCACAGACTGAAGAGTCCTGGATTTCATTCTGGTCAAGGGCATGTACCTCGGTTTGCAGGCTCCTACCCAGCCCAGGCCCTGGTTGGGGCGTGTGCAGGGCAACCAATTGATGTATTTCTCTCACGTTGATATTTCTCTCTGACTTTCTCTTTCTCTGAAAATCAATGAAAAAATGTCTTCTGGCGAGGATTAACAACAACAACAACACCAGAATTAGGTAGTAGGAAAAGGAAATGAGGAAGTAGTATCTTGAAGTTTATTGGGCTCTTCATTTATCTTTAGCAATTTCAGATGTTGGGAGCATTCATAGAAAAGAAATAGCTCAAGAGAATGCCAAACAAGAGCTGTTATCTATAACCATTAGGCTAGGCATGGGAGGCCATTTTCAGAGCAAGATTTTACCTACTTCCCTTTCTCATCGACTACCCTTTACCTCTTTGCACACAATATGCCAAGATTGCCTAATCCTCACAGCTTCCAACTACATGGTAACATTTAGTCTAGTACAGTGGTCGGCAAACTCATTAGTCAACAGAGCGGCAAACTGCGGCTCACAAGCCGTGGTTTGCCGACCCCTGGACTAGTGTATTAGGTTAGGTTATGCTGTTGGAACAAACACTCCCTTTGCCCAGTGTCAGCCACTCAATACCACAAAACTTTATTTATGGCTCTTGGGTGCCTAATTGGGGTCAAGTAGCCCTCCTGGGCAATTAAATGCTTGGGGGAGAGAAATGAAGCGCCAGAGAGTGGCACACAGTTCTTAAGTGACATATGTTAACTTCTGCTCACTAGCCACACGGCCAGACCCACTACCAGGAGGTTTGCAAATGTGATAGAGCACATGGATATTTGGCAACTGGTAAATGTCTCTGACATGCCAAGCCGTATTTGAGGCAGATATAACAAAGATAATATTATTTCTTGTTATAACTTCATAATCTTTGACTTAGCAGCCCTCCCTTTATTCCATCCTCCTTCCTTTTAACTCCTACTACCAATAGCCATATAGTATGCTAACATTTAACCTTAAATAAAAGATAAGAAGTCAATATGACTTAAAAGGTGCATGTGTAGAAGACTATCTATGGACAAATGTAGTTTACATAAAGTTATTGTAATAAAAAAATAATAGAATTCTCAACCAAAGGTTCTCAAACTATGGTGATTTCCAGATTCTCAACAATTTCTACAGTAGACCACTTGGTTGGCAGTTGAAACCCATCCTCACTGTGCTCCCCTCCTGAGTCACTAGGGAAATCACTTTGGACAGTAGGTAAATATACAGATCCTTGGGCCCCGTGCTAAATATGCTTAAATCAGAATTCCACTGGGTAGAGCTCCTTTTGAAAGAGCTCCACAGACTATTCCAATAAACACTGAAATTTGAGAAAGGCTAACTTCTAGCAATTCTTCCAGGAGTATTTGTATGTTTTAAAAGGACAACTGACAGAAGAAAATGTTTCATACAAAGGAATGATTTACTAAAAATTGAAATTCAAACACCACTGAGAGAGTGGTCTTTGGGTGAAGGCCTTCCTACATCAGGTCATATTAAATGTGTTCACTTATTCAACTATGAAAAGTTGGCATGTACAATTTTTGTTGCTTTTTAAAAGGTCTTTTCAGACAGTCTATTTAGTATTTTGCATATATTGGGTTTCCCTAACAGGGGATAGTTTCCCATTATGCCTTTTCACTTTTTGGTTGTGAGTTTATCTTCAGTGGGGGCTACATTGTCTCCCGTGGGAATTTTTGAACCCTGAAATATGAAAGTATCCATACAGAGTAGTTTTTCCTTGGTTCTACTAGGTGTCCAATGGATTTTACTTGTTTAAAACTATTTCTCTGTGGTTGGCATTGTGCCACCATGCAGAGAAAGGGTCTCTAATTCACATGGCACAGACATGAAGTTTTTAGTTCTGTCCATCCAAAATATGGGCAATTATAGTGTTTCTCTCCCCCCCTCCCCAGATTCCCTCGTCTAGGGCCTGCCTCAAGGCAAAGTATCATATCCCCTTAGACTTCCTAGACCTTCTATGATATCCCCAACTCCTGTGGGTGGCTACAGCATCATCCTTAAGATCTAATTTTGTCACTTTTAATTTCTTTTTTATTTCCTGGCACCAAAGAAATAAAAAATCTTTATTTGAATTCAATGTAGAATGTTCATAATTTATCTAGTATATGTTTGGAGCCAGGCTGAGGAAAGGGTATAAACTCTGCATTTTCTCTGAAGTTTTTATGAGGTTTTCTTTCTTTCTTTCTTTCTTTCTTTCTTTCTTTCTTTCTTTCTTTCTTTCTTTCTTTCTTTCTTAAGGAAGTATATTCCTTTGCAGTTCATTTGTTTTGTGCCATCACTGCTGTTTTGTGGGTGAATTCTCTTTGCACTTGAACAATAGTTGATGTGTAAATGTCCTATTTCAAGCAGAAAACAGTCCATTAATCATACTCTCTCCTGGAAGTTAGCTCATTTTCCTCATGATAGTAGTTGTCATCATACTATACGTGGTCAGTTTCAGACAGCTTTGCCTTCCACACCACAGGCTTCAGGGCCCGTGACCAGATCTCACTAATCTTTTTATCTCCAGGGCTATCACAATAATTGCACATAGGGTGGACAGCAATGTTTGTGTGACAGTCACACAAACCTTGCCTTACCTCTGGTAGTGATGCTTGCTGTCACACAAGAAGGGCCTTACAGAATTCTGGGCCTGGTGTGAATGGTTAGAGCATCCTTATCAGTTTATTGGATTTTTAAGTGCTATTAATGGCTATTAACTAGTCTGTGTAGATTAACACCTGCTCCCCACTTGACTGCACACACGGCCATTAGTTGCAGAAAATAGCCTCCCCGAGGGATCAGAAGTCCATAAAAATCCAAGGGGCTCATCTCCTTGTTCTCAGTGATGGCCGTGGGTCCCCAAGTACATGCTCAGAGGCCATCTGCTACATGCTCTGCTAGCCCACCTGTCTCCCCTCTCCCCTCTATCCCTCTTTTCTTCTCTCTCTGTTTTACCTACATCTCTGAGTGGTATTTGTTAATAAATGTTTCTTGAGTGAACTCTTTTAATTATCTGTAAAAGGGCAAAAATATTATCTATCTCACTTTTTCATACAGAGGCAGCCTCTCTAAAGTATAAACTAATGGTGATGGATAACATTTACTAAGCTCATCATTATCTACTGGGTACCTGTTGCTAGTCATTTCACACCTGTGAAATCACTTCATCCAGAAACCACCTGTGAGATGGGGATATGACACATTATGTTGAATCCTACTCACCTGATGCAAAGAGTCATTCACCCCAGATGACACACTCCATAAATGGTAGAACTGAGTGCTGAGTCTAGGCTTTTGGCTACAAAGCCTGTCCTTCTAATTGCTCAAAGAGTACGCATCTACTGAAGAAACACTTTATGCTGGAGTGTCTACTAGGCCCAACCACACAGTGAGATCTTTATTTTTTATTCAAGAGGAACATAAAGGGACAGAGAGGGCTGGGTCCCTTATCCCCTTACAGATGGGCAGATTCAGGAAGGAGATGAGGAATCAAAGCTGTTAGGTTTTCTATGGCAAGTCTGAGTCTGAAAGTTTAAGTCAGTATCAAGGAGTTTTGGTCTGAGTATCTGGGGTTCCTCTCCTGGTTTCTAGGTGATAAGGGTTATATTTTAAGAGCATAAATTATAGTAATATTAAAAATGTTAATATTAATTTTAGAAAGTTAAGGTCATAATCTCTCTCAGAAATATTCAACTTGTTTCTTTAATGATCCAAAATCAACTTTGAGATACAAGCAAGTTTATTTTTATGAGAGGGGGAGAAAGAGAGAGAGAGAGAGAGAGAGAGAGAGAGAGAGAGAGAATGCAAACTTTAACAGTCTCTGGAGAAGCTGGCAATCTTTGTGTGAGACATCTGGCTCTGAGAGAGGAGGGAAGGCAGTACTCCCAGTAAGAGAGGATGCTTACCCACTCTGCCTGCAATGGCGTCCAGGATCTGGACTGTAATTATGTGTGTGTTTGTATGTAGGCTCCTTTGGACCAGATATTTTTATATTATCTGGTGACTAAAGAAGGTTAAGTAGAGGACAAGGTTAAGTAGAGGCAAGATCCAGAACATTTCTTTTTAAAAATGCTAGCATGCAATTTTTGTCCCTTCTTCTGGCTTATCTTTTTCCTGTTGACTGAAATTTAAATAATGATGCGAGATTCAGCAGACATATTGAACCATGAAGTCTATCGTGTTGGAGCAAAAAGAGTGAGCCTGGATCCTTGTTCTTGTGGAGAGCAAGATTAATCCTGGACTGGCTTTGGTTTAGACAAGAAAAATGTGTTTTTCAGTTCATTGAAGCTATTGATAACTTGGGTTTTATACCACTTGCAGCTAAATCTCATTGTAGTTGAGCCATCCTGTACCAAGGGACTCCCAATGGACCTTACACAGTTTGAGTTGAAGAGAAACAAAGCCTGTTTAATGATTCAATCATCCTGCAGCTAGCAGTCCTGACCAGAAAAATCCTGTCTGAATAATGGTAGGAGTGCTCACTCTACTTGGACACTTTCCCCAAGTTCTTTGCCTAGCCGACTCTTCCCAAGATGATAGATGAAGAGAAGACGATTGTCACTTTTCAGTATGCTTCTGACTCTCATTGTCTGCCTTTTGCCAGGGACCTTTGCTGTTTCCCTCAGAAATGCTGGGTTCCATCCCATGTTGTGTAAGATAAGAGTTTGGTTGGGCCTAACCTTGCATTACCAGAAAGGTCTGGGTGATGCTGGCAAGCCTGATTCCATTTCTTTTTCTCTAGAGAAAGAGACTGGGTGAAGATAATAAAGGTAGTAGGGGCAAGGTGGAAGCTCTGGGACAAAGTCCATTTTGATTTTTGAAAATTTGAACAGGTCTTCCCTCTAGACCAGCCAGCTCGGCTGTGTAGATGGCTAGAAACTAAGGAAGCTTTTAAGAGTGAATGGACCATCCTCGTGACTGGAACAGATCCATCAGTTCCTCACAGTCGCAGGAACCCACATGGTCTTGGAGTTGTTCTCTGAAAACACACAAACACATTCTCTACCAAAAGTTAACAAAGGGGTCCTCTATGCAAAATAGACTTAAGATTCTTTTTAATTTTTGCCTAAATGATTTTCCTTTGGCTTATTTTGACACCATGTGTGTTTTTTCATGGGTGTCCTGCAATTGGTTTTGCAAATGGAATTTACTTTACTGGAGTAAGAATTTTCTAGATGTATTTTACTTACTCGATATTTTTTTCCTTACATGATATTATCCCACTGTCCCCTCCCCTTTTTTGATTAATAGGGACTTTTAGAAATTTTATATTGCAGTCTTGGTAATTTTAAATTTTAATTTTTGCACTCTAATATGACTGCTTTAGGTTCTTTGGATGTTAGGCAATTTTACAGTGAGATGAACTACTAATAGATTTTTTAGTTAATGTTTCAGGACCAAACCAGAGAGGATGGATCTTGCATTGCCACGATGTGTCCACCATCTGGATACCATTCTGACATGTACACATAAAGAATTATTTGACACTGAAACTGGGACTCAGAACAGTTGGACATTGAAACTGAGACTGAAACAATTTTTGTTCTTATACATTTATTTCTAGTATGCAGAGGCAAGATATTTTTGAAGAAAAGAAACAGGGAGAGTGATTGATATAGAGGCAGGGTGGCCTTGAACAGGCTGTCAAGCTACAGGGGGAAGGCTGGGGTGGATGGGAGGCGGATGCAGGGGGGGGGAGATCAACTGAAGGACTTGTATGCATGCATATGAGCATAACCAATGAATGAAAGACACTGGGGCGGGGAGGGAGGAAGGTGGGGATATGTGCTGGGGGTAGGGGAGGCTGGGGGGAGGATAAGGGGGAGGGGGAAAAGAAAACATGTACTACTATTAATTATAAGTTATACTGCAAAAAAATTGATAAAAATATATTAAAAAAAAGAGTGAATGGAAATAAAGTTCATGAACTTGTTAGGAACCAGAAAATTGCAAAATGCAGCAGGATAGAATTACGCTGAAGGGTTTGTAGTTACTTCTGCTGAGAGTGAGGGATCTCATCAGTACCCCTATGCCCAGGAGGCAGCCACTTCCTCCTCTTCTGTGTGATGAGAGCTATGTGACTTGGTTAGTAACTCTTGCTCAGGAGCTGACGCTGCACTGGCAAAACTTTTTCAAAATTTTAAATAATGACAACAAACCCGATGAGTCTTTCCTAACTTGGACAACTTTTTTTTTTTTTTTTTCAGTATTTGGTGTACGAAGACTTTAATGAAGGACTGTGTTTGAGGAGAAGTGGTTGACAAGTATGTGCTTCATCATGTCTTTTAAGGCAGCATGAATAGCATACACAAATAGGGCATAAAAGCAATATCTATTTTTATAATTTGGGATATATGGGGAACATCACATATAATTATATCTATAGCAATAGCAGCACTGACTGTATACTGGTTACTTTCTAAGTACTTCTCGAATGTTAACTCACCAAAACTAATAGTTCCACAAGGCAAATTCTACTATTGTCCTCATTCCAATTTTCAGTTGAAATGAGGTAACTGAAGCACAAAGAGATTAATTTGTTTAAGGTCTCACAGTTAGCACAGGTAGAACTAAGATTTGAACCAGGAAGTCTAGTGTAGAGTGCAAGCTTTTATCCATTACACAGACCATTTCTTGACATTAAATGAACCATTCCCCCCACCCCACCCCCCACACACATAATGTTGAAAAAACCTAAAAGTGTCAAATTACCCGTCCTCAGATTCCCAACAAATCATTCTTTTTAATAGTTATGACAAGATCTCGTGCATGACTTTAGAGGGTTACAGATAGTAAAAATTATTCTCATTCTGTGTGTGGCTTTAGCTAAGCAAATAAACATTCCCAAGCCTTGAATTTCTATTTTTTAAAGTTGGAATAATAATTCCTTCTTTACTGGATTGTCAGGGACATCAAATAAGAGGATATGTAAAATGCCTGTGTTAGTTGGGACTCTCTCAATTGTCAGTGACTGAAAACCCAAATTAAATTGGTTTCAGCAAAAAATGTGGGCATTCTTTGGTCTTTGTAAATGAAAAGCCACAGAGTGTTCCTCAAGCTGGATTCACAGCCAAATGAAGCGATCTGTTTTGTTTGTGTTGTTGTTTATCCACCTTTCAGCTCCATTTTCCTCTCTTTTTTATACTGGCTTCATTCTCAGGTTTCATGGGAGGGCAAGGTGGCTCCAACTCTATAACTTCTCAATTTTAACCCAACTGGAAGGCAAGGGCTTTTGTATTAACTTTGATTGGCTGGGATAAGTCATGTACCCTTCCTCCAACCAATCACTATGGCTGAGAAATTGCTTGCTCTCATTGGCTAGGCATAAATCATGCGCTGGAGTCAGGGGTGTAGTCAATATTGGGGGAAGCATGGGGACTAAGACTTGGGGAGGGATGTCTACCTGGATGTAAAATCAGGATGCTTACCCTTATGGAGGAAAGTGTCAATGAATGCAGAGCCCCAGAAACAACTGTTCACTTCAGTGCCTGGTCCATGTAAAGAATTGGATAAATGCTGGTTACAGTCAAGTTCTTGTATTGGAATTCACAGGAGCTCCAAAACCTCTTTTTCAGTTTGTATGAACTAGAACGGTATTAGATCACTTTGTTTTAACAGAGTAATAGATGTCATCACTAGAATTGCAAGAAAACACATCCTTACCTTGCTTTTTATTCAACATTTCCTTCCATTGCTACTCATCATATTCCCCCAGTGATCCTAAAAGACCTTCCACATCTTTTCCTCAGATACAAAGACCAGAGATCAAGTGGAGGATAATGTGTCTGCCTTATCTGATCAGGCAGTCTGCCAGCAAATGATCACTAACACCCCAGCATATGAGAACACATCCAATGCCAAACTTGGAGGGAAATTGTTATTGTAAGGAGAAATAAAACCAGGAGGCCAAACTTTTCCTCTAGTCTTTACCATCATTTGCCAAGTTAATCATTTGGTGTTATTCAATTATTTATTTGTTCAACAAATATTCATTAAGCACCTATGCTGTATCTGGTTTTTATGTAGGCACTGGAACTTCAAGGACTTATGAGTTATCTTATCTTACTTTATCATGTCTTAGTTCATTTATTCCATCCTTCTTGCCCCTGGAAATTGTTGTGACTAGCTTGCCACAACAATCGGAAGACTTACCTGAGAAAGTAGAGCTGAGCTGGAGAACCAGCATTTGTCAAATTCTTCACATGGACCAGGCACTGAAGTGAACAGTTGTTTCTGGGGCTCTGCATTCACTTACACTTCCCTCCATAAGGGTAAGCATTCTGATTTTACATTCAGGGAGATACCCTTCCTCAAGTCTTACCACCCATGCTTCCCCCAATGTTGACTCTACCCATGCCTCCAACATGTGATTTATACTGGGCCAACGAGAGCAAGCTGGTGTCTGAGCTGAGTCCTTCCTTTTATTTTTCATCTCTTTTAACCTTACGTTGGGGAGCTGGTGTTGACTAAAGGTGAACAGATGTTGATCTGAGATGTGGCATCAGGAGATGCCAGCTCTTTGAGAGGAATGTCCCCACTGCTCAGCACACTAGCTGGGATGACCTTAGCTGTCGCCCAATTAGCTGCACTCCTGGATGGGGAACAGAATAAATAATTCTCTTTTTAATTCTCTGTGGAGCAAACTCATTGCAAATACCAGCCTAAATGTGAAATGAGGGAATTGGTATGTAGCGTAGTCAGAAACATTTAGTGGCAAGTTCCAGGTACTTAACTCAAATTGGTTTGAGCATGAAGAGGGAATTGTTGGTTTAGCAGCCTCAAATCTGACTGGCTTCAGGAAAGGCTGTATTCAGTTATTCAAGCAGCGGTTTCAGAAGCTGTCTCTCTCTCAGCTCAGCTCTAGTTTCTTAGGCAGGTTCTCCTATTGTTGTAGCAAGTTAGTCACAGCAATTCCAGAATTGTTTTCTAGCAGCTTTATAAGCATAGCAGAGCATTCTTTTTCTTTTAGTTTTAGCAAGAAATCCAAGACTGATTTGCATCGGTCTGCTTTGAATCATTTGCTCATCCCTGAACCCATTGCTGTGGATAGTGGTATGCAATTGTCTGAATGCCCAGGCTTCCTTCTGGAAGGGAAGATGTGGTTTCAAAGGTAAACCTAGGGCCTGGCAAAAACTTATCTTTTCGTATTGTTTTGTTTGGGTAAATATCCAGAAGTGGAATTGTTGGGTCATATGGTAGTTATTTTTTTAATATCTTGAGGTCTCTCAATACTGCTTTCCATAGTGGCTAGACCAATTTACAGCCCACCAGCAGTTCATGGGGTTCTTTTTTCTCATCATCCTCACCAACAATTGTTTGTTGACTTTTTGATAATAGCCATTTTTGATATTTCATTGTGTTTTTGATTGCTTTTTGCTGATGATTAGTGATGGCAAGAGGTGGCCAGGGCTGTATGGGGATGGGCCCAATGTGGCTAGGGCCATGGGGAGTGTGGCCGAGGCAGCTGGGCAAACGAGTGGGTTTGAGGCAGCTGGGATCAGGGGGGTGGGGCCAAGGTGGCCAGAGCTCTGAGGGGTGGGGCCGAGGTGGCCAGGGCAAAGGCCAAGGTCATGGGGACAGGGCCAAGGCCCTTGCCATCTGGGCATTAGCTGGCTGGGGCAAAGGCCTGGGCTAGGGGTGGGTTGGAGGGGCGGGGCTGGGGCAGAGCCAGTCATCAGGCTACATTGCAGGTTGATGGCTGGGTGCCCAAGGCCTAAAGCCACAGTCAGAGACTTTAGGTCTTGGGCAGGATGGGGTGAGTGGTCAGTAGGACATCCTCTGAGGGCTCCCAGTATGTGTGAGGGGGCAGGTTGAACTGAGGGATCACCCACCCCCAGTGCACGAATTTCATGCACCGGGCCACTAGTATATATACATTAGAGACCTGGTGCATGAATTTTTGCATGGCCAGGGGAAGGGGATATGAGCAGTTGGCCGGCCTGCCTGCTGGTGGAACTCTGGTTGAGGGGACAATTTGCATATTAGCCTTTTATTATATAGGATATACACTGAGTCGCCAGATTGTTATGCACTCAGAGATTATAATAATCTGGCCACTCAGTGTATATACATATGTACAAATAATCTACAATCACATGTATAGTATACACATCTATGTGTAAGTATTCATTTGTATATATAGCTATATAGTAGGTACATCTTCTACTGTTTCTGTTCTCTGATATAACTCTGGGTAATTCACCATGGGATGTCAAAATATAAGCTGCACATGAAAAATGACATTGACTGTTATTACACTGAGTTTTTAAATCAAAGTTGGGGCAGAAACCTATTTATTTTCCTTCAGTGCACAACTGGAGTAATTTGATTGAACCTGTAGTGGAATAGTTTTACTAACACATTTCCCCAGCAAAGGTACAACTTAAAAACAAAATGTCACTGTAACACTGGAAATAAATACCTGGTAATACTTGAAATATAGCGCCTTTCTGGTGAGGAAGTTAAACTACTTCACAGGCATTATCTCATGCACCCACATGTCATGGTAATGAGGTAGGTGGCAAATATGACCAACCCCACTTTATAGAGTGAAATTGGGACACGATGAATGTGACTTGTCCAAAGCTATGCTGGAACTCACTCATACACTAGGAATAGAAAAAAGAAGTCCTGCAGGCTTTAGGCCTGTGATTAGCTAATTGAAGTTATGGTCTCCCGGTCCCAGGTGGGAGTAACCTGGAATTATTATAATGAAGATTCCTGGCCACTGCCCAGAACTGAATCCAATTTGGACAAATGGATCAAAGTGTTTTCCATTTTAGTGAGCTCCTCGGGTGGATCTTAGCACATTAAAGTCTGAGAATTGGTACTTCGATGTAGTTTTTGCACCCTGTCTATACCTTCACTGTTTGGCTTCATGGGTACATATATTGAAAAATTTAGATACTCAATGATGGTTTTTCTGTTCAAGTAGAAAAGAAAAACTGAAAGAAAAATAGATTGGTTGACTTTCACTTTTATAGCATATCTTTAAATGCTTCTCATTATTTTCAAAGAGCTGTTTAAAGAAAATGAGTCACTGGTGGGAATATTCTATCAACTTAACTGATCTCCACTTGTTGGTATTTGCATAATATGTTTTTTCTTTGTAGCCCTTTGTGCTCACCTGCGAGACCTCTCTCACTCTCTCCCAGTGGTTATCTGGGGCTTCTGGCCAAAAAAATGCAAACAGCATTTGTAAGACAAGGACATTTTTGCTAGAATGGCACTGGCAGGAGTTGCACAGCAGCTCTTAAGCTGTCTCAAATACCAGGGGAATGTCTGACAGAGTGAGTTCACCTTGGCAAAACCATTTGATCCACTAGCCAAACAAACTCAACTGGCAGTAATGCAAACATTGATTGGGCTTGTAGCTTAAATGTCTTTACCCATTGTCATTTTTTTTTAAGTTTGATAAATGAAATTTCTGTTTGTCAGAGATCTGAAAAGCAAGAAAAACTTACCTATCTGGAAAAGAGAGGCTAGGCTATGCAGTGTGTGTTTAAATATGCAATAGA
Organism: Antrozous pallidus; assembly: GCA_027563665.1. Taxonomy (NCBI): domain Eukaryota; kingdom Metazoa; phylum Chordata; class Mammalia; order Chiroptera; family Vespertilionidae; genus Antrozous; species Antrozous pallidus. The sequence continues at coordinate 51,454,725 of CM050522.1, forward strand.
AGCTGGACTATGACTGCACACACTGTTGGTACTCATGGGAGTCCTTTGGAAGCACAGAGTCCATGAGATCTAAAAGGAAGGGAATACTAGTGACTGGGTCTATCCTACAGGTTAGCACCTGCCCCCATCCGCAAGGCCTCAGCTAACCTGTGCTTTAAGTCACAGGCAGGTGAGGCAAAGAGGATGGATGGAGGGGAGGGAGCTCCTTAAGACTGCAGGCAAAACCCCACTTAGCAGAAACCCATACACAAATCCTTACTACCCGAAGGTGCAATTATAAGTATGGGTTTAGTCCCTGAAATTCCATTTTTTACCCTTTTCCCCAAATACCAAAATAGATGATAAAAAATAAAATGAGGTTCAATAATATGTTTTCACAAATAATTCAATAGGTAAACTTGAAATAAACAGTGTGAAGGCTCTGTGTCATGTGGAAATGTTTAAATAAACTATGGGATCATCATAGAATGAAATTTCATGTAGCTGGTAATCAAATGAGTTATTTCTACCTGTAGGGACATGGGGGATAATATCTAGCATGTATTTTTTAACCAAATTGAGACAAAGTGCAGTGTAATTCTAGTTTGTAAATTAATGACAACTATACATATTATCATATGCCTCTGAAGAAAACCTGGAGAAATGAGCCATTGATGGTGAAGAAGTTTGGAACTACAGGAAATATTTGCTTTGCACATTATGAATTTATGTTATATTTGAATTCCTTATAAAGAATATAATTACTTTTTTAATCAGAGCAAATTTTAAATGTTTGAAAAATGAAATGCTGAAAAATTCCTTTAGGGGATTTTTCTGCATGAGCTAGATTGCTTGAGGTTCTTATAATACTGGTTTAATAAAATTTGAGCTAATGATGCTGTACAACTTTGATTCTCAGTGAAGCAAACACTGGAAAGAGTTGGGGCTGTGACACCTGAGAAAGGAAAAGGGAGGAAGAAGAGTTGGGTGGGGAAAGCTATCAAGCCATCAGACCTTGATACAGACATGATGAAGTCTTAGCCAATTCACTAGGAAGCACTGGGTGCCCCAGAAGCGGGGGTGACATGGGCAGGAAAGCTGGGGCAAATCCTGCAAGAGTTAACACCTGCAGGCTGTTGGACATCCTGGCTCCTAGAAGCTGCAGGGCCAATACTTTCTTTAATGGGCATCCAAGCTAAACATTCACATGTCTGCTACCATTATGCCCTTTAAGTGTCTCCACATGCAGGCTTAGGTGTTTGCTTACAGTAAAGATGGCGTGGGGTGAAATTTTCAGCTTTTCCCAGGCTACAGTGCTTTTCTATTACAATGCTTTCTAATCACCTCACTTCTAGTTCAGCTAAATATTAAAAACATTGTTTAAGAAGTGGCTCATTATAGATGAAAAGGATAAAATTATTTCTATTAGAATAGATAGATACATATCCACGTACTTCTCTGAACTTCTCCAAATGATTTCAGAGAAGGTATTGGAAAATATAAATGGCAAATAGTTCCTAAGTATAGAAACTTTATATCCACTTACATGTCATTCTCACAGGATTGTCCGAAGCAAAGTTGGGGAGGAAGGATTTTGGAAGCTGTGTCTGGGGAATCCCGAGTGTATTTTGGCTGCAGTTTAGGTGAGGGTGTGTACAGAGGAAGAGTGGAAAACATTCAGATTGTGGAAAATCTTGAGGCTGGTTTCAGTGTGGGAATGGGAATGGGGAGCCAAGAAATATGTTAAAATATATGTGTAACTGATGAGAACAGAGTCAGTAGACAGTAAGGAAGTTCTTCTGGTAATTTTAGGCTTGAAGTAATAAATACTTGAACTAAAGTAATCAAAGTGGCCTTGGAAAGAAAGAAGCAAATTTAAGAGCTAATTCAAGAAACAAGCAATAGAGATTGGCAACACGATGTGGTGGGAGAAGAGAAAAAAGTGTCAAAAATGATTTAAAAGTTTTGAGAGTGGGTGGATCGAGTGAAGGAAGATACAATTGGGCAGAGAGTAGGTTTTGTGGAGATGACGAGTTCAGTTTGGGTTGTGTTGAATTTGAAGTGCTTAAGAGACACCGATGTGCCACATAGTTTGTTGGGAAATTGAAATCTGAAGTTTACAGGCTCTTTCTTACTGGTGCCTTAACAAAATAATTTATGAAGAAGCATCAAAAGGGTTTAATAGAAGCTGAGTAGTTAAAGAGTTTCAGATGAGATCTTAATTTATTAGGCTTTTGGTTGCTATTTAAAAAATCTGTTTGTAAACTAGAAATTAAAGATTTCCCCCCCCTCCAAGATTAGCTTTGTTTAAAACTCTCTTTTTAGAAGTCTATATGAACCTTTCAGTAGTGATTTTACTTCACCAATGTGTAAAGGTTGCTGAATTAAAAAAAAAAAAGTCAAGGCTTAAAGACAATTGTGTAAATAATCACTTTGGACACAAATGACATCATCTCAAACTATTGTGTTGACTCAAATGAATGAATCAAAACCAGATGGGTTTAGTGGATTTGCAGATTACTGTCAAAGTGTTCAGTCCTCAGAGTTTCTGAGTTGAGCAAACACTCTCTCTGAAAGATTATTTAAAATATTCAGTAACTTACATCCTGGCCTGCTGTTGCTCTGAACTTAAGCGGAGGATGATCAGAAGGGAACCCCACCCACCATCAGGGCTGAGAAACACCAGTTAGCCTTCGGATCCAGGCAGCGAGGATCCATGGTGCTTTTCGTTCTTTTTGCTCATCAGTCACATCAAATATTTTACAGTTCACTTCAGAAATCATTGTTTAAATTGAAAAATTGGTGGTTAATCCAAAAATTGAGACTTACTTTCTAAAACAATGCTTTTGAAATGCCATTACAATTTTAGGCATCTGAATTTAAAAAAAAATTTTTTTTAGGTTATAGACATCTTATTTTTTTCCTTCCACTACCTTGAATTAGTGTGACAACTGTGCAATTTGTATAAGATCTTTTTGGAAGGACCATAGAATTTCTTCTTCCAAGAAAATGATGGCATTAATTCTTTCAATTGTGTACCTTGAATATGTAGATCTTGAAAATATAATTTTTTGAGTTTTGAATTGAGAGTCCTAATGGATTTATTTTATTATAAACAGAAAAGATCTATATATTTACTTCTTAGTGTTAATAATCTATTAATAATTGGATCACTATTCTTTACACGGGATCTGTGATACACTGGGAAATCTGTTATACAGAAAGTGTGACAAGATACAAATATTGACAAGTATTAGTAAAAATTAGTAATAGTCTGTCCTTTTAGTGACATTCCTACAAAACTCATTTGTGAGTATGAAAGCGGCCTTTTTTGTGTGTGCCGAATTTCAAATTATTTGCCCCCTAAACTGTTTCAGTCTAGTTATTTTAAAACCTAATTAATCTGAATATTTTCTTTTATTATTTTCCATATAGATTGTGATGCAGTAGAGTTTTAGATTTCTGTACCAATAATATGAAAGAATAATAACAATATTTTAGAATTGCAACTTATGGTTGACTTTGCTAAGTAAGGACATTGATACAAAACATGTGCTATTTACTAGTCTCATCTCTTATAGCAGCTGCCAGTATTCACCAATGTTCACACAAGAAAACTTTCTGGCACATAGAAAGACTATTTCCCCATCTCCCTCTAGTCAGGTGGAGCTATTTGATTGTGGTCTGGCTAATGGAGTGTAAGCAAAAATGACTTGACTTAGGTCCAGACACAGGCAATTAAGAGCCAGAAAGCCTTCTCCGCTATTTCTCCCATTCCTTGGGCCCAGGTTAAAGCCAAGAACCTGAAGATGGTGGATCCACACAATAGCAGTTACCTGAATTCCTGCGTTGCTGCTTGGAGGAGAGCTGCCATTAGTGCCACCTCAGTGGCTGTGAAGAGAGAGGGGAGAATGGACATGAATAGCCTAATACAACACCATTTCATAAAAAGAGGGATGCTACAAACCCAAAAGATGTAGAAAGAATATAATCTCAGAATTAAAAAAAATTGACTGTCTTTTACTCAGCACTGCTGACTGCCTAGAACAGTGGTTGGCAAATTGCGGCTCCCGAGACACATGTGACCTTTTGGCCCCTTGAGTGTGGCTCTTCCACAAAAAAACATGGCCTGGGCGAGTCTATTTTGAAGAAGTGGCATTAGAAGAAGTTTTAAGTTTAAAAAATTTGGCTCTCAAAAGAAATTTCAATCGTTGTACTGTTGATATTTGGCTCTGAGTTTGCTAATCACTGGCCTAAAACATGGTCACCAGCCAGCCCCAAGTGTTTGGGAGCTCTGACATGGTACTTAAGAGCAGTGACTAGAGTCAGACAGACTTAGGGTTGAGTCCTGGATCTGCCACTTCCCAGATGTGTAGCTTTTCCAAGATCCTATCTCTGAACCTCAGTTTTATTATTTATAAAATGGGATAATAGTATCTCTATTTTCATTTGGGGTCAAGGTTAAATGAGATGATGAATGGCTCCTTGTAAGTGCTCAATAGGCAATGCTTATTATATATATCTTCAGGTCTTATTATTTCCCATGTTTCGTTTGAGTGTATGCCCTTACAATTTTAAATATTTAATAAACCAGGAAATGAAAATGTAAGCATTTTAACATCCGCTAGAATAATTTTTCTGACATTTTGTTACAAATTACCAAAAACAGGAAACTGGTTATTAGAAAGAGTTAAAGAAGGTGAAGAGCCTGGTATATTGGGGATAGATAGTTTGGACTGTGAAGCTTCATGTTAAAGAAAGAAAAGCAAAGACCACCCATGTCATAGAATCATGTTTACTTGCTTGGAATAAAGGGGAGGATTGATAGACGAAAACAGAAGGTTCTGGTATGTTCTATTGAATTCTGCACCAGGCCATCATGGGTGGAGCCAAGTAAAGAATTATAGTCATACTGGAGGCCCAGTGCATGAAATTCATGCACAGGGTTGGGGAGGTTGTCCCTCAGCCTAGCTTATACCCTCTCCAATCTGGGACCCCCTGGAGGGATGTCCAACTGCCTGTTTAGGCCCAGTCCTACTAGGATTGGACATCACACAATCCAGGACTGCTGGCTCCAAACTGCCTGCTTTCCTGATTGCCCCTAACTGCTTCTACCTGCCAGCCTGATCACCCCCTAACCACTTTCCTGCCAGTCTGATTGATGTCTAACTGCTCCTCTGCCAGTCTGTTTGCCTCCAACTCCCCTTCTCTGCCGGCCTGGTCACCCCTAACTGCCCTCTCCTACAGGCTTGATCACCCCCAACTGCCCTCTTTTGCAAGCCTGGTCCCTCCCAACTGCCATCCCTTGCTGGCCATCTTGTGGTGGCCATCTTGTGTCCAAATGGGGGCAGGATCTTTGACCACATGGGGGCAGCCATCTTGTATGTTGGAGTGATAGTCAATCTGCATATTACTCTTTTATTAGATAGGATAGAGGCCTGGAGCATGGGTGGGGGTCAACTGGTTTGCCCTGAAGGGTGTCCCGGATCAGGGTTGGGGTTTCCTTGGGGTGTAGGACAGCCTGGGCAAGAGGCCTGTAATGGTTTGCAGGCCGGCCATGCCCCCTAGCCACCCCAGTGTTGGACCTGGTATCTGGGATTTATTTTATGTTCTACAATTGAAACTTTGTAGCCTGGAATGGAGCCAAGCCTTCTGCTTGCTCTGTGGCAACAGCCATTTTTGCTGGGACATTTACCTTCTATAATTGAAACATTGTAGCCTAGAGTGGAGGCCTAGTCTAGCCAGAGCTGCAGAAGCTAGGGGCAATTCTAGCCTCTGCTTTCTCCAGCTCCGTGGCAGCTGCCATTTTTGTTGGGATTATGTATCTTCTATAATTGAAACTTTGTAGCATTGAGTGGAGGCCTAGGCTGGCAACTGCAGGCAGAAAGCTTGGCTTCCTCCATTGCCAGGGGAACCCAGGCCTCCCTGCTGCTCTCAGTGGCCACAGCCATCTTGGTTGGGTTTATTTGCCCCCTGATTGGTGGTGGGCATGGCTGGTGGGCATGTATAGTCAATTTGCATGTTACTCTTTTATTAGATAGGATAACCATATTAATAGGATGATTACTAAAGAATAGTAAAGGATAAATTAAATTAAAGTAGATTAAAACCATATCAATAGGAGAATAAATGAAATAGGTAGATAGAATTTCCTTCTTTTAGTAACTATTGTGTCAGACTGGGTGAATAAAATTGCCTTGTTATGGCTCTGGAAATACTTCGATTAAATTGAGGGATCAAAACCGTTGCTCTGCAAGATGCAGTCTCTAATCCTTTAGTCTTAAGTGTCTTCCAAATAGGAGACTTCTTCTGTTGGCCAATCATATTGAGAAATTCAGCCTAACTCTCAACAACATATGGTTGCTTAGAGATTTTTTAAACTCTCAATCAGACACTTCATCCAATTATTTTATTATTTGTGATGGACCTTTAGTATTAAAAAAGGGATGAGCCTGGCCAGTGTGGCTCAGTGGTTGATTGTCGATCTATGAACCAGAAGGTCAAGGTTCAATTTCTGGTCTGGGCATGTGCCCAGGTCATGGGCCCAATCCCCACTGTGGGGTGTACAGGAGGGAGCTGATCAGTGATTCTCTCTCATCACTGATTCTCTCTCTCTCTCCTCTCTCTCTCTCTCTCTCTCTCTCTCTCTCTCTCTCTCTCTCTCTCTCTCTCTCTCCTCTCCCTACCTTCCTCTCTAAAGTCAATAAAAATATATTTTAAAAAAAGGATAGATCACAATGACAAACCCATGATTTTTCTGATATTCTGTTGCTGGCGTTTTATTGTTTCTGATATTTTTATTTAAGGGGATTTCTTTTCAGAAGCACCTGCCAAGTTATGTACAATTTGTAAAACAATGTCAGAAACTTATAAGTTGTTCTTTTAACTTAGCTACATTGTCAAAGTGCATTGTTTGATTTCTTTAGGTCATGGAGATTTATTGTCACTAACATTCAGAAGTTACATGTGGTGAAAAAATATTTAATATGTATAATTTTAATATTTAGTAATATATTTAAATAAATTATTTTACTATAGAAATTCCTAAGATTTGATTTTATCTATAATTGGAACTATCTTTTTAAACAGATTTCTGTATGAATTTCCCAGCCAGTTGACTAGTGTTTATTCTTTGGATCATCTGGCAATTTAACAGGGATTCTGAAAGCCACTCTCACAATAAGATGCTCGAAATGACAGACGTCCATTGGGTGAATGTTGTAAATTCATCCACAGAGAACAGATATTGTCTCTGTTGATATAACATGACCTGTGTGGTCATTAACTTTTCATGGCTTCCTTGAGCAATAAGGTTCCAAACAATTTTCAACCACTGTGCTAACCTCCATTGACGCCTGCCCAATTATAGTTTATATCCCTTCTCTGCACTTTGGAATAAGTTAGAACTATGACTGATCACTTTATTTTCACACATGCATTGTGACATTTTTCACAAACTCCTCCAGTTTCACCAGGTGGCATCTTATCCCAACTGAAAACACTCTTACACGGTTAAAGGCTTATTTAGTGAATAGGAGAGACTATGTGCCACACACAATGAGCAAAATTCCTGAGCATCTACTGCTCTTAAGGCCCTTTCTTCTGACCCACACCAGGAATACTAATTTCTCTCCTTAGAAGGACATCAGAGAATTTGGGAGTACACTGGCTTCCCAAATTTCATGATACTGTGCTGCAAGCATGTAATATTGGCTGCTTGTGGGAGGACACAGTCTCTGTTCTCTGTCTGGCCTATATCCTATACCCCATATCCAAAACAGCTTCCCAGACTCTGAAAAATGAGAGTTTATTTCTTTGGTTGTTGGGGCTTCTGATTACCATTCCTTGCTAAGCTCATTTCCTATCCCGGTTTGGTTCTCAAAGGGCCTCTCTGCTCACTGACTCATCCACTCTCCCCTCCAAATGCTTGCTGCATTGTGGTCACTCTGCATGGATATGACCAATGAGGCGAGTGAGTGACCTCCCACGCCCCACACTACAGGCCTTCCATGGTCCTCTGATTTGTGGCTTTGCCTGCTGTTTTCCATGCCAGGTACTGATTTTTAACTTCCATTTCTGAGTGTCACATCACCTGTGAAGGCCTGGCAAAGAACCATCCTATTTATGTTCACTCCATGTATTCTTGACCTTCAATCTGCCTGCCTGCCTTTGTTTCCTGAGCTCCTGCATCTGATAAACACTTTGATGATGTTCTTTGAAGCATTTTTTCAGAAAGCTGCATTTATCTGCCCACCCTGCTGGGTGATATTAATTTGTTTTTATCTACACAAAGTGGTATTGTAGGAGAAAGGCTTATGTGTAATGTATGGCTTTTATAATTGAGGTAGAGGTTTGGGGAAACGTTTCAGGAGAATAGGGGAAGGCACCCTTTTCTCCAATGAGCTTGATGTTTTCCAATAAACGTGGCCTCAGGTGTTGTTTCCATAATGATGTGAAACCACATAGTTATGGGGTTAGTAAGGAAGGAGCTCTGGGGGGAGAGTTTGGTTTGGCAGAAAGCTCAGAGTCGAAAGACAAATTGGGTGAGATTTGTTTGAGATGCACCGAGGGTCCAGGGTACAGAAACAATCATTTTCCTCAAAGAGCATGGATAAATATTATTCATGTGGGATGGCTCAGAGAATGAGAGGTGGGGCTGGTAACAGGGATTTCACATAGTGTGGCTTAGTGAAGAAAGCAAAGGTTTTGGAATCTAAGGCCTGAAATTTGGCTCTAATCCCAATTGTCTGTATAATTTTGGCCAAGTTATTTCAAAGCTTCAATTTCCTTTTTTCTCAAAGGAATAGAGAAATATCTTGCCTTAGCTGGTTTGGCTCAGTGGATAGAGCATCGGCCTGCAGACTGAAGGGTCCTAGGTTCAATTCTGGTCAAGGGCACATGCATGGTTTGCGGGCTCCATCTCCAGTGGGAGGTGTGCAGGAGGCAGGTGATCAATGATACTCTCTCGTCACTGATGTTTTTGTTGTGGGGCGACCTCCATGACCAGTTGCAAATGACCCCAGAGGTGGTTAAGTTGGTAACAAGTAAGCAAGGATTTATTGAACTGGCCAGGACGGTCGGAGGACACCACACACCAGTGGAGACCAAACACTCATGACCGCACCGTCCTGGTGCAGGCAGTCCTTTTATAGGGTCTTAACTATAAGCTTTCATGGTTTTAAATTCTGAGAACAGCTCTCAGGATCCTATCTGGGACAGGGAAGTTACAGCGGACTATGATTTACTCTGTTGCCAGCTCCTTATCTCTAACCATGTATTTTGCTAGACGTGGGAATGTAGTCCTATCTCGAGAAAGCAGATAGTACAGCTCAGCTCTTTAAGATTCTGGTCTGGTCTACAAAAGGATTCAAGGTCTCAAGCTAGAAGCTGAAGACTACCTTTTTGTTTTAAGCAAGCAAGTGTGAACAGCGGCCAGAACAGTAGACTCAGCAGTTTTACCCAAGATGAATGCTACTATATTTCAGTTTCTATCTCTCTCTCCCTCTCTCTTCTTCTCTGAAATCAATAAAACCACACACACACACACACACACACACACACACACACACACACACACACATTTAAAAAGAAAGATCTAGAGCAAGCAAGCATGTCAAACTTGTGTGGCCTGTGCCCGAGGCAGATGGAGCAGTAAGTGTTGGTTTATGAGGGGCACCATGGATTTATGCAAAGATTTTGTGGGGAGGTCAGGAAAGGAGGTACAACTTGCTGGTGCCAGGTGAAAATAAACACGTATCCCATCTTGGGTAAAAATGGATCTGTCATAAATATTTAGTAGCTTTACTTCACATTCAGAGCATTTTTATGCTGACTATGTCTTTTTATAACCCACCTGTGCCACTGAGCGGCCAAATTTAGACCAGTTGGGAATGTGGCCAAGGAAAAGTTGTGTTACTGGGTATGTTCACCCCATGATGCAACAAATTTCTTGTTTGCAAGTTCTGGCAGATTTCTGTGCTGAAAGGAAAGATGACTAGAAGCTATGGGCTTTCTATGCTCTAACTAGCTCAGCTTCTTACAAGGGGGATTTAGTGAGAGAATTGTCCTCTTTCAGTGGCTCTATTTGGTGAATTATTTCACCTTTAAGAAATGGGAGAATTGAGGTCTGAATAATTTACAGTGCATAACTATTCCATGCAGGACAATATTAGTGTAAGGAACAAGAAAAACAACTGGCAAAACATATGATCACACCCCAGGAGCTGTGAGAGCAATTTTCAACCATGTAAAAATTTCAGGATTTTTCTGAATGCCAGCAAGTTTGCTGGTAGTTTTTGAAAATAGAGCTTCCACGCAATGTTCAGTATTTCACACTTTGGTTGCTTCAGTCCCATGTCTCCCATCCCATCTCTTCTTCAGTCTTTTAACAGTTGATTTCCGCTTTCAGGAAAAGTGCCTCTAGAAAGGTTGGTGTGGCAGAGACTTACTTTATGCTCATCAAACCATTTCCTCTCCTGGGCACTTGGCTAAACTACATTTCTGAGCTTACCTACTTCTAGGTGGGGCCCTGTCATAAGGGCGGGAGGAAGCAATGCATGTTGCCCCAGAGCTGTCCTGGAAAGCATCCTGTTCCATTCAATATATTCCCTCCCTTCATTGCTAGTTGCAATGGAGTGATGCCAGAGCAAACTTGTATTGAAAACAGACTAGACATAACATGAAGGAACCTGGATCCCTGAGTCACTATGGGAGGACATTCATCCAATCAGGTTTATTTCCTTTGGCCTTTGCATAGTGAGAAATAAACTTTTATAGTGTTAGGCCACTTGAAATTGGGGATTGTTTCTTATAGCAGTTGGCTAGTTTCGGCTAACACATTAAGGCACTCACTCCACTATCTTTGTGAGCACTCATTATTCATCAGCTAATCGTCAAGGCCGGTGACTCATAGTTCACTCAACAGGAGGGAAAATCTTGAGTGGATGGGATTTTAGGGAATGACAAAGGCCTCTTTGTTCCTGAGATATTAGATTTAGTTTCTTCTTATTATATTGGATTAGACAGTAACTGTGAAAGCCACTGTATGAGGTTGACTAGGTGCAATCCAGCTTGGAGGGAAGGAGAAGAACCTCGGTGCAGTGGTGGATACTGTGTTATGTTCCATTGCAAGGTAGAGCATAAATGGTATATTATTAATTATGATTAAAATGCTGAAGTTTGTGAATTAAAAAAATTCTTATTTTGAAATAATTACAGCCTTAGTAGAAATTGCAAAGAAATGTGCAGGGAAGTTCCATGAACCCCTTTACCTGGCCTCCTGTGATGTTGATATTCTATAGAACTATAGAACAATATCAAAACCAGGACATTGATATTGGTACAGTCTATAGGCTAATTCAGATTTTATCAGTTATACCTGTACTTATTTGTGTGTGTAGTTGCATGTAATTATATCACACATGTAGCTTCATGTAACTACCATTCATAATCGAGATGCAGAACCAAGCTAACACCACAAGGCTCCTTCATGCTTACGCTTATGCTACACCCACACTCTAACATTCTCCCCCATGCCAATCCCTAACCCTTGGCAATCACTAATCTTTCTCCACCTCTAGTATATATATTATTTTGAGAATAATATAAATGGAATCATGTCGTATTTGACCCTTTGAGATTGACATTTTGTAACTCAAAATAAGTCCCTTGAGGTCCATCTAAATTGTTGTGTATATATGTACTTCATCCTTTTTTATTTCTGAGTAGTACTTCATGGTATGAATATGTTACAGTTTGTTTAACCATTAACACATTGGAGAAATTAGAGCTATCCCCAATTTTGGTTATTATGCGTAAAGCTGCTGTGAATGTTCATGTACAAGTTTTTGTGTGAACATAGACTTTAATTTCTCTGGAATAAGTACTCCAAAGTGCAATTACTGGGTCATATGGTAAGTGCATTTCTAGTTTCAGAAGAAACTACAAAACTATATTCCAGCATGAAATGAATGGCCCAGATTCTTCATATCTTTGCCAGAATTTAATGTCACTATTTAAAAAAAATTTTTTTAGTAATCCAGAAAACTATGTAGTGATCCTTCATTGTAATTTTAATTTTTCTAATAGTTAATGATTTTTAAAATCATTAACTATCTATATTTCCTCATTAGTAAAATATCTGTTCATATCTGGGCTCATTTTCTGATTAGACTGTGTGTGTTTTTTTTTTCCTTTTTTATTTTTTAATTTTATTTACAATATAACTTATATTTAATAGTAGTACATATGTTTTCCTCCCCCCCCTATATCCTCCCCCCGGACTGTGTGTGGTTTTAAGTTTTTAGGTTTTTTATGTGTAATCTAGATATAAATCCCTTTATTGGCTATGAGATTTGCAAATACATTCTTTCACTCTGTAATTTGTCTCTTCATCATCTTAACATCATTTTTCATAGAACAAGCATTTTTACTTTTTCTTTTTAATGTTTTTATTAATTTTAGAGAAAGAGGAAAAGAGAGGGAAAGAGAGAAACAGCAATGTGAAAGAGAAGCACTGATTGCTGCCTGCCTCCTGCACAACCCCTACTGGGATGTGCTCTGATCTGGCATCAAATTGGCCACCTTTTGGTGTATGGGACATTGCTCAACCAACTGAGCCATACTGGCCAGGGAAAAACATTTTTACTTTTGATAAGGACCCCAAGGACCTTCATCCACTGGGCATGCAGTACACCATTCATGAGTAATCAGTTTCCAACGTAGAGGTAATGGTAGGATATGGAGAAGATCCACAAGGTCTTTGGTTTTAATTGACCTGATATGCCTTAGTTACTAAGTGCCTAGTGTCCTGAGATAGGCCTCTGAGTTCAATCATAAAAGCATAGGTAGTGGCATCTGAATTTTAATTTTCTAAGTCACACTTGGAGTCTTTTGGAAAAAAAAATGGCTTTCAACAAAGAAATGACTCATGAGATCCTGGAGAGAGAAAGCCAAAAAAGCAAAGCCAAAGGATAGGACATTTATAAAGCTTCTGGGAAAACCTAGGTCAGAGAAATTAGACCTGGACTCCAAGGCCTTCTTCTCTCAAATCCCACAAGTCACATTTGATTTCAAAAGAAACAATGATAGCCGAGACCGGTTTGGCTCAGTGGATAGAGCGTCGGCCTGCGGACTGAAGGGTCCCGGGTTCGATTCCGGCAAGGGCATGTACCTTGGCTGCGGGCACATCCCCAGTAGGGGGCGTGCAAGAGGCAGCTGATCGATGTCTCTCTCTCATCGATGTTTCTGACTTTCTATCCCTCTCCCTTCTGCTCTGTAAAAAACTCAATAAAATATATTAAAAAAAAAAAAAAAAAGAAACAATGATAACTGTTTTGGGCACAAGATGGCAGACTTATGTCTGCTTCACTCCCCAGGGTCATCTGGAGAAAAGTGATAGGAAACAGAATAGAAACAAACCTACTTGTGTTTCTGAGAAATATCTATACTAATAAAATACTAAAATAGAAATTGACCATACCTTCATGATGACCACCAGCCAATCAGGAATGAGTGTGCAAATTAACCCAACAAAAAATGAAATGGTGGGTTAATTTGCATACACAGGCACCCAGCAGCTGGGGGCAGAGCGGGACACAGGCATTCTGCACTGCCCCAGCCACTCCAGGTCTCTGGGCAGCATGGGAAGGTAGAAAGGCAGCTCAGCGCCAGAGCAAAAAGGTGGCTTTGGCTGGTGCGAAGGTGGTGTTGGCAGCCAGGGGAAGAAAGGCCCATTCTTGCACAAATCTTCGTGGATTGGGCCTCTACTTGAAAAATAAATAGTAGCCGAAACCGGTTTGGCTCAGTGGATAGAGCGTCGGCCTGCGGACTGAAGGGTCCCAGGTTCGATTCCAGTCAGGGGCATGTACCGTGGCTGTGGCGGGTGTGCAAGAGGCAGCTAATCAATGTTTCTCTTTCATCGATGGTTCTGTCTTTCTATCCCTCTCCTTTCATCTCTGTGAAAAATCAATAAAATATATTAAAAAAGAAAAATAAATAGTAATCAAGAAGGATAATGAGAGAAGGGGAGAGATTAAAAATAAGTGGAAGGGTATTTTTGTGTGCTTTGTTTTAAAATATGGCTCTACTCATCTTGAGTTGCTGCTAAATACATGTGGGCTATAGGTCCCAAATGCAGGTTTTAGCTTTAGAGCAAAGTTCCTACGAAAATACAAGGGATATAGAAGGAGGTATGTGCTGGGGAGGAGGCTGGAATTGGGCCTTGGTTCTCAAATGAAAGGAGTCTTGGGCTAAGCTATGATGACTTCTTCTCAGTGTTCTTATGAAAATAAGAAAAGGGAAATATTTTTTTATACCAAGAGCTATGCCAAAATCTAGCAAGAGTTTACATGTCTTCCACAGATAGGTAGATATTAAGAAGAGTGGAGTTTCTCCCTCCACCCCCTCCTACTCCTCCCTCTTCCCCTTTTTGAACCTCCTCTTTCTTTTTCCCTCGCCCCTCTCCTCCTCCTCCTCCTCTTCCTCCTCCTCTTCCTCCTCCTCCTCCTCCTCCTCCTCCTCTTCCTCCTCCTCTTCCTCCTCCTCCTCCTCCCCTCCTCTCCTTCTCCGTCTCCTCCTTCTCCTTCTCCTTCTCCGTCTCCTCCTTCTCCGTCTCTGTCTCCTCCTTCTCCGTCTCTGTCTCCTCCTTCTCCTCCTTCTCCTCCTTCTCCCCCTCCTCCTCCCCTCCTCCTCCCCTCCTCCTCCTCCTCCTCCTCCTCCTCCTCCTCCTCCTCCTCCTCCTCCTCCTCCTCCTCCTCCTCCTCCTCCTCCTCCTCCTCCTTCTTCTTCTTCTTCTTCTTCTTCTTCTTCTTCTTCTTCTTCTTCTTCTTCTTCTTCTCTAGTAGCTACTGAAATCCAAAATAGACTACTTGGAACACCCTCCTTTCTGCAAAGAAAATCATATCCAGAATGAAAAGATGAAGGAGGAAGAAAGATTAATTTACCAAGAAGTTCATTGGCATTCTTTAATAAGTTGTTCCATGTACCCCAGGCAGTACAGAGGTAATCTGATCCCCACAGCCAGCCCCACAACTGTGTCCAAAAGCAAAGGAAGCCAGCAAACTGCTGCTTCTGGGATGAGGTAAGGTCATTCTGTGCTGCTGCATTGCTGAGGGTGGACTGGCTATAGGGAAGACTGATATAGCAGCAAGAAAGCAGTCACTGATTCAGCCTGCTTCTACCCTCCTGGATCCTCTTTTCTGTTGGGGTGCTTCCATTTTGGTCACTGATACCATTGTGCTTTATTTCTATTTCTTGACTTAGTGTACTGTCTAGAATCTCCAATGCAATGCTGGGGAATTGGTGGAAGTGGATACCCTCATCTCCTTACTGATATTTGGGGAAAAGCATTGCATTTTCCACATTAAACATCATGTTAGCTGTCATTTTTTCATTTGTTTGTTTTAAGATTCTATTTATTGGAATGTTTTAACATTCCATTTTATTTCTAACTAGTGGCCCGGTGCATGAAATTAGTGAGGGTGTGTGTCCTTCAGCCCAGCCTGCACCATCTCCAATCTGGGACCCCTTGAAGGATGTCCTACTGCTGTTTTACAGGGATGGGGCCCAAACTAGCAGTCCGATATCCCTCTCAAAATCCAGGACTGCTGGCTCCTAATCGCACACCTGCCTGCCTGCTTGATTTTTCCTAACCACTCTGCCTGCTGGCCTGCTCGCCCCCAACTGCTCCCCATGCCAGTGTGCTAGCCCCCAACTGCCCCCCGCTGGCCTGCTCACCCCCAACTACCCCCCCAACACTGGTTTGCTCACCCATACATTCCCTCCCCACTGGCCTGCTTGCCCTCTGTTGGCCTGCTCACTCCAAACTGCCCCCCCTCACTGTCCTGATCACCTTCAACTGACCTCCACTGACAGCCTGCTCACCCCCAACTGGCCCCCCTGCTAGTCTGCTCACCCCCAACTGTTACCCTATCCCTCACCAGCCTGATCACCCCTAACTGCCATCCCATCCTGGCCTGATCACCCACAACTGCCCTCCCTTCTTGGCCTTTAACCACCTCTACCTCAGCTCCACCACCATGGCTTTGTCCAGAAGAACGTCTGGAAGGTCTTCCAGTATAATTAGCATATTATCCTTTTATTAGATAGTATAGATAGAGGCCTGGTGCATGGGTGGAGGCTAGCTGGTTTTCCCTGAAGGGTGTCCCGGATCAGGGTGGGGGTTCCTTTGGGGTGTGGAGTGGCCTGGGTGCAGGGCCTGTGGTGGTTTGTAGGCCAACTATACCCCCATGGGGTGAGGGTCCCTGCTGGGAGAGCGTGGCCAGCCTGAGTGAGAGGCTGAGGGCTGTTTTTAAGCTGGCCACACCTCTTTCCGGGTGGGGGTCCCTGCTGGGGTACCTGGTCAGCCTGGGTAAGGAGCTGATGGCTGTTTGCAGGCTGGCCATGCCCCCCAGTGACCCAGGCCCTCAGCCCCTCCTTTTCCCCCCAGCCACTCCTTGAGTGAAGGCCAGGGCCAGCTGGAAACCTGGATCACCACTGGCAATTCAAGCTCCCAGCCACTCCTTCAGTGATGGCCAGGGCAGGTGGGAAGCTTGGCTTCCTCTGTCGCCAGAGGCAACCCAAGCCTTCTGCTCACTGCAGCTCCATGACCCCTGCCATCTTTGTTTGGTTAATTTGTACACTCGGGTTAATTTGTACACTCGCTCCTAATTGGCTGGTGTGCAAAGAGGAGGGATGGTAAACTTGCATGTTTATCTTTTATTAGTGTAGATTTGCTGAGAAGTCTCAGAAGTAGATGCTTAATTAAATATATACAGTAGATGTTTGATTAAACTGACCTTTTCTGTGTCTTTTGAGATGATTGTATAATTGTTTATTTTTAGTTTATGAATATGGTAAATTAAATTGATTGATCCTCAAATATTAAAGTAAAATAACATTCTTAGAATAAACCTCATTTGATTATGGTGTTTTTGAATGGATGATGTTTTGTTGGAAATCATTTGCTGAGATTTTGTTTAGAATTTTAGCATTTTGAGGGCCACTGCTTTGTTATTTGATTCTCTTGTAATGTCTTAGTATGATTTTGCAATCAAGGCAATGATAGCCTCATAGAATGAGTTAGAAAGTGTTCCTTCCTCTTTATTTTTCTGATAATAATCTGTTACTATTCATTTTCTGGTATTATTTTTCCTTAAGTGTTTTGTAGCATGTACCAGTCAATCCATTGGAGCCTTGAGTTTTCTTTATGGGAATGGTTTTTGTTGTTAATCCTCACTGGAGGATATTTTTTCCATTGATTTTAGACAGAGTGGGAGAGAGGAGGAAGAAGAGATAAGAGAGAGAGAAACATTGATGTGAGAGAGCCATGCCAATTGGTTCCTCCCTCATGAGCCCTAAACACGGCAGGGAACCTGTAACTCAGTTATATGCTCTTGACTGGAATCAAACCCATGACCTTTGGGTTCATGGGTTGATGCTCTAACCATTCAGCAATGCCAGCCAGAGCTATGGAAAGGCTTTTAACTAATAATTCAATTTCTGAAATAGATGTAGAACTATTCTGGCTATTTCTTCTATAGTGATATTTTAAGCTTATATCTCCCAAGGAATGCATTCATTTCATTTAAGTTGTCAAATTTATAATATTGCCTTATTACTTATTCAATATCCATAAGTTCTCTAGTGTTTTCATTGCTGTCATTCCTGTTATTGATAATTTGTGTCTTATTCATTCCTGGTCAGTCGGGGTAAAGTTTTACAAATTCACTTGTCTTTCAGAGAATCAGCTTTGACTTCATTGATGGTCTCTCTTGCTTTTCTGTTTTCCATTGCATTGTTTTCCACTCTTATCTTCATTATTTCCTCTCTCCTGTTTACTTTGTGTTTAATTTGCTCTTTGTTTTCCGGTTTCTTAAGGTGAAAGCTGAGGTCACTGGTTATAAACACTTTTCTAACACAAGTATTTGAGTTATAAAATTCCTCCTAAAAATTTTAAGGTTCTTTAGTAGCATCCCACAAATTATTTAAAAAATATTTAATGTCTTCCCCCCCCCCCAGCTTTATTGAGATACAATTGACATACAAGTATACATTGCATTATGTAGTGTTTTTAATTTCTCTTTTGAGTTGTGCTTTAACCCTGTTCTCTTTAATCCTCTTGGGATTAATGATTTGGTTGGAAGTAAATCTGTTCCCTATCACTCCATCTTAGTCAGAGGTAGAAGCTGGCAGTGCCTTTGTTTTCACAACCCAGCACTGGACATTAAAATCAATATATTGGGTTATTACAAATAAAATGGTATAAAATAGCAAATAAAAATTAGTGTTTTTCATGTATTAACAGTAAGTTTTGTTTTGTGAAACTTCTTTTAAGTTATATGTATGTATGTATGTGTGCCTTGGATTGTGATATAAAAGGAATTTTATGCTGTGAATCATGGTATATAAAAAAAAAAGCTTGAGAAATGTTGTTCTACACACAGCATGATCCAGTATAGGCAAGAGTCACAACACTCAGTCTCTGCCTTTGCCACGAAGAGTTCATGTGATCTGGGGGGAAATTATTTCTATTTAATTTTGTCCATCTGAAAAATGTTCATCATCTCCTGTCTGAGAATTCCTGAAATTTCTGTGCAATATCTCGTAGTTCTTAGAATTGAGTTAGATCGATCATTTTATCAGTCAAGAAACATTTATTGATTGCCAAGTGTGCTTTAGGCACTGTGCATGCAAATCTTGGTTACCAGCATGAATAAGAAGGAGGCCCTCGCTGGCCCAGTACGAGACTATACCTGGCTGCCAGAGGAAGCAGGTAGTAAGGCTTTAAGAAATGCTATGCAGACTCTCAGCACAGGGAGGATTCAGATATTGTGGATTGTCCAGAGAGAATTAATTGTTCAAAGGGACTTGTAATGTTAGAGGTTAAGAACGTGAGAGTGAAGAGGGCCTGTTTGAGGAATCTCAAAGCTAGTTTGTTTCATTTCATTCATCATACACACACACACACACACACACACACACACACACACACAACTTTAATACTTACTATGTTCTTGAGATGTAGCAAAGAACAAAAGTACTCCTGCCTTCAAGGAGTTTGCATTCCACCAGGAGAAATATAATAAACATTACATATAATAAGTAAATCACCTGTTAAAAGTGGAAAGGACTATGGAAAAAAACTGAGCAGGTGAAGGGTATTAGACGTGTGTCTGCCAGTTCTAATTAAAAAAATTGTTGATTTTTTACAGAGAGGAAGGGAGAGAGATAGTCAGAAACATCGATGAGAGAGAAACATCAACCAGCTGCCTCCTGCACATCCTCTTCTGGGGGATGTGCCCGCAACCAAGGTACATGTCCTTGACCGGAAACAAACCCAGGACCTTACAATCTGCAGGCCATCAACTCTATCCACTGAGCCAATCCAGTTAGGGCTGCCAGTTTTAATTTTATATAGGAGATATTTGATATTTAATTTTATATGGGAGATATTTAGAATCTAACAGTAGTATATATTATAATACAAATTCTAAAAATATTCTAACATAGAATTTTTATGTTGTATTGACACTTTGTGGCCAGTAGGACACAAAGGGCCATTTCTGAGAAAAACGGGGTAAGAGGAGATTGTGAGAGAGAAATGTGGGTAATTATGCACATAGCCTCCCCCAAGGGGTCCTGTAGGGGCATCTCCATTAAACACATTAGCAAGACAGGCAGAAGAATGTTACTGTGTGACCTGGACCAAGATGTTTTTGCCCTTTGCTTCCCTTCCTTGGCCTGTCCTCACCCGGCAGGTGTTGGTGGCTGAGCAGAGAAATGAACTTCAGCCTGGCTTTTCAGCACCCAATAGGTGTCACAATCCAGTGATGGTGGAGAGACAGACCCGCTGGCCTTTTCTTCCAGCCCTGCATCGACATTGTGTGTGTGTGTGTGTGTGTGTGTGTGTGTGTGTGTGTGTGGTTACAGTCATCGCTGGGGATCTGTATAAAAACCCCACTAGATGCTTTCTGTTCCTTTGTAATATTTAAAACGTCATGGAGATTAAAGCATTTACCTGGACGTTCGGATATTTCGATCCTCCCACCCAGGCTCTGTGGGCAGATGGGTGATCATTATCTTTTGGATGAGACCCCATCTGGTCGCCCTTACTGGGGCGGAGAGCTGCCCGCCTTTCTCTCAGCTGGACAAGGGCTCGCAGGCCTTGGAGGTTCCGCAGGTTGAGCATCTGGAGCCTGGGCCCGCCCAGGCACTGCCCGCCTAGGCCGTGGCCCTCGGTTTGTGCTTTCCAACGTGCTGGGCGCTCTCTCCCCACGCGGGGGCACCAGAGCCCTCGGAAGTGTCTGGCACTGCGGTGCTATTTTCCCAGTGCCTTTTAAATGACTGCGGAAAAACAGCCTCTCTGAGCCGCAAATGGGAAGACGGATTCACAGATCAGGCTTGCACATGCCCCACAGCTATCGCAGTCACCCTTTAACTGAGCCTGTGGAGCCCTTATGGTTTGTCACCCGACCCTCCCGGACCGCCTTATTTGTCTCTAGTGAGACCCTGAGGCTTTGGTCCTGCCGGGCTTCTTGGTAGCTGGATGCCTGTGGTACTCTCGGTAGCGCGGGCGCAGGGCACGCGTTTGCGCACACTCGCGCTCCTAGGAAAACGCACAAGGTACGGTAGGGGAGCAAAGGCTTTGGGTGCCCCGAGGCGGGGTGGGCATCGCGGGGAGTGAGGTTATGTTTTGGGAAGGGTTGCATCCTGCCAGGTTGACGGGTGAGAGAAAATGACGCGGCGCCACGCATCGGACAGGCCAGGGTTGCCGCCGCGCATTTAGGGAACCCAATACGAGCCAGGCGCGCTCCCTTCCCCTCACATGTCTCTGTTCCCGGGGAGTGTGAGGCCAGAAAACCGCAGGAAAAAGACCCACTTAGAGAGCTAGAGTTGCGTTTGAAGTCTCTCCTCCCTCACCAAAAGCACCAACAGGAAGACCCTTCAAAACCACCAGGGTTCCCAAATCCATGCTCCCGAACGGGGCGGTTATCCTTGGTGACTGATGCCGGACACGTTTTGGTGTTTACAATATTCATGTATTTTTAAGATAGCTCGCCCTCCCTTTTAGGCGGCGTGGGAAAGGAAAACGCAGCGGGGAGGGAAGCCTCCTGGAATAAGAATCGGCGTGTTTTTCAGAGCTGAACCGCACCGGGTTGTTTCCATTTCGGTAAGAGGAGACGGCCTCCAGCGCAATCGTAGAAGAGACCTCGGTGTGAATTAGGCACTGGGAGGCGTCGAGCGGCGGAACGGTCCATCGCAGAGGTACCAGGATCTAAATGCGCGCACATACACGCAGACACACGCTCTCACAGGGACACACACACACACACAAACACACACACACACGCGCGCGCGCACTCACTCACGCACGCGCGCACGCGTCTACACAGCCTGGATGTGTGCGTGTGCGCGTGTGTGCGCGTGTGTGAACTCCCACATGCTGCTGCTGTCTGCTTCTGGCCAGTGGCACCGATGCCTCCCTCCTCCCCGCTCGCCCCCAGATTCCCCTCCCCTCCGCGTTGCTTTTGTCTGGAGGGTATTATGGGCTTGTGTGTGTATGAGCGTGTGTGTTTTTGGATTTCAGACTAATTTTCTGGAGTTTCTGCCCCTGCTCTGCGTCA
Organism: Antrozous pallidus; assembly: GCA_027563665.1. Lineage (NCBI taxonomy): Eukaryota > Metazoa > Chordata > Mammalia > Chiroptera > Vespertilionidae > Antrozous > Antrozous pallidus. The sequence continues at coordinate 51,476,327 of CM050522.1, forward strand.
GCCCTCACGTCACTTCGCCAGCAGTAGCAGAGGCGGAGGCAGCGGCGGCGGCGGCGGCGGTGGCTCCCGGAATTGGGTTGGAGCAGGAGTCTCGCTCGCTCCTTCGCTTGCGCTCTCTGCGCTCAGTGCTCGGCGGCAGGAGAAGCCTGGACCCAGGCGCCGCCGGCTGGCGGTAGGCGCCGGAGCCGGGTGAGCAGCGCGGACAGTGCCCTTCGTAGTTTCGGCCCTCACTGTCCCCCCTTGGGGCGGCTGAGGCGGCTCCCCAGGTGGGACGTGCCGCACCACCTGCCCGCGCCCCCTGCGCCCAGCAGCAGTGGCGGATTCTGCAGCATCATTGGGGCCCCGTCTCCGAGCCGTGGCAGCCGCAGTCTCTTCGGTCCCCTTTTTAAAGGGTCCTTCGCCTGGCCTGTGCCATGGGATCCATTCTCAGGGACCCTTGCCCTAGCTTCCCTCCCTCAACCTCAGACTTGGAAACAGGCATCCGTGCCATCGAGGGGCAAGAGTATTTCTGGGGTGGGAGCTGGGCGCTCATCTTTCCACGGTCTCTCGGCTGGGGTTGGGGTGGGGGTGAGGCGAGCCCCAAAAGGAGAGTGCCTCAATTCTTCGTGTCTGGGGTCCTGCGCTCAGTCTTACCCATGTCTGTTTGTCCTCAGCCCCGAGGTGCGTCTGGGATCTCAGTGCGTGTCTAGCAAGGAGCCTGCGTCCCAGAGACCCCGGAGCACCGCGGGCTGGTGCCCGGGCGTGCCGGGCCATGCTGCGGCGGCCACAGCGGAGCTCCTAGCGGCGGTAGCGCCCCCTGTGCGGAGGCCGGAGATGCCTCTGCCACTGTGAACCGCGCTGCCCACCAGGATACACTCAGCCCCCGGACACGCTTGGCTGTGCGGGCCCGCCACCAACATCGAATAGAGAGAGCAGCGAGCGCGGCAAAGACCGCCCGGCACGGGCAGCGGAGGCCGGCCGGTGCAGCGCAGGGACACGTACTCAGTCTGACTGGGGCTGGCACAGGCGGCTAGCTATGTCGTCCTGGACGAGGTGGCATGGGCCCGCCATGGCACGGCTGTGGGGCTTCTGCTGGCTGCTTGTGAGCTTCTGGAGGGCCGCTCTTGCCTGTCCCACATCGTGCAAATGCAGCGCCTCTAGGATCTGGTGCAGCGACCCTATTCCTGGCATCATGGCATTCCCGAGGTTGGATAACACTGTAGACCCTGAGAACATCACCGAAATGTGAGTTCCTAGTGTTCTCCCTTCTTTCTTCTCTCCCGGTCCCTGCAGCCCTGGCTGGCCAGGCGAGTCTATCCTGGGCATGAATGTTGTCTCAAGTCTGGGGAGAAGTCAGAGATGAACATGCAGGGCTGGGCCATCCGTCAGTTACCTGTGTGTTTCGCTGGCCTGGGGCTCATAGCACCGGGAGAAGTGCGACAGTTTAAAATAAGTTTTAAATATAGTATATGTGAATAACATACTTGTGGGAAGGCATTTTTTTTATATTTGCACTTTATATTTCAAAGTCTTGCTGGGTGTGCTTTAGGTTTTCCATATGCAATAACTTAGTTTTGAACATTTTTGTGTCATAAGATGCTATGCGTATGTTGTGTTAGGAGGAGTTCTAGTAATATTTACTGGGAAGGAAGTTAAGGTAATTAACTTTATAAAATTTGTTGGAAGGGGTTAGAGTCTCCCCCCTAACATCTTTCTCTGAGGTTTGGTGTGGACCTATGTTCCTTTTCATTTTATACATGGAGGTTTTACTTAGGAGATTGCATCCAGAGATGGCCTTGAACATGATCTGTAAGAGGAGAAGTTCTGAGTGTTGAAAAGCACTTGCTCAAAAGGGAAAATGTGATCATTGGAAGCCTAAAAGCCTGGTCTGATTTAATTTGGAATTGACTTCTCAGAAATATAATTTTAAGACCATTTGGATGATAAATTTTAATTGTCCACTGAATAATTTCCCAGGACAAGGTTGGATGATAAATAAAGCCGTGTGTAGTCCTCAGATGAATGCTGCCTTTAGTATGGGTCCCTGGCAATATTTGAGATTGTTCTGTTCTGATGGAGAAGCAGAATTGTGCATTTCTGTCTTCTCTTTTTGTACCTGTGACAAATACATTAGCAAGTAGGAGTTCACCAGTCCTTCCTCCAGCACTCTCCTATCCACTCTACTAGAGGTGTTCCCCCTCTCCAACATTGCCATTTATTCCATTAACATGAGATTTTATTCATCCACGTAGAGGACTGTCATGCAAAGTTTCTCCAGGTTTCTCTTACGTGTTTAATACTCCGACAGGCAGCCCTGAAAGTAGGGCTTGGGCTGTGGCCTTCCGGTTGTCGAGTGCGCATGCATATTTTCCCCCACAGAAAACGCACACCCTGTTTCTCCCAACGTATGACCGAGATAACCTGTTTTTTTCTTCATGTAAGTAAGAGACCTTCCTAGTCTCTGTTTGTTCTACTGGGAATGTTCTTGTTATAAGGCTCAGGCAGAAGGAAGTGACAACAGAACAGAGGGGAAATATGCTGGCCTAGCAGTACTGAAATGTGCAGGGAGCAGCCAACTGTCAGGCTGGATCCAGGATGCTCGGCTCTGAATCTTTTTTTTTTTTTTTGCCAGAATACAGCAGTCAGGGCCTGAGGTAGGGCCCTGGCCATGCTGACCCTGGGCTGGCCCCTGGCTGGCCCTAGGTTCGGCTGGTCCAAGCTCACCAAGCTGGTCAGAGTGTTTGTGGCCTTTTGTCAGATGTGTCTTTTACATGAGATGGGGCGTCAGTATCAGATGGAGAAAGCCATATAGAATTCAGAGCTCTTTAGACTATGTTAAGATCAGGGGGAGTGTCTTTGTACAGTTAGATGTTGTTTTATTGTTGTTTTTAAAATTCTGTCTTAGGCAATAGATAACCTAAAGAGGGAGAAAATGAGATAAGGCTAGTCATTTTCATTTTAACATTTTTTCCCACTTTACTATTTTAAAATCACAGAGAAAAGGACACTAAAACTCTTTTTAAATTTAAAATGTTATTTTAAATCTTAGTGTCCTTAGCTGTCTGAGATAGAGGAAATCAATAGATTTGAGCACAGATTTCTTATATTAGTCCTCATAATTGCTGTGGTTGCTGTTTTTATATCCAATGGCAGATTCCTATTTTCAGGCTTTTTAAAATGGATTTTTTGGTTATATTTACCAAAGCACTTGTCACAGTTACTCATTCAATAATGGCACTACTAATTTTTACTCTTGTTTTTTATTCTTTGGTTAAAAAATTTGTTGAATTTAAGATCATTGAGAGGTATCAATGCATTAGTGTTTAGGATGAGGAATCAGACTGGTCAATAGGAAAGAAAAGAGTATGATCCCTGCCCTGTCCCTCAGCTTTGACTGAGCCCAGCCAGTTTGAGCCCCAGGTGTTCTTACCTATAAAATGTATCAAAATTCTTGTTTAGAAAGCACTTAGCATTATCATTTTGAACTCTGCTGTTTTGATATCAAAATGACATCAGTGGATGAGCTTTTTCACTCTCACCATCTGTGTTCTTTTTCTTACATATTAATATTTGCTTGAACAGCTTTTCAATTCTTGGCCAGTAGATACCAGCTACAGTTGGAATCAAATTACACTTTTTAAAAAAACTTGTTATTAGTCCCAAGCATATTCCTAAAATAACATGTTTCAAAGTTCTGGTTTAATGGTGCTTAGCTAAACTTACATGTTCCCATTTAAAAAAGTAGGAATAATATAAGTAAATAAACTGAAGCAACAGTTGGCTGTATCATTTAAAAATAGTATATCTTTTAATAACTATACATTGGGGGAAAACATAACCACTGTGCCTTTTAGAATTCAGATGAAGGTCATATTAGAACATTAAAAAATATATGTATTTTTTATCTAATACAGATATCTAATCAATCTAATCAATATTGATTAGATAAAAGATAAGTTTATTTTTGTTTCTACATGCATATTTTAAGTCAAGCTGACATTTTGTTTTGAGAGGGTTGGACTTTATTTTATGAAAAAAAATCTCACCATTCCCATGTCTGTGTCTCATACTCTTTACTCACTAACCTGGTCTACATTTAGATCTACATCTCTCTGTCTATAGATATACATTACATTTGTCTTTCATCACACTGCTGAGAAGTGTCCACTTTTGTTATTTGGTTATGGTTTTACCAAAGCTATACTAAATTCAGTTTAAAAATAATACCATTGTCACATATAAGTGGAATTCAAGAGTAAAGGCTGTTGTTGGAATTATGTAATGGGCCATTTAAGTCTCAGTTTTATCAGGTGCCAAAATGCACTGCAAAGGACAAGTTTTGTCTCACATAAGTGGTAAAAGACATGGTTTAAATAGGTCAGGTGTTTTAGTGTTATTGTGGTCAAACATATATAATATAAAATTTGCCATCTTAATAATTTCTTACTGTACCACTCAGTGGTGTTAAGTATATTCACATTTTTATGAAAGGGAGTATATTTTTATATTGTCTATATTTTAATGAAGACCAATGATGACCTTTTTCTCAATTTCTTATGTGATGTTCTCTGATTTGGGGTTAATATTTGGAGATAAATGTAATATTTTTCCTCTCAGTACAGCAAAAATAGAATTTGCAGTTTCTGCTGCCAGAGCTTCTATGTGCAATTTATTGCTGGCTTGGTTAAGCGACTGTAATGCTATGTCATTAATACATTGATTTTGGCCCTCTCACCTTAGTAAGCTTTTCCATTGCAATTAATTGTACTAAATAAAAGTTCTGGCATTTACAAGGATTCAGTGAAAGGCATCAGTTTTTTTATGACTCTGATATTTACTTTTCAGCCCCTCCATGCTTGAATTGTGCTTTATATGCATTTAAGAACCTCAAAGTAAGTTTTGAGTGTGGTTACATAGGCCACACTGGGCTTGTTAATAAATAAGGCAGGCTAATTTATGTCATTCATTATTTAATACAGCTTGCAAGCTCTTGTTGAAAACCTGCTGTCTTCATAGTGAAGATATTTTCAGAATTCAGCTCAGCACAACGATGTTGAAGTCTGAGTTTCATACCTTCCATCTCTGCATTATAGAGGTTTTTATTAAATTGGGTCAAACAACTGAAAAGCCTCATGACCCTTCTGACCCTACTTTCTTTCACCTCCCCCTCTCCCTCTCATCGACTATCCAGGAAAATGTATTTGATTTTTTTTCTTCTCCGAAAAGTGATATTTCCTTATGGGAATACAGAGCATTGGAGTTAAGAGAAAAGCATGGGTTATATGTTATTATGAACAAATAATGGGAAGTTACAATAGTGTAGTCACAACCCCCCACTACTGAGTTTAGCTTTGTTTTACATCTGCCACTGTTTTTACCCCATAAAATGCTGCTTGTTTCAGTTTCAGTATTCCCCTGTAAAGACATTTTCTAAGCTGAAAAGTTGGCTGAACAGCTAAGAGTTGAGGTCTCTTTCTCCCTGGGAACATTCTGTATGATCTCTTTGACTATATCTAGGTCGTAGGAGCATAAAACCTAGGGTTTTTGTTTAGCTGGGAAAGGATATGGAATTCTCCCCCCCCCTTTTCTTTTTCTCTTTGCCTTTAGTACTAAGCAAGTGCCTCTACTCTTAACTCATTTTTCACCTTGCCTGTAGAGAAAGATACATTTGCAAACCATGGTTGAATATTATACACCGGCATTATTCCTAGACTAGCTTTACCACTTCTCTGGAGAGTTTCTGATAGGTAAAAAACTATATGGTAAAATGTGGCACTGAATCTGCTGCCCTTTGGAGCAGTACCAAATTTTTGTTCCTCTTGATATCTATAAATCAATAGAATGATTTTGTGTGTGTGTGGAAGAGATTATTTAGGCAGCAGAGACTTTTTACTTGTTTGATGTATGAGAGACAAGAAGAGAATAAAACTCAACTTTGGATTATTAATATCTGATTAATCATTTTCATAAACTACTTGGTCTAGTGAGTTTAAAACACAAATCCTCTCCCGCAGGTGGCACAGAGATCAGAGTCCCACAGTGGCCTGATAATTTTAGCTCTCCATTTGTTTGCTGATTGATTTCCATTAAGAAATGCAATGATCCCACATGATCAGGTGTCTTCTCACCACTTACTTCGCTCTCTGGAATGCCCAAAGGACTGAGAAGTCATAAATATTGATCTGAGAGATGAAGGAGTGAATGGTTGTGAGTGATATAAATCTAGGAAGAAATATGATGCATAGGTGTGAAGTTTACATGTTTCACAAAACCCTGTTTGAGATAGAAAACTTGAGTCAGGTGTTCCTTAGTCTGGAAATAGCCTCTTAATGTCTCTGGGCCTAAACTTGTCAGATGTAAACCGAGGGCTTTAGAGTCTGTGATCAGACAAGGTTCTCTGGGCGCTGAAGTTCAGGTTTGTACGTCAGCTCTGAGGTCAAAGAAAGGTGTAGGGTGGTCAGAGCCTGGCGGTGTGAGAGTCTGAGGATCTTGGGTGTCATCTGTTACATGTTTTCAATGTCTGCTCTGTGTTCCCCAAACTGTGTCTTTTTAAATTTAATTAATTAACTAATTAATTAATTACACTTATTGAGGTGACATTGGTTAATGTGATCAAATTGGTTTCAGGTATAGATTTTTATGTTACAAGATCTGAACCTCGTGCTGTGTGCCCACCACCCAAAGTCAAATCTTCTCCTATGTCTTTTCAAATATGCCCTGCCGCTAAGGTTGTTGGCATGTTAGTGATGGCCTGATGGGTCGAAGGTCTCAGCATCACTTAGAATCAGGACCACAGAAGGTGAAGGGGCTTTAGAAATGGTCTGTTCCAGCCTCCTCTGCATGCACCAGGTCAGTGAAATCAGTAAGGTCATGATGCATGGAATACCTGGTGGGAGCTAGAACTCCTTTTCCTAGCAGCCAGAGAAAATGCCCTGGCCTTTACTTTAGGGAGCCTCCCCTCTGTTGTTTGTCCTGGGACTTACACTGACTCTAGTCCATCATTTTAGAAGCATCAGAGATATGAAGACAGCTTAGTCGGGCTAAGTCTGTGAAAACATGTCTCTACTAAAGACAAAGCAATTAAAAGGTGCTTGAGCTACTCATCCTGAAGCAATGATCTTATGTTCATAGAAAGAAATACATTTTTTTAGTTTATCTTATTTTTTTTTAATTTCAAGTCTTTCTCTTTACTAAGCAATTCACACACAAAAGTTGAGCTGCAAAGGAAAGCCTTTCTGAGGGACGCTAACCTGGGGGTTGGACAGAGGGCAGAGCAGACAGAGGACTGGAGGCTGCTGCTCTTGGAGTTGCTGTTACAATCAGTTATGTAAGTGGAGGAACCCACGGCCCTTTATACAAGGTCAGCCTTAGTGTCCATGCAAGACCTGTGGCTGGAGAATACTTATTTTCTCCTGACTTCTTTTCCCTCCTGACTTCTTATTACCCCAAGGCTGATTGCCAAGATCAATGGCTGAGCCAGTGGACAAGCTGAAGGGTTGTTGATGCACATCCAGAATGTATTTTGCTACCATTATGGGTGCTGCCCATGGCCTGCACAAAGCTTTTCCTGGAAAGAACACACCTCTGAAATGTACCTTTGGTTTCACACTGGGCTTCTCCCCAGGAACCTGACAGGCACTTTATAGGCATCTCCTTATTTAGATTTAAAACCTTGCCCTGAAGTCAGTGGGAAGGTCTTGATGGCCTTGGGGGGACTGTCATGTTAATTAGCTCTCTGGTCAAGCAGAGTGGAATTTGGATTAGAGTCCCATCCAGTATCTGGCTTAGGGCTTTGTCTGCTTAGCCCCACTTGCCCAAATCTGGGCCCCAGAGAACAGATAGTTTTAAGATAAGTGTAAAGATTCAAGTAAATATTCTCAAGTTAAACATCATACCAATGGGGAGGTGGACTAATGCTTCAGTCTTTGCCCTTCATCATCTTTGCTGTCACCATCCTATATAATAAAAGAGAAACATGCAAATGTGACCATACCTTTGCTCCTGATTGGCTATGCTACCAGCCAATCAGGAGCAGGGGCGGGGCCAAGTGGCATGAGCACTGGGCCCCAGGGGTGGAGATGAAACAGTGGTGGAGGTGAATGCCCAGCCCCCGGGCGCTGTGAGTGGAAGCTGTGGCAGCAGCAGCAGCAGTGGTGGTGGCGGTGGCAGGGAGCGCCCAGGCCCTGGGCACTGTGAGCAGAAGTGGTGGCGAGCGCTCAGCCCCAGGGGTGGGTGATCGCAGGCAGCCAGGGCTGAGCTGAGCAGGGCAATGGCTGGGTGCCCAAGGCCTAAAGCCTCTGGTGAGGCATTAGGCCTTGGGAAGGCTGGGGGTGGACATCCTCTGAGGCTGAGGGCTCCCAGTATGTGAGAGGGGGCAGGTTGGGTTGAGGGACCACCCACCCCCAGTGCATGAATTTCGTGCACCGCACCCCTAGTGAGTTATATTAGAAGATAAGGATTTGCGCGCCCTTGGGAATATGGCATCTTCTAGTATGAAATAAAAATGTTAGTAATCACACATCATTTACAGTGTCCTGGCACCATACATACCCAGCTGCCAGCACCGGCTTCCCTCTAGCACCCAGGACCGGGCTTCCCTCCTCCGGCTGCCAGCAGGCTCCCGGGACCTGGGCTGGCTTCCCTCGGGCCCCGGCTTCATCAGGATGGCATCTAGCTGCAAAGCCCCTTTAGCAAATTGTGAAGAAATCTTTGGTTGCATGACCTGGGCCGACCACCATCATTCCCACTGAACCTGGCTTGATAATGTTAACATAGAGACAGAAAAGTACAGGAACCTGAGAGGGACCTGGGTGGGGAGTTGGGATGCGGGGTTCACATATACTCTCCCACAGTAACAGAACCTGGGATCCTGGGTGAGCTATTTAATCTCACCAGCCTGAGCTTCCTTATCTTGAAATTGCAGGATGAATCTTGGATGGATGCTAACCCCCTGAAAGGCTGTGTGGTTCTGAATCAGTCACCATGGGCACTAGTATTTCCCTTTCTGTTCTGGAATTCACCTTTGCCTCCTCCCACCCAGAGTTGCTCCAGTTCTCTGGTGGCTTAAGCAATAGAAATCTGATGGGTGAGATTTCTTTAAGTCCAACTCTGTAGTTCAGGTCGGATAGCTTTGCAGGTCACGGGCTGCCTGCCTCCTGGGTTTCTCACTAATCGAAACAAACTTGTATTTTCTTCCTTAGAGATCATTTTCTCCCCGTGTATTGTCTACTACCACTTTCAGCAATTCTGTCAATGAGTCCACATGTTCATGTCTGATCAGCCCACTCGGGGGTCACTTCTATGGATGGTGCTCTGGAGAGATTTCTAATTGGATTGCCTCTTTGGCCAGTCTCCATCTTTTCTGACCCTCAAAGCAGGAGCTTACACCGAAATCAAGTCTCATCTTTCGGTCCATCAAGCCTTCTTTTTCTGCTGGCTGGAAGAGTTTATTGCATATTTCCGGTGGGCTGCCTGACATCTAATTCAAACTTCCTGAAAACATTAGTTCAGTTCCACTAGTGCTTAGGAAGGACACTGGGGTGCTACAAACAAATATGGAAGTGAGGCGAGGAGCCTTTGAGTAGAGTAGCCTATATCTAGTGGGAGAAAAAGTTGAGTAAACATCTAATTTTAATATAGTGTGACAAGGATGTCAGTGAACTTGAGGATTAAACCCCCATTTACATCATGATTGTTTCAGCTCCTGGGAGATATGGGAATATTTACAAATGTGCATGGTTTTCACTGTTTAATAGTGGGAGGCGTAGATGTGTAGACTGGATGTGAGCAATCCCGAAACTCCACTTCCTATGATGGCAGTAACCCAGCTGAGTGTTGTTATTTCTCTCTTAACAATTTTTGACATTCTTGTGTCTTGGTTTGCTCATATTCCATTTGGAGCAAGCTTCCTGCACTGAAACACACCTTCTCCTTTGGTTATGATAGAAGGGCTAGAACACTTCATGGTAGAAGCCAATCACTCCACCTGTATTACAGAGCCCATCCTCTTAAACGTTCCTTCATCAGCGACTTCCCTCTCATCTCTATTTTCAGTCTCTTCCCCTTGTAAACATCAGAATTTAAGCAGGACAACTTTTCCTTTAGCAATGTTTCCTCCCTTTCCTTCCACCCCTCTTTAGTCCTTGCCCTATACCCTCACCCTTCAAAGCTTGATATTAGAAGACTGATCTGTATTCATTATGTCTATTTCCTCAGCTCCTAATCTCTTCTTAATCCACAGCTTCATTGAACTTGTTTTCCACCACCCAGTTTCAAAGACCTTGAGCTAAATCCAAGGCATATTTCTCTGTTCTCTTATTTGCTTAATAGAATTTGGCCTCCCTTTTCACTCCCTCTCTTGAAGCATCCTTTTCCTTCAGTGCAACTGTACTTTCCTTGTCTCCTCCAGTTTCTCTGGCTGCTTGCTTTTTAATCTTACTTGTGGGCACTCTTTTTTCCGCTCCTCCTCTAGGGGAAGTCCCAAGGGTTTCTTTCCTAGGGATGCTCTTTCTGGGGCTGTCCTTGGGCTATGTCACCCTCATCCACTACTTCTGTTGTCTTTTGTGTTCTAAAGATGTCTTGATCTATGTTTCCATCCATGATCAGGAGGCCCTTTGGGCTCATATGCCCAACTTCCTACTGAACATGTCATAATGTGTCACCTTTGATATTTCCAAATTAAATTCATCATCATCATCATCATCATCATTATCATCATCATCATCATCATCATCCCAAAACCCTGTATTAATCTAAGTATCATGTCTTCCACATTCACTTTCATAAATTCCCAGATTTTAAAAATGTGTTCAGTTCTTTTTATTTCTGCTGCTTTCATTCATTCATTCAACAGATATTCTGGGGTCTGCTCTGTGTCCTGCTAAATGCTTAGGACAGTGGTTGGCAAACTCATTAGTTCACAGAGCCAAATTTCAAAAGTATAACGGTTGAAATTTCTTTTGAGAGCCAAATTTTTTAAACTTAAACTTTTTCTAACGCCACTTCTTCAAAATAGACTCACCCAGGCCATGGTATTTTGTGGAAGAGTCACACTCAAGGGGCCAAAGAGCAGCATGTGGCTCGCGAGCCGCAGTTTACCGACCACTGGCTTAAGATATGATGGTGGAAAGACTGACCCGGCCTTTTCTTCTTACCAAGCTTGCAGTCTGGGAGGGAAAATTAACGTAAAAAAGTACTTATGTAAGCAAAAATAATACTTCATTTTACCATCCTTTTTGACTAAAATGCTGCAACTTTCTTACTTGGCATCCTAGCTCTCAGTCTTGCCCCTTCTCTATTCATAGGCCATACTGTGCTAGAGTGGTCTTTCAAAAATGCCAATTTTATCATATCACTGCTTCTAATTGCCCAGTGGCCTTAAAATAAATTCAAAGTTGATTTCAGTTTGATTTTTAGTTTAAAAATTAAAACCAATTTTGAGCATATTGCTATATAATAAGATATATAACATGGACTCAAATACACAGATCAGCATTACAGTTACTTTTGCACTAGGTCTATGAAGGCGAACACATTATAACTGGAAGCTTGCTTGGTGATTTTGGAATTAGAGCAAGGGCACTTAATTCTGCATTTAAAATGTTAAATGAAATTAAGCTAAGCTTGCCCGAAGCATCCATCTCCCTAATTGGAGCGCCTTAACAAAGGGAATGCAGGACTTGAAGTACTTTGGCCCAGACCTGAGTCCCCTGGATGGACACTCCTGTTTTTCCCCTTTATTCCCAGAGCCCAGCAGCAATTCTGATTGACACCTTCTTTCTTTGGATTGCCTTTAGCCAAGTTTTGCTTAGGCCTGGGAGGCTTGTCTGATTCTTTAAAGTGATTTTGTACATACTTTCTCTGAAATGCATTTTCATTGCATGACATTTTTATTAGTAAGTATTTTTTTAAAGTAATATTTGAACATGATAAAAAATACTGGTGGTACAAAAGAGTGTATCATGAAAATTAGTTTCTCTCTAACCCCCAAATCCCTCAGCTTCATATCCAGTAGCAGCTATGACTTTATTTTGCAGGTCTGCCTCCAGAAACAGTCTACTTACATAAATGAGTACATATCTGTCTTTTATTTTTGTTTGTACACAATGAGGTCATATACATACATACATATATATATATATATTTCCACCTTTATGCTCACTGATCTGCATCTTTGTTTTTTGTTTGTTTGTTTGTTTGTTTTGTTTTACTTAACAATGTATCTTAAAAATGTTTCTCTATCAGCATATATACCTAACCTTTTATTTTCACAGCCAGACAGTAAAGTAATCCATTGAATGAATCAACTATATTTCCCCAACCTCCTTTTTAAACAAGCTTGTGTGCAAGTTCTTGCACACATGTATGATTTTATCTGCACATAAACTTTCTAGGATTTGAATTGCAGGGACATTTGCAAGACATTTGTGATTTTGATAGATATTACCAAGATGTCTTGCAAGAAGACCACATCATTTTATCTTCCCACTCAAACTGGAAACACCTGTTTTTCTGCCGTTAAGCCAATACTATTTGCTATCAAACCTTTGACCTTTGCCAACCATCTTCCTGGGAAATAGTATCTCACCATTGTTTTACTTCAGAATTCTGTAATTCTGATCCAGGTTGAAAGTCTTTTTGTGTGTATGTAAGTCATTTGTATTTCTTTTTCAGTGAACTATGTTATCATATCCCTTAGCTCTTTCCTATTTCTATTGGATTAGTGGCCTTTTCAGTCATAAAATCTGTTTAACAATGAGAAGTTTATACTTCCCCTAATGTTTTACTTGTCTTCTGATGCTGATTATAGTATTTCCTGCTCCACCTCCTCTTTCTCCTCTTCCTCCTCTGCCTTTCCTTCATCCTCATTTTTTTGTGTGTGTAACATAGAATTACACTTTTGAAAGCAACATTTATTATTTCTTTTATGGCTCTTATGTTGTAAATGTGGTTAAGAAGAGTCTTCCCCTCTCTAAAAGTATGGAATAGAATCTCTTATGTTTTCTTTTACTATTACTATTTCATGCTTTTGTATTTAAAGCTTCACTCTATCTGGGTTTTTTAAAATATAAGGTGTTTTATTGTATTATTGAATTTTCATGCACTGGAGAGGGGTTACCTCAGCCTGGCCTGCCTCCTGTCACAGTCCAGGAGCCCTCAAGGCGAGAGGTGACCCAGTGATCAGGGGAAGGTGATGCCCCATCACACCTCTTCTGCTGCCACTGCTGGCAGCACAAGCCTCAGCCGGCCCTGGTTACCTGAGCCTTGAGTGGCCTTGGGCGGCCTTGAGTGGCTTGGCAGCTGCCATACAAGGCTTGCCTTTGCCTTGGGCTGGCCCTGGGCAGCTGGGGGGCTAAGGGGCCTGGGGGACTCTGGAGGCAGGTGCATGGAGTGGCTCGGTCTGCCTGGGGTGGGCCCAGCCTTACAGCATGCCTGCTGCCCTGGTGGGGCTGAGGGACTGGGTGACACCATTTTGTGGCTGTGGGCGTTGCCATCTTTGAGGGTGGAGCAGCAATTAGCATATTCCCTTCTTATTGGCTGTGGGAGCTGCCATCTTTGAGGGCAGGACAGTCAATTAGCATATTCTCTCCTTATTGGCTGTGGGTGCTGCCATCTCTGCAATAACATGAGGGTCAATTAGCATATTCCCTCTTTATTAGATAGGATTATATTACTATATTAAAATTATTTTATTATTTTTCCAAGATAGATAATCAGCCAGTCAGGCCTCTTAATATCATTGAGTATATAATTCAACCTCTTCCTCACTAAATTAAAATAAATATGTTTATATACAAAGATCACTTTTGTACTTGGGCCTATTTTGGAATTGATCCTATTCTGATAATCAGTTTGTATGCATGCCAGCACTAAACTTTTTGTCTCCTAAAGCTTCATATTATTATTGTAATTTTTTTATTGAATTTATTAGGGCTACATTGGTTAATAAAACTATATGGGATCATATTATTATTATTTTTTTATACTTAAAGTATTAGTCTTACTCACCAGTCTCTTAATTCAGAATTTTTAGAATTAGTCTTGCATGATAATTTTTCCGTATGAATTTAAGAATTGCTTGCCTACCTCCACCCATATTATGTTGCTGTTTTAAATTAAGATATCACTACATTTATAAATTTAAACAAGTCTTAATAAGTATTCAAAGCCCTGTATCCTTAAATTCAAACCTCTAGCCACATTTTGTGTCTCTCCCTTTGTTCGTTGAGATGATATAGCCACCCTGAGCTTTCAGTGCATCTACTGAGCTATGCTGTCACTCATCTCCCAGGCTTCTCGCTGGCCATCTTCTCTTCCTGGAGCACTGTTTCTTTGACTTCTGTCTTTGGCTAACTTCCTCGGCCTCCCTATCTCTGGGCTGTGTCTTCACCATGTGCTCATATATCTTATAGCCCCATGCATTCCCCAATCCCAGCATAGATAATTTAACATTATAAATGCACTGCTGGCTACCTATCTATAGACAACATCCTATCTAGTAAAAGGATAATATGCAAATGACCAAATGGCAGAATGACCAGTTGATATGATATGCAGGGGGCAGATGCTCAATGCAGGAGCTGCCCCCTGGTGGTCAGTGTACTCCCAAAGGGGGAGTGCTGTTCAGCCAGAAGCCCTGAGCTGGGCTCATGGCTGGCAAGTGCAGTGGTGGTGGCCGAAGCCTCTGCTGCCTCCACAGCAGCGGTAAGGATGTCAGGCTGCCGCCTTAAGGATGTCAGACTATCGGACTGTCAGTTGGACATCCCTTGAGGGCTCATGGACTGCGAGAGAGTACAGGCCAGGCTGAGGGACATCCCCCTCCTCAAGTGAACAAATTTCATGCACCAGGCTTCTAATTAGAATATAAACTACATGAAGGCAGGGACTATGTGGATCTTGCTTACTGCTCTTCCCTGACACCCAGTACAGTGTCCTAGATCCCCACATTATACACATACATGTGGATATACCCATACCCACACTCCTCTACAAATCTATCATTTAGAGGTCCAAGTAAGAGTATTTACTAATAGATGTTTGGGTCGTCACTATGCAAATTTCTTTTTCAAAGTCATTGAGTTAAGATGTTTCTTTAAATAAATAACTTTTATCGAATTAAATAGCATAGCATTAGTTCATATACAGTAAGAAATCAATTCATTATAGAGACACAGCATAGCAGGAGAGGAAGAAAGACAAAGCTTTGATGAGCCAGCTGATTCTATATCCAACAAGGAGGAGGGACAGGGAAGAGATGAGAATGAGGACAAGCAGATGAGAGGTACACAACAGGCTGGCTGGCTCAACAACAGAGGTGAATCTGGGGGAAAAGAATCATTCCAGGGACATCTGATTCCAGCAAACAAATCGGTCTAATGAGAAGGAGTTGTGCTTTTTCCGTTGTGTAATAGCTAATAATGGATATCCCTGTGGATCGATTGCAGTTTTCCCTAGGACTGCATTTATGATGCTTCACTTAAAAAGCAATTCTGGTGTGAGATTTCAGATGTGATTTATCCTTCTTGCAGTATGGATGGTAGAGACTGTTCATTTTTTTCTCAAAGAATGGCAGACATCAGGAATAAAAAGATAGTGTGGTAGGTGTCATGTAAAGTTCCATCTGATGCATGTCTTTTTGTGCCTTTGCAATTGAGGTGCACACATGGGCTGATTCTATGAATGTTTCCTGGGCTTTCTTTATATTTATAGTAATAACACTATTATACATCTTGCTACTTGTTTGGAAAACTGATCATAAAACAACTGATAGACATAGGAAACTGGAGAGCTCTTAAAAATAGAGTAGGGAAGTATATAGGTGATAGATTGTGTTGAATAATCCAAAAAGATAATTCTCCCTTGAGATAAATAACATCTATTTATTTATGTTTACATGATGCACTATGTTTATAATATACATGCAAACAGACTCCTGATATATTTTGAAAGTAAACTTTTTAAAAATGGGCATTATAGATCCAACATATGATGTTAAACTCTAATGAGAAAAGTCTTATTTTTGGTTGAATCATTGGTTCTCAAGGTAAGCCTAGTTGACCCTTTGGGATTTAACTTCTTAGCCTTCTCCTTTATTCTTTAAGGGAATTGCTTTCTCACTAATAAAAAAAAAATGTCTTCTGGAGTTTAACTGCCTGGCGCCTTGACAGTGCTATTGAGCCTTTTGTTTACTCCAGCCTAGCCTAGAGGCACTCTTGTCATTAACTCTCCTTTTATTGTATTTTATATCCATACATGTACAGTTTAGAGGGCAGTAGGTATTTGTTGACAAGGTCATTTCAGGATAGCTGAAATAAAAGACAGGAATTGACTGTTTATACATGCACGAGTAGATTGGTTGATTGATGAGTTCATTCATTTATTTAGTTAATTAGTCAATTAGCAAGTATATATTTTACATGTCCTCCCACCAGGCTCTTTTCTGGGTCCTGGGTAACAAGACTTAGGCCAGCTCCTACCATTTGTGTGGCCTGTTGAAGGGCACCAGTGGAGGTCTTCAGTTAGATCACTTCTGTTTCACAGCTGTGTAGACAATCCCTCCTACACATCTAGACTCCAGCAACACCACCACAGACAGCAGTTTGAACCTCCCCATCCCCCATTGTCTTGTGCCTAGGGACATGCATATCCATAGCAGATTCACAGAAAAGGCCTACATAGGCCCTGGGAGTGGGCTCATGGTCTTTGGATAGGGCGTTCTGGGATCCTACTAGGTCAAGAAGAAAGGTGCCATTTCTGTGTCGGAGCAACCTGTTGGCCCTCTGACTCCTTGTCACAGAGGACCTCAGTTAGAGGAGAATCAGAGTGAAGGCCTCTGTCCTGCCTGAGTCCACTGCCCAGAGCTAAGGGCACAAGGGACAGGGCTGTTTGGGTCTCTACCTGTATCTGGCCTCCGCATTATGGTAGTTTTGTGCTCTGATGATGTTGTGGAAATGCAGGGCTATGCCACGGAAGCAGGCAGTGGAGTGGCCAGAATCTCCATGCTTCTCCCATTGCGGGCCCCCTCTCAGAGGAATTCTCAGTCATGGGGTCAATGTTTCCTGCAAGGACAGCATGCACAGAATTCCCCTCACTTGTATTATAACAAGCTCATGATATCACAGACACTGACAAAACAGCAAAGCAGAGATCTGTCCCCAGAAGTTAATGGGTAAATACGAGTGGCTACCAGCTCTTACCTTTCTCTCTTGCCCTTAAGGATTTTATTAGTACCCTGAAAAGTCTAGATATGAGTGTAATATTTTATGAATCAGCTCATATGGCTGAATATACCCTTAGTGGCCAGATTATTATGATCTCTGAACACATAATAATCTGGCCACTCAATGTATATCACATAAAATAAAAGACTAATATGCAAATTGTCCCCTCCACCAGCAGGCAGGCGACCAACCGTCCATGTCCCCTCCCCCTGGCCATGCTGGCCAGACCCCACCCATGCACGAATTCAGGCATCGGGCCTCTAATATAAATACACACACACACACACACACACACACACACACACACACACACACTGAGTGGCCAGATTATTATGCGTTCACAGATCATAATAATCTGGCCATTCAATGTGTATTTGCTGGTACCATAGGAGAGATCCTAAGATTGTGAAAACTGTGCCTAAAGAGTTTCTTTCCTGAATGTATTTTTTCCAAGCTAAAAAATTACTGAACATGCTATTTGTGCATAGGTGACTGGCACATTAATATTTTATTTTCTTGAGGTATTGTGTGGGGGAGTGCTACAGGGTGTGAAGCAGGATTACTTGGTGTGTTAAGAACCCACCCCACTCTGAAGCTGGATGGAAAAGCAAAAGAATCTGCTTTGAGTGCGGCACTGGACAGATGTGGCTTTAAGGGGACAGATGTGCAGTCTTGGCACACCCTTTGCTTGTTGGCATATTTCTCTCATCTTGTGGGACCAAGTGTGCTCAGCTAATTGGGATATTGACCATTTATGTGCTGAGCAATCATGGGTCGGACTCAGCCACTATTATGCAGGTCATGGTCTTGTGCTGCCACTGTTTGTTCGATAGTCCTGGTCCATTTCGTTTGTTATATTGTTTACATCAGTTGCCCTGGACTCTGAAGATGATCAGTTTGTACTCCATGTTCTCTTTTAACTGTCATTCTCACTTTTTAATTACAAGGCCTTTAAAGAATGTGCTCTCTCCGCCCCCCCCCCCATTGTGGTAAAATACACATAGCATAAAATTTACTATCTCAACCATTTTTACATGTCTGATTCAGTGGCATTAAGTACATTCAAGTTGTGCAGGCAACACCACTATTCATTTCCAGACCTCTTTTTATTTTGCAAAACTGAAACCATTAAACAACTTCCCATTCCCCTGTCACTAGCTTCTGGCAATCACCATTCTACTTTCTGTCTCTTTGCATTTGACTATTCTAGGTACCTCAAAAATATGTCTTTTTGAATAATGGTAGATCTCAAACTAATTTTTTGTAAATAAGAGATTTTTTTTAGGATTTAAAGTTCACTCACACTTCCCATCTGCAAAATAGCTTTTCTTTATTGTGGCCTTACACAACCACTTATGACTGGGATCTTTTCCCACCAGCATCTTTGCAGTTTATTGACAAAGAAAGAATCTCTAACCTTCTATAAAAGTGACTGAAGGTTAACATGTGATGTGAAACCAGTGAGGATAAAATTGGAAGTGTCCCTTATATTCTATGGCAATTCTTACTCCCACAGCCTATAAATGTTGGCTGAAGAATTGTGCCCAAATCAAAACTGACCTTCACAGAGATCCTAAAAATTTATCACTTAAATCATTCTTTTTTCTTGACATTATGCCTGATGCTCAGTTTTCTCTGTACCGTGCTTGATCTATCCTGAAGTTGGAGCAGAAATATTTAGTTCCACAAATTCTCTTTGTATGAAATGAGTTGACCTGACCCGAGGCCAAGAAACTTTCAAAGCTATGTTTTGCTGTGATTAGTGCTGACTTGAATGCTTCTTAGAATTCTTAGTGCCTGGGCTAATCATTGGTTGCTCTTTTTTTGCTAGTCATAAATGAAACATTGATCAGCCTGAAATAACAGGGAAAGAAGAAAATATATATTTTTAAAAGTTAACTTATGTGTTGGTTTGGAGTCGACAGATGATTTCACTTATTTATGACCATTCACTCTGAAACTCAAATGAATCATGGATGAAATCATGTACTAACCATTTCTTGAAAACAAGTATAAGGTAATGGCCACTGAGTTTGAATTTATATGGAATACATATTAGAAATGTTGCAGGTAAACCAGTATTTAAATAGCTGATAAAATTTATTTTATACAATAAGTTACTAAGGTAAAAATGAGGGGAAGGGAGTAAGTGAGGAATAAAAAAGGAATAAAAAATGGACCCCCGCTCACTGTAAGGGTTGACATAGTTGCTGGAACCAAGTACAACAGTTGTGCTCAACTTCCTGGCAGGGAAAAGAGAAGCTCATTATTAAGAAGGAGAATGCCTCCTAATCCACAGGAACATGGCTTTGTCTGGCACTGTGTTCTGAAAGGAATTCCTCTTGCAGGGGACAATGAGTGATGTAATTCATAGCTCTTGTGAAAAATGCACAAGTAGATTTTATTTTTTTCTTACTGAGAAGGCCAGTGAAAGTTGGGGGATGTGATGAGGTCCTCCATGCTACAAGGGGGCTGAAGTGGTTCAAGAACTTAATCTCCCAGTGCTGTGTTTATAAAATGGGTAGGCCATGGGATCTTAGTCCCCCTTCCCCACCTACCTTCTGCTGAGCCTGGCTTTGCTGGAAGCTGGGCTGCATGCATGTGCTTCGAAGTTGTCCCTTTTGACCACAGCTTGGAAATTTTCATCTCCTTTGCTGGTTAAAGCCAGATCCAATCATTTTGGAAATGAGACAACCAGATGGTCAGGCTGACATTTCTTTACAAAGACCAAGCCGCCTGCCTGCGTGCTCATCCAGGTGGAAGCCACCGGGTCCCCGGACCAAGATGAACTGCGGAGGTATCAGCGGGCAGATCCAGGCTGTGGGAAAGCAGCCCTTTGCCCCAGAACATGGACAGATGCTCAGCTGAGACTGCAGAGTTCCACCCACAGGGCACAGCAGAGATGGTTTTAGCTTAGAAGCTGTTAGGAGCAGGTGTGATCATCTTATTTCCAGCCAGAGGAGAGGCCTTCTCAGGCTCTGGGGGTGCCCCAGCTGGAGAGAGATGGCCTCTCACAGGCCTGCCTGATAAATTAGCTACAGAACAGTAGTTCAATATCAGGACCATTTCCTCCAGGGGCTCCTCATCTAACATGCGAGAACAGTGTGATGATATATGTTTACTTACTTGATTCTCATTTGCTCTCGTAGGTTATTGTGACCTATCGAAAGATCTGAGACCTAATGTGAAATATACAGGGTGTCCCTGAAAAAATACATATACATGTAATAGGAGATAGCTCAATTGGTGTTTCTTTCTTTTTAGATTTAATCCTTTGGAATTAATAATTATTCAAAGTGTGTATACATGTTTTTGGACACCCTGTATAATGATATTTGGAAGGAAAACAATTTTTTTTTTGGTCAGAAAAGAAAACACATCCCTTTTTCCTCCTGGGTATTTAGTTATCACTGTGCAAAGTATAAAATTATACTTAGATATGTTGTGTCTGTATTAATTAGCTTTTAACAGCAGAGGAAGTTTCTGAAGTTTCTAGACAGGTAGATGTAGCTTCTTTGAAAATGTGATGTATTTGCATTGTGGTCTCTGTGCCCCTTAATTTGATGAGATTCCATTTCAGGATCTCTGTGCATGGAGAAGACATATCACTGTCGAGAAGAGTTAGGGCATTGAAGTCCCAGAGGAAATTACAAGCAAGAATTATGTCAGGTGTCATAAAATCTTTCCACAGGCCAGTGAAATAGCTGAGGTTGGTTGGGAATGTTATCAACTGGAAATGTGCCCCAACCCCCCAGGGGCACTGTCACTCACCTTAGTCTTAACTGTGGCCAGGAAGAAATGCTAGTTCAGTTTGGCAAACCTTCTGTTTTTTTGTTTGTTTGCCTTAAGAAAAGATGGAAGATCATATTTATAAATGTGAAATCTTTCCATTTTGAAAAGCGAGTGGCTAATAAGACACCTAGGAAAATGAAGGACCCTAGGTTTGGACCCCATGCTGTTGCTGAGATTTCTGGTCAACCAGTTTATAAGGTTTTCCATCACATTATCTGTAGGATGGGGTCCAATCCTAAGCCTGCAGGAAAGGCTGTGATTTAATTTAAGTCAAATGAAATTTACATTTTCCTAGTGAAGATGGATGTGTTGTATGTAAAAAGCCAATTTTAAGGTCTTTTTCTACAATTTATTTTTCTGGTCATAAGTTGTAGTGTTCCTTGTTGGGAACCTCCTTGTTCCTAGAGGTGAATAAGAAAAAGATATATAAATATTCAGAGAGAAAGCCAGAGTAAGTTTTTCCTTCATAATATTTGGCTTAAAACTTGTGTATTGAAGGGAACTGAGATATTAAGTTCAAGTTTCCTCTTTTACTGGTGTGGTCACTGGTGGCTGGCTGAGATTAGGCTCACCATGTAGTTAGTGACAATCCAGCCTTTGAACCTTGGTCTTCTGCTCATTGTTCTTAATAATTAGCATTAAATGAGGGCAGTTTCCTAATTTTCCCAACCACCCCATGAGGCAGTTACTGTTGTTATTCCATTTTATAGACAAGTAAAAGGGGGATGGGGGCTTGCCCCAGGCCAAACAGCTAGTAAGAGGTAAAGCTAGTGAAGTGAGTTTATCCCTCACACTATACCACTTATATTCTTTTCTAGGCTCATTCCTTTTCATTGACTATTGAATTTAAGCCATGATTATTTATGAAGGTCCACTTTGCAGAAATTTTAGAAATTATTCCTTATTGAAAGTGCTAGATGTACACATCTGTAGTCCTACTGGTGTGGTAGAGTGGCTATGAGCTTGGAAATCAAGATAAGTTAGATCTGGGTGCAAATCCTGTTTGGGCAGCTATGTGAACTTCAGGAAGTGACCTGGCATGGGTGGGCCCCAGTTTTCTCTTTAGAAAAGTGGAAACAATCATAATGCTTCCCTGGTAACTTTGTTGTGTTCAGGGAGTCAATCCCTGGGCACTCTAGTGCCTGGCACACAGTTAGCACTCTGTAACAGGAATTACTGATGCTACTACTATGCTAATGGCCAAAAAAAGGTGGAAGTGCTGATGCTACCCAGCATGTCCTAGCAGGAGGTTCAGTTCATATTTCAAGCATGCTTTTGGTGTTCTCTACATTCATGTCTTCACAGTGGGATGGTGTATCCTGTCTTAAGAATGAAGTGATACGTTGAAAAATTCCTGCTTTGAATTCTGCTATAGCCTGTCATTGGTTGGCTATCATAACTCTCAGCATTTTGCTGAGAAACTGAAGCTGCCTAGTTGTGGTCTTGGGACAAAGGAGTCTTTTTTAGAGGATTATTATATTCCCTATGATGGAAATCCTGTGGCAGAGATGGAAATTCTATAAGAGTTGAAATGTCTCACTCCATGGTGTAAGCCTGGGGACATATCACAATCCCTTTTGGCTTTTAGGTTTTACCTACTTTTATTCGGTTATTTAGTTATTTGGAGTGCGTGTGTGTGTGTGTGTGTGTGTGTGTGTGTGTGTGTGAGGAAGAGGGGGTGAGGTTGGTCCAGGTAGAAGGAAATGATTCTGTTTGGAGAGTGGCCATTAGATACATTCATTGCCGGTCGAGTCTATTTTCAAGAAGTAGCATTAGAAGAAGTTTAAGTTTAAAAAATTTGGTACTCAAAAGAAATTTTAATCATTGTACTATTGATATTAGGCTCTGTTGACTAATGAGTTTGTCGACCACTGGTCTAAGCTAAAGAGAAATTTTATTTTAGAGGATACTGCTGTTAGGCTAATACACACGAAGAAAAGCTGCATTAGAAACAACTCATTGTTACTCAAGCAGATTACCCAGAAGAATTATTTGATAGGTTCTTATTCTTTTTCTTTTCTTTTTTTTATTTGATAGGTTCTTAAAGCCTTTGTGAAATCTATTAAAATGGGACGAGGACCCTTTCTAGGAACCTGTAATTCAAAAATGCTTCTGTGAATTTTTCCTAAATTAACCTCTTTTCAAAAAAAAAATTTCCAGTAAGCATTTTGATAAGTCTGAGAAGAGGAAATTCTTTACCCTCAAGAAAATGTCTTAGTGAAGGACCTAGATGTACAATTGAGATTGGAGAAGCTTTGATGATGATACAAAATAAGATGACCGATAGTAGATACTTGGCTTATGTGCATATTCTTTATCTGTTGACTTTCTGGTCTCTCTCTTCAAGGCCTGAGCTCCATTTAAGTCTTTGTTGACCTGCCCAATCATATCTTGTCATTCCTTCAACTGTGGCCTTACCATCCAGGAGCTTGTATCTCTGCTTGGAACCTTCTCTTTTGTGCCCATCAAAGACTGTGGCGGTGAGCCATGCCTCCAGAGAGCATCACCTCTTCCAAAGTTAAGAACCTTGGAGCCCAGCTGGTGTGGCTCAGTGATTGAGCATCATCTTATGAACCAGGAGATCACAGGTTCAATTCCCTGTCAGGGAACATGCTTGGGTTGCAGGCTTAATCCCCAATAGGAGGCATGTAGGAAGCAGCCAATAAATGATTCTCTCTTATCATTGATGTTTCTACCTCTGTCTCTCTCTCCTTTCCACTCTGAAATTAATAAAAACATATTTAAAAAAAAGTTTGGATATCTAACTTCATGAATCTAAAGATTATTGGAGGCAATTTCTAGTCTTAACATTCCTGAGGGGTTTGGAGGCAAATAAGTGCTAATTTTCCAAAGGCAATTAATTTTTATATTTAAAAAGATAAATAAGTACTATAGTTGATTAGAATGTGTTGTGTGTTTGCAATCCAAATTCACTCCTAGATTAGACACATTTTGCTTTCAAAATTGGCTCTCCATCTTCCTCTGTTACTATTTTCCCTGTTTTCTACATGATAAATGAAGTTATTTTCTATTATCATAATTTTAACTTAATACTTAGTATGCATCTTTCATGAACATATGTGTTTGTGTCTGGTCTTTTCACTGGGGTAATAAAAGTTCATATGGAAGATGCTTAGATCTGTTTGATTGTGCTGAGTCCACCAGCATTTGTGAGAATCAGCCCTGTGAGTACATGAAAAGGAGATACAGTGAGATGATAAAACGCCTTAATTTGAAGAGTTAGTGGTTCAGCTGGGGAATCAGATAGGTTCATGGAAAAATGCAAATGTGGGTACAAAGAGTACCTCCATTTCTTCTAATTCCTCTAAAGTTGAAAAACGATCGCCAAATGATGACAAAAACATGTTTTGGGTTGCATAGAAATCAAGCAGCATTTCAGATTGACTGGGCCCCAGAAGAGATTCAGGAGAATTCATTAAGAAGTTCCTTGAATATGGGATCCAATAGTTAGGGCAACAGATAGTGGCCTTGGGATGTAGTAAAAGTGAAAACTTTTGATACTATTATACAATGAGGTGTACCCGAAAGTGCTTTATATGAATTCAAGAATGGAGGAAGGCCTAGTTGGGCAAAACAGGTTGGTTGATGGCCAAGAATGATTCCACACAGATTGCTGATGAAGGGATGGACCAGAGGGAATAGGAGTCCCAGGAGCTAAATGAGATAAATTCTTAAGGAGTATCAAATGAAAAGAAATTCAAATTCAGTAAGTCTCTTTGTCACCGTTCAAAGGCTGCTGACCTCCCTAAAATAGAATGAAGGCAACCTTTGCAGGTTGGAAGGGCAGAAGCTTGGTTTTTCATGAAGAACCAAAGCTCTGCTGAACTCATGAGATTCTTATTGGGACAAACATTGGGACATGGGCCCTGGGGGATGGCTAGGGGAGTTAGAGATTGTCATGGAGAGAAAACTTTTGAGAAAGGCCTGTGTTAAAATGCTGGGCCTTCCCTCTGCTTCACTGGGAATGAAACTTTTCTCGGAGATGTGTTTTATTAAGCAAAGCTTGACCCAGTATAGAGCCCTCAGACTTTGACAGCACTCTGAAGTGATGGGAAATGGCTTTCTAGGGGGAAAGCTGGTGGCACATCTTTCACTTGTCTGCCGTGGCCTGGCTCTTCCTCTTTCCTTCCTGGCTCTGGGGTGGTCTCTGAGCAATGCAATGAGATGGGAGAACTCAGAAGACCTGGTGTTGTCAAGATCCTCCTGGAGACACGTGGAAATCACCAGTAGGGGGCAGCCCAGCTCCTTAGTCTCCTGGTTCCTGTGGAGCAGTTCTGGGGCAGGGAGCAGAAGTTTTTCAGACTTCTGCCTTTCGGGTGGTCCAGGGAACTAGAACGTAGGGCCAGGAGTATTTGTCTCTCAGGAAGCTGAGAAGCCCTGGAGTTCAGCTTCCCTGCAGCCATTTCACTTCTAAGCATTTCTTTGTCTCTTTCTCTCCCTCCCTCCTTCTCTCCATTCTTCCCTCTTCATAAATTTTTAAAAGAAAAAGAAAAACCCAAAACACAATGACATAACAATAACTTCATGTACTTATACTCAGAACTGACACTTAAACATTTTGGTCTTTGTTGCTACAAGTCTTTTTCCCTTTAATAAAAGAGTTTAGTAGTGTAATAAAATAAATATTTTAACAGCTTATTTCTTAATCCCAGGCCCATTCTCCTTTCCCAAAGTGATCTTACTTGCACTTTTCTTATATTTCACATGTATTATTGACTATGAACATTATTCGTTGTTTTCTCTCTATTTTTTTTAAAAAACAAGACAAATAAACAACAAACAAACAAAAACTCATAGACACAAACAACAGTATAATGGTTGCCAGAGAGAAGGGGGGCAGGGCAGGTAGAAGAGAGTAAAGGGGATTAAGTACATGGTGACAGAAGGAAATTTGACTTTGGGTACAATATACAGATGAAGCATTATAGAATTGTACACTTGAAACCTATATAATTTTATTAGCCAATGTCACCCCATAAATTCAATACCTTTTAAAAGTTTGCATTAGTTGTTTTATACTATATGCATACTAGAGGACTGTGCATGAAATTCGTGCATGAGGAGGGGCATATCCCTCAGCCCAGCCTGCACCCTCTCCAATCTGGGACCCCTTGAGGGATGTTTGACTGCCTGTTTAGACCCGATCCTAGTAGGATCTTGAAGGTGTTATCCAGGGATGTCTGACTGCCTGTTTAGGCCCTAGTAGGATCGGGTCTAAACAGGCAGTCAGACATCCCTCTCACAATCCAGGACTGCTGGCTCTCAACTGCTCACCTGCCTGCCTTTCTGATTTCCCCTAACCACTTCTGCCTGCCAGCCTGATCACCCCATAATCACTCCCCTGTCAGCCTGATTGATGCCTAACTGTTTTCCTGCCAGCCTGAATGACCCCAACTTCCCTCCTCTGCTGGCCTGGTCACGCCTAACTGCCCTCCCCTGCAGGCTGATTGCCCCCATCTGCCCTCCCTTGCAGGCCTGGTCCCTCCCAACTTTCCTCCCCTGTTGGCCATCTCCTGGTGGCCATATTGTGTCCACATGGGGGCAGGATCTTTGACCACATAGGGGCAGCCATCTTGTGTGTTGGAGTGATGGTCAATTTGCATATTACTCTTTTATTAGATAGGATAGAGGCCTGGTGCATGGGTGGGGGCCTGCTGGTTTGTCCTGAAGGGTGTCCCGGATCAGGATAGGGGTTCCCTTGGGGCATGGGGAAGCTTGGACAAGGGTGCCTGTGGTGGTTTGCAGGCCAGCCATGCCCCCTGGCAATCCAAGTGGTGGCCCTGGTATCTGGGATTTATTTATCTTCTGTAATTGAAACTTTGTAGCCTTGAGTGGAGGCCTGGGCCCATCAGGGTGTGCAGAAAGCTTGGCTTCCTCCATTGTGGAAGGCAACTCAAGCCTCCTGCTCTCTCCAGCTCCATGGCTGCAGCCATTTTTGTTGTGATGTATCTTCTATTATTGAAACTTTGTGGTGTTGAGTGGAGGCCTGGGCCCACCAGGGTGTGTGGAAAGCTTGGCTTCCTCCATTGCTAGGGAAACCCAAGCCTCCTGCTTGCTCTGTGGCCACAGCCATCTTGGTTGGGTTAATTTGCATACTCACTCCTGATTGGCTGGTGGGCATAGCTTGTGGGTGTAGCAGAGAGATGGTTAATTTGCATGTTACTCTTTTATTAGATAGATTATTATTATGCATTTTTCCTCATTTAACATAAAGATTACTTCCTGTTCAAATTTAATGATCTGGTTCAATTCAACTTATGAATTTAATACATCTTACTTTTTCTGTTTTTTAAATTTATTTATTTTTAATTTATTTAAAAATATTTTTATACATTTCAGAGAGAAATGGAGGAGGAGATATAAATAGAAACATCAATGATGAGAGATAATCATTGTTCGGCTGCTTCCGGCACTGAAGATGGAGCCTGCAACCTGGGCATGTGCCCTGACTGGGAATCAAATTGTGACCTCCTAGTTTATAGGTTGATGCTCAAACACTGAGCAACACCAGCTGGACTTTTAAAAAATTTAAGTTATTAAAATAAAATTGGCTAATAATATTATATAAATTCAAGGAATACATTATAATTTAATACGTATATATTTTATTGCATGCTCACCCCCAAAGTATAATTTCCTTCTGTTACCATGCATCTAACCCCCTTTTCCTAATTCACTATCTCCCTATCTCTCTCTCTCTGTGGTAACCAGCATTCTGTTGTCTGTATCTGTGAGACTGGTTTTGTTTGTTTTGTTACTTTTTTGTTTTATATTCCACATATGAGTAAAGTCATAAGGATTTTGTCCTTTTCTGTCTGATTTATTTCACTTAGGATAACACCTTCAAGATCAATCTATGTTGTTGCAAACCACAATGTTTCATCTTTTGTATTTTTATTTTTATGGCTGAGTAGTTTCTGTATTGATGGACACTTGGGTTGTTCCAAAGTTTTGATTCTGACTGTAAATATAGACATATACATATTCTTGTATATGTCTCCTTATGTGCATGTGTGAGAACTTCTCTTGGGTGAATACCTGGAAATGGAATGGCTGGGCTATGAAGTACAATTTATTTTCTAGGATACTGATAAATTGCTCTTCAAAGTGGTTATACCAATTTATCCCTCCAACAATGTAAGAGAAATTCTTCACATCCTTGGACATGTTTTATTTGTAAATCTTTAAACATTTTGTCACTCTAGTGTGAAAGGAATGATATGTCATTATTTAATTTGTATTTCAGATTCCTTATAGGTGAGCAGTTTTTTATATGTTTCTTGGCCATGGAGTTTCCCCTTTGTCAATTGTCTATTATTAATTTCACTGGCTTCCTTTCTAGTCCTGTGATTCCTCAATGGTAGTGAAGGAGAGTTAGGGGTAGATTTCATGACCATTATAAAACCAGCATCTATCATGAGGGCACCTTTGTAGATGGTAACTTATGAAGGGGAATTTCTGGCATCTGGGATGACATTTGCCAACCTTTTATTCTAGTTGTTGATTTTTCCATTTTGAACAGGAGAAAAAAATCATTATTTATCTAGGAAATTCCTGTCTCCACAATGGAAGAGTATTCCCTAGTGACCATTTTTCCCCCATAATTTTACATGGTTCTTTTGATGGTTTGCCACAAAATTGCCTGTTTAGTCTTAGATCCGAGAGAAGTTATATTTTGCTTAATGTTTGACTTATTTTCAACTCATGAACACTATAAATTTATAATTGACCAAATTTATGTCCCATTCCTTCTTTTCTTGGGCATTGGTGACTAGAAACCTAGAAATAAGCTTGTGGCTTTTTTCTAACAGGTGTACACATTTTAAAACCTAATTTCTAGCTCTGTTGATGTCTCTGCCATTGCTTTTCTTTCTTGTATGACTTCCATTTTTATTTATGTTAGCTCATTGTATTTTATCGAGTAGAACTAGGGAATTTATGAACTAACAATCTGGTATAATCTATGTGTTTCTCTCACATCGATGTTTCTCTCTCTGTCCATCTCTCTTCCACTCTCCCTAAAAATCAACAGAAAAATATCCTCAGGTGAGAATTAACAAAAATACAAAACAAAACAAAAGCCCTAGCTGGTTTGGCCTTAGCTGGATAGAATGTCCGACTAAAGTGTCCCAGGTTTGATTCTGGTCATGGGCATGTATCTTGGTTGCAGGTTCCTCCCTGGCTCCGGCCCTGGTCAGGGTATGTGCAGGAGGCAACCAATGGATGTGTTTCTCTCACATTGATGTTTCTCTCTCTGTCTTTCCCACTCTCCCTAAAAGTCAATGGAAAAAATATCCTCAGTTGAGGATTAATGACAACTCCCTTGCCACCTCCAACAAATCTGGTGAAAAGTCTAATAAAAATTAAATAGAGGTCATAAATAACAAATAAATGCTCTATGTCTCAGCTGATTCAAGACCTGTTGAGTATCAGGCCCCTGTCAGAAACATGGATGATACAATGATGTCTAGACAAAAGAGAGTTGAGGTTTTCAGAACACTGACAGCCACCATGCTAGTGCAGCTATAAGGAGTGGACAGGTTTCTCTGAAAATCTTTGTGATCCCAAATGAAACCTTATCCCACACTATTTACCCTATTTACCACGATTGCATGAAAAAATCATTAAAATTTAGGGCTCCATGGAATCCATCTCTTATTGGGAGATAATTCAAAAGGAGGTCACTGTGATCTCTATTGGAAATATTAGTGGAATGAAAATCTTGGAAAAAATGCATTTAATGTGTGATAATTTTAAGCATTTAATAAAAACTTGATGTTGAAAATTTTTGTTTGAGCATAAGGTTGGAGTCCTTCTGCATGTGGTAGAAAGAGATAAGAGAATGAATCCTTTCTGCACAGGAAAGTGCCAGGCCCTGGGTATCAGGGAGAACCAAGATCTTTGAGTAGAAGATGCCTTTCTACCTTAGAAGTTGCATTTTTATAAAATGGGGATAATGTTTAGGTAGGTGCCTTTAAAATTATTTCTCTTTGGTGTAATTTTGTTCCCTCAGAGCATTTACTTATTTTATTTCTAAAATTTGTTTTCTAGAAATGGGTGCCCGAACTCTTACCATAAATACTTTTTGTTTCATTTTTGGATTAGGTAGAAGGGACCTATTGATGCTGCATCTTCTCCCCAATTGGTTATTTTTTAATTTTTCCGCATTTTAACTCATGTTAGTAACAGGATTATATATTTGTTTTTAGCATCTTAATTAGACTATGTTATTTATCTTACTGAAAAAGAAAGAAAAAAATGCATCATAGTATCACTTCCTATAGTGACATTAGAGCTCTAAGGGTTGTCCATACATTCATTAGGATACCCATCATCCATCCTTTATCTGTGAATAGCTACCTTGTGCAAGGTACTTTGGTAGATGCTGTGGTGTATATCAAGAACTGTAAAACAGGAGCCACTGTCTTCAAAGAGGTTTTGATCTAAGAAAAATAGACAGACAGGCTCTTGACTAACTATTACAAGGAAATCCATGGAGGCAATTTTAACAGCTTTGTATTTGTATTACTGGGTCTGTATTCTTGGTCATAGGTGACAGAAATTCAGAACAAACTTCACTTAGTGGCATCTGACCTTAGCAATGCCTAGATTCAAAGGCTCTAGCGGCATTTTCAGTGTTCTGTCTTTTTTGGTATCTCCTGTCTTTCTTCTGTGTATGAATGTATTCCTGGATAGTCCCATCATGGCCAAAAAATTTCACATGGAAGCCCCAGCCTGTGTAATGTTTCAGCGAGAAAGACAGAGAGAGAGGGAGAGGGAGAGAGAGAGGGAGAGGGAGAGGGAGAGGGAGAGGGAGGGAGAGGGAGAGGGAGAGGGAGAGGGAGAGGGAGAGGGAGAGGGAGAGGGAGAGGGAGAGGGAGAGGGAGAGGGAGAGGATTAGGGAGGATTCTCATTGGCCTAGTTGAGGTCACATGACCAACTCTAAGACAGTCATGATCAAAAGAATGAAATTCCCTGTCCAGCCAGGGTCCCCAGTTTATTCCTATATTTGAGGCTTTGGAGCTAGAGGAGGGTTCTTATAGAGAGTGCACTAGGGTTATGTGGGGTTTGTGAAATGTGTTTCCTGAAAGGAAAAATTGTTATTGTTACTAACAAAGGCAGAGAGAGAGATGCTGGGCCAGGAAAAGAGAAAGTGGGGAGGAAGGGAGAGGGAGAGAGAAAAGGGGAAGGGAATCTGCTTCAATGTTTTAGGAGCTAAAAGGAGGGAGTGATTGCTTCTCTTGGAATGTGAGAAAAGGTGTGATTTGTCTTGCTTGTGCTGTGATGATGCCAGCATCCCTGTGGCTGTTGCCATAAGGGTGAACTGCCTTTGAGAGACTTGGCAATGAATGCATTTCTAAGTTATTTTCACCTCTATGCACAGGGTGAAAGGGGAGGGAAACTAAAATTGTTAGTTGAAAGAGTGATAAAAATGAAGCCTGGCAAACCTGTTATTGACCTTGACACCTACTTAATCCTGGTTTCTTCTCAATCACATTTACTTTTGCTTCCCTATCTGATTTTTTTCTTTTCTTTTTTTTTACACGGTGGGGTTAGGTTGGGTGGGAAAGATCACATTGAGCACTGTGGTAAGGTTGTATGGATGTGATCCATTCTTTATGTTCTGTCTATGTTTTGAGTCAATGGTTTTCACCCTCTGCTTTTTTGCAGTTACATTGCAAATCAGAAAAGGTTAGAAATCATCAATGAGGATGATGTTGAAGCTTACGTGGGACTGAAAAACCTGTGAGTATTCAGGACTTGTGTACTTAATCTCAGGACTTCTTCTTAGGTGACATTCATCGGTTAGTTCTAACATGTGTGCAATTATGTTTTCATAGGACAATTGTGGATTCAGGATTAAAATTTGTGGCTCATAAAGCATTTCTGAAAAACAGCAACTTACAGCATATGTAAGTAAAGACTGTCTTTTGCTTCCCTGGGCCCAATTTACTAAAAAATTTGTCCTCTCTGCTTATATTCCTTCTTTTCCAACTCTAACCCCACTTTAAAAAAATTAGCATAACTGTGACAGTAGCTTAGAATCATTATCCTTGACTTCTGAATATCACAGCTTTAGAGTGTTGTTAAAACAGCCTGTTTATTCCCTTTCATGAATTTCTTGGCCATTTCCATCTTGGACAGAGAAATAGGCCAAGGCAAGAATCTGATGTGAAAACTATGTCCTTGATTCTTTCCCTTGGAATCATGATATTCCCTGGAAGACATTAAACCAGTGGAATGGAAAGACACTGGCTTGGTCATGGCCTTTTCAGGGAGCTCACAGTTACTAATGCCTTGCCCCCCACAATAGATCCTCTTTTGAAATTTCATTAAAAAAAAAACTATCTGTCATGGGACGATCCAAAGGTTCAGAAAATTATTAACAATAGCAAATGCTTCTCCTGAAGTCACGTTGAAGCTTTATCAGCTGAAATAAATTGTAAATAAGTAGGGATAATGGGAGCTCTTAGGCTGCTGGCTGCTAAATCCTGTTAGATGATGGCACTTAGTAGGTGTGGTCTTTCTAAAAGGTTTCATCATTAAATAGAGAATCACCTACTTCTAAGCTCAGACTGGTATCCCCATGTCCTGATGTTTAGTGAGACCTTCTGTTGGAGGAATGTTGCCTGCATTCATTGGCCCTTTGGTGTTTTGCAAATTATTTGTAACAATACCTTATGTATCTCATGGTCACCTGCATCATCTCACTTGATTTTTCTAAGTAGGGAAAATTATTTTTATTCCCATTTCATGGACAGAAAATCAGACTGAGGAAGGTATTGGAGTTTCTCAGGTACAGAGATTGGAAGTGACAGAATTATGACTCCAGGGTTTGCTCCTGGCCATGTTCTTCCAGTAAGAGTACAGGAAATAAAATATGTGTCATCCCTAAGATTTGAGGATCAGTGTTCTGGTAACATCAGTCCTCTTTTCATTCTCCTAGAGCAGATTGCCTGGACTCTCTATGGAGCTTTGTTAATATTATGAAAAACCTTAATTTCATAAAGCCACTATGTTGACTTCATATTTTATAGGTGGCATTAATGATAAAGTCAATTTAAAAATAAAGCCTGTGGAATTAAGATAAAAAGCACTTGGCAAAAATGTGACAAAACTCCAAGGAACTTTATTAACGGGTTTCATTAAATGCTGTTTGGCACCATCTCTGCTGTCAGTTTGCCTGTACAAGTCTGATAGCTGCTTAGGCCTTGACAGCATAAACAAGAGAGAAGCTGGAGAGAAGAAAAAGGCAAAATGCTCTAATGCAGTCACTTACATGTATTAATGACCTCAGCAGTTAATTCTAGTATTTTCATTACTCCTGACTTTAGACCCTAATTGCTCAACAACCACATTTTACTGGCTGTTTTACCAAATCATTTCCCTTACTGTTGTGATTTTTGTTTAGTGGGCTATGATTAATTGTAGTGTTAGTAATAATAGACTAATTTATTTCTTTATTGTGCTTCTTATATTTTCCCTCCTTTCCTTGTTGCAAGCTATTTCTAGGAGACCAAAGCTACCTTGAGTATTTTTGGTACTCTAGGGTAGAATACTTTTAATGGCATTCTATATATAAGGCCTGGAATTTGCCTCTATCTTCCAAACAGGTGCCATCTGAAAATAGGAAACCAATGAGATAGGCATATCCTATATGATTTCATTAAAAGCCAATAATTTGGAAGCCCAGTCACTGGGCAGACTGCAGAAACTCAATTGGTATTTGTAGGCATAGTTACACAGTAAGGCTATGTTTTATGAAGAAATCACAAAATGTCCATCACTTCATTGATTTATGTCATGAAAGAGGCTCTAATCACCCAAATAAGGAATTAAATTAGGTTGTTGGCTTTTGAGAATGGTGGGGAGGGAAGAGAGAATGAAGTCAAGTGATTGCCTTTCTAGACCTTAGTTCCAACTTCTGTTTAAGATCAAAGACTTGGGGCAACTGGCTTCTTCTCCCCTGATTTCCCACAAGTAAATTTTACCCTTAACTTGAATATCAGCATCACGGTTGACAGTGAGCTGGGAAGGAAATGTGTATCAGAAGCTGTTTATTGATATCCTTGGAATATACTGATTATCTCTGCTAGTTTCTCCTTCAGTATAAAATCCTGCACGAGAGCAATGCACTTTGGGTTTAAGGAAATTCCGATTGGCTTCTTTCTCTCACTTTCACCACTCCCCTCCACCCTGCTCATATTTGCAGGCCTGGGGACTCTCCAGAGGCCTTGTGACTGGTCACTGAGTTTATTTCTTGGTGCCTTAATTCCTGCCTGGG
The DNA here is from genome assembly GCA_027563665.1 of Antrozous pallidus. Taxonomy (NCBI): domain Eukaryota; kingdom Metazoa; phylum Chordata; class Mammalia; order Chiroptera; family Vespertilionidae; genus Antrozous; species Antrozous pallidus. The sequence continues at coordinate 51,510,623 of CM050522.1, forward strand.
CCCTGAGAACCCAGAGACTGTGAGAAAAGCCAGCATTTGTGTTTTCCAGGGGCTTTGCAGAGGTGCTAATTAGCTCCTTTGCAAAGTCCTATAATCAAACAGTAAGAGGATTGTGGATTTTTTCCCCTCTCCTCCTCCTTCTTTTTGGCTTTTGGCCCCAATAATAAGCATGGTTCATAAAACTCATCTTGTTCTTTGGCGCGTAACCCAGCTCTGGGCTGTGCTGCTGGCAGCCCAATAGGGGCAGCTGCACCCTGGTGCTGGCTTGCTGGCTGACCCGGGAACCTTGGTAAATGAGTATCATTTTCTTTGCTCCTCTCTCCTGTTCTTCTTGGAAGGAAGAGCAGGTTCCCCTGTACTCCTCCTCCTCCCCCACTCCCCCAAGGATTGGGATTTCTGATGAAAATGAAAATATTTGTGTCTCAAAGACTGTGGGGAAGATAAGGCAGATTGACTTTTCAATGTATAATACTTCAATGAAAGCCATTCTTAATTCACATTCCAAAAGAAAAGATTTATGTAGGCACATTTTTTAACTTCCTGGCAGAGGATTTTTCCATGTTAGAGAGCATTCCACACTCCATGTGAAAAAAGAAGATGCATACGTAGAAGGAAGAGGGAGGGCACCCTTGTGTAGGGAGGGGATTGGGTGAGTGGAAATGTCAATATAGAATAAGGTGGGATTGGATACACACATCTTTAAATTATGAGGCACAAAAGTGTCTCTTTCTATATTCATCAACTGTCTAATATAAGAGTATACATTAACTCCTGGGTTGCAATCCCTTTCTGAAGGTGACTGGTCAAACACACCCAGATACTTAAAAAAATTTAATAAATCTTTATTGTACAGATTATTACAATGTTGCTCTTTTTTTCCTCCCATAGCTCCCTTCTCCTCCGGTACCCATCCCATCCTCTGTCCTTACCTCCCTACCACTGTCTCATCCATAGGTGTACACTTTTTGTCCAGTCTCTTCCCACACCCCCCACACCCCTTCCCGCCTGAGAATTGTTAGTCCACTCCCTTTCTATGTCCCTGATTCTATTATATTCACCAGTTTATTCTGTTCATCAGATTTTTAATTCACATGATTTTTAGATTAACTTGTTGATAGATATGTATTTGTTGTTCATAATTTTTATCTTTATCTTTTTCTTCTTCTTCCTCTTCTTAAAGAATATCTTTCAGCATTTCATATAATACTGTTTGGTATTGATGAACTCCTTTAGCTTTTTCTTATCTGCGAAGCACTTTATCTGACCTTCAAGTCTGAATGATAGCTTTGCTGGGTAGAGTAATCTTGGTTGTAGGTTCTTGTTATTCATCACTTTGAATATTTCTTGCCATTCCTGTCTGGCCTGCATAGTTTCTGTTGAGAAATCAGCTAACAATTGTATGGGTGCTCCCTTGTAGGTATAACTAATGGTTTTTTTCTTGCTGCTTTAATATTCTCTCTTTATCTTTTGCTCTTGGCATTTTAATTATGATGTGTCTTGGTGTGGTTCTCTTTGGATTCCTTTTGTTTGGGGTTCAGTGTGCTTCCTGGACTTTTAAGTCTATTTCTTTCACCTGGTGGGGGAAGTTTTCAATATCTTGCTCTCTTCCTTTTTCTGGCACCCCCATAATTCATATGTTGGTATGCTTGAGGTTGTCCCAGAGGCTCTTTACACTATCTTCAATTTTTTGGATTCTTTTTGCTTCTGGCTTTTCCAGTTGAGTGATTTTTACTTCTTTGTATTTCAAATCGTTGACTTGATTCTTGCGGTCCTCTAGTCTGCTTTTAGATCTCTGTATAATATTTTTTATTTCAGTCAGTATATGCTTAATTTGTAGTTGGTCCTTTTTCATATCCTCCAGAGTCTCACTCATATCCTCGAGGGTCTCATTCATATCCTTGAGGGTCTTGCTCATATCCTCAAGGGTCTTGTTAAGTTTATTGGCCTTTTCTAGGAGCCTCTTGAAAAACCTTATAACCATGGTTTTGAACTCTATGTCCAGTCATTTTTTTCCCCTTCATTTCTTTCACATGTGATCTGTTACCTTGTCTTTGCATTTTGGCTGCTTTCCTGAGTTGGTCCAGTAGGTTTGTGTGGTAGGTGTCCTTTAGGGGACAGTGACTCAGCCTCTCCAGTTACCCGAGATGGATACTCTTGGTACACCCCTTTATGGAAGCACTGTCTTGTAGTTAAGCCTAGATTGTTGCTGGTATCACTGGAAGGGGTTGACCTCCAGGCCAGTTGGCTGTGAGGATCAGCTGTGTTTATGCTGGGAGAGCATCTGTGCTCAGCCTGGATGGAGCAGAGTCTCTGGGCTGAGCAGGCAGCCTTGGTTTCCGGTCAGCCCTGCCTTAAATGGCTCTCGGGTCTCCGTGCCTTGCTGCATGCTGAGAGAAAGCTGCTGGACTGTCCAGTTTCTCCCCAAATGAGTTTGGACACCCAAAGACTCACCCAGAATGCGAAAACAAAGCAGTCCTGCGGTTTGTTTGTTTTTCCCCGCCGAATGATAGAGCCAGCCACAAGCCCTTCCTGAGATTTCACGCACCTCTGCAGCGCCCAAGTTTCAGCGTGCTTCCTCCTTACTGTCTGGTTTCGCCTCATTGAGTCTGGGTTCCCCGAGACTCGCCCGGAATTGGGAGTTAGTGCAGTGGGACGCCTTTGTCTCTTTCCCAGTTTTAGAAAACCAGCTGGGTTTGCAGCCCTTCCTACTCACGTGCAGCCCCGAATCACTACGTGTGTATTCGCAACTCTGTTCTCCACAGCTCCTCTGAGTCACAGTGTCCTTTTATGTTTCTTTCTATTTGTGGAATGTCCACTCAGCCAGCTTTCTGCTGGTTCTGGATACTGTCCGTTCTGTCCCTTAGTTGTAGTTTCGAAATTGTTGTACAGGGCAGCAGTATGGGTGTTTACCTATGTGGTTCCTCACCCACAACCAGATACTTTTTAAAAAATATATATTTTATTGATTTTTTACAGAGAGGAAGGGAGAGGGATAGAAAGTCAGAAACATCCATGAGAGAGAAACATCGATCAGCTGCCTCTTGCACTCTCCCTACTGGGATTGTGCCCGCAGCCAAGGTACATGCCCTTGACCGGAATCGAACCTGGGACCTTCTAGTCTGCAGGCCGATGCTCTATCCACTGAGCCAACCAGATACTTTTAACTTATGATTTTGTTATGCTGTTTGGCCAGCCTTAGGTCAGGGTCTGTCACCCTCAGATCCCCCATTCTTATCTGACTCTCACTCACTCTCTTGAGCTGGAAACAGATAGTGAAGGGCTCATTGCAATTTATTGAGGTGTAGGCTGTTTTTGTAAAAGTTGGTGTTTATTTTATATTCATATTTCTTACTAAACACATGTCTAGAGGCCACTTTTTAAGTAAATTTAACTAGTAAACAAATTCACAGAGGGAGTCAGCTGTCAGGATTATGGCTTAGAATTTCCCAAATCAAGATCTCATAGCATTGATCATTGGAAACTGAAACTCCTGCCCATTGAAAAGACCACATGTTTGGAACATGTAGGTAAATTCAGTATTATTTTTTCCATAACAAATATGACATCTTTGCTTTGATTGGTCCAAATCTGAAATGACATGTCGTTAGAGTAGTTCAAGAAAAATTCTGACATACTCCTTATAATCTTCTGTTGTTCTCTTCATGGCATTATCTGGTTATTAGAAATCCTATAGAAATGATCTCAGCTGAGTTTTTAGTCAATAGCTGTTTTCTTTCCTATGAGGAGGTGTTAAATCCAGTTCATATCCAGGGTTCTGTATGTCACATGACTTCAAACTATTCACGACACTCTTTCATTTTAAAGCATCTTTTCTCTCTGGTGAACTTATGGTTTTAAATTAAATTAATTTAATCTTTCTATTAGTTGTTCAAAAGGTCAGAAATCTCTAGGAGGTATATAACTTGGCTCTGAATCAGCATATGAAAAATAAACTTTTGTGTAAAAAAGAGACTTACTATAGACAATGGGAAAATTATGCTCCACTCCCCTCCCCCATTGGCAAAAGTTATAGGTAGGAGAAGCAGGAAAAACTAAACCATCACTTTTGGTAAAAGAAAGAGATGATTGGGTTTAAGAAATGCATGGACCATGATCAAATAAATTATATTGTGAAAAAAATCTCAATTTGAATACTTTATTTCTGAAATATATCATTTTAGATTCACATATAATCTTTTTTATTCCTTTCAGCAATTTTACTCGAAATAAACTGACAAGTTTGTCTAGGAAACATTTCCGTCACCTTGACTTGTCTGAGCTGTAAGTAATGATTTTGTGTTTGGGGAAAATTTTTTCAAGGAAAAGGGCAATTAAGTATTATTTTTAAATGAGTGATGCTGCAGATCTATTTTTATGTCATAATTCATGAAAAACGATTTCTCAAGTTTTGGTTACTTGTTGTTGTGTGTTTTTTTTTTCCTTAAGAAGACAGGATTGAGTAATAAAAATTAGAAACCACAATAGTAATATATTGTTTATGATGAGTTTAAATGATTTATTTTGTAATGGAGGGGAAAATATTTAAATGTTTGGATAACTAATAGCCAGAATTTCAAAGTGCGTTCAATTTTTGTGTTATCACCATGAAGCAGATGTAAACTCTTGACATTCCTATAGTTGAGGTGCCCAAAGAACCCTGCAGCAGAGATTCTGTGTAGCAAAGGTGGGCTAAAATGGACAAGGCCTTTGAATACCAGCAAAGCTTTTGCTCAAACTGTATGTGGCCTGAGATCTAGGGTCTACCCCATTCACAATGAAATTGGGCAAATTAGAAAATGTCCCTAATGGAGTGACAACAAGCTAATTGGTAGTAATAAGGGTTACATGATGGAAGTCTTAGTGATTGGCAATTATTTTGAATAAACTGAATTCAGGTAGTTGAAGTACTAGATTTCCAGTACAAGAGTAGACAAATTAAAATCTTAAGGAAGATTCACGAAATAGAGTAAGATACTCTATACAAATTTTAAGCATCACTGCAGAAAATTTTCTTGCTTGGTTAAAAATTAGAGTTCTGATTCCAAATTCACATGTTTCAATATTCTCCCTTCAACATATTTAATGAATTAATTCAACAAATGTTAATTGTGTGCCTGTTACAAATCAAAGTAACATGGGAGTAGGCCATGGCGATAGAAGATCTCTGTGGTCCAGGATTCTGCTATGTGGTGGGAAAGGTAGAAGTCTAACATGCACATGTGATGATAACCACTGCAAAAGGAGTTTGCACAGTGAGCTAAGGGAAGAAGCCAGTTGTTCATTGGCATTTTGTGGTCATCGGAATGTTATTATATGTATAACTGAAGAACCCCTGCCTTCTTTATCTCATCTGATGATTCAACCAGACTTTCTTTTTAGAATGATTCTTTAATTTTTCTTGTACTCAGACTGCCAGGAAATAGTTTGAATTGGTGGGGCTTAAATATTGTGGATCTCTTCTGCATTGTATTCCATACCCAGTCGCATCGAGTCTTATTTTGGCGTTGGAGGGATTCTTGGAGGCCATCAAGCAGACACAAATTAAAGAGTCTGCCACGACCACATTTCCCCAAAGAAATTCCCAGGAAAGTCTCCAGGGATCCCTGAGATTCTTAGAACCCGACCAGAAAACCACAGGAGTAAATGATGCTGCAAAGCCCAGGTCCGGTCCACACAGGAATCTTAAGTATTGTGGTTAATTCCAGGCAGAGCCTATGTAACGATTTTAAATGGCCTCATTTAAAGGCTCATTACCATAAATGGAATCCATCTTAAATAGGCCACTGAGTATTATAAATAAGCATTTAAAGATTTTTTTTCTTGTGGTTTATATTTTGCTCTTGACTATTTCCTCCTTCACCAGTCGAAGGCCACAAGAGTCCAGGCAGCACGGCTGAATGGTGGCTTTCTCTCAGCAGACCTTCTCACAGTGGGATAAGAGGCTCAATCTGGAGCTTATTGCCCTTGCTTTCTGAACTCGTGTTTGTGTCTGTGTGTGTGTGTGTGTGTGTGTGTGTGTGTGTGTGTGTGTGTGTAGCCATGTGAGCATCTGTGCACATGCATGCCAGAGGTCCAAGAGCTCCCTTGCAGATTCTGTCTCTCTCACATTCACTTCACCTTTCTTTCATCAATCAAACTAACTGTAGTTGCAGAAAGCTGTGAGCAGCACCTGATTAGCTCTGACACTTCAGTCCGAGCATTGGATTTACAGTCTCATGTTAAATGAAGATGACACTTTTCTGCCCCCCACTGAAGTTTGAGCTTATTAAATAACACTTCCATCTCCAGTCTGATCAGAAATAAGTATGTTAGTATTTCTGAAAACTTACTGTTGGCATCTTCACTTAAGATCTTATTAATAACTGTATGATAATAGAGATAAGTTTGTTACAGCACCTTATTTTATGAGACACTCTTTTTTTCTACATTACAGCTATTTCTGTCCTTATCTTGTTTCCCTATTATTCTGAAAGGTCTTATATTACTTTGCATCTTATAGCCTTTACAGTGGTGTTTGCACACAGCAGAAGCTCAGTAAGCATTAGATAAATTAAGGAATAATAAGTAGTTATGTTTTAAAGATGAGTATAACTTTCAAAGATGGCTGGCTAGAAAGAATTCATAATTTTTTAGTGCTTCAGGAACATGAATGTAGTTAAAATTAAAAAAGAGAAGCCTGACCGAGTTTCATTTTTGTTTCATGTAGGATCTTGGTGGGCAATCCATTTGCATGCTCCTGTGATATTATGTGGATCAAGACTCTTCAGGAGACCAAATCCAGTCCAGAAACTCAGGATTTGTACTGCCTAAATGAAAGCAGCAAGAATATTCCCTTGGCGAACCTGCAGATTCCCAATTGTGGTAATTCACTTTTAAGTCAATGAGTTCTAGTTGCTATTAATTATTCTAATTGCCTTGGTGTGGTAGAGAGTCTGGAAAGATTACCACTACACAGATTTTATATAGTATGCTATTATGTCTCCAGTAAGTTGGGCAACATTTGTGTGCAGTATGGAGAAATCATTTGGGAGCAACTTTGCTGAACATTTTTTGCAAGTAGAATATTATTTTTGAATGAATGACTTTAAAGTGTACAGAGAAAAAAAGCACACACTTTATTCCTTTGTTTCTATGTTCATTCGTCTCTCCATATATCCATCCATCCATCCAAAAAGTATCTGCTAAGAATGTAGTACTCTATTGGCCACATATATACTTGGTTGGCCCTCAGAACATGTAGAGGGAAGGATTTCAAGGTGATAAAGTATCTTGGAGGCATAAGAAAATGCAATTCAATTCAGATGCCAGATGTCTATGTCTCTTGGTGGCGCTCCTCAGATTTTCCCTTAGAAGTGCTTTATACCAGGTCTAAGTTCAAAATCTCTTCCTTTACGCTTGTCCCCACTCCTCTCCTCAGCATTTGTACCTCCAGAACTTAAAATGGCATGTGATGAAATCACAGCTCTCTGTGAGGACTAGTGTGTTTATAGGGAAGTAGAATCCAAGGGTGCCTGTGAGGATTTTACCGCTTCTGGGACATACGTCTACAATACTCACATGCTCATATTATTCCTTTGTTGAAATTTTAATCAGTTAGTCAACCAGTTAAATCAGTTCACAATGATAGTTGATCTTCTGGTCTAGTGGTGATTCAGCAGAAAGTCAGGTAGCATCGGTTCCCCACTGCCTTGAAGAATCTTCATGTTGACCATAAATAACTGGTTCTCTGTTCTCAGAGGACCCTATTGTTTAGGGTCAGTTTTCATTTAAGGAAAATATAGCTGCTGCTTATTTTTAATGAGAATGTAATGAAAGGAAAGATAAATGTTCATTTCTGACCCTGAAGGAGCTTAGACTATAGCAGTTACCCTTCATATACATACATATATATATATATATATATATATATATATATATATATATATATGTGTGTGTGTGTGTGTGTGTGTGTGTGTGTGTGTATGTGTGTATATATATATATATAGTAATAACTAGAGATATTTGGTTTTAGAATGGGGGAATCAGACTTGGTTTCCTTGCCAACTTCCCTCAGCTTTCTTTGCTAGTCAAGGGTGAAAACAACAAACACTTTTAATATATATCTTTTCCTAATAAGAAGGTAACTGCTTTCTGTTCTGGCCTAAATTTGTGCCACTGAGAGAAATTGCCTAGAGGGACAAGAAATGCGATGTTGAGTCACCTGGCCTCTTGGCCAGTTCCCAAATCCCCATGACCGTTGTGACCACATCAGTTCAGCAACCACTGAGAGGGAAAAAGAGAAAGCATCTAACTCCTGCTCTGATTTCACAAACTGCATTTAATAGATGTCTGTTTTGCTCTCACCTGAAGCCATTCTATTTCTTTGATTTTAATTTTCAGCCACGTTGTCTAGACAGCATTCTGATAATGCACTCACTGTATGTGTTGTTGATGGACTATTGTGATTGCGGGAGGGATACCAGAGCAATTACCTGGTCCTTATTTTTTCCTGATCAATTTGTCAATTTTCAATAATTTTTATATGATTTCTACAATTAGTCAATGCATTGTGTGTATGAGAGTGAAACGTTGAATCCACATCAGAGAGCATGTGCTTGCTTGGTTGAGTAGGATCTGTTTATTATATTCATGGTAACATTCACAATTAATTTCACTGTCACCAATGCTTTTCAAAGAGCAACATTATAAAAGGAGAATTGACAGACTTTTTTTCTACCACTTTCATATTCTTATATTTTATTTTTCTGTTATTTTCTTTATTTCAAGTATTTTTTACTTATTTATAATTGTACAAATCATGTTGCTACATTTTGTTGTAAGAACAACTTCCTATATTATACATAAAGCTTGTCTTTTTCTTGTTTGTGACCATTTCAGGTTGTTAGTCATAGATCTAGCATATTCTTTTAAATCATTGCTTGGTATTTGTGGAAGTAATCACATTAAATTTTCCATACTGATGGAGATTATCTTCCAGTTTTTCACTGCTACAAAAATGTTTCAATAAGCATATGGACAGATGCAAAGGTTTTTCTAGAGAACATAGTAGGAACCATAATTTTTGGGTTCATGTGGTTTGCACTTTGAAAGTACGGGAAGGAGCGGGGAAGGAGGAGAGATCAACCAAAGGACTTGGATGCATGAATATAAGTCTAACCAATGGACATGAACATCAGGGGGGTGAAGGCATGAGTGGGGGGAGTGTTGGCAGGGTTAATAGAGGGATAAGGACACATATGTAATACCTTAATCAATAAAGAAATTGTGAAAAAAATAAAGAGAAAATAACAATAAAAAATGGTTGTACTGATATATAGTCACCCCCCAAAATATATGTTGATATTAGCAAATGTATTCTTTGTCTCTCTAAAAATATATGGTATGTAATTGCTTTTTAGTTTGCATTTTGCTGATTGCTATTGAGTATCTTGTGAACATTGTGTTTACTCTTCAGTGAACTACCTATTTATATCCTTTGTCTAGTTTTCCTTTTTTTTCTTTTTCTTCCATTGGTAGTGTTCTTTTTTCCTTAATTCTTTGAATATTATAAATTATGTTTATGATTTTGTAAATTTATAATGATAAGATATTTACCATACATATCTAAATGTATTTCTCTAAGTATCTAGAGACAACCCTTCATAAGACATCTTACTTCTCTTCTTTCTCCCATCTCTCAAATTATTTTCATCTGGGATTTTATTTTAGATTTTCTTCCAAATTTTTATTTATTGATTTGAGAAAAAGAGACAAAGAGAGAGAGACATCAACATCAATTTGTTCTTACACTTATTTATGCATTCATTGGTGCCCTGGCCTGGGATCGAACCCACAACCTTGGCATAACAGGAGGATGCACTAACCAACTGAACTATCTGGCCAGGGCATTAATTTTTTTAAGATTTACTATTTTTTGTGTACAACTGATCTTTGTATCTTACTACTTCCTCTTGAAGTGGTTTTTCATTTTGCTGGAATATACTAGTATTTTCTAATAATTTTTTCAGAAAAATTTAAAAAATAAAATCATCACATTCTTGCTTGGTGGAAAATCAGCCTGTATTTTTTTCTTCCCAGTAGTGTCGACTGAGTATAAAGTTCTAGACTCAAAATAGCTTCTTAGGGTTTTAGAGGTTTTCCTTTTATTCCAGTGTTGCTGATGAGATGCTTGATGCCAATCTGATGCTTATTTCTTGATAAATAACCTCTGCTTTTCCATTTTCTTCTGAAGCTTTTAAGAGTTACTCCTAATCCATGTTATTCTTAAATTTTAGAACAATGAAATTAGGTATGTTTGTGTTTAAGAATTTATTCTGTTCAATATACAGCATACCCTTTCAGTACAAGTGTTCCTGTCTTTAATTCTGGAAGAATTTTCTAATTTATTTAGATGAATGTTTCTACTTCTGGCTCCTCCCTTCATACCTCTCAATCTTTCTGTAATACTTTCCATCTGCTTGTCTTTTGTGCTTCATTGTGGGAAAATTGGTTTCCTCACTACTTTACCCTTCAGCTATTTCTTCAGCTACTGAATTTTTCTCTTCCAACTGTCAGTTTTTAATTTCTGCAATTTCTAGTGATTGGTTATTATGATTGAAACACCCTTTTTCCACATTGGAGCTCACCATATCTCTACCGTGCCACAGCTCCTAGCATGACTGATTTTCTCCTGGCAAGTTCTCACACTCATTGCTTCTACTTGGAAGTGGCTACAGCTGTTGTTGGATTCTGTGTCTGTGGTGAGGAGGTAGTGATGGGATGTGAAAAGTTTATTTCTTCTGGTGTTGCCTAATGACCCTGTGGCTTGGCCTCCCTGGGCCTCTGCTCTGTCCTGCAGTTCACCCCTTCAGTCTTGGGTCGGCCAAGAGCCTCCCTGTTTCATCTAACACATATTATGTATTCAGTTAGAGCTGTACTGTTTTTGTTTAATCCTATTTCTCTTTCTCTGTCCAGAGGTTTCTCATAGTTTCTTATCCATCAGTAGTATGCTTTTCTGCCTTTACTTTTTTTTTTTTGGACTAATTTCTAGAAATTTGAGATGGAAGGCAGATACTTCAAACTGGGGCTTAGTTCACATGTATTAATTTTCTTCACCATAGCTTCCCAACTTTGGTTCTTTTTCAAGTTAGATTGAGCAGCAAATTACACTAGACTTTTTTGGATTTAAATTCTGTCTCTGAAATTCCATGTTCAGGAATTCAGATGATATGCTAATATCTTTAAGTTAGATCTTGTTTGCAACATCGATTCTTGCTCAGAGGCTTTTCTTTTGGGTCCCACCTTTTTCAAGCTTTTAAAACATATCTGTTGTGTTTAATTAAGTTACAGTATGCTAAATCCATCTTATTTCCACTTCTTTTGATCCAACTTTTGTCAAGAGTAACTCCTAAGAGTATGGACTTATATGTTTTATTGTTGTAAAGCAAAAATTTGCCAATAACTATGGCCATTGAATTTAGTTAGCAACTACTAATATTTAATTTCAATAACAAAGAGCTATTGGCAATTCATTCTTTATAAGGTAGGTTTTCTTTAAAAATTTCCCCTTTATTAAGGAGTACAAGTTGCCAGTTATAAAAAGTCACAGGGATGTGAAGTAGAGCATAGGGAATACAGTTGATAATATTCTAATAACTATGTATGGGGTCAGATGAATACTAGATGTATCAGGGTGATCACTTTGTAAGGTATATATAAATGGATAATCATGATATTATCCACCTGACAGTAATATAATACTGAATGTGAACTGTGATTAAAAACAAAATTAAAAAAAATCTTCCCATTCTAGTACTTTATCATGTCAGCATTATATTGTGAACAAATTGTCAATGTTTTATATGCAAACATGAATCCCCAGACTGCTTAATGTATGCCTTGAACATAAAAGGGATTTGACTAATGTTTGCTGAATTGATAAATAATAATTGCATGAACATATTATATTAATGCTCAGATTGGACTGAAATTTTAATATAATGGTGCAGATATTTCAGTTTAGTAAAAAGAACCTAAACATATATTTTTCTAGCCAAATTATACTGTATGTTTTAGTTATCTTTGAAATTTTTGTTGTTCTTGCATTTTAAACTTTATTTAATTCTGAATTGTGTGTATTACTTTAAATTTTCAATTACAGTTTGTGTTCAATCCTTTTTTATATTACTTTCAGGTGTACAGCACAGTAGACATTCATAAATGTTACAAATCATCGTTGCTTCCAAAAGGATCTTGTTTCTTCTTTTTCCTTCCTCCCTTAGTGATTAAGGGAGCTTAGCAGGTGGGGCTGGGAAGTTTGTGCAGTTCCCACTAGCAGCACAGTCAACATGGCTCACAATATTTTTCTAACAGCCCCCTCTTGCCGTGAATTATGGTAAATTTATTCATGCTGTGAAACACATTGAGGTCTGTTTCTCCACAAGGTTCTTTATAACCGTTAGAAAAACTTTATTGACTCCAAGGCAATAAAATATATTCGTATAAAATTTCCACATTATTTAGAAAAAAAGAGGTGCTGTGAGCTTTGGTTCTGAAGACAGAAACTGAGTCACACAGGTGCTAATGAAGGGAAGTTATTTATCATTCCACAAAAATGTCCCTGCTACTTCTTTTCATATTTTTCAGTGAAATTATTCATCACACAGCATAGTCTAAATGTCTGTACTCAGTTTGATCTTCAGTTAGTTTCCAAAAAGACTTTCACTTTAATTGTTTTATACTATAATTATAATTCAACTCTCTGGAAGAGAGTTTCTTCAGGGAGTTTTAGTAGTGAATGAAATGCTCTGTTTTAACTGGATGGCAAATATATTTAAGAAAGTCTGTATTCCTCTGGGTCAGATCAAAACAATCCTTCAATGCATTTAACTAGTTAGCATATCCAACAGTGAACATAAGGTAATTCAGGTGATGGTTGAAGGACTGTGCAGTTACTATATAAAACATCATTAATGGTCTCATGGATTGAAATCAGTCCTGCCTTTGGTTCCCTTATTATTTATACTGACAATTTCAATTTTCCACATTTCCAACCTTCAAACTTTTAGTGTATAAATTCTTAAGACACATAAACAAAATACTGTTTATAATGGGAAAGGTTAGTTCACGGGTATCTGGGAGGAGAGGCCAAGTGAATTGATTTAATGATTTATTTTTAAGATTTTATTTTTGTTTCCACCATACTTTGTAGTTTAGGTTTGTTTAGAATACTCCTACACACTCATTCTAGTGTTTGTTTTGAACCAGAAAAATAGATTGATAGTAATTTTACTTGTTAGTATTTATAGAGATTAAAAGGAAATGCTATATTAATAGTCTATGAAAGTTAGTATAAAACATTCTTTTCTTAGTCTCTTAGCTGTGTTGATTTTATTTGAAAAACATATAGCTTACTGATTTTTATTAGAGATTGGTTTTATCTACTAAAATTAAGCAATCAATACAATGAATTATTGCATCTTTTTTTAGAATGGCAAATGAAGTTTTTTTTCTAACATATCAGTCACTGTACAGATTTTTTGTGTTTAGAAGATCTGTGTCGCTGTCACAGTCATGACACACCTCACATAAGCACAGAAGTACAATTTCTGATTTGAGCTTGGACAGTCCCTCTGCTGATTTCTGCATTTCTGTAACCAGGTATAAAGGAACCTCTTCAGAATAGGTCAGGTTCATTCAGGCTTCATTTTCGGTAGTGAAAGATTCATGTTTAGGAGACAAAGAAAGTAGAAGACATTACGAGAAGGTAGAAAGAGAGAAAACAGAACAGATAAAATCATAATTTACTTGAATACTTTTATACACATGGAGTGATGACCCAGCATGAAATGAACAGAGCTCAGGATCACTAAAATGAGATTAAAAAAAAGAAAAGAAAAACACAATCCAGACTTATGGGTGAGCGTTGAAAAATAAAACCCCAAAATGTTAATAATCCTAATGATTTAAGATTAGTTTTCTTCAATTATTAGAAAGTGAGAAAATTTGATTGTTAGTCAAAGGACCTATAATGTCAACCCTCAAGAAGTGTTCACTGATGGAAGGGGTCAAAGGCATGGAGAGCCCATCATGTGAAGAAGGCATCCAGTCTATATATTGGTTGAGGCCATGGACAGACAGAATTGGGTCAGGGCCAGCTCCCACTTATACTGTTTACTTGTAATTCTTCTTTAAAAAATGTTTTTTTAAATTAATTTTAGAGAGGAAGGAAAAAGGATAGAGAGACAGAAACATCAGTGCTGAGAAAGAACTAATAATTGGCTGCCTCCTTACACCCCACAATGGGATCTAGCCCGCAACCTGGGCATGCACCGCCCTGACTGGGAATCAAACTGAGATCTCCTGGTTGACGCTCAACCACAGAGCCACACTAGCCTGGGCTTGTGATGCTTCTTAAGCTTTAATTTCTTTATCTTAAATAAGGATACTAATGATGCTTTCTTTGTAGAGTTTTAAGGTTTACAAATAAGATAATATGGAAGATAGATGAGGTCTAGCATGCACTAGGTACTGTATAAATATTAGCTATTAATGTTATAATCACTATGAATATTTAGCTTCAAATATAGTTCATATTTGAACTTAAATATGTGTATATGTTATATTTTTACAAATTACTTCAAATAAAAATAAAGCCATGACAAGATATCATAGTGAAATGATATATACTCAGATAAGCTTGGCAAATATAAGATCAATGAAAGTTAAATGGTTTCTTTAGAACAGGGCTTCTCTGAGCTTTTAAAATGGAGGTGGGTGGGTGGGAAGAGATCAACCAAAGAACTTGTATGCATATATGCATAACCCATGGACACAGACAATAGGGTGGTGAAGGCCTGGGGCGATGGGTAGGAATGGACTAGAAGGGGGAAAAAAGGAGACATGTAATACTTTCAGTAATAACATTAAAAAAAATAAAATGGTAATGTGCTTAGTGAACAGAGTTATGAATTTTATATAACTTAAAAAAATATTGCAAGTTTTGTTTGTTTGTTTGTTTTTAACCATAGAGCATCTCAAAGAATTAGATTGTCAAAGAACACACTACATACTTTGGGAAAAGTTTGGTGGATTAGGTGATTACTCGGACCACTGTTGGTTTAAGAATAATAGTTGTAGAAACAGAAGCTTAGTGAACAACATTGTTTAAACTCTTGCTACTCAAAGTGTGGTCTGTGGAACAGAGAGTTTGTTAAAAATGTGGATTCTTGGGCCCCAACCCAGACCTACTGGAAAAAAAGCAACATTTTAAACAAGATCTGCTGGTGATTCATGTGCCCATGAAAGCTCTGGTCTAAAGAAAGTCAGCCGTTTTGCTAGATGGTTTATGATTTTCTGCTGAGGTGTACCAGCTGGTATGTTTTTCCTGAACACATCCGGGTCAAGAGACACTGACACAGAGGTGTCTGTCTACCTGGGCAGATGACCATCTCTTATCTCCAGTGAGGTTTCTCAGAGTGCAAAGGACGACATCCCTGAAGCTCAAATCAGGATCTCATTATGGTAGTGCTAGAAGCTGTTGGAAGGATTGCTGAGCTTTGCTCTGTTCTTGTGCCGATTTCAAATCTTATTAAGCCAGGAAGTAGTGCCTGGCAAATGGTTTATCCTGCCTTGGCTATTCATGCTTCCCAATTCATTTTTATTGTGCTAATTAAACCTCAAGTGATATTTCAAGTACAGATTGTTTTTTCCATTATTAACTCTTTGGCCAGCATATTAATGCTGTAGAATTAACGTGAGTCAGATACTTACTCATTTGTGTAAGACTTTACATTTGAAAGATCTAGACTGGGCCAATTTTGCACAGATTCCCTTGGAAACTGCTATGACAGGGTGATACAATTTCTCTATAAATAAAGGAGACTCACTCTTCCTTCACAAGTAGACATGTAATTATTTTTTTAATGAATCAAATTCTTAGATCATGGATATGTATTGGATTTTATGGTCTGTGCTAAAATGGATATATGCAGTATGGGAGATAGTGTAGTGTAGTTGTGAAGATGCTGTGTTTTGGTTTCAAATCCCAGGACAAACATACTTGGGCAACTTGAGAAAATGTATTTGACTTTTTCAAACTTCATAGTCTGCATTAATTAAATAAGGGCAAAATAACTAAGATTGGTTGTAAGGATTAAATAAAACAAAAACTTAAAATATTAGAGAAGAATGTATGATTTAGTGAATGCTTATATAAATGCTATTATTATTACTGTAACTAAACAAATATTTTTAAAACTGTTAGTTATATAACCTTAGGCTTGAAGAAAAAAAAACTATAACAGATTTTATAGTGGAAATTAAGATTATGGCACAGGATTCTCTACTGAGAAACTCTTTATTTTTACCCTTTTCTGCTCAGAATTTATAAAGTATGAGACACATTTATAAAAGGTAGGGAATTCATCCCGTAGGTTTGTATTTGAGGTACCAAGAGGGGTGTCTCTGAGTTCCATCGGTGTTTTCTGACTGTGAAGAAGGTCAGACCTTAAAAACAAGCACCATGGCGGCCCTGGCTCCATGGCCCCTCCAGCATCAGCAGATAAATTTATAAGTACAAAGAAGATGGCAGAAGAGTCAATAAAGCACATAAATTAATTGCAAGCTAGAAAGCAGCTGGATGAGTAGTAACTGACTTAAAGGCTGAGAGTGCTGTTTACCAGATAGGCAATGGGGAAAGGCAAGAGGAAGCTTGGTTTATGTTGCAGAACTACTACAAGGCTCAAGAAGTGACAGCACAGGCAATGCCAAATACAGGGCATTGGTTGAAAGTCTATTCAGAAGCAGTTAATCCCATTTTTGTTTCATACGTCCTAGGTGCCTGCACCTCTTCTTCTTCAGCAGGTTTATTCTCTAAAAGAGCATAAAATGCAGGACACGAGAATCTCTACATAAAGTTGAGGCTATGAAAACCATAAGAAAATGATGGATTTACATACTGAATATCGATATTTTCACCTTCTTCCTTTCCCAAGGAGGACAGGGAAAGAACATTATTTGAATAATTTGACCAGTCTTTTCCCAAAATGATTTCATAATATTGACATCAGAGAGCACCCAGTAGGAGGCTAATAATATTTTCCTACATGAAGCCAACAGTGCAATGCTTCCAATACCTCATTCTTATGGATGTATGAATGGCCAAGGATCACCAACTGTTTGAGAAAATCTTATAATATAAAAGATACACACAACATGATCAAAGAGAGAAAGGAAGAAAAAGTTACAAGAAAAAAGTTGGTAACAGAGAGAAAACAATTAAAGAGAAATGATCATTAATATCTCACAGAGATCAGAAGAGACATTGCACCTATAAAAGAAAAATGAGATGCTATAAAAATAGAACACTATTCAGGATCAAAAGAATGAGCATAAATACATGGGACAGAGGAATGAAAACCTCAGAAGCAGGTTGAAAAGGTAAATCTGAAGAAATCTCCATGTAAATAGAACAAGTATATGAAAATATGGAACATAGGAAAAAAAGGATGAAAAAATTTAATGGGATATCTAGAAGTTTCAACATCCAAGTTAGGAGATCTCAGTGGTGAGAAAGCATTGCATCACAGTTGAGTTGGCATCTTTATTTTCCTTTCCTAATGGTACATATGACAGTGTTTTAGCCTATAATCAGTGCTGACTTAAATTTGATAAAATGTAACTATTACATATGATGGTTCAGTTGTTTGTAGCATTTATATTTTTATAATAAACTTTACATCTACACAGCCTAACTTTACAGCACATATAAGGGCATAAAGACAGAGTATGTTGAATGTCCTAGGGACATATGGGGAGGGCTGGCCTTCTGTGTGAAAATGAATCTTGTCTTCCACAGCGAGAGGTCAGTAGATAAGGTTAACACAGGGAAATCAAGAAATAGCAATACAGGCATGGTATTTATCAACATAGAGATCAATTTCAGAAAAGAAACTTTACGTGATGAAATGAGTGCCTATGGGGAATAGGAAATAGTGCCACATGGGTGAGGTGAGACTACTGCTTATCACAAAGTAGACTGGATGTTTTATATAACAAGTTTTGTAGAATTATAACTCTTCAAACTATGTGTCTATATATTTTGATTTTAAAAATATATATAGACTTTAAAAAGTCACTTACATTATACTACTGACTTCAAAGAGATTTTTCACTAAGTAAGCCCTTTTCTTCTATCTTGCCTTGACAACTTCTTAATGAATTGGAAAGCTTAATTGTCATGGAAGTTATCACCAAATATTAGAACAATAAGAAGTTAGAGCTTGATCTTCTAAATGAACAGCTGAATTTTATTTTTATAGAAATTTAAAGAAAATATGTGGATAGAGGAAATGACTCACCCAAGGCCACACAGTATGATTCAGATTCAGGGTCTCGGGCTCCTGACTCCTGACTGAGAATTCATTCCTGTTAACTGCACTGCCTCTTGATCACTCATATTTGCTTCATTGTCCTGTATAACTCAGAGGATTAGGGGCCTTTTGAAACCCCATGAAAGACACAACATTGCTCTCTATGAATGCTGATAGGAAGGAAAAGTTCTGAAGAAGTCACACCAATCCCTGCAAGCCAGAACTTGTCGGGAAGTCCTCTGCTACTGGTGGGAATACCATGAGACATGCTGCATAAATTTTATTTCAGTCTGGGGTTAGTAATAAAGAATAATGGCTTTGTCATTAAGGACTGCATCATAAGGGAAGGGTGTATACATAGCATTGTGAAGCTCAGATGGGTCACAGAATGCTAGGTGGGTGGGTTAATTGCAATGTAACAGCCATTGAAGATGAATTGCCTTTTCTGACCTGTAGGTTACTCCTGAGTTAATCATGTGTCATAGTTCTGTGGGACACAGCTGTTGGGGTGAATGCAGTCCCAAGCAGAGTTTCTGGTACCAAGCAAGGGACTAGAATGACTGGCAGGATCTGATATACTATTACACTCTCTGGGACCTGTCTTCATGTGAAAAATACTGTGATTCCTATATGGTTAAAAGCAATGTAAACACCTATAGGTGTGATTATTTAATGAAGTGACAGCAGCAACAATTAATGAAAGCTAGCATTTGAAATGTAAAAGTATTAAAATGATGCTCTCCTGAAATATTGAAAAATGTTTATAAGGTTCAAAATTTCATCAGATAAAGAGTTCTTTCTCTGTGTTTTTCTACAAAAGAACTTTTCATTGGAATAAGGATCCATTTAACTTTTTTCATCATATCATAAATAGAATCACCAGTTTTACTCATCATGTTTATGACTTATATAGCTTTGAAACATGCTTTGAAATTACATTTCCTTTCCATAGTTTGATTCTCTTTCAAAATTGAGGGCTGGTAGTAGGTTTTTATAAATTACTTAATGCAAAAAAATGGATTTATACAAAATGTAGATGCCTTTCACTCTTTTGTTCTTGACTATAAGTAAGTGGAGGGAGCCTGTCCAGTGTGGCCCAGTAGTTGAGTATTTTTCTTTGAACCAGGTGGTCAAGGTTCAATTCCTAGTTAGAACACATACAGGGGTTACAGGTTTGATCCCCTGTAGGGGGCATGCAGGAGGCAGCTGATCAATGATTCTTTCTCATCATTGATGTTTCTATTTCTCTCTTCCTCTCTGAAATCAATAAAAATGTATTTTTAAAAAGTAGAGGGAGGGAGATAGATGGTCACCATCTAAGGTGGTCCCCAGATATATGCCTGTTTATGTGGGGAAAAAAACTAGATTAGTAACTGTAGAACAGAAAAAGAAGTAGAAGACATAGTTTATAAACTAGTGTTGTTTTTTTTTAAATAAAGTTACTCTGCAATATTATTTTTAAGAAATGACTGCAATTTGCTTTCTAATCTTATTACTGCACATTTTTTGGTTCACATTAAATCTGTAAAACTTATTGACCTGGCTCTTTTTCAGATCAATATATCTGTCTCAGGAAGTAAATAATCATTAATTTTAAAGTAAAAGAGTTTTCAATTTATTGCTGTGTTTTTAGTCATGTATTTAGTTGTACATATCTCCGTTTACTTCTCTTATTGCACAGGTTTGCCATTAGCAAATTTGGCTGCGCCTAACCTCACTGTGGAGGAAGGGAAGTCTATCACATTATCTTGCAGTGTTGAGGGCGATCCAGTTCCGAGTTTGTACTGGGATGTTGGTAATCTGGTTTCCAAACATATGGTAAGACTTGTCTTTGACTCTGTGTTCATAGATAGACGAGAGTACCTCAGAACTTGAGGGTTTATTAACCTAGTGATGATCATTTAATATTTTATAGGCCGACATATGAGGAATTGTTGGTGTAAATTTACTTTCTATTTATTCTTAATTAACAAAGACTAATGCAGGTTTGCATTTTAGTTATGTAAACCCAATAGACTGGCGAGAGTCATGTCTCTAGTGAGCTTTTTGTGTCATCATGAGCAAGGTGAGTGACTGACTCTCCTTTTCCCTTGGAGAAAGGTAGGTAGGCGTTTCAGGATTAAATCAATTTCACATATTAAACAATTGCCATCTAGAGAAATAGAACAACGTCTGATTTATTCCTTTACCTGTGCTTGATTAGGCTGGAAACCTTTTCTGATGTTATCAATTATTTTCTCTAATTAGGGGAAGAAACCCCAAATCTTGTCACTTTGGGACCAGTCCTAACAAAGATTATCTTTGTCTGTTAATTCATTTGTAGATTGAAACAAGCCACACACAGGGCTCCTTAAGGATAACTAACATTTCATCTGATGACAGTGGAAAGCAAATCTCTTGTGTGGCAGAAAATCTTGTAGGAGAAGATCAAGATTCTGTGAACCTCACTGTGCATTGTACGTAATCAGACCAGCATGTGTTTTTACTAGCAAATGATCGTGGGCACCCTTACATTTGTCCTTGGGGCACTCTGGGTGCTGCTTAAGTGAGTTAAAAAAAAGTGTATGCCATGTTCTGTGCATACTCAATTAAGAAATGTTATCAGCCTCGTTCACTTGTTCTATTTCTGCTAATTTCTCTCGCTCATGCACTCTTTCCCTTAAGCTTCTTTTTGATTTTAAGCTTGTCCTCTGTGCCTCCCCAGTTTTCATTTGATAGGACAAATTTTGAGCTGGTGGTTCTCCTCTTGTTTATTACTTTTAGTTTAAATTCTGATAAACCAGTTTCTAAATTGTTTTTCTGTATAAAAACAATATAAAGCATTAGAGTTCTGATATGGGGCTGGCTGTTCACAAACACCTATTTGTATTGTTGATACAATAAAACCTCATTAATTTGACATCAAGTTTTCATGAGAAGGTTGGAGGAGTCCTACTTCAGTTATTGAACATTACTATCACCTGCAAAAATCTTTTATTATATCTGTTTTAAATTTCTGTATATGTTGAAACTAAGCTAGAGGATAGTGATACTTCTAAAGCATATGTGCATTATTTTCTAGTATTAATAAAGAACATGACACATATCTTAACATTCCAGATTGTAATGTTCAGTGTGAATGTATATTCAGTAAAAATCACATATACTGTTCACATCACTGCAAATTCTGAGCTGGATGGTACAAATTAATGAACTTTTACTCTGAAAAACAAAAACAAAACAAAACAAACAAACATGATGTATCGTGTATGTATGCACAAATCCACTTTGCACACATGTAGACACTGGTTAACTTTCACTCATAGAGGACCTATAGTATGTGGTGGTTGGAGTGAATGACTGAAATTACCATCCATAATCCTTTGTCACTGACAGTACTATTACTATGCCCAATAGACTCTAGACTTACAATTTCTAATCATTTCGACCTTCCTGGAAGCCTGAAGTCAGTGTTACCCCCAAACATATACAATCAGCTTCCAACTTTATAGCCTTAAATCAACACCTCGCCCAGAGTTCTTTGGAGCTTGGTGAAAGTTGTAAGTGTGTCCTGGGCATGGGGTCTTGGGCTGATGGGAGGAAGGTACTGGTAAGTGTGGTTCCTACCACCCTGTGGTCCTGTGTTTGCAACACAGAGCCACAAATTAGGACATGAAAATTCAAAATATTCTCAATTTAGGTTGATATCTATGTGGTAGTCATGGTCTAAAGAATTAGCTTTATCTATCAAAAAGTTTAGATAAAGAGTAGGAAGAATAGGTGATAAAGAATATTAACAACTGAGCTCAGCTTTGCAGTGACCTTGCTCAGCTTGTATTAGTTATCACCTCCACCCTCTGCCCCTTCATGTCAGGAACTATACATTCAGGAAGCTGGGCTTCTGGATTGGGCACCAGGAGACCTGGGTTTTTGTTTCAGATCTGCCTCAATCGGAAACCTTGACCAAGTTATTTACCCTCATTGGACTTCAGTTTCTTCATCTGAGAAAGAATGCTATTAGATCTCAAAAGTGTTTACAGTCCTTGAAAATATTACCAAAGTCAGACGACATTAAAATAAACTATAAGGGGTTTTTAATACCTTCACCTAGGATAATTACTGTTTAAGTATGCTACTTGATAATGTTTGTTTCCGGAAGCATAATTTATAACTAAAAAAAAAATAATTTATATTTAATGTTAAAATAATCTCTAGTTTGTTTGTTCGGGTTTAGATAGGACTTAGCTATTAGAAGGATCAAAATATTGACATAGCCCCCCCAAACCCCAACTGTATTATAAGTAAATGTGATGCTTTTAAAAAGCATTTACTATTAACAATCAGTGAAATCAATCAGTATCTATAGGAACATTT
This sequence comes from Antrozous pallidus, assembly GCA_027563665.1. Classification (NCBI taxonomy): domain Eukaryota; kingdom Metazoa; phylum Chordata; class Mammalia; order Chiroptera; family Vespertilionidae; genus Antrozous; species Antrozous pallidus. The sequence goes on from CM050522.1 coordinate 51,533,326, forward strand.
GCAGCATTGATCTGTTTTAAATAATTTAGGTGAGATTAGAACTGCTGGCAAGATTTCCAGTCTTATTTTATTTTGGTATTATTTAATGAAGTATTGCAATAGTGACCCTCAATGTTTTGATGATCAATCTATATAACATCAAAGCACATAAACCCAAGTCAACCTCAGTTGAACTCTTTCCCCAGTCAGAAATCTCTAGGATCTGTTCAGAGCGGGTTCCCAGACTGAATAGATGTGAAAAATGACTGTGATGCGTGGGTCTTCAGCTGAGCAGGGGCAGGAGTCTCTCTGAAGCTCTCTGTAGGGAGTTAAATTAACCTTGATAAGGATATAAAATATTGATGGATTCCAGGGTTGCAGGTCATATGTCTTCCTAAACCAAACAATGGTTGAATAAAATTCCCTATTGATGACACAGAAATCTGGAGTGGGGAAAAATGTGAGCTTTCTGATGCTATTAACTCTCTCTTTTTCAATTTAGTTGCTCCAACTATCACATTTCTCGAATCTCCAACCTCAGACCATCACTGGTGCATTCCATTCACTGTGAAAGGCAACCCCAAACCAACGCTTCAGTGGTTCTATAACCGGGCAATACTGAATGAGTCCAAATACATCTGTACTAAAATCCATGTTACCAATCACACGGAGTACCACGGCTGCCTCCAGCTGGATAATCCCACGCACATGAACAATGGGGACTACAAATTAGTTGCCAAGAATGAGTATGGGAAGGATGAGAAACAGATTTCTGCTCACTTCATGGGCTGGCCTGGTGATGATGGTAAGTACTTGATGCTTTTGCATCTGGAGAAAGGATAGAGTCTCCCATTCAACTATGGACAAAATCATGTACAACAACAGCCCCCTTCCTCAACCCAGTGGCTTACAACATCATATTTAGTCTCATTATTTTGAACTACCTGGTCATTCTCATGAGTCTGTAAAAGACCCGCAGCTTTGTCCTGTGGGTCTTTATTCGAGGGTGCAGAGTGAAGCAGCAATAGCTACACAGGAGACCTGCTTCCAATGGTGAATATAGAGTTCAAAAAGACAATTGGAAATGTGCAAGGCTTCTTAAGGCTTCATTCAGGACTGTCACATGGTCTCTTCAGTCTACATACCCTTGATCAAAGCAAGTCCCAGGGCCAAAGCCAATCTAGGGGGAGAGACTCCTATTTCTCTCAAGAAGGTGATGGTGCGGATGAGTAAGTTTGAACAGTGATCTGATATATACATTATTTTTAGTCCCAATTGTTTGATGAGATTTTGTAGTGACAGTGGCAAAACCAGGAGCAGAAGGAACATCTTTGGTTGGCTCCTGAGCAAATTAAAGTGTATTTTCTAGCCCCTTATCCATTTGGAACTCAGCATCCTACTTTCTGATCCATGGATGAGAAACCAATGCCTTGGCATGTTTGGCTTACCTAGACTGACTGAGTTGAGGCTTCCTTTTGATTAGGTCCTGAATTGCTTTTCTAGGACTGGGGATAATTTCTGTCTGACCAGTGGCTTGGGTTGGGAAAAGGGTGGCTGGCACCCAGAGTCTGTTCTGGGGCCAGCAGCAGGATTTTAGTGTGAGCCTCGATAACAGCAAGGATAGTTGTCATGCCTTTACCTGCTTCAAGTCCTGTTGTTCAGAGAAGTATTCTTGCTTGCTTGGTGTTGTTGCCCAGAGACCTGTTGCTGTTGTGTAGGCTGAGGCTTGTGTTTGGATATTGGGACCTGTATATGAGTTGAATTCCTTAACATAAGAGCTCCGAGTTAATCAAAGATGGCTTGGCAGAAGGAAGGGAAAATAGAAACTTGGAGGCCCATGAGACAGGGGCTTCTTGGGAAGCATAAACCCACACGACTCGCAGAGCAGCCCCATGGACAAAGGTGATGCATGCAAAGCCACCTTCAACAAACAGTAAATGAGAATGTCATAATTCTTAATCATAATAAGTGTTTCCATTATCCTGGAATTTATTACATAGCCATGTAATGCACAAGTTTCCTTAATGTCCAAACTGTGATTTGAATTCTATAAGTTTGATTTACAAACATCCTTTCAGGAGTGTATAAAACACACAATGTTTGCATGCCTTACCCAGACAGCCCTGGCAGTGGCCGTTCCCATTAATTCTTCCTCTTAATTGAGTTTAGATGTTTGGCTACATTTGCTGTAGTAAATCTCTAGATTACTGTGTTTGTTTCTTGTATGTTACAAAGACTACAGCTTCATAGGTTAACTCAGGGACTCTGCTTTGGGACAACTGCTTTTGGTTTGTTCTTAAGTAAACTTTTTATTTGTGAATAAGTTTAGATTTACAGAAAAATTGCTTACAGTAGAGTGAGTTCCCAGCTACCTTGGACCTAGTTTTTACTATCGTTGACATCTTGCAACACTGCAATACATCTGCTAAAATGAAGAAACTGACATTGGTATATGATTGTTAACTAAACTGTAGACTTTATTTGAATTTTGCCAACTGCTTTTTGAAACTGTTGGAGGTGAATTTGTGCAGGGTGAAGGTCAGGCATTTAAAAGTTTTAGAAGTGGCCTGTGTGCTTTGATATATGCACAGTTCTGTCCATGTAAAGCCAGTAGCTTCTATTTTAGGTGGGATTTTGATGTATTTTGTTTTGACTGCTTCTGTATGGTGCCAGTGTTTGGTAGAGCTTACCTCCTTTATTCATGTGGCCTCATTTTTATCAATTATTTCTGTTTTAACTCAGCTAGTGATAGGAGAATTGTTTTCTGGCACAAGAATAGCTTGAAGTCTCTCAAATATCCTCTTTAAAATAAATAACCATTTATTTGTAAAAATAAAAATTAAGTGAAATATTATAAATGTCTTTAAAATGTAAATATCTGCTTTTAGAAAAGATTGATTTTGTTTTTTCTCTTTGAGTATTTACTCAAGGACCAGCTCTCAAGGAGTAATAAATGAAAGTGGAAATGAAAGAGACTTGGCCCAGAGTGACAGTGGATATAAATGGCCCTCGTGGGCCATATACCAGTGTGACCAATTATAGCGTGACCTCACTTGGCTTGTGTGATAGCATCTTTATGGGTATTTACACGATTGGTAGCCAGAGCTAGAGCATACAGATAATGGCTTTGCAAAGAGTGGATTCCTTTTCCTTTCCTCCCCATTTAAAATTAAAGAAAAATAAATAGCAAATATATGCTATTCATTTTCCTGCTGGTCTAAAAGGTACATTCCAAGTTAAGGACAACAGGTCAAGTCTGAGTTTATATGTGTTCCCTATTTCTGCTGTCGTCATATAGTAACTGATGAAGTTTAGCTTTTATAAATATTTCTGATAAAATGTTTTAGCTATATTTTCTCAGTTGTTTTGACGAGATCCCTTCTTTTAAACATTGTGAGTTTCCTGGCTTGCAAGGAAGCAGGCAACCTGGGATCATAGTGGAGTGGGTTTGCATGACCACACAGAGCCAGGAGAATTAACACGACAGCGCTGCTGTCCTCAGTGCATGTTCCTCTTCAGCCCAGAACCGAGATTTTCATGGGATGGTCCACCTGCCTTAGGAACTCATTCTCTATTTGGAGCTAGAGGATGAAGCGTGTTGAAAGAAATTAAAAAAGAAGTAAAAACAAAAAGTCTCTAAAACAGAAATGGGTGAGCTGTGAGCATGGAAGAGAACAGACTGGTTGGAAATAGTTACATTCCTGATGGCCTTGACTTTCGAGTGGCATGGAAATACTGGACAAGGTGCCCCATAGAACCTGGTCAGGCATCCACATCCTCTTGGATATCAATAGTAATAATGATAAAAATATAGAATAATTGTTGTACTGAGATGCATTTTAATTGGGTTTGGCAAGAAGTAGGATGAATTTAATGCATGGCTTACGGAGGCTTGGGAGAGTGAATTAAAAAGTAGAAAGAGCAGTGCAGGCATACACATGAAAGCGTGGGGCTATCTGAGAATTCTCCAAGGATTCTGCTGGATCCTATTTAGCTTACGGGCCAAAAATAAGCTTGTCTGAGGTGAAATTGATCCACTATGTGACTGTCATTGGAATTCAATCCCACATATAGAAAAATCCTCTTCATGACATGAAAGTGTGTGTGTAGGCTACATGGAGGTTAGAAGTGGTGAGGGTGTCTTTTAAGTAGAATTTTAAACAAAAATTAATGGCATGATGCTTGTGAGTGTCATGAGGGAGAATGCTGAAGACTTTGCTGGTATCTTCAAATCAGCACACCTTTCCAAGATCAGATAATTCAATGAAATGTGAGTTGATTGTTTAAGAGTACATTTTTCTATGGAAATCATTACCCGAGTGACTAAACATTTAGACTTGGAACAAACCTAACCAGGGCACTAGTGGATAAAATACCTTGGTTTGAAGCTTCCCATTCTTTAGGCAGTACATAAAGAGTGTCTCCGTGGCCTACTCATTCAGGAAGAATGTCACAGCTCAAGAATGCTCATTCACACACACAGTGGGAGTTAGTGACTTAAGCTTCCTAATTCAGAAGCTGTTGTCTCCCATGCAAAATTTATGTCAGGGACCAATTATAAATACTGGGAGAGTTTTCCCCACAGCTTCTTTGTGTTGTTTTATCAAGAAATTCATGACATCTGGATGAACTAGAGCACTTAGAATTACCCTCAAACTGGCAGATTTAGATCTGGTGTATTTAGGCCAAAGAATGTAGAGAAAGGAAATTCCTCCAAATGTATAGTATTGAGAAAATACCCTACTCCCCATCACTTGTCCCCCAGGCCATTTGTCAGTTCCCATTTCTTGTCCTGGGAGTGAAAGGAAAGTTCTACCTGCCTTTCTGCCTTAAATAACTGTGAAGACTGGTTTGGCCATAAACCCATACTGATCATGATAATTAAGATTTATACTTAAATAGCTCTTTATGTCTCGAGAGTACCAATGTTAATTAATTATGCTTCCCGAAACTCCCAAGGGCTTGCCAGAGCCAATGCTATTATCTGCTCCTGTCATGGGGAAGACTGCTTTGTACAGGAAAAGTGAACAGACTCACTCCCCATGCTGCCTACATTCATGGCTCAGCCAGAAATGAAACCCAGACATCTGAACCCCCAATATTTTGGGGCCCTGAGTTCAGCCTGCCATTCAGAAAGGGGAGAGGAAAGGGATCTGAAATCAAAAGGCAAACCACTATGAGCTAGAAAACACTGTTGACAAAGGTCAGTTCATTTGAAATGACCAGGCCTTTTGCTATGGCTTTATCATATGGAATTCTTTGAAATACTTTTCAAGATCACACTAAAGAGAATCTCAAAATAGAATTGAAAGAAAGTCTTTTCTTTTTCTTTCCCTCTTTTATTTTTTAGGGCATTAGAGAGAGACTAAAAGCTTAAAGGAGGGAAACAGATGTGTTTTCTGGCCTCCACCATTATTTTTATCTTTGCAACAGAATGGAAAGGGAACCCTACTGTCAGGCTACCTATCTTCCCACAATTTTCTTTATTCCTACAAATGTTTTTTTTTCTTTAACTGTGCAGCCTTACAGTTAAAAGTAATAAAGACTTACTCATGAAGGTTTACATAAAGTTATATGATTTACTCATGAGCAATAACTGAGATTAGAAGATGGAAATTAAAAAATCCTTATTTAAGTCATTTAGCATCAAATTAAGAGGATGATGAGGTGCTCTGATTTGATGTTATTTGGGGGGTGTGTGAAGGTGATTTTATGGACCATGTTTAGAAGCCTAAATGCCCCATAGGTCTTCTCTTGGGGGTGCAACATTGCAGGTTTAATACAGAGCTTGTTGGGAGTGCGTGTGGGACTATAATACAGTCTCCATTGTTCTTTTCCCAGGAGTGCTTCAGGCTGAACTTGGGGCCCTGTTAGTCTTCCTCCTGTAGTTCTAGGCAACATGCCTTAGGTAAGAACCTAAGTGCAAGTGAGTATAGGACCTGGAGACGCTCAACAAATCCTTCAGAAAGTAGAACTTGAACATCATACAGGCAAACATTCCTGCTTGGCGCTTCTGCCTGTGAGTGAGCTGTGGAGGGAGAATGCGGTCTGCAGCTTGTTTAGAATGCCAGTGGGATGGAATGGAGTTCCTAGCTTCCCATATTCTATTCCAGACATTCCCAACATGAGGCTTTCCAGCTTGATGCCACCTCCTGCTGCCTAGATTTGAGACTTCTTATGCAATAAGAAGTACTAGGATAGGATTCAAGGAAGTCTAATCCTTCTCAAATCCCCACTGCAGGTGCATAACTCAAGTCCAATGTTGGCTCATCCGTTTTTCATTCATTTTCTTTCTGTTAGCTTTTCCCCTCAGAGCTAGTTGTTGCCTTGCCTAAGTCACCTTTCAGTCCTGAATATAACCAACCAGGGTTTCTACCGTTAGCATATAACAATATATGATGGACATATTTAAACTAAATAAAAGAAACCAGAAATTAGAAATCAGACTTAAAAATGGCAGGATATTTTCAGGATTTGACCATTGCCAGAAGTCAAAGAGGAAAATGGTGGTGTTTTCCTGTGTCTGCATTTAAAATCATGTTAATAACCACCTCATAGTGGGAAGGTAAACATCCTGGGAGGTTCGCTTGACTAAGTAGTTGCCAGAAGCAAAATCCTATCCTTGATGAGCTAGGGTCAGCTGGAGTAATGTGACCCTTTTACTGCATAAATGCTAAGTCTAGGCACCCCCATGTGCCAGGCTTCCCAAACCTTTGTACCTGGAGAGGCATTTCTTTATTGTGACAAGTAGGCCCTCATCAGACATAGTACAGTATGCTAGGGAGGGAAAATAAAGCAACAGCAAAAAGAACCCCATCATTGTTCCTCCCATATTGTCTTTCTGTGAGTTTCATAATCTTGCACTAAATTTGGCTATTCCTGAGGACAAAAGTAAAGTGATAGTACATCTCATACATCTGGGAAGATGAAGTCGGAAAATGTGCTTTCCAGAAATTTTAGACGTCTCCCAAGCTTTGCAGTTAAACTTGGTAGGAAAGGCACGCAGCGAAAGGCGTCAGAAATCTGGACACTAGCCTGTGTTACAGATTATAGGCTCACTTGTGTACTTTTGATCCCACCCCCCAAATCCCACTTTTCTGTACCTGATGTTTGCTACATTGGAGTAATTCAATGTTTTGGATTTCCGGGGAGCTTTGTGTGAAGAATGTGTTTGGGTGCTCGCTTTCTGTGATGAGGCTGATGGCACCTGTCAGTAATTTCTACTGAGGCCCTGTGGCTTAGATAAATCTGCTTCAAATCCTCATTATGTCTTTTGACTTTATTATGGAATTATACTTATAAAAGTGGGTGGTGACTGGGTGTGGGTTCTCTGAGGGCACTAACAGCCCTATGCTCAGGGAAAGCCCTCATTCCTGGACAAACTGCAAGGATTTGCCTGAAACCATCCCAGTTTTAAAACTTCACGTCCAATGTCTCAGGAATCCCCTTGGTCTCTGGCAATCTGGGATGGTGGGTCACCCTAGTACAAAAGGAGGTTCTTATACTTATATCCAAATACTTAAAAAATATAAATTAAATTAATGAGTTTTTAAATAGAATAGGTGCTATCCTCCTCCAAACATGCTTGTAATGATCTGGAAGGCTGTGTTTGAAGATCAGATTGTCAGACTCTCAGAGCTTTTCCAGTTAAAGTAATTTGTGATTTCTCTTTATTTTTTATTTTTTAGAGGAGTGGAGGTTGTGGGCCAGAGGAGGGGAGCAGAGTTAACATAAAGTAAACAGAATTTCAGCTTTTATTTACTTGTCCTATAAAATAATTTATTCAGTCATAAAATCTTCAATAAATTTTTGGTTTATTTTAGTGGGAATAAGTATTTTTAAACTCTGAATGCATACTTACAACTTTTTTCTTTGTTTTGCTTTTCAGGTGCAGACCCAAATTATCCTGATGTAATTTATGAAGGTAGCTATCACACTGTTTTTATTTTGTATTTTTTTCAAAATGTTTGTCTAGCATGAAATAAATCAGCTAACGAAAACCTTTAAGTGTAGTTAAATATGCATTTCAGGTAATACACAGGCCAAAATAATACTTCTAAAAAAATTGTTCTCTCTCTATATATTTATCCTCACCCAAGGACATGCTTAGAGGAAGGGAGAGAGAGGTGGGGAGAGAGAAAGGTGAAACATCGATCGTTGCTTCTTGTATGTCTAGGATTAAACTTGCAACCCAAGCATGTGCCTTGACCAGGAATCGAACCGACAACCCTTTGGTACACAGGACAATAAACCAAATGAGCCATTCCAGCTAGGCAAAATCATTTAATATTGATGACCATTTCCCCTTGATATTTACAGTGCCTGTAAATAGCATTTCTGTTTCATGCTCTGTTCTTGGAAGTAGTAAATCCATTCTGCTGCAACAATTTGTTTCCATAATTGGGAACTAATTGCCTGTTTAAAAGCCATGGCTACCAAGAAAACAGCAATGTATCGGTTTCTAGTTATGACAGTAAACCCAATTCAAAATTACTTTTCTTATATAATAAGGAAAGTTGGCTCACAGACAGGCTCCTCAAAGGTAGAGCATGTTTTAGGGTGGATTAAACCAGCAGCCTACTCATGTCATCAGGGACCCAAGTTTTTTTTCATCTCTACCCTCCTCTGTCCATTGTTCTGCCTTCACCAATGCCCCTTCTCAACCCCCCACCATGCGTTATTAGCTGAGGCCAACAAAGGGACTTCGGTTGTTCACATTGATTTGAGAAAAGGGAGAATTTCTGAAAGGGTTCCAGAAGAAAGGTAATTTTTTTTCCAGAAACCTCCATCTGACCCTCCTTATATTGGATTCAAGACCCAGTTGAGTCATGAACCATTTTTGCCTCCCTGACTGATAAGCAGGAGGATTACCCCTTGACTAACTAGAACTGCCTTTGGAGTTTAGATTAGTTTCCCTGAAGGATGTGCTTGAATCCCTTGAATAAAATGGGGTTCTTTTAGAAATGTGGGAGGGGTAAACCAAAGGTACACTATATTAACTATTAACTAAACATCTCATCTGTACTTTACCATTTTAGTCAAATCCCAGGGATGTGAAAATCCATCTTTCACAGGTTTTCAAACCACCTTCATGACCAGGAGGCCTCTGTTTGGGGAAGTGCAGGCTAAATTTTAAGATGTGGCTTGAAATTTGAGATTTATTCAAAGTTAGATTTATTAAAATATATATTAAAATATTTATTAAAATATATAAATTATATGTATACATTTATTTATAAAATATTTTTGTTTAATTTTATATTTTTATAAACACACTGAACTTTTTTATAGAAATGATTCTGTAAGCTAATTTTAACTAGGAGATTATATTTTCTTTACCAGCTTTATACACGTTAAGCTACAATTCCGTCATGCTCTCTGGTTTGAATGATTTTGTGCATACGATTTGCTTATTTTTGTTTTTACTTATCTTGATATGATTTAAAGTAAGAGTATCTCAAATTGTATCACAGAGAAATATGTTTTCATTGTGATTTAACATTTTGAAATTATGCTTTGGACTCCTTTCCAGTAATTTCAAGACTTAATGTCATCTTTCTGTTGGCCTCAGCACTTTGTCTTTGGTTCAAAATGTCATAATATTAAACTATAGATACTCCAATGATTTAATTTTGCCATGAGTGGCTGGGTATGATATAAAGAGGTAAAAATAAGGAAGTAAATGATATCCCTTAGTGTCTGAAATTAAATTTTAATACATTTAAAATGGAAATGGTGAGCATATATTTTTGCAGTCAAAAACAAAACAACGGAAAGATAGAAAATAGATGCATTTTCTATTACTTTCATTCAAATTCAAAGGAACACTGCTAATAAAAATGTAATTTAAATTGGTTACCCCAAGACTTGCATAAAAATTCTACCAAGAGAGTTTAGCTGGGGCTGACTTAATGAGATTGTTTATTCAGGATGCAAATTGAAGGCATCATATCTATTTAGGAAAAAAATACAAAATATTTATAAAGAACATTGTCTGCATTATGTTTACCAAATTTTCTGAATTTTATATGCAATATTGCTAATCAAAACTTTGGCTCACACACAAAAAAATCAGTCATTAATTTTCTAAAATTGATTCAGAAGATGGCAACTACTTTTGAGACATGTTGGTGTGATAATGCATCCTTAAAATTCTAAAGATTATGTTGGCACAGCTTCCTGTCTATTAATTCTGAAATGGAAATATTAATGATTCATAACTCTTCAAAAAAGTTCATGCATGTACCCAAGTTTCCTCTCAGTTTGATCCCATATTACATCTCTAGTATCTGCTTCTTACTCAAATAGGATGCATCTGCCTTGGGATCAGTGCTGTTGATTTCCAGTCTGGTTCAGGTCTAGGCTCTGCCACCTTCTTGCCAGTTAACCTTAGAGTAGTCAATGAACATTTTTCATTTGCAAACCTGATGGTTAGACTCGGTCTTTAAAGACCCTTCCATGTCTATAAATCTGTGACTCATAGATGATTGATTCTGTTTTGTATTTATGCCAAGTGCTTAATCAGAAAAGGCATATAGTCTTATGTGCAAAGAAACACCCTAAACAAGGTTTAGAATTTGACCACCAAAACAAGGATGCGGAGATCTGGGTTGAGTATGAAGTTGGTAGTGTGCAGTCCCAGTGCTGCAATGGATTTAACCCAGTAGTCAGGTCCTGTTCTCCCCCAGCCAGGCTGTCAGTTTTTTGGAATCTTGTCATCTGTCTGGCTTTGTTTCAGGTCTTAGTATGGCTTTGTGTTTGTTGATAGATTAATAACAACTTCGCAATTCTGTCTCTTTCCCTTTTCTCCAATTTAAGATTATGGGACTGTAGCGAATGACATCGGGGACACCACAAACAAAAGTAACGAGATTCCTCCCACAGATGTTGCTGATAAAGCCGGACGGGAGCATCTCTCGGTGAGTGGGATAGACAGTTGTTTCCTAGGCTGGTTATGAGCATTTTGCATGCTTACTGTTGGAGATAGCTAGCATATTGTCTTTATGTTGAATGTTTTAAAAATATTTGTCTAAAATGAAATACATCAACTAAAAGAAGACTTTGGGAGCTGCTTCAAGGTAAATCTTTCAACAAGACCTTTTTATTGCTCAGATATAAACAGGGCATTGACTATTGGAGGGATTAGTAGAAAGGTTTAAGAGAAGTGATAAAGGTAGCCTCTGACTTATTGCTAGCGGTTCCTGTTTAAAATATCAGTCCTTAAAAAGTTATTATTAGAAGAGCAAGAAAGAAGCTTTCTCGTACGGGCACATATATAATCATTTCTGTCTTCCACACCTCCACACTGATCTTCTTAAATATTTTAATAACAGTTTCAGTGCCTACCACATGTAAGGATATATATGTGGTCTTTTTTTAAGCTTAAAATTCAGTCAGTGGCTTGAGATGTGAATCCTAGCCCCCTCACACAAATAGAGCCAGAGCTATGTGGTGTGAGAAATAGAAGTAGAAGGGCTGGCACTCTTTTCCATCATGCGGGGAGAGCCAGGACTCTTTGAGGACAGGTGGCATTCTCCATGCCGGTGCAGGATGCCTGGGATTCAGACATAGAGGAACAGAAGGGAAGGGATTTGGGGGTGTGAACAGGAGACTGCAGACTGGAAAACAGTGGTGATTGGAAGGTAAAGCAGGTGAAGGGTGGCAGTTGGAGACAAGGTTGGACAAGTTGGCTGTGCCAGGTGATGCGGATTTGAAACACGATGCCAGGTGGTTAGATTTATTGCACAGTGAGGAGGCAATGAAGGGGATTGTGAGAGCCCCAAGATCACAGGGCTCCAGGGTTCTGGGTTGGAGTGATCTGTCAGCTGCTCAGGTAAAAATCCAGCAAATTTCCTCCATTTTTCCTTTTCTTCACTTGTTGTGTGAACCCATTTGCATGTCCTATGAACTCTGCATCCTTATAAACTCATTTCCCCATGTCCACTGCCACAGCTGCAAGCTAACTCAGGGGCGGGAGGAAGGGGAAGAGGTGGCAAACTAAAGCCCAAGGGCCAGCTTCTGGCTCAGGACCTGTTTCTGTGAGGTCTGAAGGAGAATAATAGTTCCTACATTTTTAAGTGGTTTGAAAAAATAAAAAGAAGGATGATTTGTAACATGAAAATTTTATGAAATTTAAATATCTGTTCATAAATAAAGTTTACTTCAAAAGTAGTCATACCATTTGCATATTGTCTGTGGCCACTTTTGTGCTGTGCTAGAATGCCAGGCATAGTTGTAAGCCTGCAAAGCTGGAAATATTGATTGTTTGGCTCTTTACAGAGACAATTTGCCACCATTGCTCATTTCTGGGTGACTGTATACCTTCTAACCTTTCCCACTATCCCACTCTTGTCATCTTCCTGCCTCCACACAGCAATGGAGTGAGAAATCAGATTACTCTTTTATTATCATTCTCTGAGTCTTCCTAAAACATTGGAAAAAAACTTACAAAAGCCAAAATCCTCACAGTGGCTAACATGGCCTCTGCATACCTTAATGGTCTCTCTCTCTTTCTGACTTCATCTGCCACATCTTATCACTGCTTACCACCTGCTTGTAAAACATTTTTTTATGGATTTCAGAGAGGAAGGGAGAAGAAGAGAAAGAGATGAGAGAGAGAGAGAGAGAGAGAGAGAGAGAGAGAGAGAGAGAGAGAGAGAGAGAGAAAGAGAGATAGAGAGAGAGGGAGAAACAATCATTGATTGGCTACCTTCTGCACACTCCACACTGGGGATCGAAGCCCACAACCCAGGGATATGCTCTGACCGTGAATTGTACCATGACACTCAACCACTGAGCAACACCAGCTGGGTACCACCTGACTTTTAAAAATAATCTCTTGTATGCTCCAGGTTTGCTTTGGTCTCACAGCCTTAACATTTGCTGTTCCCTCTATAAAGTATGCATTTCCCGAAAGTCACCACATGGCTTTATCTAGGATGGCCAGCAGGCATCCGTTTTCCTATGTAGTTATTATTGTCTGCTTGCTTATTTGTTTGCTTGTGTAATGTCTTTTTCCTTTCCTTAGATTCTTTAGTAAGATTCTCAATAGGCAACCTGGTCAGTATTTTTCATAGCTGTATCCCTAGTCGCTAGAATAATTCCTGGTACCAAGGAGTTACTCAATGAAAATCAGGCTGATTGGATTCATGTGAATACTATAGACTGGGTTGCCAGAGAGATTGGAAGTGGAGTGATTAGTTAGGGGTCTGGTGCAATAATTTAAACCAGGGCTTAGGCAGAGAGAATGAGAGGCTCAAAATATGCAAATACAGTCTATGGAGACACAGACACAGACACACATAGACACACACACACACACACACACACACACGCACACACACACACACACACACATTTCCACTGATGACTCTATGCATTACATTGAAACAGCAGGACAAATGCTGTGATCAGTCAACTGGAATGCTTTTACCTTCTGCCTTGTGCAATCATTTCAGTTTTTATTCTAACTCCCAACAACTTAATGTTTTTGGTTTGATAAAATTGTTTGTGTCCATAGGAACTTGAGAGTATGTGTTAAGCCCATAGGTGTGTAGGTATTCCAGTTACTAAAAATTATGTCAACTGCAGTTTTCTCTTTTGAATCCAAATGGTACATTTAAGCTCCTCACTGGCATATTTTAGTGATGTTTAAACTGTCTATAGGAGGGTCACTGGAAAGCAAGATCAGTTAAAATAATCTGTGTTGAGTGTCTACATTTATGACTCTACCTAAGGCCCCTGGAAATATGTATGAGGGGTATAACACAATATTTTCAGAATTTAAAAGAAAATTATGTGTGGATCACATATTATATATGGTCCGTGATCACAGGGGTGGCAGGAGGATTACTCAATTAAAAGAAAAGTTTCAGAGCCCCGAGCTGATGCAAAAGTTAAAGTTGTTAGGGCACTTGGAAGACAGCCCCAAACACTCACCTTTCTGTATCCAGAGGAGGGTAACTCCTTGTTTTATGCTGAGAGATACCCTCAGGTAAAAAGGAACTAACCAGCCAGCCAACCAAACTACAAATCCCCAACCAACTGTTCAACCCAACCACCCAAACAAACCAACTCACATCCCCATATAAACACCATACAACCCCCAACACAATCACAGTACATTTTCCCTCTGTTTTTATGAAACCATGTTGGAGGAAATGATTCTTCCCATGTTCAAGAGAATCTTTGTTTATTAAAGTATTCTTTACATTTAAAAGCTGCTTTAATAGTTCTAAGTATTTTTTGGCAGATTATTAATTGCTTTTCTGCAGTAATACCCCTTCTCTGCAGGTTGAATTAAGTGTTCTTTAATAATGCATAGTGCAGATATTTTTATGCACATGGACAAATGAGGAAATAGAGACTTGGGGAAGTGAAGGCTCTGATCTAGTTCTTACAGGTAAAGGCAAAGTGTTCTGCAAACATAAGGAATCAGATCTCCTAAATGCCACTCAAGTACTTTCCAAAGTGTTAAGAGATTACTGTGGGACTTCAGAGAGGTCGTGGGACTCAGGGCTAAGTCCTCCAACCTTTCTCCATCTTAGGTTCCTTATCCATAAAATAGAGTTTGAATTTGTTTCTTTAGGTATTCTCCTTCTACCCACAGAAGTCTGAAAATATTAATAGGGTGGAGAAACCTAGAGCCAAAGTACCATGATCTCTTTTTCATGAAAATGTTAGAAATAAAGATTAAAAAAACACATCTAAACTAATTAGGCAAATCGAGGGAAATGATCTTGGTTAGAGCAAGTTGATCCAAAACTAGCTTTTTAGGAATCATTACCATGTTGATTGTATATAGACTGTGGAGAGAGTTTAGTGTATATTTAGACATTTGCAAAAGCTTTTTGTGAGAGAGCCACTCACAGCTCAAGTACCAGAGAAGAGAATTATCACGCCTTTGCCAAGTGCTTGGCATGTGCTTTTCTCTGTGCTTTGTGACTTATTTAATGCTATCTCCATCTGACACCAGAGAAGGTGTTGTGAAGGATTAGCCATGTGTTTTTATTATCCTGTCTTCTCTTCCAGCCACATGTTTAGGAGAGGTAATATGGTGGATAAATTATAGGGTTTATACTTGAGCAGACATACATTCAAATCCCAAGTTTTGAAGATGTGATCTTGGGCTGCTTATTAATTTTTTCCTAAATCTATTTTATCATTTTTATGATCATCATGATAGCTGACATAGGAAGCTGGATAAAAAAAAAAGTGAAGGGAGTAAGCAAAAAACAAACAAACCCCAAACAAACAAACAAACAACAAAACAAAACAAACAAAACTATGTATAAACCACAGGCACAGACAACAGTATGGTGATAACCAGATGGAAAGGGGCACTGGGTGGGTGGAAGAGGGAAAAGGGGGATAAATGGAGACAGAGAGACGTTACTTTGGATGATGGGTGCATGATGCACTGTGGAGATGATGTTTTGTTGAGTTGTACACTTGAAATCTGTATGGTCTAGTTAACCAATGTCACCCAATAAACTCAGTAAAAATGATAGCTGATATTCATTTAATATCTATTGTGGATAGGTACTATTCTAAGCCCATTATCTGCATTAACTCACTGAAGATTTACAACTTGTAAAGTGGAATCACTATATTCCCTGTTTACACACGAAGATCACAAGATTCTGAAAGGTTAAGTAATTTTGAAGTCATGAAACTAGTAAATGGTAAATCTAAATTTTAAACTCAGGAAGAACTCACATTCTTAATCCTCTCACTGTGAGGATGTAGGAGTTAGGATAAGCTATGCTGCAGTAATAAGAATTCCCAAATCTTAGTGGTTTAAAGCAACAGTTTTAATTCTTGTTTAGTACATGTGTTGGCGGGAAGTTCTTCCAGCCTCATCCTTATTGCAAGACTAGGCTGACAAGCAGCCACCTTTTTGGAAAGTTAGCATTCATGGCAGAGGTGGAGAGAGCATTAGAGCAGAGTTTCTCAACATTGGCACTACTGACACTATTACTGTCGATGACTACATCTTTGTTGTGGTGGTGGGATACTGTTCTCGGTACTTTAAGATGTTTTGCAGCATCCCTGGCCTCAACTCACTAGATGCTTTCCCATAGTTGTGACAACCCCAATTTTCCAAATGTCCCATGAGTGCAGCATTCTCCATGTTTGAGAACCACTGCCTTAATCTAAGATCTTGCAGCAGATCATCCATATTAGTTTCTAATATGTTACTGTGCATTTCATTAGTAACATGCACTTGTGCTTCTGTGATCTCCAGTTCAGGGGTGAGACAGGATTCACATAGAATTTACTCTCTGCATTTACTCTCTCAACTTATAGCATCCACATCTTGTAATTACATTTTTAAATTAAAAAGAAACAACTTTGAATTGACCTCTACCATACATGTAGAGAAGTGTACATATCATAAGTCTACAACCTAATGAACTTTAACCAGTGAACTCACCCACAAGTGCCATCTTGCTCCTTTCCAGGCCCACTCAATGCTCCAGAGAACCCTGAAATCTAAGAACAAAAAATATTTTTATTATAATCATTTTCAAACATGCACAACAGTTGCAAGAACAGTAAAATGAATCTCATATTTTTCACCAACTTCAAATATTATCAATATTTTTTTATTTATGTTTCTTTCTTCCATTCTCTAGGAAGGTAGGGAGGTAGGTAGATGGGAAGAGATAGAGATATACCTAATATTTTATGTCATTATAGATATATTACATATATCTGTTGTATATATGTATATATCTACATAATATCAATTAGAATAGAATTTTATAACTTTTAGCTTGTTTTCTCATTTGAAAAATAGAAATATTAATACATACATTATCATAGGATTGTTGAGAATTAAGTGAATTGATATACATATAGTTCTTAGAAGAGCAATCTAGTAAGCATCTTATGAATATTAATTGTCGTCGTCGTCGTCGTCGTCGTCATCATCATCATCATCATCATGAGCATCATCATCTGGACATTGGAAACTAATTAGCAAGACCATAACTGTCCTCCCTTCCTTTCTCAAGGTCTATGCTGTGGTGATAATTGCATCTGTAGTGGGATTTTGTCTGCTGGTAATGCTGTTTCTGCTGAAGTTGGCAAGAAACTCCAAGTTTGGCATGAAAGGTAAGAAGGGTTGTGTTTATTTTACTTCTTATGTGGAATCATTTTTGGCTTATGACTAATGCTAATTATCACTAAAGAAGGAAGCAGCTAGATTTATGATCATTAGGTTGTAAGGCTGAAGAAATAACAACAAGGATATGATTCTACAAACCAAGACAGAGCAAAATAGTGTTGATTACTCAGCACTACCTACTTTCCAATGAGGACAGTTGTCCCAGAAGACACAGGACTGGTTTCTTGAATATCAAGTGACTAATAATGATATAGGCAAATAGTGCCCAAGGAAGGCAAGGGTTGGTGGAAGTAGGCTAATTATGGCCATGTGTATTTTGTGCAGAAAGGTTCTCCTGGTCATTTTGACTTCCAGATCTTCCATGGTAGGCTTTTGGTACTGTGACTACTTTTTCAGAACCTCATCTTTTGGAATTTGAACAGCATTGGGAAACAAAGTAACGGCTACTTAGTAGTACATCATTGCTTTGTGAATGAGTGACTTCTTTTTTAAATTGGAAAAATTATGAGTGCACAATTAAGAAGTAGGGTCTTATGTTGCCCAAGAATAGATCACTGGTCTCATTTAGTAGGCTAAAAATTAATGTTAGGGGGAAAACTTGTTTAAATGTTACTGTGATAGGCCAGAATTTTAGAGCATTTGCTTTGAAGTTTAAACTTATATATTGACTAATATCTTATTGTTGAGTTTTGTGTGGTCTCTCATAAATTGCCACGAGTTTGAGAAAGCTGTGAAGAAGGTTTA
The DNA here is from genome assembly GCA_027563665.1 of Antrozous pallidus. Classification (NCBI taxonomy): domain Eukaryota; kingdom Metazoa; phylum Chordata; class Mammalia; order Chiroptera; family Vespertilionidae; genus Antrozous; species Antrozous pallidus. The sequence goes on from CM050522.1 coordinate 51,551,180, forward strand.
GTGGTGTCTTAGTTGCATTGGAGAGATGCTCTGTTGGATTTTATTGATCTGTATTGTTTATTACAACTACCAATGATGTTGCTTGTTTTCTTGGGAATGATTACGTAGCAGGAAGTTGCCTACTGTCCCCTGGGCTCTGGGGTGGATCAGATCTGTTTCTGAAGTTTTCTCCTCTCCCTCTGTTGGTACCCATCACCAAGATTCCTAAACCCAAAGTGAAGGGAAGGAATAGTGGTTACCTGGAGCTTAAACTCCTCAAACCTCCTCTTGACACCCTTTAGCCTGTTGACCCTTGACATTTACTTTGGAGGAGGAAAGATCTGCCATGCTCTAATTATAACTAAGTCTTGGGAGAGGAACTACACTACAGTGATTTTAATTAATCCTATGGTGGTAGCTCACAAACTGGACTTTGCATCAGAAACTCCTGCAGGGCTTGTGAAACAAGTTTCTGGGCCACCCTGAGAGTGTCTGATTTAACAAACAGGTCTGCAGTGGGCCACAAAATGGGCATTTCTAGCATTTTGCAAGGGACGCTGTTGCTTCTGTTGCCTGAGTGTCTTGGAGAATCACTGTTCCATGGGATACACATGGGCTACTAGGTCTCTTTGTGAGTGTGGCAGGAATCAGGAGAAGTATTGCAAACCAAACTCCCCCACTGCTTTGCAGACCTTCCTGGGTCCCCATGTGCAGCTGGCTCCCAGGACCAGGCCAGCCTTCTGCTTTCTGCATGTCGGCCACCTACCATAGCATTTTGCTTTCCTCATTCTGAATGGGCTTCCTCTCCTTAGAGGTACTTGGAATAGATGTCCCCAAGCATCAGATTTTTTTTTATCAAGAGAGGCAGACTCTGGCTCTATCCCTTTCCCACCTTGAGAGTGAAGTTTGAGATCTTTCCAGCTTATGGGTCTTCAGGGAGAGGATCTGTCTAGGTCCTTCTGGGAGCCCAGCCAAGGCTTTAAAAACCTTTCCCTAACCCAACTTTGTGTTAGAATGATCTGTGAGAGTTAGCATATTCTCTGTAGCTCAGATGGAGGAGAGTTAAGTTCAGAGAAGACTGAGTTCATATAGAGACTGGCACTAAGACAAAAAAAGTATTTTATTTGGATAATTTGGGGTGATTACTGCTAAGGCACCTACCTTTTCCACATGTAACCTAAAGGTATTCTTAATGAATTGCAAGAAAAATTTTGCTCAACCTTGTCAGAGAGCCACTAAACAACTTCCTTCAGGCAGTATGCTTCACTCTCTTATTTCTAAACATAAATTAAATACTTTAAAAATTGTCTTGGAGATTAACATTCTTGTTTATAATAACTACTTTTCCTATTTTTAGCTACATGTCTATCTGTGCCATGGTTTGAACAAAACAGACCTGCATTGAAGTTATGGTTTTATTAGTTAGATGCTGAATTGATAATTTTTGGGGAATCTAGTAGATGAGACTCATGCAATGAGGGCAAATTAAATTGCATAAAAAGTGGTGTTTAAAAATTCATGTAAGCTAATGTACTTTAAATGCTATTAGGGCTGCAATTACTGCTGAAAAAACATATGTCTGAGAAGGGGCAGAATATGTAAAAACACTACTTTACTTCCTAAAACAGCTAGAAAATGTGTCAGTTGTGATTTCTGAGTTTCCAGGTAAGAAATTTGGTAGCCTTGGCCAGGACCAATGTCTTGGTTCCATGTGAGAGGCCACTGGCTCACATGCTGGTGAGCTATTCCAAATGTAATTCTCACCCTCATCAGCACTCTGGGTAGATTTTGTCACCCATTCATATTCCCTGTCCTGGAGGCAGACTGAAAAGGGCAGCCAGCCCATCCATAGGTATTACAGCTTTTTACCCATCCACAGCGATGCACACTTCAATCTTAAGCATTGACTGTTTCTTTTTTTAAATATATATTTTTACTTATTTGGAAGAGGGAGAGAAAAAGAGAAACATCAATGGCAAGAGAAAATCAGTCATTGGTTGCCTCCTGCATGCCCCCTACTGGGAATCAAGCTCCAAACCCTGGAATATCCTCTAACCTCCTGGTTCATAGATTGATGTTCAACCCCTGAGCCACACCTGCCAGGCAAACATGGACTGTTTCCATGATTATAAACTACAATTCAATACTATTAAAGGACCTTGGGTAACACAACTAGAAACTTCTTAAAAACCACACTGTGCTTGAATGCAGGGCCACTCTAGCTTTATGGATTGACCTGAGAACCCAAATATTATTAATGGCCTTCCTTCCATGTGAGAGTGATCTCTAAATTTCAAACCAGACAGTTAAACCTATAATGTAGAATATGAAAAACTAGAGGCCTGGTGCACGAAATTTGTGCATGAGGGGGGCGGGTTCCTCAGCCCAACCTGTACCCTCTCCAATCTGGGACCCCTCAGGGGATGTCTGACTGCCAGTTTAGGCCCAATTCCTAAACTGGCAGTCAGACATCTCTCTCACAATCTGGGACTGCTGGCTCCCAACTGCTTGCCGGCCTGCCAGTCTGTTCACCCCCTAACCACTCCCTTACCAACCTAATCGACACCTAACTGCTCCCTGCTGGCCCAATTGCCCCCAACTGCCCTCCCCTGCCTGTCCGATCATCTCTGACTGCCCTCCCTGCAGGCCTGGTCCCCCCAAACTGCCCTCCCCTTCCAGCCATCTTGTGGTAACCATCTTTAACCACATAGGGGTGGCCATCTTGTGTGAGGGAATGGGGTTAAATTTGCATATTACCTCTTTATTATGTAGTATGAGCTGTAAGATGTTATTGAAGATGGGTCTCTGTGACTATAAACTTCATAGGATTTTTTTCTCTCTTCTGTCAAATTACCATGACCAGATGCTGATGGTGCCATCTAGAGCAGGAGAGTCAGACTGTGAGCTCTGTGGTGATAACATTCCTACTGGCTTGTTCATCATTTCTTATACAGTGCCAGGCCCAAAGTTGGCACCTAGTAAATATTTATTGACTGAATGAATGATCACAGAGAATTTTTAGCTTCATCCCAAAAATTTGGTATTTGGGAATGAGTTAATATTTGGAGCTCATCTGTGAATGGTTAAAGAGAGATCTTGGATCCTTGCTAAGTTTCTGAAGGGATGTGAAAGTCCTACTCACATTTTGTTTTCATTTATTCCAGATAAGCAGTGGCCATACACAGGAGGTCATTTGTCTCATGTTTTCTCAGACTATTTTAAACAATTACTGCTGTTTTAAGTTGGAGGGTTCTCCATTTTGCACATGAACATCTTCAATTTCAGCCTTTGTGAGTGCACAGCCTCAGAATATGTGTCTTTGTCCAGCTCTGAATCCAGCTGAAGAGATAGGTGGTGCCTCCTATCTACACGTTAACCTAGAACTTACCTTTCATTATCACTTGATATATTTTAAACTTATTGCTAGTGACCATGAGACTATTGGCCTATTTCAATAATGATGTCAAGAGGTTGAATTTACACCAGTGCATTTTTGTATGCTCACTTCTTTGCCTTTACCACCCTATTGCTTTATGGCCAACCATCTAGTTATTATAGTTGCCGAAGCTTCAAATTCAGGCTCTCTGTCAGTGCTTTGCCATCTGTATTATTGTTGTTATATGTGTGCTTACTATGGATAAATAAAATGTATAGTACATGTATTTAAGTTTATTGATATCCCTGCATGTCAAGGCATAATTGTATCCCTTTTCTTTTAAGGTTGCCTGTGATTTATTTTAGTGTTAATTTCCATTGAAATAGGCCAGAAAGGCTTTCTAGAGCAGCTTTATTGCCCAAGGAACAGGCAGACAACCAGGCCTTTGAATGCTTTCATTTGTGTTTAGCTCTCACATTGCTTTCTGGATCTCTTTCCTCATTGAAGATGTTGAAATGCCCATGAAGGGGAAATGGAAGCATCTGGGGGCCCAGGGGCTGTGAGTCTTCTCTAAGAGTGCTCCACATTGGGAGCCCTGCCTGCGGTGTTGATGGTGTGTAGGGCTGAAAGAAATACAAAGGAGCCAGGAAGGTGGAGGGAGCTTGGCGCCCCTCGCTGTGGTAAGAATAGTTTTGGCCATAGGCTTGGAGTTCCTTGCCTTTCATGATGGAAATCCACCCATGATATTTTCGCCGAGGTATTGATGCATCCTTTGTCCTTCTAGTGTAAACATCTAAGGGGCCTTCAAGGATCCTGCAAGAAGTACTGGAGTAGGAAGGCTTTCTCTCATTCCACATTCAGCCTCCATAGTCCCTTTGCATTCATTCCTGCTATTTGAGCTGGAGATATTTCCAACTAGTAACTGACCAAACAACTACAAAGCCTAAGAATGCAGAGCCAGATTTTCTTAAGTCCAGATTCAAGGCCAAGAGTTTAAGTTTCTCCTCTTATAAATGATCTTCTAAATGTCTTTCAACAGAAACCAAAAATTTGGTGACTTTAAAATAGTCATAAACATACTGGGGCCAAAGCTAAGAGGTTAAATGTTAAAGCCTTTTCTATGAGCTGAAAACAATCTTAGAAAGTTTAGAAGGTTGAGTTTAACAGATATTTGGATTGACTTTTAAAAGAGGAAAAATGTGACCGAAAGCCAGAAACAGATGTAGAAACATCTGTAAGGGCAAACTATTTTTCATATACGCTCTCCCTCCCTCACCAATCTCCACCCCACTTTTTTAAAGACAAATAACATTAAGAAATGGGAGAGTAACACATGAATTAGTTCTTTTTTTTCACAATTTCTAGCACTTTGGAAATGGAGCTAAAAGTGGAGGTTTCTCTCCACCCTCCTCTCTCATACCACTTCTACTCTTAAGGGAAAACTTTTTGAATAATTTAAAATGTGTATATTATATAAATAAGAAAATATATAGCTTCCTTTATTATGTAGATAATCAAATATATTCACTTTTGGTTTCATAAATTAAAATATCAATCTTGTCTGCATCTTTTAAAAAAATCTTTTTATTGAATTTTCTGGGGTGACAGAATAAAAATATATAGGTTTCAGATGCATAATCCTATAATACATCATTTATGCACTAGAGGCCCTGGTGCACAAAATTCATGTGTGTGGGGGGGTTCCCCTCAACTCAGCCCGCAGCCTCTCCAATCTGGGATTCCTTGGGGGATGTCCCTGGGAGTGGGCCTAAACTGGCAGTCAGACATCCTTCTCACAATCCTGAACAGCTGATTCCTAATTGCTAACCTGCCTGCCTGCCTGATCGCCCCTGACTGCTCTTCCCAGCCTGGTCACCCCTTACTGCCCCCCTGCTGGCCTGGTCACCCCCAACTGCTCCCAACCCCCTGCAGGCCTAGTTGCCTCTCACTGTCCCCCTTGCCAGCCTAATCGCCCCTAATTGCCCCCAACTGCCTCCCTTCCTGGCCTGGTTGCCTCCAACTGACCCCCGCCCCCCCGTTGGCCTGGTCACCCCCATTTACCCCCCTGCTGGCCTGGTTGCCTCATGCAGCCTGCTTCTTCAGTTGTTTGGTTATCCCCTCACTAACCCCCACTGCTGGCCTGGTCATAAGCAGCCAGCTTGTGAGGGCATGGAGGTCAATTTGCATATTGCCTCTTTATTATATGGGATTGTATTGTGTTCACCACTATTGTGTTCAAACCATTCTTTTACTGCCCTTCCCTCAGCTTCAGATTGACCTCACAGTATATCTTACACCAAGTTTTAAAATAAAAATAAAAAAACAGTGTATCTCCTTCCATTATCATGCCTGCATCTTTTTAAGAGAACCAGTTTGCCTTGTAGATATTTACATGTCAGCAACAAGGTATGTACTGCATTTTATTTAACAGTACTTCTGAGTAGTCTGGTGTCTGGTTACTTGGGTCTGGAACCTGGCTGTGTCCATTACAAGCTGTGTGACTTAGAGCAAGTCTCTCATCCTCTCTTACAGTTTTATCTGTAATGGGGTGATAATTGTATCCACCTCAAAAGGTTTAATAAGACAAACTGAATTTATGTGTGAAAAGCACTAGTATTTAGTAATTACTACACAAATGTTGGTTATTATATTGTTGATGAATTGATTTATTTTCTTCCTATAATGAACATTTTATATTTTAATCAAGTTTATAGAAAACTATTCCAAATAATACTTTACAATTATGTTAGAAACTTGGAAATGGATTGCTGAGAGAAATGTGTGTATATTTTAAACATTGATAGATTACCTTGAAAAAATGCTTCATTTATTTATACTCCCACCAATAGTATTTTTTGTTTATATTTTCATCCATATTGGATATTATCAATCTTTTATGTTTTTCCAAGTCAATTAAAATGATATTTTGATTATAATAAGATTAATAATCTTTATTATGTGAAGAATAAGACTTGTTTAATTTTACTTGTCAATTTACAGACTTATAAACTATATATATTGATCAACCTTTTATTGGTTACATAAGTTGTTCACATTGTCTTTTATTCTTGACTTTTTAAAATAGTATCTTTTGGCAAACAAAAACATTTGTCGCAATGTAGAAGCAAATCTGTCCATTTTTTTTCCATCTTAGTTTTCGTGTCTTGCTCGTTAGGAAGGCCTTCCCAAACCTATGGTGGTAAATATACTTTTAAGTATTTCCTTTATCAGTTTTACTCAGTGTGTGTTTTTAAACTTAGATCTATGTTTTTAAAAAAATTTCTAACCTTGGTGTGAAGTACTTTGTCTTTTTTGGAGCTATATGGAGTAAGGATATTTGAATGACAGTGTGACATTTTTCAGAGAGACCAACAGTATTATTTTAACTTTCCAGAGTTAGAAAGCCACTAGTAAAAAGAAAAATAAATTTTGAAGAACTTAGCAATTAACTCTTTTGTACAGTAAGTACTGAGTGTTGTTAGTTCCTTCTGCTAATGTGGGAATGTAACTCTCACAAAGCTGTGTCACAGAAAACAGGTTTTCACAGGAACCCTTCTTTTATTGCCCTTCCCCCGGCTTTAAATTGACCTCACAGTATATCTTAGCTCTCTCTTAGTAGAAAAGAACAGTCTAAAATAATATTCAAATCTTCAGAAAATATATAATTTAAAAGAGTTTTTCAGTAATTTGATAAATTGGAAATTTATCAAAAGAAAAGAATTAGTACAAACATTTCTTTCCTATCATTTGGAATTGTTACAAAAAGAGTTTTGCCATATGTTTTGGCAAATGGAGGGGAGTTTGAAGATCTACTTTCCAGTCTTTTGCTTCTTTTAGGACAACATTTGGGTTATGTCTGAATCAGGGCAAAATATATTCACTCTTTGCAGCATTTTGAAAAGGGGGAAAGGATTTTCATGAGCTGGCCAGATCACTTCAGACTAGAAATAGAAGAAGCAGCTTTCCCCCCCTTAGTATTGCAAGGACTCTGACCTTGAACTTCAAAAATTACTGGTCTTATGTGGGCATCCCACAAGTCTAGTGTGATTCAGTGGGGAAAGCCCAGATTTGTTTGCCTTTAATGTAGAAATTGCTCTCAGTGATTTTAGGGGCTTTCACATTAGTAGTTTCACTAAAAGGTAAAGGATTCCTTAAGAAATTAGATTTTGTATTTAAAAAGTCAGGAAAAATTGTTACCCATTCTTTATTCTCCATAAATTCTGTACTGAACTCATTTTGACTTCCTTACACAGATCATGGTGTATTTAATTTATTTTTATTATTATTTTTTTTTTTCAAAATTGTTGGAATTCTTTTTTCCTATTATGTTTTATTTTTTTAATTTAATTTTGTTGTTTAAGGCATTACAAATAGTAGTAGATATGTCTCCTTTTTAAAAAAGGAGTCATGGTGTATCTTAAAAAGAATTTCCCAAATAGGAAAACCTGCTGGTTTTCTTTTTCTTCTATATTATTTGATTTTAACCTTTCATTTTTTCCCTTGCCATTTTGTCCTTCCAGATCTCTTTGCTTCCTAGTTTTATATTCTTTCTTCTCTCTTTCAGTTTTCTTCTTCCCTATTCCTAGCATCTGATGTTGGTAGACAAGCTTTTCAGAATTTATAAAGAACACAGATTACTTGGCTTGAATTCTAACATATGCTCTCATTTTATCTTTATTTTGGGCAAGAATATTGAATGATTGTGGGAATAAACTTAGCTCTAAATCAGCAAAATTGTCATGTGGTGATTCAGAATTTAGCCCGTTTGAATATTTCACATCCTTCATGTTTGTAAGATGTTAACTCTTAAGTCTTCAAACATAGGAGCATATAGCTATCTAACAGTTACCTGACTTATGAATCAGATAAGCTTGTGTTCAAATCCCCGATCTTCCACTAGCTAAACATATTTTAGGGCAAATTTTAAAACTCTCTAAATCTTAGATTCCTCTTTGGTTAAAGGAGGCAATAATAACAATCTCTTAGGTGATTATTAGAATTAAATCAGTGCTTAGCTTAGCGCATGGCTCATTGAACTAATTCCATGAGAGGTAGTTGTTTTTCAGATTTATATTATAGTAATACATTATTAAGGAAAAGAGTATGGGGAGAGTCTTGTTTGAATTTACACTGAGTCTGAATTTCAGAAAAATGTCCCAAAAGTATCTAATGCTGATCATTTCCTGAAACAGTTATTTAATTTCTAAGAGCTGCAGAATGGTGTTCATGTTTTTTTGTTTTTGTTTTTGTTTTTAATTCAGTCATTTCTTCTGCATTCTGGCTTCTGTTAAAACAAAATAAAAATAAAAACAAGAGCAACCTGATCTTCACCAAGAATTTCAACGCCCCCCCCCTTTTTTTGTAGTTCCATCTGGACAACCCTTCCTTGAGGCTGTGGATGTTTAGTATCCAGTTGCCTAATTGGGGTTATGGGGTTGCAGACAAGATGTATAGAGTCAGTGTTACTATATTAAAAATATTATTGTATTTTATAAATTATTTTTTTGTTTGTCTCAAAATTGTTGGAATTCTTTTTCCTTATCACATTGATTAATCATTAAGTAAATATAATAAACCTAATTGCTTTAGAATTACGTCCCTCATCTCTGTGACCATTGGTAGCGTCAAAGATACTGAGAACTGGCAGGGAGCTCAGGAATCATCCAGAGCCTTTATTGTAGATCTGAGGACATTGGAGACACAGAGCTGCAATGACTTGCCTAAGGTTATGTCTCTGCTTTGGGGCAGACCCAGGGCGGGAAGCCAGCCTCATGACTCCAGATTTAATGTTTTATGCTGTGAGACTAAGAAACATAAGAATAAATGAAATTTATTTCCACACCAAATTCACCGCTTTAGCTCTAGTTCATATTGCCATTGGATAGCGCTAACATGTATTTCCACTGGTATATATTGCTATTCGATGCGACTCCGTGCTCCTCAAATCTGGGGCATATGTCATCAGTGGTAATAAGATGGCTTCAGGAGATTCTCAGGGCTGTCATCTTTAATGCTGATGGTTCTATATTTACTTTAACATTTATTGGAAAAAAGTATACCCAGCACATCATACCTTTGGTTTAATGATACTATTATTTAAGATAAGGCTTAAGTTAAATAATAAAGTGTTGAGTAAATAATTTTAACTTAAACTTTAAAAAGATTATTTGAATGAGACTATCCTAAGGCACTGGAAATTTAATATTAAAGAGAACAAAGATATAGGGTGGAATTCTAAAGCAATTAGGTTCATTATACCTACTTAATGCTGAACCATTTCAATAAGGAAATATAGAAGAATTCCCCCAATGTCTTTGCTCAATGATTTTGAGACACACAAAATAACAGCTTCATGATACTTAAACTCCAGGGAAGAGGAGAGGCAAGAAGATAGACCAAGAAATATAGGTGTAATCTACAGGTAATGACAAATGCTATAAATAAAATGAATAAAGGTAAGAAGAGAATAATGAGTTCTGTTATTTTTAAATAGTTAATAAAGGCCTATTTGATAATATGGTAGTTGAATTAAGAATGAAAGCAGTGAGGAAGTGACCATGCTTATATCTGAGGGGACAGCATTCCTGGCAGAGGAAACAGCAAGTGCAAGGGCCTGGAGGGTGGGGGAAACTCTGAATGTTGAAGGAACAGCAGAGGCCAGGGTGGCTGAAGCAGAGTGAGGGATGGGAGTGGGGGAGCAGGAGGAGAGATCAGAGAAGTGACGGAAATGCATATCCTGTGGGGACTTACAGACCTTTATAAGACTTCTCTGAGTGAAGGGTACTTGGATAAGGCATAAACTGTGAAAGTGTGCATGCAGAACTTAAATGAATGTGGGCATAAGATGGCTGGGGTAAAGATATCTTTGGACGACTAGGGAAGAGAAATTCATATTGCTTCGCTTCAGCAGTATAGTCCCTGGTCCCTTTGCAGTCCTTAATGTATGTGCATGCATGCACATGTATGGACACACACACACACACACACACACACACTCACTCACAACACCAGCCCAAAATGATGGTTTGTAAAGTATGTTGGTCAGCCACATTTTCCCCAGCATTACACACTCATAAAATGCTGTGGTTGATAGTGATCACATGAACATGCCAGGGGTAGCACCCTGGATTTGAGTTATGTCTCTAGTTTTTCTTATCATTGTTCTCATCTTCACTCTGATTCCTTTTATGTAGCCCAGTTCATTTCAAAAGCTAATTCATTAGAGTATAGTTAATTTTGTGGCTGATATAATTTGAGTCAGATTCTTCTCTCTTTTTTGACATCTCAGTTGCTATTGAGAGAAAAGCACCACTTTTTGAAAACTCAACTGGTGCATTTTCAGAGTGATCCAAGATATTGTGGGAACTCTGGTTTCCTCATAAGTATGATTACATGTTAAGTAAAGCCCATGTTCTCTGTGCATGGTGCTCCCTTTGGCTTGAAAGACAGGGCTAGAACATAAGGAAAGGCCCGGAGTTTCTGAGGTGGTGCAATTCTGGAGAGGAAGCAAGCACTTGCTTTTTCTGCTTATTATCCTCCTGACAGATTACTAATAGTGCTTTGCCATCTTGTGGTCTGGATTAGTCGTCTTTCTTGAATCACCACGTTATGAGAGTGGGGAGGATTTAATTATTCTTTGAGTAGACATTCACATCTTAAATGCATTTTTCTATCTTTATGATTCACCTCTTTCTTATTTTCTCTCTGTTTGGGGATGTATTTAATTGACTGCCACCTTTGGGGAGTTTCTGTGCTCTTCCTCCTTCCTTCCCCAGCCACATGTCTCTGTCCACTGGCTCCAGGAGAGCACTCTGCATCCTTCCCCTATAAGACCTAGGAATGGGGTCCTTTCCAACTCTTCAAGGCTGTCATGTAGATCTTCCTCTTTATGAAGAGCCAGTAACACATATTTATTCTAGTCTATGTTCTTACATATTACCTAATATGCTTATGGGTTAGCAAATTCAAAGAAACTAAATTGGGTATTACTGGCAAAAAACATATTTGAAGAGATAGATCTGCAATGTACAGATTTCCATAATGAAAACCTAGAAATGGAAAACAGTTATCCATAGTTTTGGATAATCCCAATTATTTACATGGATTCTTTGACAGTATTAATTTTGGTTTAACATCCTTGTTTTCCCTTTACTCAGCATTATAGACTCCATATCAGCTTCTCATTGATTCCAAAAGTTTTCAATTATGGAACAATGCAGGGAAAGCAGAGAATTATATTCTGACTCTGAATTTTCAAAATTAGAATATGCCAAGAGTAGGAAATGCCGAGTCTGAGTAGCCTCATTTTAGCACTGTCTTTAGCAAGTGTTTCACCTTGAAATGATAGTTCATTGCAAATATTTTACAATTGGTAGTTGAGAATTTTGTGTTTCATTTGAGGGAGTCAGTCATTCTTAAGCTAAATCATTTTTGCTACTACCCCTCTCTAAATCAATTCATCTCCTGAGCTCCTGTGGTATTCTGAGAGTTTCTAAAATAGTAAACAGCCTCTTCCCCTTAGTGGCAACCACCAATACTTGTTTATTTAACATTGGAGCTTTGTTCAGTCCATGTGAATCAGTGGTTGAGCATTGACTTATGAACCAGCAGGTCATGGTTGGATCACTGATCAGGGCATGTGCCTGGGTTGCAGGCTCTATCCCTAGCAGGAACGTGTAGGAGGCAGCCTATCAATGAATCTCTCTTATTATTGATGTTTCTATTTCTTTCCCTTGCTCTCTGAAAAAATATATTAAAAAATAAAATTGGAACTTAAATCTAGGTTCAAAAGCTCAAGGTGCCCGTTAATTGTCAATGTTATGTCTGTTTGGGTCTCTCAGAAATTCTTCATGAATTTTGCTTTACTGTATCTGGTAATACAGTGGTTTAGGGTATACTATTCTGTTCTAGTTCTAGCCTTTCAGATGTGCTGACATAATCACCATAAATTATAATTGCAAAATTATAAACATCATTGGAATTTTTAAAAAAGAGGTGTTTAAAACCATTCATGACCCTAACAAATTAATAATTTTGATATTTCATGTTTCTGTAGACATTTTGAATAATGCATGAGTTAATCCAGTCTGCCTACCCAATTGGCTGTCTCTAGTGAGTCTCTATTACCTAAAATCTTACTCAGCATTCCCCTTCTGCAGATAAGGACATAGAGATATAAGAAATTATATTTTTAAATTACAGAAATTAATTTGATTAAAGCACAGACTTGAATCTCTGTATGATACTTCTATCGTATAGATGCATACATCACACAACTTAATTTAAATAACATCCCAGAATCTCTGAGTGGTATGGATGGTTAAATGAATATGCATCTGTGAAGGAGCCCAGGAGTTGTCGGTGCCAGCTTTCCTCTTGGTATTTAAGGAGTTGGCCACTGCTCTCTCCCAATCATGCCCATCTGAGCAGTGGCTGTGCCCTCTATAAGAGACTGGCACAACTTTCGTTAGCAGAAAACCACAGCTGTAATCAATTGAAGTCCTCAGTTTTTTATGCCTGAGGGCAAATCTTCAAAATTGAGTTTTATACTCCTAGGAAATATGTATTTCAAACGTGGTTTTTGTAAACTACTAAAGAAAAATGTATATTGTTACAGTTAAGCGTACATCATTTGGTGATGGATCAACTCCAATGATTGGAAGGCAGAGCTGACAAAGATAGGTTTCCATGAAATCATCTTGATTAATGTTGCAAATGCTATTATGTCTGTGCTCCGCTCAGCTTCCCTCAAGCTTCCTTACTGGTCCTATGTGCTGATCCTGCCTTCTTTGTACATTTTCTCCTAAGGGCTGGCACCTGGAACCTTCTCCAGAGGGCAAGCCATGAGCTAGTGGAGCTCTTGCACCGCACCAACACACACACACACACACACACACACACACACACACACACACACACACAATGCACACAATACACACACAGGTGGAGGTGAGTGGGGGTTAAGTACCCTCCACCCTCTTCTCTCAACCTCTGCTTAACAGCTGGCTGACTAGTATAGGAGCAGAAAAGCTCACTCCTATGCCTGTAGGCTGGAGCAACTCTTTGGCATGATTGATGGGTTCGCTATAAGATCTGTGGTGTAATTTACACTGCATAGCTCCCCGCAGGATCAGGCTGAGAGTGAGGTTTCACTTGAAGATGCAGTTTTGCTTGGCTTCTTCTATTTTCTCTTCCTATTTCCCTCTCTCCTGTGAGTCCTTCTTTAATAAATCACTTGCCATGAACACTGCTCTCTGGGTCCACTTCTGGGCAAATGACCCATGGCAGTTTTTTTTCTTCTGTAGGAGCTCAAAGAAATTAAATACATTACTTGATGTTTTTATTAGTATGTTTAAAACTATTTTTATCTCTTGTTTGCTAAGTTGGGCTACATGTGAATAAGTGGATGATCTTAAAATTTAATTTAAAAATTAAGCAAGGTATAGATCATAGTTGCCACCTATTGAGGGACATGGCACTCTGTGCTACATTCTTGACGTATTGTAACAATGAGTTCATTGAAGTCCAGAGACATTTACTAATGTGTCCAAATCATAGAGGTAGTAATTGGTAGAACCACAATTTTATATCTAGATAGTTCCAGTTTTAATGCTTTAGCTTTTTCAACTGCTGCCCTGCTGACTCTCTTTCCTTCTTGATGTATTAAAATATCTATTTCTAGATGTTATCAAAGGTGCATTCCAACATCAAAGTTCATAACCTACTAACATTGGAGGAGACTGTCTATTTATTAAGAAATAACAAAATACGTTACTAGATATCAAACTTAACTCATCAGAATGGGAGTGATTGAAATAATTTTTAATAAACATTTGAGTTAAGTCATATCAATCTGTTGTATAGAGAGAAATTTTTGTCCAGTGTGTAAGAGAATTGGATAGTTCATAGGAAAACAAAATTGTGGAGAAGGTGAAAACAGGAAAGTGAGTAGGGAATGTGCATTGGAAGGATGGGGATTTCTCCCTCTGGGGTGGTCATGCTCAGTCCCATGACTGCATTGTACTGGGATGCTATGTAGAAAATGACTTTCTCCTGTCTCTAAATGGATCCACAGCATCCTGAAAGCCTTAACTCAAGCGTATTACATGGAGAGGACCTTAAAGGAAAAAAGGAAGGATAATGATTGGGTTCTGTTGGAATTATTGATTGCAAAACAAGCCCTCCACATGTGAAAATTTCAGCAAGAATACATGAAAACCACACCAGTGACCATTCAAGTTCCTGTAAGGTGATGTTTATCACTTACTAGTACTGCAGACAATGCTGTTTTTCCTTTCTGGAGTGTTGTTTACCCATCCCTTTACCTGGTGTGCCTATCTTTTAAAGATAAATCTCAGGCATCACCTCTTCTAGAAAGCCTCCTCTAATAGCTTCAGGTTGGACAACATCGCTTTTTTGTAGACTTGTAATACCATGAGTAATCATCCAGAAAAAATTCTTAGCTTATCGTATTGAAATAATGTGTTAATCTTCCCATTCATCTTAAAGCTCCTCAAAGTCAACAGTTCTGTTCTGTTATCTCTTTGTCCCCAGTACTTGGTCATGTGCAAGGCAGAGTTAACTCTCAATAAATGTCTTTTTTTTTAAAACTGAACTGAACTACAAGGACAGAAGAAGGCACCATGTCTTTTTGGTATTCATGGTTTATTCTGATACATTGTCTCAAAGCTATTCAGGAGGCTTGGTAGAAGAATTACTGAAGAATTAGAAGGCACTGGGAACATTTAGTCAGGCTTTTGGAGAAAGAGAGTCTTGAAGAGAGTGGAACGTCCAGGAGGCTTAGAGAAGTTTGGTAGACAGATGCCATTTGAGGGCCACTTGGAAACATAGTTTAAGAAGTGAGAATAGGGGAAGAGAACACCCTTTGAATTGATAAATGATAAAATGGAGCTTGCATTTGAGCCAAAGCAAGGTAGTAGGAGGAGTGTAGACTCAGGTTGGACTCTACATTCTAGAAGGTTCTTTTTGTGTGAGTTTCATTTTCTATAAAATGGGCATAACAGAACTGATTTCAGAGAGGATTTCTGGGGATAACCAAAAGGTTAATAAGATAGTGCCCAGCAGATATTATGTGCTCCATAAAGTTTACCTCCATACCTTCTCAGTGACCTTTTGTCTTTGGTTGTAGGTCATTAATTAGCTGGGAAGGATAGCGATGTAGGAAGAGAAAGTGTAACAGGGGTCATGCATCCATTTCTTTGTTCTTCTCATAAACGTATTACTGAGTATATACAGTGTTCCATACACGTAGAATAAGTATGTGTACATCACTTACACAGGCAATAGATTAATAAATGATATCTAAGTGGATGGTAAGGCAGTAGATAATCTAAAAAGGCACGCACAAGAGGGGACTGATTAATTCTGTCTAAAAAAATCAGAGGCTACTTCACAGAGGAGTCAACCTTCAAATGAGGCTTGGAAGGATGAGGAGAAGTTTACCACATGGATGAGATGAAGAAGGAGGCACCTATCAAGGCAGAAAGGTTCATGTCGGGCTTGTTTGGATTCTATTGGGGTGGAGACATAAGAGGACAGTGGTAGGAGATGATGATGGTGAGATGGACAAGGGCCAGGATGCAAAGGGCCTTCCTGCCATGCTATGGAGTTTGGAATTGATCCTGAGGACACAGTGGAGCCACTGCATTTGTAAATTGATAAGGAAGTCATTTGAGAGGCAGGGTTAGAACATCTAAATGTGAAGTGTGATCATGTTTATGGTTATTTCTTGGCTCCTGCCAAGACTTTTTCAATTTCTTTCTTGATTTTTCTATTAATGTTGAAAGTGATTAATAAAGCTGTTCATTTGATTTATAATAACATTACTAATTTTTTTAAAATTCTGGTCTCATGGTCCTCATTTTGTTTTAATGGACTATAAATCCTTAAGTGTTCAAGCTTATTAAATAACTAATGTGGGATTCGTTCATTCTTTCAACAAATATTTACTGATAACCTGCTCTGGGCCAGCCTGTAATAGACCCTGAGGGCAGAGCAAATCCATTGCAATGAGGGAGACAGACAATAGATTAATAAATGTACAAGGTGGGGGAGAATATAGTCATGGGTGGAGGAGGTAAGGGAGTCCTAACTTAGGGAAGTGATCTTCCTTCCTGACTTCTGTGAGGAGGACAGGGTAGAGGTCCTTATTCAGCAAACTTGAAATGTTGTTCTTTCATTGTCTGTAATCTTCTTGGAATCCAGTAGGTAGTAGTGTCTGTTTTTTTCTCTCTCAGAATGACAGCATGGAAACTGCATCTGCCACAAGTCATTGGGCACATCTGCAGCCAGTCGTGGGGAATGAAATATTCTGCCCTGAGTCTAGTCCTTTTTCTGGGGTTTCACCAGAAGGATTATGATATCTGTTTTCTGATCTAGAAACCAGAGAATTTGACTTGAGAATAATAGCATCTACTTTCCCCCCTTCATTACGAAAAAGAACACTTAGCTCTATAATTATTTTCTGCTGTGATTATTTCTCTGTGATGTACTTCCTACTCTGTGCCAGGTTCTGTGCTAAGTACTTTGCATATATGATCTCCCTGATTCCTTAACACAGCCCTGTGATATTTGTATCTTTATCTTTATACTAGAGGTCCAGTGCATGAAATTCGTGTGCGGGTACAGCCCCTAAGCCTGGCCTGTGATCAGGGCCATCCTCCCTAGCTGGCTGCAGCTGGCCTTGGCCCCCACCGCCACCCACCCCTGGTTGCCAGTTTGCCATTGGGTGATGGCTGGGGGAAGAGACTGAGAGGTTGGCTATTCCTGTCCAATCTCCAGCCCTGCCCCTGCTGCAGGTGGCCATCAGGCAATGGGAGCCTTCTGGCTGGGGAAGGGGACCAAGAGGTGATCAGTGCACCTCATAGTGCTGGGTCCAGTGGTCATTCTGCCATTAGGGTCAATTTGCATATTACCCTCTTATTATGTAGAATGGAGGCCTGGTGCATGGATGGGGGCTGGCTGGCCTGCCCTGAAGGGGGCCCTGGATTGGGGTGGGGCTCCCTGCTGGCAGGTAGGGCCAGCCTGGGCAAGGGGCCATGGGCAGCTTGCCGGCTGGCCACGTCCCTAACTTTGTCAGGAAGAACGTCTAAAAAGATGTCTGGAAGATGTCTGGTCTAATTAGGATATTACCCTTTTATTAGTATAGATTTGAAATGGGGATCCTGAATGACACCTAGGGAAAGAATTCGCTCTCTTGTGTCCCTGTTTCTCTAATAGGTAAGGTCAGATTTGACTCAGGACAGTCATGCCCCCTTTCTCTGGCCTTGCCTCATTTCTGCCATTGTTTATTCTCTGTGACCTTTTCCATCTCAATATTTTCCTTCTCTCCTTCATTCATTTGGCAAATGTCATCTGTTAGGACTGATCATAGACAAACACAGCCTGGGGGCCATCCCTTGGAAGAGAATATTCGGATGTGAGTGGATGGGATAAGACACAAGTCCAGTTTTGAAATGTGTGAAATTAGAAAATAGGCTGGTGGCCTCCTCTCCATAGTAGTTTTTGGTAAGATGAATGCTTTGTTATCCAGCCCTCAAGGGTCATGGATTAACCGCTCCTCTGAATCTGAAAAGCCATGGTGGCTAGCAGCTCTGTGCCTGGTGCTTTGCATAATTTGTCTCACTCTGTCCTATCAGTGGCACCATCTGGTAGATGTCATTGACTCCTTCTACACCTGAAGAAACTGGAAGCTCAGAGAAGTTATGTGACTTATCCAAGGCCACAAGGCTCCCCCTCCCCCCCCCCCCCCCCCCGCCCCCGCCCCGTGGATTTAATTTAAACACAATAGCTTGGGTTTCAACATTCAAAATCTTTGTGTCAGAGCTCTCTTTCTCAGAGTGAATTCCTCAGAACACTAGTGGGAGGTGGATGGGAGAGGGGTGTTTATGTGGTTAAATATAGAAAATGCAGCACCCACAGCTGCATCTCAGAGAGCACGGTGGACATCAGCCTGTTAAAGGCTTGAGATAGTAAAGAAAACTTTGAACTCTATTTAACCTAGGATTTCCTAACCCAGGACCTTCTATATGAGCATAGAAGTCTTTTCAAAAGTTTTAGTCACTAACCTCATGAAAAACTAACTGGTGTGTGGAATCCTGAAATATGCCTTACTGCCTCTCTGGTAGTCTTTATTGTAGAGAGAAAGAAGAGGGAGAGGCTAGGAAGGAGGAAAAAAGTTAGAAGAAAAGAAAGAAGGAGACAATGAAAGAAAGAAAAGGAGGAAAGTAAAAGTACTACTCAATATTTCCTAATAAAATCCCCAAATATATTTTCTGCCTTTCAAAAATTTTTTGAGCCCTCTCTCTCTTGTGCTTTTCAAATGGGCACACAACTTATTCCCAAGTGAATAAGATAAGGTGGAAGGCTTAAATTCTTTGGGCTGACGATAGTCTTAAAAAACTGGCCTATGGCCGTAACCGGTTTGGCTCAGTGGATAGAACGTCGGCCTGCGGACTGAAAGGTCCCGAGTTTGATTCCAGTCAAGGGCATGTACTTTGGCTGTGGGCACATTTCCATTAGGGGTTGTGCAAGAGGCAGCTGATCGATGTTTCTCTCTCATCGATGTTTTTGATTTTCTATCCCTCTCCCTTCCTCTCTGTGGAACATCAATAAAATATATTTTTTAAAAATCTGGCCTATTAGACTGAGTGTCTGCCTGTAGAGGTGACTGAAACCTAGACCATGATGAAGAAGTGTCAAGGGGAACTGGAATGTATTGTACTAAGTGTAATAAGGCAGACAGAGAAAGATAAATACTGTATGATTTCACTTATATGTGGGATATAAAGAACAAAATAAACAAATATAAAGAAGTGATGAGGGGTCTGGATCTTGGAGTACCCTATCACCTTTTAGCAGGGAGTGCTTCAGTTTCCCTCAGCTTCTGTAACAAGGGAGTGACAGCATGGGGACCACAAGTCAGACCCTCCTCCTGCCCACTGTGTTTTCCCTGGCAGCACATTTAATTTTTCAGAATCAGTCTTATGTTCCTATATTATTTCTTCTTTCCCTGTTATTCTTAGCCCATCAGCATTAGCCTGGACAGAGATATAATTATCAGCAATATTAACCATGATGCTATTTTCCCTGTTTACTTAAATGCTTGCAAACTCTTTACATAACCCAGGAAAGTCTTCTCTTATATGTTTCCTTTGCTCCTATTTCTTTGAATAGAATGTGTTTATAATATAGACTAAAGTCATAACAAATCTTGATATTTCTCTTATATAAGTATGTAAGCACTCATGATCATGTTCTCACAAATGGTGTTAGTATCCTTTACTAAATCAATATAGGAGTTCTTGGATTTATGTGGACTTCTTGGGTTGTTGTAGATACTTTTATTAAAAATGTTAGAGGTTATTGCTTCTCAGCCTTTTGACTAAGATCAGTGTAGTATTTGTTCTTACCAGTTTAAAAAATGTTTGAGTTTATGTAAATATTAGAGTGTTAACAGACATAAAATGAATATTTATTTGCTGTTAGAGCCTTGCTATCAAGACCAGCATCATCAGCATTTGCTTGGGAACTTGTTAAAAATGCAGTATCTTGGGCCTCATCCCAGATCTACTGACTCCAAATCTGCATTTTAATGAGATTCCCAAGTGATTTATATGTTCTTTAAAGCTTGAGAAGCCCTATCCTAGAGGACACAGGAGACTGTTTTGTTCATGCTCATTTTGGCTACTTTCATATGTATATCTTCAACAGAGCGAACAGCTCTGCAGTTCTCAGTCTCGTAATGTCATTGTGTGCTGTCTTATACATTATTGCCCAAAAGAGTTATAAAGAATCCCCCAGAGACACAATTAGTTTTCATTCAATATAGAGGTAGGTGGATAGATACAGGTAGAAACAGAGATATAGCTATAGATATAGATTACTTTTTAAAAGCTTTATAGGTAGCAGGTGTCAAGAACTGTGAAGGGTCTGAGATTTTCTCTATCTGCAGGCTAACAAGTTAGCCTGGCACAATTTCATAGATGGCAGTATGAAACATGAGAGCACATGAGACTCCTGGGTCATTCCATGGGAAGCAGCATGAGCAGCATACACGAATTAGTTCTCTGCTCAAAGTTTCATGGGGGTGATTCAGATGGCCCGGAAGGATGCTCTGTGTTATAGAAAAGAAACCCTAACTCCTTTAATGGACAGTAAACATGCTTTGGACATATTATCTGTAGCTCCTAAGGCTTCCTATACAGACTTCCTCAAAATAATAATCAGAACAAAAGGTATCTCTCCTTATAAGATGGAAATGCAAGGGGCCCAAGAAGAATCATCTCCCAACAAATGATATTGGGACATATTTATTATTAGGTTTTAGAGCCAATTTTTTTTAGAAGTCATGGAGGATATATTTCCCAATCCCTAAGTTGTACTAAGAGTTATTTATGTCTGAAAGACTCCAGGAGGTAAAGAACTTCTAGTCTGGGCACTCATCTTAGTTCTTTACTGGAAGGGAGAAGTTATATTAAGAAGGCAAGTAGGGCTGTGCTTCATAAATACTGAGGTCACATGTGGCTTCTTGTAGTGTCAGTTGTACCATTCAACTACTGAACCCATTCTTATCCGGAAGTTTGAGAGATGACATAATTCCTAGAGCTATGAAGGGACTACATGATGTTTCAAAGATTGACATATAATAGGAAGAATAGCAAAGTAAATTGGGGCTAATGGTATCTTTTTAATACAGCAGTTTTGTTATTGTAAGGAGATTGTCTTGCAAAGCAGTTGATTTCCTTTTGCTCTCAGTAGAGGCTAACTCTTCCAGAAAATTGTAAAGGGGATTTCTGATGTGAGTCCTGCTTTTTCACCACTCTCAAAGAATGTAAGTATTTGGAGAAGAGAAAGCTGGAGAAGTTTTACAAAGCCTGTGAGAATAATACATTAGTAAATATTTAACAATCAGCTTGCAGGGGGTGGAGTGGAGTTGAGGTTCTGAATTGTACTCTTTGCTGATTTCCATGGTATAAATATTCCTATTATGGTTGATTTGAAACCACCAATGGAAAATCACCTAGCTTACAAAATTCCTAAAAATCTAACAAACCAGTTTCAGCCGGCTCCAGCAATCCATTGCAAAACTGTCCTGATTTTTTGACAGCAAGTGTAGTTTGATCACGCAAAAGGTTTGCTTGTAGAAGTTTATTTTTCAAAGTCTTTTACAATAACTTATGTTTATCCTTGGAGATTTGTAAATAGACTTACCTTAAGGCAGAATGAGAGCCTAAATGATTTTTGAACTTTCGTTTGAATAGTATGATTTCATTTTTTAAAAGTCTTCCTTTACATAGTAGACCTCACCAGCCTGGCTGCTTGCTTTCTTTAAATAAACCACCTGCCAGCTCAGCACATTCCTCCTCTATGGAAAGGACTGTAGGTGCCATCTGATTGTCAGTGATATTTTTAGAAGAGCGGGAGGCTCTTCAGGCACCAACCAGGGATGATTCCTTATAATTGGGTGATCTGTAGAACCACAATGAATCACAAATTTGGGAACAAGGCACCTGCATTCTTGGTTGGATCAGGAGCGTAGTAAATCCTCTTTGCACTAATGAGGCTTTATACCTCTTCATGAGACTTACCGTGGAATTCCCCTTGGGCTCAGTTTGGCTGCAGAGACCTGTAAAGACCCTCTCTGGAGTGCTTTACCTCTGTGCTGACAAACATTTTTCCAGAGGAGTTCAGTGTGAGCCTATATGCTGCAGTTCCAATGACTCCTGGTGAGCAAGTTACCCGCAGGCATAGACTGCCCAGCTCATGCTGGTGGACTTTGCTTCATGCTGTGTCCATCTTCTGGCTTATCTTTACCCATCAAGTGAAACCTGACATAGTGAACTGATTTACTTTTTGTAGAGGGCTAAGTGGAAGGATCAGCTTGCTGCTCTCAGCCCATGGGGATGAGAGGAGCCTTTCCTGGCCTCTGCCTCTTCTTACCTAGCATTTACCAGAAAGGTGTGTGTGTATATGTGGGGGGTTGGGGGGTTTACCTTGACTTTAATGCAGATTTGAGTGCCTCCTTCCTTCCCTTGGGTGATACATATTTTTTTTCTATTTTGTTTGATAATTTATTTTGTTCATTTTCCCTTGGGTGATATTGATTGGGAGGCTTCAATTATTTATTTATCAGATTTATAAAATGCTTATCTTGCCAAGGTCTTTGAGCACAGGGACAAAAGTAAAGCCATTAACAAGTCATAATAAAAAGTCCACACAACATAGATGCTTATTCTGAAAGGTCTACATGAACTCCTGGTAACACTGATTCAGATATTCCATTACAACTTGATTTTTTTCTATTAATAAAGTGCACCCATTTCCAAGGGGCTTGTTCTCCCCCATGAAGAAAATACTTTAACAAGTAAGGAGAAAGAACACATAGGTTGCTGTTTAGGCTAAGGCCAAATTAAAAAGACAGCTCATCTGCCATGTTCAAGAGGTCAGTTTCCAGCCATCCCCTCACTCCTACCTTCCCTTTTTCTGTGAAGGCAGAAATAGACCTGAATTTTCAAAAAGAGAGATTTGCATTAGTTCTAACTTTTTGTCCAGTCACAGGGAGACAAATTAGTTTCAAAAGTTTTCTTGCTCTGTGAGAAGTTGCAGGGAGGGGTCCCCTGAGGAAAATGTGCTATGCCAGGCCATGACTCTGCTTGCTCCTCAGCCGTTCAGGAACAGGAAGGTGAGGCATTTAGCTAGGTAGGAAAAGAGTGTGCAAGTTAGAAGAACTTTTCTCAAGTGTATTGGGTCTGAAATCCTAATGCCATGTTGGATGTCTTCAATGGAGAAAATTGAGATATTTCTACTCACTGCTGACAAAAGCAAATGCTAGGCGTGCAAAGAAGAAACCAAGACATTCCTGACCATGGTCAGCAATAACCCCACATACTTTTAGGTAGTGCCTGTGTTAGCTGGATTTTGGGAATAGAAAATATATCTCTATAAATGGCACTCTATGTTATTTTTCCTCCCTTAAAAATCAGTTATGGATGAACACACTTGCACTACATGCCAAAATTCCACCCCACCAGTAAAGGAGAAGCAAAAAACAAATCTTGAGTTATTCCCTTAAAACTGAGGTTGTTAAACTAAGGCCCACAGGCCAAATCTGGCCCATTGCTTGTTTTGTAAATAAAGTTTTATTAGAACCCATTTCTACTCATTTGTTTGTGAATTTTCTATGGGTGTTTTAATGCTACAATGGCAGACTTCATAGTTATGACCAAGACCATTTGGCTCAAAAAGCCTAAAGTATTTACTATCTGGCCCTTTACAGAAGAAGTTTGCTAACCGCTGCTTTTTAAGAAAAAACTGGCAAGATATTTAATAAAATAATTTGCCATTTAGCCTCCCCATATCTTGTAAAAGGTTTCTGACTTGGCTTCTACTGGCCAGGTGAAGAAGCACGAGTGAGAAGGGAGCAGGAAGAAGTTTTAGGTCAAGAGATTACTAAGGCCTAATTCCCTTATAACTTGACCTTAAGATTCTGTGATTCCCACTGTGGCTACTTCTTTTTTATGTGTAACAGTGGACACTGCATAGCAGGAGAAAGATATGTTCAAAGCTGCCATCAGAGTTGAGGATGGGGTGGTGCTAGATATCACTGATTAATAGTCTTTATGATGTATTGGCTCCTAGTTAAGAGCTAGTGTATTAGATGCTTGCAGATAGAAATATGAACTATCATACTTGGCCTTTTCTTCTATCTGATTTGTAAAGAAAAAATGAGAAGTTTTCCAGTTTGAATGAGTCGGTGGTAATTTCAGGAATATGGAAAACTTTGTATGGTATTATCTTGGTAGGTAAACAAAAAAGGTATGGTTCTAATATGGATTGTCTCAGGAATTATGTTAAGTGCTTTTTGGCAGTGTTTATTGTAGCTTCAAATGGATATTATTTTGTATGAAAGACTATCAGGACTCACACTGTAAAATCGTAAATGAGTGGTATATCCTTTTGTCTTTTCTTTCTCTCTTCATAATTTACCAAAGAAGGCCAGCCCCATTTCTACCTTCCAGTGTCCAAACCTTATGTGTGCAAAGTAACCAGGCAGAAGAATGATGATCTTATCTTTGAGAAGTAGGCAGTTTTAAAAGGGATAATCTCTGCCTTTGTGAGTGTCAGTTAATACTTTTAGGATAAGGAAGAATCTGAAGAAACTATCTGGTATATCTCCCAAAATTAATTTCAAATTAATTATAATACCTAAAATTAATCTCTAATTATAGTGGGTGTTCTTTTCATGTATGTTTTGTTGACATTTCTGAAGAGTTTCTTACATTCTCTAGTATGTCTTACCTTTTAGAACATAAGGATAATTTTTCCATACTCATATATTTTTTCATATATACAAATCATTTGATTCAAGAACCACTGAAAGACTTATCCTTCTTGCTTCCTATTGCAAGTGTGAATTTCTAGATTAATAAAGTATGTATTTTCACAATTTAAATATTATGAATACTTGTTCTCTTATTACTTGAATTTAGCCATAGTTGAAAAATATTTATTTTCAGTGAGACGAATGCCCCCTGGTGGAAACAATAACAAGTATTTGCACAGATTTGGGGGCCCATATACAACTGGTATAAATATATGAAGGATAACCAAGGGATAAAATTGACATAGCTTAGAGAGTTCTTTAGTTTTTTTAAGTGTAGGTTCCATTTAAATGCAGTAAATGGAAGATAATATCAAGGCGTGAAGGTCTTTTTTTATATTGACTGAAATAAAAAGATTCAGTAAGAAACTAACTAATCCCTTATGGTAATTACTTTAGTGTCTTTCACTAAAACTAGGAAATCTCTTAGCTGGTAAAGTCATTTATAATATTGCCATTTGTAATGATTTTTTTAAATATAGGACTTTTAGATTATACCTCGGAGGGTGTTTTAAAACTATATGTTCTAACCCAGCCACTGTAGCTCAGTAATAGTGTTGTCCCATGAACCAGGGGGCCCCTGGTTCAATTCATGATCAAAGCACATGCCTGGGTTGCAGGTTCTATCCCCAGTAAGGTGCGTGCAGAGATAGCCAATCAATGATTCTCTCTTCATCAATATTTCTGTCTCTCTCTCCCTCTCCCTTCCATTTTCTGAAGTCAAAACGTATTTTTAAAAAACTAAGTGGTTATATATAAGAGGGAATTGCTTAAAGGTTTGTAAGATGACCTCCTAGAAAAAAAATATCAGTTTGAGGAAGGAGCAGGGTTTGGGATTAATCAAATGAAAACATCGTTGTTTGTCTCATTAATAGACAGACAGCTTATCTCCAGTTCATCAGAGAATGCTTACCAAGCCAGAGACGTGGGCATACCAGGACTCAAGTTTTTATAGAAAACTTAATTTTGGAAAGTCTTTAATCTGATCATACTTGAAATCTAGCTCTCACACAACATTGTAAAAGCATTTATAAGTAAGTAGAGAACAGGGAAAACAAGAGTTAAACTTGAGTTCATGGTGCCTCTGTAGGGAATAGAATTGTGAAGCCTGCAGAGGATGTTTCCATACTCTCCCCTCTGCCCAATGATACCTAGTTTTCCTGTGATATAGCTCCTACAGAAAAGTTGTAGCTTGTTCTGCTTCTGCGTTTCTCCCATTTAGATGGAGCCTTTAGATATAAAAAAAAATCAAGGACCATTTTATATTGAAAGCTGATGTTCTATATACTTAATGGGTTGGGTCACAGTCCTTTTACAGAAATGGTTCATGTTCATTAAGCTGTGGATATGGATGATAAATGCCATTTTACTTGTCATATCACCAAGTGCACATTTTCTGAAGCAGTGCTATCTCTTTGCCTCAGCATTTGTAATGGGCTGTACTCTGGAATATAACAACACAGCCTGATGTCATCTATTAATTTGCAAGTACTTAGAAATATGTTGTTAATGGCTTGGTGAGAATTGACTCCTGTAGAAATTATTTTTCTTAAACCAGTGCCTTTGTTCAAGCTATGATGCTTAATCTTATGTTATCCATTGGCTTGTGTGTTGAAGTGGGTGGGATATGGTCTTGACTTCCCCAAGTGTGAGAAGGTAGATTATATCTGAGAGTCCAAGAGAAATTCTCACTGAGCTTTGCTGAAGATTCTAGAAATATTCTCAGATAAGATAGACTTGCATCTGTTTCCTGTGAATATCCTCTCATTATCCTCACATTCCTAATTTGACAGGTCACTAAAGTGTAATGTAATACATACTCTTGACGGCATTTCCTATCACAGGTGTTTATTGAGGGCTGTTGAGCAGCCTGAAAAGGAACATTTTATACATATAGGGATTGACTTCCGATTCTCAACAATAGTCTCTATCTTCATGTATTTTTATTGAATGGGTTTTGGACCCTAGACAGTGTTTCCCAGCTTCATCACTCACATTATTTACTCAACTTGGCTTGGAATAATTCTCAGCTATTTCTCTGAGTCAGATTCACCCCCAAAGTTTGAATGTTTACTGTCATCCCTTCCTACTTACATTTATTCATTTATAAACATGTATCTGTACTAAGCATTGGGTCAGATGGTCTCATTTTCCAGGAGTATATACTTACTGGGAAAGTATAGTCAGTGGTTACTTTAAATATAGTTTGAAAGGTGCTTTGAGAGAAGTTAAGTGCAGGATGTAGGGGAGCCCTGAAGGGGGAAGAAGGAGGACAGGAAGATTCCAAGTAAAAATTTTTTGTTCCAAGACATGAGCATATGAGAAAACTCAGGACATTTGTAGGACCTTGGTTTTGCTGAACAGAGAATGGGTGCAGAGAATTGGGAGGAGAGGTTGGAGGGGAGTTTGGAGGCCAATGGATATCCTTGGATAGCATTTATCCTATGTTGTAGAAAGGACATTGGGGACAGTGATGAGAGTAGTTGGAGGGCTAGGGAGCACAACTGGTGGTGGGTTACTAGCAGTGTGGATTCAGATGGTTTCCTCACCTGTCTCAGCTGGCTTTTCCTCTTCTGGAGAGTGGGAGTGGTGCTTCTTTATCCTTGTGTTGCAGGGGTGAAATGCGATTATATATATTAAGTATAGTTTGTTAGTTTCTTTGGAAGGCATTTGGATATGTATTTGAAGAAAGAAAGGACCTTGATTTAGATATAGGTTTTCTGCATGCTTATTTACAACTACTTATTTCCAAGTATTTACAAGTATTTCTTCAGTGGTTCCCATGTGCAAGGTCTCAGGCCAAGGACTTTATTTCCTTCAGTGACCTCTCCTGAGGGTAGGGACAGAGTGTTTAATAATTAATGTTTGTCCACTAGTTGGTGATCACAAATAATGACAAAAGTGTCCAATATCCAGTATAAATAAAAAATATTCAAACAGCGTCCATTTAAGTTATGAACATTTTAATTCTGATCAATTGGAAAAGTAAGAACCTTGGGGGGTTTATTCATATCTTATTGAGCATTTTTTCCTTCCCACAATTTAGTTACTTTGAGAATTGAACATTTACAAAATGTTTTTGGCAAACACATTTATGTGGTAGGATTCATTTTCTCTGAGAGATTAGAGAAAAAGGGAAGGGGAACCAGAGTCATAAATCCTATTTAATTCATATTTCTGCATTTCATGAGAGAAAACCCCTTCTTAATCCGCTCATTGTATTTCTCAGGATACCTATAAACAGGTGATGTTAGCAGTGATTTAAAAATGTAAACCACATCACAGAATTTTTAAAAAGGACTGTCTCCACTCCTTACCACCCCCCATTTAAACAACAGGAATGGTAAATCTAAAACCAGAATTATGTTCTGCAGGTCAAAGCAAATCATTTCCAAGGGCAGGTTGGCTTTATCAGTCCAGCATCTCATTATCATGCATGCATAAGATTCTGTGCTGAATCTTATGCATGGATTCACTGATTCATTAAAATATTGTGAAGGGTCTGCTATGTGAATACATAGAGGAAGGAGAGTGGGTATGATGCTAAATAAAGTACTGTGTAGCCCTTGCAGTAACAGAGCTTCTATACAACTCAAGGGCCGATGTAATTCATTTTCTAGAAGAGTGAGAGGGATTGCTATGGGCCTTCACACAGAAAGATTACTTCTGGTTCATGCTATTAAGATGCTTTCATGGAAGAATTGGGTTCCAATTGGGCCTCTAAAATACTGGCCTATAGAACCTTCCACTTTGAGAAATTCTTAATTGCACAGTATTTACAGTATATGTATTTTCATTGTGTATTGTGCCTTCTGTTTTTCTATGACATTTTTATTCATTTTTAATAACTTAAAATACATTAGAAAAATGTCCTTGGGAAACATGAGGGTTGAACTATTTTTAAAACATCAATTTCGAGAGTCAGGAACAGCTAATCATTTAAGACAAAGGATAAATTGAGGTTTCTCCCATTCCCAGCCAAATTGTTGACTTACACACAAGCACCATGCTATCAGAGCCTCTCCCTTGGCAGTGCGCACCAGAATTCATTGCACACTTGGTATGAAAGGAATTAAGAGATCTTTTAGAACCATGACCTGGGACTTCGCAAAGTCATGCATGCCTATGTACAAAGAACAGGAAACCAGAGCATGTTGAAGTCCCAGTGTCAGCCTCCAATCCCTGTCATTGGTCCTTGTCAACCCCATCTCATCTAAGAGTCTCATCCTTCTTGAGTCCTCGGGGAACGATCAAGTTGGAGAAATGCATGTCTTCTTAAAATCACCACCACCACAATGGTTATCATTTATTGAACAATCACTTTGTTCTAAGCCTGTTTCCATACTTTTACATCTTATCTCATTTAATACCCTTGACACCTCACGAGATAGATGAGGAAGTGTAGATGAGGAACCTGAGGTACAAAGAGGTGAAGTAACTTGCCTGGGGTCCCATATGTAGATGTGGTGCATGGTGATACCAGGGTCCAAATTGGGGCAGATGTCAGTTACATATTTTCAGTGATGTTCAGGATCATTATTCCCTTCAGTTATTCTTTTATCTCTTTTGTTCCCTTTTGTTATTTTGATCCATCTGTCTCTACTTCTGGTTCCTTGTTCTGTTTTTCTCCAAAATAGGATGTTATTTTACTTCTCTTTATAGGCTAATCTTTTAATCATTTGGCCTAAAAATATTGAACCGAAGAAAAATGAAAATTCTATGAAGAAAGAGATGCTATCTCAAACTGTAAAAGGGGCAATGGATCAAAGCTTGCTTTTAGAAAGATTTGATGTTGCACATGTTTGAATTACAAGCTTTCAGCTCACACTGACCATCACATGTCTGTGATTACAAACACCTGTCATCTTTAAGGAACTATGTACATGCAAGGGCAGAAGTGGCAGCTCTCCAATAAGGAGTTGTGGGCTTTTTGAAAAACACGTCTAAAACCCACTCTCAATTCTGATCTTGTATTGACATTTCATTGTCTTTGAACTAAGAAAGAAGCAATTCTACTTCCATTTCTGGAAGCTTGAAATGATGCTATCCAAAACAATGCATTTACAAAATGACCAGGCGCAAAATGATCTCATGTATGAGAGACAGCTGAATGGTGCCAACTCAGGAGTTTCAGGACCCCAGGGCATAGCTCTTAGACTGAGCTAGTCTTTGCCCATCTGCAGAATTAAGCTGATGTGAACAGATCTCTCAGATATTTGGGGTACTGGGTCAGGTGGAATGCTGCTGCATAAGCAGTAATGACTATGGCTGGATGTGTCTTAATAAACTCTTTATGGTTTTACTTCATCTCATCTTCTCAGAAGTGAAAAGTTAGGCAAAACATTGGACTTTGAGTTTCAATGGCCATCCCTCTTAACTGTGTGATGTTTGGTGGGTGTCTTAACCTCTCGAAGACTGTTTTCTTAATTGCAAAAGTGATGATAATTACCTAAATTATAGAGTTGCTTTGAGGATTAAAAAGGAGAATCTCATACTTACACTACTGTCATGAAGATTAAACATATAACACATGTGAAGCCTTAGAATAAAGCTTTGGCATATGGTCAAAACTGTGCATTAGCTACTATTAGCTACATAGTAACCATAAGAATAACATTAAACAAGTATTATTTATTATTACTTATTTTAATTTTTAAATTGTTATTATGTTATCATATCATATCATACCTTTGGGAAATAAAAGATTTCAAAGACCAGTAGTAATATACTTAGTAGGAAAATGAAAATTAAGTTAACATAAATATAAATTTATTAGATTTTAGTTGATTCATTGAGGCAGCCTGACATTTTTCAGGTTGAGTGTCTATTCTATGTGGGGGACTGTTGAGAGGGAGGGTCACCTCTCAGCAGTATTTGCTAAAATCCAGTCATAGAGAGCAATGTGATATGTTCTGTCATCAGCATCTGTTCTTGGGGCTCTGGTGGAGGCTCTACCACCCCAGCCTCAGAGACTCAGGACTGGCTTTATGTATAAGGGACACTTGAGCTTGGCTGGATGTATCTTAATAAACTCTTTATGGTTTTTTTAAGAGTCCCCCAGGCAGGGAGATGGCAAAGAGAACGATACAGAGTTTTAAGCTGGTGGAATGAGGGCAGGGTGGGTATTCTGTGGGAACAACATCTTGGGTGCTTGAGACACAGGTGCATGAGGACAGAGAGGTGTCAAGTGTTGTCCAGGTAGACTTACCAAGATGGACAACAGAAGAGGAGAAGGAGATTGGGGGAGCTTGGTCTTGTTCCCATAGAGCACCTGGAGGTGGGTTTCATCAGCTTCATGATCTCTCATGAGTTGAAGGTAGGAGTCAGTCCTCCCCAGAACAGGTATCTGTTTCCCAGCAGAGAGAAATAGGAAATTAGAACACAGGCCAGATATACTGATTTGGAAGCCATAGTCTAACTCTAAGTAAGAGCCTGGAGTGTGGGTGAGCTGCCAGAGAATAAGGAGCAGAGAGCCTTGGGACAACTAAAACTGTGGAGGAAAAGGTGTCAAAATGGCCAGATTGAGGATAGACAGGCCTGAATATGATGTTAGGGAATTCAAAGGCATAGAGAATAGTGTGATCACCAGCATCGAAGTCCTCAGCTTGGTCAGCTGGAAGAGACTGGAGGAAGGCCATTGAGGACTGTGTATAAGGCCTTTGTGGTGACTGTGAGGGGCTTTGCGGAGAAGTAGCAAGGCTGAAAGGCCGGAATTCAAGCAGGTTGAAGAAAGGTTAGGTTGTGACCTGGCAGCAGCCATGCTGTTCACCTCCCATTCACGACAAGAAGCGGGGTGGGGGGGTGGGGGGGGGCCGGGAGAAGGTGCAGGGAGGCTGTCAGGGACACAGGAAGCAGCTGCTGCCTGTCCAGGTGTGGCCTGAAGGAATGACCAGTAGGAGGGTCAGCTGCAACCTGAGCAGATTGTGAAATTGCTGAGCTGTTGGTGAGGTGAACTGAATTCAATGTATCTGTGCCAGATCTTGATAGTCCAGAGCTGAGTGTGAAGGCAGAATGTCTTGCTGACCTGACCATCAGAGGCAATTATCTACGCATCCACCACCTGAAAATGCTGACTCCGGGTTTGGTCTAGAGATGGTAGAGAAAGACAAGCTTGGGTCACAGAACCTCTGATGTTAGCTGGAATTGGGGGATCAGAGGCTGCCTAGTACAGCTTCCTTGGGGAAACTGAAGCCCAGACTGAGTCTTGGACTTGCCAGGGTCAGCCTGGAGTTAGTAGCAGGCTTAAATCCAGCAGGACTTTCTTTCCGCTGGCACACATTTCACTGCATCTACCCTCACAGCCTTTTCCCTTATCTCTTTGCCCACTACAGTGCCCTTTCTTGCCCTCTGGCTACAGAGATTATCAGTTAAGCTCTAAGCTTTTTTTCTCCTTTTCCACCTTCCTACCTTTAATGGCACTTGCTACTCTCCTCCCCAAGTCTTTTTAGGTGATTGGTTAACAAAATAGCTTATATACAGGCAGTCCTCGGGTTACATCGGAGATCCGTTCCTATGGTGCGATGTAATGTGATTTTCGCTGTAAGTCGGAACCCACCTACATAGGCATCTATGTCACTCACGTGGAGCACATACACAGCAGTAATGAAATGAAACAGTAAAAAAAAATTAAAAGAAAGAGAACAATTCCTGACCTTTACTTGTGGTAAATCAGTAATAAAATCATAAAGTACATGTGTACATACGTCGAAATGACAGAACTCTTTCTTTTTTATATAAATACAGTACATAGGAGATAGTGATGGAAGCATGAAACGATGTAAGTCGAGTCTGATGTAACCCAAGGACTGCCTGTATTAGGGTGGCAGTAGATGGAGTGAATATGACATTCTATTTGTTCCAGGCAATCCAGTTGCAATTTTAATGTGGGTCTCTCACCAGTGCATAGAGAGACATCCAGTCTCTAAATCTAAGTGGTCTTTATGCCAATCCCAACACTTGATCAGAGAAAACCTTAGATGGAAAAATAATGTCAAGCAAACTTTTAAGTAAAAATTAAGTGCCTAAAATGTTTCCTTTGTCATCCCTTCTTTAATAAATTTCTAAGGGAGATGAACATCAGCCCCACAGAAGAAGCAAAAATTACATATCTTTCCAAGGCAGACATTCAGCTGATTATGGGTAAAATTTCCCTTGGCTATTCTGAGCAATGGTTGAAAGAAAATTGGCCTCTCTTCTTGGACATTTTCACAGAAGTTTCACCATTTCCCTCCAAGACATAAGGATGCAAATTCCTGGCTTAAGCAAGGGATGGGGGAATTGAATAGAACATAAAAAGAATCCATTAATGATTTAGAAGACTACTTAATTTCTCTACCTCTGTAACAGAGAAACAGAGTTTGATCAATACTCTCAAGGTCACTGTTGATATTTGCTAAGTCAGCGAGTCTATTTTAGAGTTTTGAAAATCATCCCCTGCATCCACCCTGATGGATTTCCATAGGTTCAGTGCAGGGAGGTAGGTTTTGACTGTGTGGCCAATGCGATGTTGAAGGAGGGGGTGTAGGTATAGGTACTGAGGATCTGAAGGGACATCTATAATAGAGTTTCAAGACTTGGAAGACTAATTTAGTTCAAGATGAAATCTAGGGAATTGAGAGAGAAATTCCCTTATGATTGTTAATTTGCACTGAAAGGTGAATTATTATTACTAAAGTGAACCCTAGCTATTATGTGGTTTTACTAATCAGTGTGTTTTCTCTTCAATTATGTCTTTTTAAAATTTTTATCTTTATTGTTGAAAGTATTACAGATATCCCCCTTTCCCCTTCTCTTCAATCATTTCCATGTGATACTTTAGTTAGCTCTTTCTTTTTAAATATAACATTGCTTCTTTGGGATTTGCCTAGTAGTGTCATATCATATTCTGTTTATTTGATTTAGTACTTATTGGCTAAGCTGAGCTTTTTAGAATAAAGAGTCTCTAACTTACTAATATTATCGTGTGCATTTTACCTCTTCTTCTGACTGGAATGAGTGTAATGTTCTCTTGGCATCTTATGAAAAGGGCTTTGATAATTGTACAACGCAATATTCAAAACAGTGATGGAGAGATGAAAAGGGGCCTGTCCCATGACCCTCATCCCTTCAAAAGATCTTCCCCTTTGGTCATCTCATTAAGTCCTTTGATCAAATAATCAAGATTAACTCTTAAAGTTAACTACCTTTAGCTTAATATTTACTTACATTTGCTATGTCTCTATCAGCCAAAAAAAGGAAAAATAAACACTCCCCAAATGACTATTCTCATGCAGCATTCCAAAACAAACCTTGGTTTCATGCAGACTAAAGGCTGATAGAGCCCACGGTGATAACAGTTCTTTAAAAAAGTTCATCTCTGGAGAGTTCTGGCTGTTGACTCATCAGGGATAGACATGTTGAAATGTTCCAGAGAACACATGCGGTTTCCAGTCAAAACACCATGCAAATATTTTCTTGACCGTGGTATTTCCTCTCTATACATTGCCCTTACAATGGTGTTTTGCTGTTTATTTAGAAAAAAAGCAGGTGGAAAATTCCTGTTTCTGATTAAATTTTATAATCTTCTGAAGCAACACTCTAGAGATTAGAATCTGATATTTTAGAGAAAAAGGCTTCTTTTTAAGAATTATCTCTGAGATTGAAAGACCTTGTCTAAAATACAACTCAAGCTTGAAAAATGTCTAGACTCTTTCAACATAGGTAGCCACTGGGAATGTGGTAAAACAACAAGCAATGGTATAGTTTCAGATGAGAATTTATTTCCTTTAAGCTCGTCAATGAGCAGACAGGCCTTTGAAGGGAAGTCATCTTCCCCAGCCTGGGAAGAGGGAATTATTTTTACTCACACTTCCCACCATGGAACAAGAAAGAGAAACTAACTGTTCTCTCAACCAGTGTTGTTGAAATATCTTCCTAGTCTTAAGTATGAACCAGGAAGAAATTCCTCTGTGGAAAATTATGAGCAGAGTTAATTATAACTGTCTAATGAGGCAAATCCCAATTTTCAGTAGACCATGACCCTTCATACATTAAAGAAGAGAGGCACTTCATATTTTTATTCAACTGACATTTGGTTAATACACTTCAAACAGATTTTGACTACATTGAGCTGATTATGAAATGGACTTTGTCCTGTTCATAAAATGTTGCTAGTGAAATAAAAAACACCAATGATGCTCTTGTCATTTACTAGCTCCCTGATGCCAGTTTTGGCTTGTTAAAGGGGAACTCAGTAAAAAAATATCATGGGATTTCTTTGAAGGTCACTAAGTTAGTAAAAAAATCAGTGGCTTTTACATCAGTCAAATTGAGATTAAAATCCATTTTGGCCACCTTGCATTGTCCTTGAGCAATAATAACAACAGTAGTACTAATAATACCACTTGCTGGGCAATTGTAAGTTTGAGCCATATAAAATGATCATTTTGTAGAATCAGGTCAAATACAGACATTTTCACATGATTCATATGGTTCAGACTAATCATGTGCCTCATATTCAGAGCTTTATAGATATTTTATTTGATTATTTCAAACCAGTTTTAAAGAAAATAAAATTATTGCCATGTACACATGAGAGCACCTAGCTATACCCAGGGTTTAAAAAGTTGCTCAAGGTCACAAATTAGTAAGGTGGATATTGAAATCTGAGTTATATTTTTAAATCATCTTTAAATTAGATTTGTTGGGGTGACATTGTTTAATAAAATTTCAAGTGTACAATTCTATAATACATCATCTGTATATTGCATTGTGTGTTCAGCACTCCAAGTCACATCTACTTCCATCACCATATATTTAGACCCCCCTCTACCTTTTATTATCTCCCCCACCCTCTTTTTTCCTTTGGTAAGCAGAAAAAGTCAAGGGCCATATGATTTCACTCATATGTGAGTTATTTTTTGACCTCAGTGTTCTATATCTTCCTGAAAAGTAGATATTAAATAATTGCCCTGAGCCTTGGTCTCCTCTTCTGTAAATGAGGAGAGCAGAAATGTCCGGAGGATTTGAGCCGACACATGTGGAATGCTTCCCATGGTGTCCATTCCATAATGCTGCTTAATAATGTGTAGCTGTCATCATTAGCACCGCCACCATCAGGGTCTAACATTTCACTCACTCAAAGGTGTGTAAAAAATGTGCATAGGAAGATAATAAAGGAAGGCAACTGGTGTGTGTGTGTGTGTGTGTGTGTGTGTGTGTGTGTGTGTGTGTGTGTGTTGGTTGCTAAGAGGTTTCTTTCCTTTTTACAGTCACTCCTTGCACAAACTGTAGTGATTTGAGCCCAACATTTGCACATGCATTTCTCCCACTTTGCTATTTTCAAAACAAAAGAGAATTGGGTGAAAATACCCTATTGAGAACAGAGGTGTCTGTGATAAATTGGCTTAATTGAAAACAACTAAAAAAAAAATTCTCCCAGTTTAGGAGCAGAGCAGGGGATCAAATTAGCCATGGAGAATCTAAATGGAGGATTTGATTGCCGTAGGCATGACCTAAATTGCAGAGTGTGAGTCATTATGGAAGTACTACTATTTCTGCTCTGCTAATTGAGAGGCAGTGTTTCTCAAACAGAGTGGTTAGGGATGGTGAGTGCCCAGGTGTCCCACAAACACTGTGCTGCCTTAGGCCCATTTATTTGCCCTAGGCATTGGTTTCACCAGACACAAACATATATGATAATTTTATAGAATGACGTTTTGAATTTTCCTCTCATAAGGCATTTGATGTACAGCCTATAAATTTTAAGCTCATACTATATAGCAAGCATGTCAAACTCGCAGCCCTAGGCTGCATGTGGCCCACAACAAGTATTTTTTGGGCCAGGCCAATATAACAGTATGTAAGAAATGTTTTAATAAAAATTTCATAACTTAAATTTTACAATATCCTGTTATACATAATTGTTAATAATGAACTACAACACTTGCTAATGATTCTTTACTATAATCGTATTGCATTTATTTTCCTTACACGCCTTATGCACAGGCACACCACTAATACTAGCAGCGAATATTTTAGCAGCCGACTGCCACATCATTAGTCTTGTACTGACTTGTTTGGTGTGTGCAACAGGAAATATTTCGCTTTCAGAGAACAAGAAAAATAGGTTTATTTGCATTATGCTTATTAATTTGTGCAGTTATTCAGTGTCTGGTAAGTTAATGTTCAAGAAAATATTAATTCTTATTAAAATGTTCTATTATTTTATGTTAATGATTACTCATTTATTTCAGCCCTTTGTGTTCAGCATGTCTCTATCAAAATAAACCTATGTTTCTATGAAAATTGAAGCTTTTATTTTTTTGCAGCCCACATAAACTTAAACCTTGTTTATTTGGTTTAAGTAAAGGGTTAGCCTTTACTATACAACCTGCAAACTATACGGGTTGGGTTATTTTCATGGGAAGGAATTTCCACTTTTTCTTTTTCAGAGGGAGGAAAGAAAAAAATAATCCTATGATCACAGAAATGACCATAAAACAGGGGTCAGTTAACCTGTGAGCCAAATCTGTGTTTGTTAATAAAGTTTTATTGGAACACAGCCACATCTGTGTTTAGCATTGTCTCTAGCTGCTTTTGAGCTAAAAAAGCAGAGTTGGCTACAACAATAAACAAAACAAAACAAAAAAACCACTTGAAGAGATAGAAATGTGTCTCACACAGCAAGAATTCCTGAACCAAGACTCTGATGGTGACTTAAGGATGCCGTCAGGGATACTGATTCTTTTCACCTTTCTTTTCTGTTGTTTTTAGCTGCTAGGACTCTTCCTTATGTTTGTGACCTTGATTGAGGTCTCAAGGTGGCTGCACTTCCTCTAGATGTTAAATATATAGAAAGAAGGAAGTAGAAAGAAGGAAGGAGGGCAATGTGGTTTTCTCTGGCGAGGTTTTGCCTTTTAATTTAAGAAGAGACAACCCCACCCCCTGGACTTCCAGATATATATATCTCATTGGCATAATTATGTCACCTGTCCACCTTTAACTTCAAAGGACAAGGGGAAATCAAATACATTGGCTTTTCTCCCTCAAAGGTATGGGAAGAAAGGGAAAAAGGGATTGTGAAAGGATTTTGAATAACTAATCCACAATGTCTGCCAGAGGTCAGAAAGAGGATCTTAGAAAGAGAACAATAAAGCTGTTAATCTATGATGTCCTAGGATTATAATTTTAAAATATTTTTTGAAAGTTCAGAAAAACTCTTGCTGATCAGATCATTAATTTTGTGAGGAGTTGGTTTGGTGGAGTATTTTGGGCATTTCTATGAACAAAGAAAGTACCAAATCAATAGTGGAAACAAGATGGAGTGGTAGGAATCATGTTTCACTATTGTGGAGAGCAAACTTTTTAATCCCTTTAGAAGAAATCTCATGGAAACAGTTGATGAATTATATAATTTTAAGTTCTTTTCTTTTGGGTAAGTCTGAATTACCCCCTACTTGCCAAAGCAAGCTGGAAATGTTTTATTGGCTTAATTTCAATTTCTATATGTATATGAAAGCAATAAAAATGCAGTTCTTTAAACATATTTCTTAATTTAGAGCTTTCATAAATTCACACTGGCTTTTCTTTTGCATGTACAATAAATTAGATTCTACTGCATATCAATCATATCCTGGTAAGAATATTGAAACAAATTATAAATGTTCATTTAAAGAGGAAGCTAAAGCTGAGAAATGGTAAAGGAAATAAGGTAAAGATCACATCAGGTAGACAATGGCATTAATCAAAGATCGGCAAACTATAGCCCATGTATTAAATCCAATCTGTCATCTGTTTTTACAAATAAAATTTTATTGGAATACTGTCAGCTCATCCCTTTACATATGTATGGCTGCTTTCATGTTCAGCAGGCGGAGCCAGTGGTTGTGACAGACTGAATGGCCCACAGAGTTGAAAATATTTATTCTCTGGCCCTTCAGAGACAATGTTTGCGTCCCCTGCACCAACGGTCTTGGGAATTCTGTGATAGTTGAACACAGGGTCTGTGAGTCCCCTCCATGTGGAAATCAACTCCATGTTCATGAAAATATAAAATAAAGTAAAATAGAATATGTGGTTATATTAGCAAAAATTTATTCAAAACTCCCAGACCAGAGCCATCAGGATGTTTGTTTTCATATATATAAAAAAAACAACTGGTCCCATTTCTGTCTTTGGCTCCTGCCAGTCATAAAAGATGCTCTCACCATGTTGACATGTCATCCCAGCTCTGAGTCTGTAGCCAGCAACAGGGGCTGTGAGTTTGCTCTTTGCTGGCTCTGTAGGGCTATTGAGCAAGTCATCAAGCTCTTAAAAACATATTTCCTCCTCAGAGAAGAGGGCATTGCATGG
Source organism: Antrozous pallidus (assembly GCA_027563665.1). Lineage (NCBI taxonomy): Eukaryota > Metazoa > Chordata > Mammalia > Chiroptera > Vespertilionidae > Antrozous > Antrozous pallidus. The sequence continues at coordinate 51,590,266 of CM050522.1, forward strand.
ACTTCAGGGTCTCTATGTCCTTTTCTTGATGAAAGTTCTCTATTCAGTGACCACATGATTCTTTTCTTTTTTGAAAGCAGAGGGCTTTTTTTAATTGACATTTTTAGCACTGAATTGTCTTTTCTATTTGGGGCATGATTTGACCAGGGTGTGCAACAAATTTAGATATGTATCATTAAACATTTGCAACTCTTTTTGAACATAAAACATTAGCTATTTTAAAGGAAAAAAAACTGAGAGCTAGAGTCTATAGATAATGGAAATAGCTCCTATTTAGTGAATGTGTTATGTACCCCAAATTAAGTACTATTGGCATTTCCATTTCACAGAGGAGGATACTGAGGCAACTTGCCTAAGGTTGCACAGTCATTGCACTTCCTAGCTTCAGGGCCCATTCTGTCAACCACTGTTCTTCCTGTCTCATGGTGGGTCCTACACAGAAGCTATTTTTCATCTTCACAGCAAATAGGGAGAAAACAAGTATGAGAGCTGTAGGTCAGCATTCCTAGAAACGATGCAGAGTTTGGAAAATTAGAACAAGACTTTTCTTATTCACTAAACACCCACTTTGTGTCATCAAGATCATCCTTAAAGGCACCTTTCTCAGCCTCCTCTTTTAAGTCAGATTTTTAAAAACATTAAGGTGATAGGTGAAGTAATACAGATTGGAAACTAGGGCATTTTTGTGTGAAATCACCCTTCTTTGCCAATACCATTTTTGAATTCTTTCTCAGAATTAAGAAACACACAAGCAAACAAACCATGTGGAACAATCTGTGGCAGATGGTTATTTTAGCTCTAGGTGAGTTTTGTCATTATAGGCTGGGACAGAGAAATGATTGCTTTGGATAATCATCTGTTCTTTTAGTGAACTGCCAGTTAGGAACTGTTACAGCTATGATGCTTTAGGATGGGGATTTGTTTCCCTAGAGATTAGCAGGTAAATCGTCTCCATTTGAATTCTGCAGAATACTAGATGTCATGCTACTGAGTATCAAGCAGATATCTAACAGTTTGGTTGGGGACAAAAAAGGGGTGAGGGATGAAATGAGACTTAAAGCACAAGGTAGGCCTCTACTCTAGGTTTAGTTTCCCCTGGAAAATACAGCAAATAACAGCCAAACCATGGCATTCATTACCAGCCCACATCCCTAATTAATTTATTTTATGTTAATTAAGTTTATAATTATATAGTAAAACATTTACTTTCTCCCTCAAGAAAATGACTGAATCTTCTGAAGGGGCTTTGTGACTAATTTAGGTGCAATTAGCCAGTTACATTTAGTTAGGGTTTGGTTCATTTAGCTGCTGCCTGAAGATGCTAGAAGGGAGGAAACCAGCAACAACTCAGAAGCAACTGTGAATCTAGAGGGCATGTACCCAGAGGCTCTCCCCTGGCTTTTGGGCAGCTAGTGCAGGTGTCTATGACAATCGCAAACTGGAGTGCTATCACGATGTGGTTTCAATGTCACCTGTGCATATTGCGCAGTTGTGGAACTGTACATTCCTATAACTTTGGATAAAGGCAAAAACCTTTCACCCAAAGTTTTGTTGTGGTTGTGGAATTGGAGCTGAAGCCATGGAATGGTTCTCAGACATTTTCCACCATGGGTGTGATAATCCCTGCTACTGGCCAAACTTCGATTCAAAGGGATACCATCAGCCAGCTGCCACCATTGTAGCATCAAAAGACATCTTACCTGCTGAGCAAGGTAAAGAGTGCATGTGACCACCAGAGGATCTGAGAGCAGTGGTTCCCTACAGATCTCCACAGTATTTCCAGTGCTTCTAACTCTCATTTTGAGCCACAATTTTCTGAGAGGGTAAAGATGGATATATATATCAGAGGCCTGGTGGATGAAGATTTGTGCAAGAGTAGTCCTTCCTTCCTCTGGCTGCCAGTACTGCCTTTGCTCCGGCTGGACCCACCTTCCACCTCTCACCTTGTTGCGTCAATTTGCATATTCCTCCTTATTGGCTATGGCGCTGCCATCTCTGTTGCAGAGTTATGGTCAATTTCCATATTCCATCTTTATTAGATTATATATATATATATATATATATACATATATATATATATATGTATGTATATATATATATATATATGTATAATTTCAGAGAGGAAGGAAGAGGGAGAGAGTAACATAAATGATGAGAGAGAATTATTGATCAGCTGCCTCCTGCATGCCCTATATTGGGAATCAAGCCAGCAACCTGGGCAATTGCCCTGACTGGGAATTGAACTGTGATCTCCTAGTTCATAGGTTGATGCTCAACCACTGAGCCATGCCAGCTGGGCTGAAGGTGGAATTTTTGAGCAAAGTTCTTTTCTGTTATTTTTTACTTCATAGCTCATGACAGATAATCTATTTAGGCCTATGAAGAAAATTGAGTTGCAAGTAATCATTTGCAGTGGCTGCCGAGCTGACAGTGGGCAGGGTTAGAGTTCACTACCCATGACTGTGAATGGAAAGCTGGGAAGCTCTAAAACATGATTATTCTAGCATGATGCACAAAAGCATCGCAGTGATACCCCAGTGGTTGGTGTAGCAAGGGTCCATCTACCTTAAAATCCCTTTGTATAACAGAGGTCTTTGATTTAGAAAGGAAGCGGAAAATTTTTTGTCTTGGAGTTCTGAGATGAATTAAACTTTTTTTTTTTACATTTTGATGTCCTGCTATCAAAATGGGAGGTTATTACTTGTGTGATTAATGAGTGAAACATGTACTTATGTTGAACAAAATATGATGACTTATCCCCCTTCTTCCTTTATGTTTTCATCTGTAAAATGAAAGCACTAGCCTCCTTTTCACTTCATAATGAGCAAATGATAGCCCCCTTCTCAAAAGAGATATGTAAACTCTGACTCTTATATACTTAAAATGATGTATAGATTTTTATAACTTTCCATGTCTTCTTGCTTACATTATTTAATAATATTTTCAGAAATGGTATCTCTTTATATCTTGTTGACACTTCAATGTTTTTGTGCCCAGTTGTATTAAAACAGAGTAATAAACAAACACAGCAACACAGATGGGAAGGGGGAGAACATCCAATAAATAGATTTTTAAAGAGGACACTCTTTCATATTCCAATCTTGAACATAGCTTCCACTCCATAAATAAAACTAGTGATGTCAACATGTGCCTCTTAGTTATTTTTAGTCCATAGGAGAAAATAAAAGAGTTAGAAATGAGAGAAGGACCTAAACATGGAGAAAATGAGACAGATGTGGGGGAGAGAGAGAATGAGATTGAGAGATATCCCCCAAGAAAGACATTTGAGTGGCCCAGAAAAACAAAATAAGAAGTTGAAAAAGTTGGAGATGAAAGAGAAAGACATTTGGTTACACTAGCCTGGATCAAGGCAAGCATTGGTGAAGGCATATATCTTGTGAGCTCTAAGAAAATCATTACTAGTAGACTTAAGTTTATATTGCACACTTACAATCAGAGTCCTAAATGGGTTCATTGAAGGTCAGGTCATGTTTTATGTATGGGTTACAGTTTATTACCCTGAATATTATTTTTTGTTGGATCATATATATTTGGTAAAACATAGAGTTATCTTCAATGCAAGGGGTCATTCCAATTGTATTTTTAAAAATCAATAGGATAGTTTGGAATTTCTAAGGGTTTACACTTTGTCTAAATGTTAATAGACACAATGCTAGAAACTACCCTGAGTTGAGGAGCCTGGACAATATTAGTTACTCATATTAATTCTAGCCATCACAATAAGTCAAGTTTATTTCATTCTTATTATAGAGTCGGCTAATATATTCAGAGAGGTCCCCTAACTTGGCCAGGGTTACACAGCTCAGGATGGGTAAGGGCAAGATCCAAATTCAAGTCTGTCTGGCTTCAGGTTTCTTTTCTCTGTCTAGTCAGCCAGTCATTAGGCATCACCATGGAAATGAGTCCTTTAGCACACAGTTGTCAAGGAAGATAAATATGTGGGGTGACTGTACTTATTAAAATTCTAATCCCAATGCTAGCTGTACGTTAAGTTCTAAGATCTTGTGTAGTTAAACAATGGATGGTAAATGGCCCTAATTATGAAGAATGAAAGAAAAACTAATTTATAATCTAGTCATCCTGCTATGCACGTGTAATTATACTCTGTCTTTTTATCTATGTGGCATTTACAATTTCTCACTGCTTTTATATAAGGCAATGCATGTGTCCATCATGTCTATGAATGCCTCTATGCTTATGCAAAAGGTGATTCTGCTTTGAACTAAGAATGTGTGTAGGGTTACAAGGTAACTAACCTTTCCTTTTTAATCACTTTGACATAGCAAAGAATTTTCTGTAAGTTTTGTAAAGCATTTTTTAAAGGAATTTCAGATGTTTGCATATATTAAATTTTCACTTAAAATTTTAGAACGTATTGTTTTCTCAGTGTCTTGGTTCTGGTTGATTTTTGGCATGGCTGCTATATTTCTTAACTGAGCTGTTATATTTTTTATATATTGCCATATTTGCCATGCATACTTTATTTTAAAAAGAAAAGTGTGTGTGTGTGTGTGTGTGTGTGTGTGTGTGTGTGTGTGTGTGTAAATGAAAGGCATGCTTTTTAAAATCCAGAGTTTTCTCCATGCATAAATTATACTAGAACCAAAGGATCATGAAGAGCCTGCTGTGTTCCAAGATGAAAGAATCAAGGAGTTGGGAGAATCTTCCCCATCTTTCAGAAAGAAGTTTGCGGTGTACACAACTGAGGTTGGCACACACTCAGCTTCCCTAAGAATTGTTGAGGTGTTAGTAAGGATAGTTAGGTAGGATGGCATGGCATCATGGGCTTTTTCCAAAGTGAGCTCTTGGAGCAAATGAAAATGTCACTAAGAGATGCTTTTAGAACTGTGGGGTTAACTTAAATTGAGTAAGGGGTTCTGTTGGCAGCCTCCGTCTGAATCTTTGCACTTTTCAAGTTTCCTTTTGAGAATGGAGTAAACTCTCTGTTTTACAGAGGAATTTTGGAATGTGTCACCTGCTACTCCTAAGAAGCATGTCTATAGTAATTGGATCTGGCACCAGAATCCTAAGGGTTCTGCTTGATGTTGGAACACTTTTGGAGTATAGATTCTGTTCTTTGTGGTGTGAGTGGGTGGGTACTCTTTCAGCGTGTTAAGTAATGTGTTGGTGTGCCTTTATGAGCTTTGCTAGGGTAAGGGGTGCTCATTGTGGATTGAATTAGATATATTTCTGCAGGGTCTGATCTGGGACTTTCGATCAGAGTCTAATCTGGGATTGTAAATTTTGTTTTATGGAACATGTCAAGTAATATAACAGGTAGGCTGACCAAGGGCAGGATGAGCCACCATTTCAACCCACATTTTCCATTACCTCTCAGATTCTATGGAGAGGCACTTTTAAAATCTTGTTCTAGAGCAGTAACTTCTGATATGATGGAAGTTCTTCTGCTAATGGTTGTCCCAGAGAAAAGACACCAGAAAAAAAGGCATGTTTGGGTGAAGTACCTTCTTTCTACCGCATGATCTTCATCTGTCTTTAAGTTTGGACACATTCACTTCTCTGGATAAAAGTCTGAGTACAAAGAAGTATAACAGGCCCTTGAATATTTTGTTCAACATCATTTTTTTAAAAACTTGTTTTGTTAATTTTCACCTAAATGTATTTTTTCCATTAATTTTTAGAGGGAGGAGAGAGGAGGGAGGAGAGGTAGAGAAAAAAATATCTATATGAAGAAGACACATCAATTGGTTGCCTCCCACACATGCCACAACCAAATTATGTGTCCTTGACCAAGAATCAAACCTGAGACCCTTCAGTCCATGGGCCAACACTCTTAACCACTGAGCAAAACCAGCCAGGGATGTTCAACATCATTTTTTGGTAACACTGATGGGAACAAAATAATTTAGCTGGGGCCACTGACAGGCCACCTTGACCCTGAACTAGAGAAAGCAGGTTGGAAAATCATTATCTTACTTGTTTTATTAATCTTTCTTACATGTATACATAGCTCACACTTATTTCAGTGTTTAATATTCAAAATGTTTGGGTCTTTTAGAAGTTTGGTGATGTTTTCATGAGCAGAATATGCCATAGGAATTTAACTGTTATTTATATCAATTAGCCTTTGGTAAAGTTGATTTCACTATATATTGTTTTGGTTAAAGTCACAGTTTCCAAGACCCTATAGATGGAGTTAAGTGAGAACTTATTGTATGTTTGAAACTAGGCCGCTTCCTACGTGAGCCAGCAGCAGCCATGGAAGCTGATCTGTGACTCCACTTTAGTCTGGAAGCAGGACCTTGGACAGCGGACCACAATGTCATTGCTTGTTGGTGATGGGCAGTGAGGAGGAGGACATGGATGAGGGAGAGGAAACCATCACAGGACTAGCCATTAACCACAAAAACTAGACTCTTTGAAAAGTCCTAGCTAAGTGCTCAGAATGTGGGCTTTGGCAGTTTTCCTTCTGTGCCAGATCATAGGAAGGTAGCCTACCTTCCAAGGTGTCCTTTGCCAGACAAAACAAAGGCCTTGTTTTTTATTGCTTGCTTTTTATTCCTGTTTATTATAGTAAGTTCAGGGGGATTATTAACCCCACCTATCTTTGCTTTGCATTTTGGAATACATTGTATTTAGCTAAGGTTTCATTATCTTATGCACTTAGGTGATATAAATGGAAATGAGATTTATAAGGCACTTGTATTCATGTGAAAGTAATTTCTTTGACCCTCTCTCGGCTTAATTAGAACCATTAGTGCATCTGACTTCTGGGCTTTGCAGAAATAGGCAGAGACACTGTGCACACTAAAGCCCCCTGGATTGTTGCTTTCCTAGCAAGTATCCTAAATGTTAACGATCTTTAAACTCTATTTCTGAAGTACTGCTTGGAATGCCTAATGAAAAAGTAGTAGTCCAGGGAAAATTTTATTTTTACCTACTCTCTTCCTTCCAGATTCACCTACAACTTGGACCTGAACTTGTAGTCCTGCTTTGAGACCTCCTTATCTCTCTTGTCACTTTTTTTAAACATGCTTGAGGTCTTCCAAATCAATGCAACTACTTTCTTTAAGTTCTTCTCTTGCTCTTCCTCATTCCATTTCCTGCTTCCCCCCCTCCTCCTCCTCCCCCTCCCCCTCCTCCTCCTCCTCCCCCCCCTCCTCCTCCCCCCTCCTCCTCCTCCTCCTTCTCCTCCCCCTCCTCCTCCTCCCCCTCCTCCATTGTCTTGGATCCTCCTTAGTCTCCATTTTGGTTCTATTGTTGAGTAAAAAGAAATGATAAAAAAAGGTTTATAGATTACTGTTCTGCAAGGCAGTATGGGGTGTAGAAGAGGTGTAGATATTCTCTGTCTGCCCTCCTATGGCTTACAATTTGGGATGCAGGAAATAAAAAGGAAAGAACTACAAATTTCAAAAAAGTATAAAAGAAGGCCATATGAATGAATGGAATAGAAATTAAGAGGCCTATGAACTGAATACTTGCAGGAGACCTCCTTACACTGGACCTTCAAGAACGGTCAAGGCTTCCAACACATGATAGAAGGAGGTCTTAGGAGAAAAGGTGATATATGGATAAAGAACATCCTTAGAAAGCTAAAGGGGTGTCTGAAGGCTGGTTAAGGAATTCCTGGAATGAGCACAGAGAAAGAAGCACCAAGACTTAAACTTTTATATTGGAAAATTTTTGCTATAGGTGCAGGTGATGGCATTGTCAGGAGGGACTAACAATCCAGAAATTCTGAGTTTAAATTTCTGTTATCTCACTCCATGCAGGTGACCTTGGACATATCAGAGTGGCCATGTGGGTCAAGTGGATTCCCTGTAAAATAGGAAAGGCAGGGCAGTAATGGCTAGATGGTGCAAGAATTAATAGACAGCCACTGTTCCACAAATGGAAAATTAGGACAAGTGGTGCTGAAATAAAGCAGAATTGTACCTTGCTCAAGTCTAACTTTGTGATGGAAGCAAAATATTTTTGCAGCCAATGTTGTTCAGGTATCTAATGTTATGAGAACACAGGAGTTTATTCTTTGATTTGACCTAGTACACATTTTCCAGAAAGCCCAAGGAGCATTTGCTTTGCTCTCCAATGAAGGTGAGCCACTGTACTCCTTTGCCACCACACCACTCCCAGGAGGCCCCATGCCACTCAGACACCCAAGCTGGCAGCTTTTCTGTTTTAACTCTCCAAATGACAAATGTGGTAAGATTGGCTTTTTCAGATAGCAGCTGCATCTTTCTTCCATTCCCTTTCCTTCTATTCCTTTCAGACTCAGCAATTTTCTTCTTCCCTCCAGATAAATTGCTGTTAATTTAAATGTACTGCAGATCCTTGCCATTTTATGGCTGATTGCTTCTGAGTAATAGGAGGAAAATGTGTGCACGTTTGAATGTAAAGAAATCTTAATGAGTCGGAAGCCAATGATAAAGCAAGCACAGTGCTTCCCTGACCTTCATCCCACCCCCAGGCCTTCCCTTTGAAGAGGCCAGTGAGCAGATTTGAAATCAGCGAATAGCAGAGACTGAGTTATAGGGCACATCCTGGTTTTTCTTCTCTGCTTTCAACTTCACATTGCATTCTCAGACAGCATCTGCTTTAACCTTGTTCGGATTTAGCTCAGCTGGTGTAAGGAGTGGTAGGAACGTGTCTCTAAGGTTGTTTTTGATAAAGGAGCTGTTCTCACAATAACTCTCGTGCACCATCGGAATGCTGCAAATGCTTTAGAATGTCACATTGTCAAAATATCTATATTTCAGGCTCAGAAGCTAGACAGCTTGTTTGGCTGCTAAACCCACAAGATGTTCAGCCATTTGTTGTGGTCTAAAAACTTTCCCCCTACTAAGAGAAAATAATCATCTATTGTTTTATATTATTCCATGCCCCTTTCTTGAGTTCTCATAAGAGGGAAAAGTCATGAGATCCTGGTAGGTAGAATAGGACCCTGATTGGATTTCACTTTTGATCCCTGAGAAATATGAAGTATTGGAGACATTTCCTTATAAAAGGATGAAATCTACAAGTCAAACTAATTTTTCAGTATATGGTAATGTACCTTTAGTGTGTCAATAGTATGGGAAGATCAAGGGTACTGAGAAGTGTTGACTCGCCTTCCTGAAGGCTCACATTGCTTATCCTTGTTTTAGGCTGTTTTTTCCTCTTAAGGAAGATACTGCGTGTGTTTTTGTGGTGGTTTCACTCGTTTTTTTATTGCAAGGGCGAATGGAGCTAAGGTATGCTTCTTTGAGAAGGAAGCATCACAAAAGGCAATGCAGAAGGAGGTTGAAGAGGAACATCTGACATCAATTTAAATAAGGTCAAATGACGTTGTGCCCTGTGTGAATGGCAGTCCAAATGAGCTTGCATCTAGCAAAGCAAACTGTTTCTTAATTGTAATTTTAAAGAGCCTAGAGGAGCATCTGGGAAGAAAATGTCAAATAGAAGCAAAGGAAGAGTTCATGCTATAAACACTCTGACATCAGTAAACTCTTAGAGTGTCTTTGCCAAGTGTCCAGAAACTAGTATATAGGAGTCAACAAATCTCTTTATCTGAGGATGATGTCTTCTATTTGTATCACCAAGTTTCTTCTGTTTTTTTTTTTATTGGCAGACTTGACATCCCAATATTAATCCTATTGTTACAATGGGAAAGGAATTGAGAATCACCTTCTTAAAATCTCATGGAATAATTAAGAGGTTTGGTTGGTTAATTTGGCATGCCATCGTGTCCTCTAAACTAGTGTGGCTTATGTGTGCCTGAAGGCTGAACTTTCAGAGAGTAGGAAGAGTTATGAAGGAGAATTAATCAGTGCCCCTAAGCACTTCCTAAACTCTCAGTGCTTTGTGGTGTTTAAATCCACAAATGATGTTTGGCGTCTATCCCGAGTCCTTTCTCTGAGACTTGGAAGGACAGGAGACAGAAATACCATGGAAAATAAGCTCCAGAGTGTTGCTGTAAATGATAATACAGATTGGTGGTGGTAATTACAGCTCTGGAGGCAGATGACACCAGCACTTGGCAGACCAGACACCAGGTTGAGGAAGATCGAGAGTCTGGAGGGGTTGTGTTTAGAAGGGCCTTCCAAAGATGAACTTGAAAACATCTTGGCAGTTTCTACCATGACATCATCTATTTTGTCACGTAAGAATCTGGTGAAGATTCATGCAAATTATACACAGAATTGTATGTAACAGAATCTTCCTCATCCCCAGTGGGTTTTCATAGGCAAGTACAAAGAGTTTGTCCTCCCTGCATAGGGTCATGGCAGGGTGGCGTAGAATCTGAGTTCTTGGGTCAAAATCTGAGCTCTATCACTTACTAGTTATTGGACTATAAGCTACTTTGGACAAAGAGCTTAGAGGAGAGCTTGGCACAAAGTAGATTAGTGTTATTTATTGTGCAAGTTGTTTACTCACTTTTCTCCAGCTGTGGGGTAATGAAGTAGTTGAGGTCAAAGCACTCCATTTTCTTTATTTTTGTATCATCTATTACAGTGTCTATAATGTGGTCTGTGCTCAGTAAATGTTTGCAGAATTAATTAATACTAAGTATTACGTATTATGTGTTTTATATCTATTACATGTAATATACACATAAACTATGTCTTATATATAATATATTAAATATATATATACAATATACTACATGTTATAGGTTATATATCATATGTGACATAATGGATATTACATTTCTGTATATCTATGTGTCATGTATATTCTGGGTATTTGATTCATTTAGGCAATTAATTCATTATTTAATGTTAGGATTCCTAAAAAAAAAAATCTGTATGTAGTTCCATATTTTACCAGTTATATCCAGCCAGCACTCTGCTTTAGTTGCTCAGTAATTTATTAATTATTTAAGAAATAACTTGGTAAAATTAGTCAAGGGAAAATTAGGATTATGGTAAATATTTGTTGTTAAGTTTCATTTTTTATACATAAAAATTCTTTAGGGGTAAATCCATATTGTCCACAGATTTCTCCTACTTAAGTTAAGAAGTTAATATCTGATAGTTGTGGGCAGAGCTGTGTGCAGAAATTCTCTGCATTTCTTTCCCATGTTTCATGTGCCATGTAAAGTTGTTTTTGAGTTTAAAACAAAGTTGATAATAATGAGATGCACATTTCTTCCAATTTCTGTTCTGTTATTATATATTGCCTTATGTTTTAAGCATATTTCATGTTGTGTCTTAATTTTGATGTTTATTTATGTTCTTTTAAAAGTGATTGTACTTGCATGTTAATTTCTGTTGATTTTTCTTTTGAGCATGACTTATGTTTTATTTTGTGTTTCCTTTAGGTTTTGTTTTGTTTCATAAGATCCCACTGGATGGGTAGCTGAAATAAAGGAAAAGACAGAGAAAGGGGCTGTGGTGCTTGTTGGTTGGTGCTGCCTTCTAAGCTGGACTCTTGGGACTGGCACAGGCTTCTCCCGGGAAGTCTGCTTACTTGGGGTTTTCCCATAGAGGTGGGTGGTGTTTGCAGGAGGTACTGCATGGAGCCTGCAGATCCTGAGCTGTGATTGGGGAACACCGGTGCTGAGGCAGCTCACAGGCAGCTACTCGGAGATGCAAGAAAACATCTTAAATTAATGCTTTCATTTTTAATCATTCAAAGGTGGAATTGAAATGAAATCCCGTTGGGTTGCGCTTCTCTTCTGAAAGATGTGCTGTTTGACCATACTGAAAATGTATTTGATTTTTACTGTTTCTGTTTGTTACAGATGAACTACAAACTTAAAATAAATCTAAATTAAGGGAAAGGCATAAGTGCACACTAAACTATAACCTCCATGTAACTTAGATTTTAACAGCATCTTCTGTTGTTTAATCAGTACTGAACTGAGGAAGTTTATTTTTCCATCTATACCACACCAGCTAAAAGAGCATATACAGTATCGCCGTGGCGACTTGGTGATGTCACGAGAGAGGTCTTTTCTTCACTGATAATAAAGTCCAGAGCCATGCAATCAACGCTCATGATTTCCTTAAAGTTTCTTTAATAATTTTCTTAAAGGAAAAAAAAAGCTACTTAGTCAGGGCTGTAGAGTTAGGTTAGACATGGACAGAATAACTGAAGGAATGAAATATATATGCATATGGTGCATATGTCCTTTCATTTGCCCTCTGCGAGCCACCTGTGTTTTAGAAGTTTGTCGAGTGATAAGGCCGCAGCAACCCATGCTGTTCCCATAACAGAACTGCAGCTTTTCTACTCTGAAAAGGCCTGTGAGCAGAATGGCTGGCCTGCTGTGAGCAGAAGTCGATATTGTAAGTAAGATAGTCTTCCTACGACATACTACACTGCTGCTGGGTTTTCAGGGGGGCAGGGCAGTTCATCCTGACCCCAGCAGTGCAAGGTGGCAGGTCGCTAATGAATATGTGCTTTATATTGTCCAGCTTCATTGCTGAGAGGGCAGCTGAATCCTGTGTCTCTGCCTTAGTCTCACTGTGGCTCCCTGTTTCAACCGTTCAGCCATGGCAATGACCTTAGTTTGCTCTGTTCAGTCTGCACCAGGCAGGATTCCTCTCAGAAGACAGGTTTGGCTGCCCTGCCCCACCTCACCTCACACCTTTCTTGTTAGGGGGACTTCAGAGGCGGGTCCTTTGAAAACACAATCAGCTCTCTACAGCACAGGGAATGCAGTTAATAATATTGCGATAACTATGTATGGTGTCAGATGGGTACTGGAAATATTGGGGGGGAACACTATGATGGTCTAACCACTGTGCTATACACCTGAAACCAATACAAAATAATATCGATAGTAAAAAAAAGAGAAAAAAAAAGAAAAAAAAAGTGCACTAATTCCATGGCTGAATTGGAGATTTACTGATGTTCTTTAAAAAAATTTTTTTTTAAATAGTTACATAGTTTTACAGTTCAGCTTTAAGGATGCATAGATTTTTAACAGGTCTAACGTGTTTGGAAATGTTTTGAATCCTGTGTAACCAAGGCATTAATCTTAATAAACCAGGATCCATTTAGGTACCACTTGATAAAATAAGATAAGCCACGATGGATATTTTATACTCTCCCTTTTACGTTAGCCACTGACAATGGTATTGCTCACTGCCGACATCTCACAGAGTCCTATGGATTACAGCATTGAACTTGGCTACTCCAGGCCCAGTCCTGAAAGGGGAGTTTCTCCAAAGTGTAAACTGGCACCTGGTTTTCAAAAGTATTTCCCCCCTAAAAGACATTTGAGTGTGAGGGCAGCTGGCCCTTGGTGTGGGAAGGTCTCAATATCCTTGGAATTTCCATTTTCTTGCTTGCTGCTAAATGACAGTTCCTGTCAGGACTTAAGTTCTGATCTTTCCCAAAGGTGTTGATTTACAAAGAGGCCAGCTAATTGCAGAAATCCTGAACCTTGAGAGTAAAAGGAAATTCAAACTGGAAGCTAAGCAGGGAATGTCAGGATGGCTCAGGTTCTTAAATATTGGCCATTCCGTGTGTGTGTATATATATATATTTTTTTTCAAAGCTTTTATGTAATTTCATGGAGCCATTAAAAGGCAATGAATTGTTTAAAGCCTATTTTTAAAGTTTTCCAGACCCAAAAGGAAAAAATAAAAGAATATTTGTACTCAGCAACTAGAAGAATGATGAGGTGGATTTTTGTTTTTAAATGGAGAGAAGGGGACAGATAAGGCAATTTACTAGATCAGACTGCAGTTGACATCTCCTAGGGAACGATGAAAACAGCAGGCTATTAGAAAATTGCTTCAAATGGTTCTTGAATTCTTTGCTCTTTTTTTTTTAAATCCCCGAAGACCACAATCAGGAACATAGCTTCTCATATCTGTACTCTACCACCCCCTTGCATCCTTTTGCTTTCTGTGTCCTCTATAAGAAATCTTTTTTTTTGAGCTTCCTAATGTCATTCTGCAGCATTAGAAAAAGATGGGCAGAATTTTTTATTGCTCTGGCAATTCAGTACCAGACAGGTACCCTAAATGCACAAGGTACCCTAAGTGGGTGTACACTCCAGAGGGAAGCTGTCACTCAGCCCCCACCAACTCCCGCCTCCCTTCCCCCAGGAATGTGGTCCCAGGTTTCCAACTCTTGGGATTCGTTAAGAGAAACTTGAAACCCGTGAAATGTCCCTATTTTAAAAAGTTGACGCAGTTATTTTTAAAACATTATGTAGGCCAACAGAACATGTCTGTGGGCTGCCAGTTTGTTACTTGTATCTTGAAGCAAGATCATTGTTCTCTCACCGCTTCCTCCTGTTTTTCCTTTGCAAACGTGCTTCCCAGCGTCATCACCGAGCGCTTTATCACCACTGAATCTAGCACGTAAGGATCTGTTCATGTCACTTACCATGAGGGCTCGCCCCTGCCTTCTGCCAGCTGGGACCTGGGCTCCCTCTCTGCCTGGGACTTCCTTGCAGTAGTGTTTGCCCTCCATCCCTGATTGGCCCCATGTACATGTGGCCAGGGTCCTCCCCCGCTGCTTTGTTTGACATGACTCCTTTCACCGGTGTCTGTGCTACCTGGCCCGCTCAGGTGCAGCCAAGTTCAGGGGAAAACACGCAGCTCCGTTTTTCAGGTGTCCTTAGCATGCCAGCGTGGCCATTGATGAATGGAAAACAGCTGTGTCATCTTCGAGAGTCACAGTCCAGGCCCTGTATCTTGAATCCAAGGGAGCCCAGAGCGATTAGGAGACTCCCACTGTCATCACTTGAGGCATTAGTCGAGGCCAAGAAGGTCCAGATCTCCACAGAAAGAATGAATCCCCACAGACTTCAAAGATCACTTAGCGGTTTTCACTCCTACTCTCCAGCAGGGACCAGTTTCATTCTTGACCTATTGACTGCTCTTCCCAAGAGTAGGGAGCAAATATGGGACTTAAATGACCCCAGCCCTGCCCACAGCACAGAGCACAGTGTGCTTTGGACCCCACTCTTCACATCATATTTCAGCGCTCCTCGCCCCCACCCCCACCCTGCCTGTGTTAGGGCCCAAGCTCCTCCCCAAACAGAGCAGAGGCCACAGTGTTCAACAGTTTGAGGAGGAAACAGGTCAAGGAGTTCAAGGCAAGAATTTAGTTCGCTGGCAAGTGTGACGGTCAGCATGATGGAGGTGCTCCTGCCTTCTCCCCTTCCTTTTCTCTTCATTTGCTTAAAATTCCTGACTTTCTCTCTCCCTCCCATCCTTCTCTCTCCCTCCCTCCCTCCCTCCCTCCCTCCCTCCCTCCCTCCCTCCCTCCTTCCCTCCCTCCTTCCCTCCCCTCCTATCTCTTCCCTCTCCCCTTCTCTTTCTCTCCCTCTCCCACTTGCTCTATCTAGCATTCTAACTTGACTCCCTGACAGACTGAGTTAATTTTTATTTGCTTTACTGGTTGCTTTCAATGTACCTTTTTAAAAAAATTCATTTTGAAATGGAATCAAAGCGCTAAAGGGGACCTGAGCTAGCTCCTCTCTCCCTCCAACAGAGAATGGTGACTTAGACTTTCTCCAGGTGTCTTCTGTCTAGACTCCTCCTTGGCTATCATCTAATTTTCTCACACAACAGTAGAAGCTCAGCTCACCTTGTTCTGTCCTGACTGCAGACACAGAGGGAGGAGCTGATGTGGAGTGATTCCACCATAGTTCAGGATCTTCTCCCGGTAGCTGCACCTGCCCCGGTGGGCTGGGCCATGCCTGTCTAGTGGAGGTCTGTGGAGCCCATGGGGCTGTGCCAGTCAGCAGACCTGACTCCAAGGACACAGGACAGAAGCAATCACCTGTGAAGGGTGCTCTGCTGTGTTCACACAACCGGTGGCTCCTGAGGACCGCATCAGGTTTACTCAAGGGCACCTGGGAAGGTCAAGGGCTCTCCCAGACAGGACAGGGATGTCATTTTCTGTGGGGTGCTGCCACAGTGAATTATGTTAACAGGATCTGCAACCCAGAAAGTGACATAAAACAGCTGTCACAGAAGGCAGCTTTCTACTCAAGCCAGTCCATTTCCTTTTTTTTTTTTTCTCTTCTGGGCCAAAGGCGTCTCCCAATCATCAGAGTTGGACAGTGTGAGCACTTTGAGTTTAATTTGGGCTAATATTGCAAGGGAGCCTTGGATGGTCATTGGTGGGCACCCAAGGTAGGTGGTTATTAGTTGGGTCTGGAGTCTGTTTTCATGAAAAAAGGGCATGAGAAGGAAAGAAAAACACATTTTTTCACTACTTTTAAGACAGTCCATTTATAAAGGCGGCACAAACAGAAATAGTAAGAGATTCTATTCACAATGCACATGTATGTGAAATCATCATGTTGTACTCTTTAAATATATTTCAATTTTATTTGTCAATTATGTCCCAATAAAACTGACAGGGGGAAAATAGAAAAGTAATAGCAAGAGATTCCAGAGAAAGACAGATCCTGGCGTGTCACACCCAGTTCATGTTGGGGTCCATTGGCTGTAATCCATAGGCGGCTGTGAGTCATTCTCATGCCCTGTTTCCCCCCTGTAATGTTCCAGGTTTTAAAGTCATTTTTCACATTTCCTGTAAATAGTGGATAATCATTTTTATTTTATTCTTAAGTGCTGTTTTAACATGTGCATAGATCATAAATGTACTTGCTGAATTCCCTTTTTTAACAAGCCAATAAAGTTTTATAATTCATCTCCATGTGTCTTGCATTCTCTCTAGGGTCTTGTATATGTCTGCTCGCTTCCTCAAGCATCCCTCATCACTATGTGTGTCCTTGGTGGTGTTCAAGAGGAAAGGTGTTAGAAGGAAGAGTATGAGAAACATTATAGAGAATTGGGAATGGGAGAGTCCCAAACTCACTATAGATTCTGGAATAAATCTCTCTCAAAAAAGGACTTTCAAATTTCCCATTAATGTGAATTATAGATTTATTGTTACTGATTTTTGACATGGAATATATTTTCATTTGGTTAAAAGGAAATACTAAAACACACACACACACACACACACACACACACACACACACACAAATGCTTAAGGAAACTAAAGAAACAAAAAAACAAACGATAATATTCTATGGGGAAAATCCTTTGGTATTTAAAACATTTGGAATGAGCCAGGTCCTAGTGAGAGGACAGTTTTGGTGCTCTGCCCCTCACTGACAAGGGGTTTGAGGTCAAATGAACACGATAACTTGTGCTTTCATGGAAGGGGAGATTGAGGAAGACAAGTGGACATAGAGATAAACTGTGGAACCATAACTATTAAATGGTGCCCACACTTCACATCTCTTTTATTTTTATCCTCCAGTGGCCCACACTGCCATTCCTCTTTTCCCCCGCTTTTAAGATAGGACCTAAAAGTAAGGTTTATAGGAGCCCAGGCCTCATGCATCTGAGCTTGCCTCTGGTAACTGTGAAAGGGTTTTGCATCAAATGCAAGACTGAGGATTGGAAACTGATCCAGTGTGACACGCTGTCTTATGGAACCAAGTACACAGACCCACTCTTGAGAGCCTGTTCAGTGCTATTGACTTGTGTGTGTGTGTGTTTTTTTGAAATGCCCCTCTCAGTTTGCTTTGCTGAGAACAGGTTTTGTGGGCCATTTGGCGGCCATATAATAATTTGAGGCAGTAGGCTGTGTGTGCAGGCTATTCAGGTTTGAAGCCAGCTTACTCCAGCTAAATAAATCATTCCGCCCCTCCATTCCCTTTTCCTCATTTGCACAGTGGGGACTAATAATGATGCTTCCTCACTAGGCTCTCCTGACAGTCAAGTGAGAGGGTCAGATAAAGCCCTTAGCACATTGCCTGGCAGGTTGGGACCTTTTTTTGTTGATAAAATACTTTGAAGGACTTGGGTTTGCACTGAGCATGGGTATGACTCAGTGACTGAATCCCACACAGATCCACTTGCACATATTGGTTATATGGTGGTTATGTGAGCACAACTAATGGAGTCCAAATGAAAGGGAATTTCACTCGCTGAGCGGTTCTGATGTGTCCACGCTGTGACGGCCACATTGGAGCTTTCTCAGGAGTTATCATCATTGTGCTCCTAGTTTCTTCTTTCTGCCCTGGTGATTCTTGTGCATTGGTTTTACCTCAGATTTTGATACTGATAAAATAATAGGATATAATTTGTTGGGGCCTGCATTATGCCCATCCCATGAGTTTGAATGTGCTCTGTAAATAGCATTGAGGGACATATCCCAAATATGGTCTGCCTCTTTTGTTCTCACTTTATTAATTCAGAATTTTTGGTCATTTGAACTGGTCTACTTTAACTAACTTGTGGGTTCTCCATGTGAAAACATCTGGCTAAGAATAAGAGTAACGAATGAATTGGCTGAGGGATTGTTTGAAACAAAAGACTTGTTTCAAGTTCCCTCAAGGCTTAAAAACAACTGTTTACAGGCAATGAGTTACAAATACCTAGATTTTTCTCTTCTTCCTGAGGTAGTTTCTTGTAAAGGCTCCATTAAGCAACACATGATTGGCTTAGTTGGAACTGCTCCATGTTGCAAGTGATAAAATTTTATTTCTTTAGTAATATTTTGTAATGTGTGCTTTTGTGTTGTTGTTATTAAGTCTCTTTAAATAAGTGGCCTTGAAGTTTTACCAGCACTTAATTTAAGGTACTTTTAGTATTGTTAATACCTTTTTCTAACACATTTTAAAGTGAGACTGTATCTAAGAGTTAATGGATATTGATTTTCACTCTCTACCAAGAAGTATGCATGTTATGTTTTAAGTACTAAAACGTGTATTAATGTATTTATTCATTCCCTGCAATCCTACGTGGCGATTATAATAGTGCTTCCATTTAAAGTGATAGTACACTGAGGAACAGAGTGATCAAGGACCTTCCTTCAAGTTACTCGCTAATGAGGGGTAATCCCAGGGTTTGAATTCAGGCAGGCTGGCTCAAGTACCAGAGCACAGAACAGCTGGATCTTTGAGCAGGACCAGGACTGGGGTGAGGCCAGCAGGTGCCCAGGACACTCTAAGGCCATGCCAGTGCCCAGTGGCCACTCTTATCAGCACTGGCGATTGAGCAGAGATGATTGTTGTGGCAAAGCGCAAATGTAAGGTGAACTTTAGTCACTGGGGTGGCACGTGCTGTCTCAGGAAGTCCTTAGTTATGCGTGCCATTCACCAAGCCCTGAAGATCTTGACTTGCAGGTACAGGGATGGTAGTGAAACAGGCACATGCTTTGAAAATTTTATCTTATGAAACAGAACTTGAGGAGATATCTACTCAGTGCTCATCCTATATAAAAAAGGGTTATATGCAAATCAACCAAACGGACCTCTAGGTCGCTATGGCACTCACTGACCACCAAGGGGCAGATGCTCAATGCAGGAGCTGCCCCCTGGTGGTCAGCCAGAAGCCGGGCTGACTGCTGGTGAGTGCAGCGGCAGAGGCAGGAGCCTCTCCCGCCTCTGCAGCAGTGCTAAGAATGTCTGACTGTGGTTTAGGCCCACTGTCCATAAGAAGCAGGCCTAAGCCGTCAGTTGGACATACCCTGAGGGCTTCCAGACTGCTAAAGGGCATAGGCTGGGCTGAGGGACCCTCTCCCCCAGTGCACAAATGTCATACACCAGGCCTCTAGTTAACTAATGAAAACCCAGAGCATCTTTGCTTTGTTTGTTGTAACTAAAGGCGGATGTGTTGCTTCTGATTGTTCTAAAGTGAATTTTCTTGTTGCTCTTGAACTTGAGTACTTCCTGTTCACTGGGAGCAGTCCTGACTCTGAAATGAGTGATGGCGAGGGAAACCGCCGATTGGGGTGGGGTGGGAGGGGTGTGGTGGAAAATTTATTTGAGGATACATCCTGTCACCTGCATGAAGAGGATCCAGACATTGGAACAAGGCTGTGGAAAATGCCTGAGCAGCTCCGTGCCTCTAAAACACAAGGAGACAGAGCAGCATCTAAGCAGCTCAGTCACGTCCACACTCCTGACCCTGAATGTCCCGTCTGGCAGCTAGTGACTGAAAGAGACAGCCAAGGGCACATGCTAATTTTCCAATCAATGGGTCATGTCTCATCTCACACACCACAAGACACCAGAGCTGTATTTACTGAATTAAAATCTCTGCCTGACCATAAACTAATGAACAATAAGTTTTCTCCTTCCCTCTCATCTTTCAACATTTTTATTCTGTTTCCTGGGAGGCAAGGAGAAACTTCTTTTGTTATTCACCACCCTTCCCTTTCTTTTCAGTAATTCTCATCATATAGCAAATTAGTCTTGCTGAATGGTCAAATAAAAGTGTAGGCCACAGCTGTTTGCCTTAAAGATTAGAATTCAGCTTCAGGTAAGTCATGCAATTTCACTAAAGACCCTGGAGCTTTGTGGGGTGGGAGTAACAGTTGCCCTGTACCGTTTGACCTCTTGGGGGAGTTCTAGGTTTTAAATGAACTGAGCCATAGACTGTTGGGGTGTTTCAGGCTTTGTAGAGATTACTTGCTAGACAGTTTTTTCTCTCTGCATTCACTTAGGCTTCTGGATTTGGGGGAAACCATCAACCTCCTTCACTAAAGGCTGTGGAGCTGCCTGCCGTGTTTTACTTTGGGACTGGCAGTGTGCTGGTTTCTCAGTGTTTGCATAGTGGGTTGACCAGCAGGTCTCGGTGGCGGACAGGAGGCGGGATATAGCTGCCCTGTTACACAAGTAGAGAGTCATTTCAAATAGGGCAGTCTTTCAAGGTGGGCTTATTCTTATCTTTTCTCCATCTCTTTCCTCGACCCTGGAGGGGGAAAGGTTTCCTTCCCACAGTGGGCAGTCTCCAGTGCCTCACCATTTCTTTTTTTTTTCTTTTTAAAAAATATATTTTTATTGATTTTTTACAGAGAGGAAGGGAGAAGGATAGAAAGTCAGAAACATCGATGAGAGAGAAACATCGATCAGCTGCCACTTGCACACTCCCCACTGGGAATGTGCCTGCAGCCAAGGTACATGCCCTTGACTGGAGTCGAACCTAGGACCTTTCAGTCAGCAGGCCGACGCTCTATCCACTGAGCCAAACCGGTTTCGGTGTCACCATTTCTTGTTTGTTTCTTGAACAGGCCCATACCTCTATACATTGCCTCTACAACTTGCAATTTAGACCACTGGGGATGAGTTCTTTTCCTCTGACACAACCCTAACTGAGACAGATACTAAATTCTTTAATGTATTATCTTGTTCTATCTTATATTGAGTATACTCAAAATTCAGTAAATATATAGTAAGTGTCATTTATAGGTCAGAGAGTGAGCCAAGCACTGGGACATGCCATAATAAGCCAAGCAGATGCCACCTTTGGCCTCATAGGCTATGGCCTAATGGTAAATCCGTCATGTGGTACCACTATTGTCTGCACTTTGCACATAAGAAAACAAAGGCTTAGGAAGTTTACTGACTTGTCCAAGGTCACACAAATTGCATTCCTCAGCCTATAAATTCATGCTCTCACATGCTTCTCTGAGGGCAATGCTTCCTTTTGCCTCCTGGGGGTCTGTATGTCCCTGAGCTCTGAGATGGTCATGGATCTCTGCACTCTATTTCCGCAGCTATAATTCTGTCCAACTCAGAATTAACTGATGCAAAGTATCCCCTCCCTTGTTACATATTTTCTCTTTCCCTTTTTATCATTAAAAATAGATTTCTTCTTTTCCTCTAGCTCCCTTTCTAACCAACACAAACACATGCAAATATGCTTTGTCCTTTCTCTAATTTTTACACATTTGGGTGGAATATGTGCATAGGAGAGAGATAGTATATGTAGGTGTGTGTGTGTGTGTGTGTGTGTGTGTGAGAGAGAGAGAGAGAGAGAGAGAGAGAGAGAGAACAGCAAGGAAAGACAAATAATTTTCAACACACACACACACACACATACACACACGAAATAGGAATACTACATGCTTTAAATGGGAATTTAGTCCCAACACAGACACAATTTACGCCATTATCACTTCCCCAATGCTCACTGTGATTTAATGTCCCCAACTCTTTAAAAAAAACAACACTTTCCATATTGTATTTTTTTTTTGCTTTTTGTTTTTACTTCCTTATAAAAAGCAAAAAGTTTTACTGAGAAAAAATAATTACAAATCCCAAAAGGTTAGTGTTCTGCTCTGAGCTCCAAGATGTAAGGATTGAGTGGATTTCAAACTTGGCTAAATTTCTGACTTGGCAAATGCTTCCATCCTTATTTATGACAGCTTGGAAACTTCCATTTTCCAGGGCTTATAAATGAGGCTGCTGATTTGGTCTCCCTTTTCTATTTTGCTGTGAATTATGAAATAACCAGCCTGAAGACTTCTTTTTTGACATTAACCCTCTTAGGAGAATAAGGATGTATGTGTGTGTGCGTGCTTGTGTGTGTGTGTGTGTGTGTGTGCGTGCTGTCTTCTCTTGGTTACGAGGCATGGTTTACATATTTCACACAGGCAGTGTACTTCCCCTTTTCTGCCTTTCTACAAAATGACAGTTGAAGGTGTTGAGGTTTGGGGTGTTGAGAATGGTGACTGTGTGGTCTTCATTGTAGTCACAAGGACTTGTTGACTGTACATCTCATCCTCGAAGGGCAATTAACAGTTGGGATTCTGGAGCAAGTCAGGTAAATAGAAAGTCTCAGCATTTTACCAGAGGTTATGAATAGATCCTGTGTCAGGGGATATCCATGCCCATTTTGTTTTGGTAGAAAATGGCCAAAATGAAGGAACTCTGAGTTTTCTCCTTCTTCCTACTTCCTTTCCTCCTCTTTCATCACCCCCCCCCCTTCTCTTAACTTATACACAATTTTTTTGATGCTCATTTAAGTTCTCTTCATAAGTGCTTTTTTCTTTGGATTCATGTAAACCACATCGAAGTTAGTTACTGGGAAGAGTAGGCAGGTTTTGCTGAATATAGGCAGTAGGAATTTTTAAATGCAGATTGTGTCCTCTGAGAAGCAGGTGCCCAGCCAGGATTAAAGCTGCAAGGATTTTAATCAGGAGAAACTCTCATGTGAGAGGAAATAGAGAAGGAGCCAGAGAATGATGTGAAAGCATAAACAGGACTGTCTCTGAAGTCTGACCTTGGTGATGAGAGGATGGGAAGGTTAGGACAAGAATCCTAGACCATTCACTCTAAGGAAGTATGGGCAAGGCTTCTGAGGAGTCTTTGAGCCAAAGTCAGCCACCGGTCAGCCAAGAGTTCCTTGTCTCCAAGGATGGGTCTGCCTTATATTCCAACTACTCCTGGCACTGGTTCTAGAGCAGTCCTGGGAAGCATGGACTCTGCAAATGAGGGATGGATTTGAGAGCACAGATGAGTTTTAGGATGTAGCTGGGACCCTTGGTCAATTATGCTCCCCGAAGGTGAAGTCTGTAGGGTGCCCTCGGATAAGAGGAGCACTTAAATGATGTACTGGTTCATGACTGCTCCCATCTCTCTTCAACATACTGACCCATCTGTTGTGCCCTGAGCACTCCTGCATGGACGTCTGGGTTCCAGTGCTCAAGGGAACCTCTGCTTCTTTAATGGCCCACCACCAGTGACGTTGGTTAGGGGGGCTTCAACTATAATCACTCTTAAAAAATAAAAGAAGTACACAGGCTAGGCAAGTCAACATTTTGAAATGTTTAAAATGTCATTTTTGAGCTGCAGCCATTCTTTTATTTATGGCAACATAAAACAACATCTGAAACTAAGACCTGTTTTTGTTTTTCTCGCCTGCATACTCAAACCACAAGTGATTTTATTTCATTTCATTACGTGTTCCCTGTCAAACAAACTTCCTATCATGGCAGCGCCTGTCATTGATTCATCTTCTCTCAGAAGAGTGTTTGTGGAAGTGTACACCAGCACCTTGCCAGGCATGAGGAAAGAACTGGATAGGGGCAGCGAGGCCGCCTCTTACACAATTACTCACTCCTGCTCTCCGGCAGCCTCTGAGTTCAGTTGTTTTCAAGAAAAATGATGCCTGATTTGGATTCAACAGACCTTATCGAGGACTTTCAATGTGCTAGACTGTAGGTTGCCAAGTCCAGTGATACAGATGTCACTGAGGAGCTGAGCTGGTGGGGACTGGCCCCAAGCCCACAGTATTGCCACACAAGGACCACAGTCTCAGGGTAGCCAGATCATCTGGTTTTTCAAGACAAAGGGAGATCTGGGTTTCTGTGTGATATTTCCCAGTTTGTAAAGGTTGGCAAGTCCCTTCATAGTTTTTAAACTCTTTGTGAGCCAACGAAAACATGTCTTTTTGCCAAATTTTGCCTGTTGTGACCCTCATAATAGAGAGTCAGCTCGCTGCTTTAAAATCTGACTCTTCCACCACAGCTTTGCACAGACATTGATCTTTGTGGGGCCTCCTGGCAGCAGATGCTATGATGAGGACTTACATTTGAGTGATTTATTAAGAGTGTGTTCCAGGGCAGCCTAAAGGGACTGGGGGAGGCAGAACAGGGAAGTGGGAGCTAATAGGAAAATGATTTCAGACATAGCTTCCTGCTGAAGGGGAAACTGTGGAGCGGAATTTGCTACCCAGAGATTTGGGTTTAGGCCTTTCATATTTGTGCACCCACTAGTCACTGGCTAAGGGGTCTCAATACACAAAAGTGAGTTTCTGTAGCTCAAGGGCAAGCCTCCAGGAGAGAGAAACTCAGGTTCCGGCTGTTGCATGGCTAGGCACACAATTGTAGCCACAGTGAATCCAGGGGACCCAATACGACCCACTCCCAGAGATCTGTGACTTTCCCAAGCCCAAAGCTAATAAGAACCACAGGTCAAGGCAGCATTTGGACCCTGATCTTCTGACTCCAGTCCAGTTCAAGGCTTATTGATACTCTTTGCAGCTGCTGCTTAATGAGATTAGTGTGCGAATTCAGATGATCCTAAATCCTGATTGGTATGTCAATCCCAGGCTCTTAAATGATCTCTTCTTGTAGGGTTGCATGGAGAGAGGACTGCTGGGCTCTTCGGAAGGCAGGGGCAGGTTGATAGGAATCGAGAGGCACTCTGGAATTGGCAACATTCTAGACCAAACATGTCAAACTCAAAGGTTAACATGGGCCAAATAAACAAGGTTTAAGTTTATATGGGCCATAAAAAAAACAAAAGCTTCAATTTTCATAGAAACATAGGTTTATTTCAATAGAAATATGCTGAATACAAAGGGCTGAAATAAATGTGTAATCATTAATATAAAATAAGAGAACACTTTAATAAAAATTATTTTTTCTTGGATATTAACTTATCAGACACTGAATAACTGTACAAATTAATAAGCGTAACTCAAATAACTTATTTTTTTTGTTCTCTGAAAGAAAACTATTTTCTGTTGTGCACACCAAACAGTCAGTGTAAGATGAATGACATGGCAATCAGCTGCTAAAATATTCACTGGTAGTATTAGTGGAGAGAAATGGTATGCTTGCGCATAAGGTGCCTAAGGGAAATGAATGCAACATGGTTATAGTAATCCGTCATTAGCGAAGATTGTAGTTTGTTATTAATACTTATGTATAACAGGATATTTTAAAAATTAAGTTATGAAATTTTTATTTAAATGTTTCTTACATACCGTTATATTGACTGGGCTGCAAAAATATTTGTTGTGGACCGCATGTGGCCCGCAGGCTGCAAGTTGACATGCTTGTTCTAGACAGCCCCTAATGGGCTCCTGGGAGCCTGAGGTGGCTCCCAGCTCTAACTTCTCACTAAGTTGGTGATTTCATATCTGAGATGTGTGCAGTATTTGGGGTACTTTGTACCCCAGTGCTGTATTTTGAGCCTCTGAGACACATCTATCTTGATGCTTTTGAGGTGGACCTTTCTGAAAAATAGTGGTTTATACAATCTGCATGATATATTTAATTTAAAGATACACTCTCTAAACTCCAACCAGTTCCCCTTGAAGGAAGTCCATCAGAGGCAGGGAGAGAAAATATCTCTGGAGCTTGAGGGTCATGGAGGCAAAACCAGATCAGACTTTTTTTTACACTGAATCTATCCTTTCTGCCCACTCAGTCCTTGCCTTGTGCCTTCTGCTGTGGGAAACGCCTTGTCCATCCTTCTGAACCTCTGTGTTAGCCAGGACAGCTTCTTTGTCCTCATCTCTTGAATGCCATATGGAAATCAGACCTTCCATATTTGAGAGGGGCAGACTGGTCTTTTCTCTCATTCTTACCATGATTCCATTCTTGAGTCCAACATTTTCCTCCCAAAATGGATGTGAGCTAGTCAATCCTGTACTCATACACCTCTGGCATCTCGCATGGCAAAGTAGATCAAGGCAAACTCCTCAAAAGGGTATCAAATTCCAGAGCACCATCCTCCTCACTGAGCTTTTCATCCATGCTTTCCCCAACCACCACTTCTGTTCCTCTTTCCCAAGCCACTTAATCCACCTGGCTTGCCCTTCTTTCTCCCACTACCTTGTGCATTCATCTGTCAGAGTCCTGTCACTTTTGATTGAGTAACCTTGGACTTGGCCCTTAGGGGAATATGGCAAGACAGTGGGATAGCATGTGACATGTTGTAGGTTCTCAGTAAATGATAGCATTACTGTGATGATTATCATTACCATCATTCCTTTTTAAAGCCCAGCTATATTCCTGCCTTCCTCCTAGCAGCATTTCCAGAATTGCTCACACAGAAATGACAGCTTTTCCCCTATATTCTGTATTAGTGTTGTGTCATATTGATCATCTAGCAAGAGAGCCTGGGTCCTCTACTGCTGCATTAAATTGAATTATTCCAAAGCACCAGACTACATCCCACTCTTATTAGAGATATCCACTGTGCTTTCAAAGAAACAAATGAAGAACATACACTACTCAGCTGAGTTCATGTTTTCTGAGATGTAAGAATGTTTCTGGATGATACTGAAAGGCTTGATCAGAATAGGGAGCCTAGGAGATAAGGGAGGTCAGTAAAAGTTTAGGATACAGCCTGGTTCCCCTATGACACTTCAGGCTAAGTTTTGGCAGGTGTGGGGGACTTCTTTGGCATGTGGACCAGGAATATTTTGATGTATTAGTTTTCTAGGGCTGCTGTAACAAATGAACACAAACTTGGTGGTTAAAACAACAGTTATAAAGCCCTAAAGTATCAAATTGAGGTGTTGACAGCGTTGGTTCCTTCTGAAGGGTGTGAAGGAAAATCTGTTCCATGCCCTTCTCCTAGCTTCTGGTGTCTGTCAGCAATCCTTGGTGTTGCTTGGCTTGTAGATACAGCACTTGATCTCTGCTTGTCTTCACATCACTTCTTCTCTGTCTCTGTGTCCTTTCCTCCTCTTATGAGAACAACTGTCATTGGATTTAGGACTCTCTCTAAATCCAGGATGATCTCATGTTGAGATCTTTAAAGACCTGAGATCTGCAAGGTGTTTTTTGTTGTTGTTGTTTTCCCAAAATAAGATAATCTTTACTGGTTCCAGAGTTAGAATTGGAAATACCTTTTTTGGATGCCACTATTGAACCCATTACACTTGAGAATAGAGTTTATCTGAGAGGTTGGTAGCATAAAGGGTGTAGGTGCCAAGAAGATCTAAGTTGAAATCCCTGTTTGGCCCATGCTGTGGACCTATTCCTTAATCCCCCTGAATCTCAGTTTCCCTTACTATAAAAAACGGACAAAAGATAAGAATGTATATATCTGACACATAGCAGATTCATAGTAAAGTAGTTGTCTATAATGATTCCCACTACTCATTTATTCATTTAATAAAAATTTAAATCTCTGGACATCAAGGTGAAAGAAACATATCACATGGCCCTTAGTCATAGTAGCACTTAGAAGAGGATCAGTGTTAATGGAATGAATGGACAAGTGATCAGATCTGAAGCCTATTAGAGGCACTTGCTCTGCTCAAGCACCAGAAGAGGCTCTGGCAAGTACAGTTATTCCCCTAAAAAAGGTGTGCTTTCAGCCACTTTGCTTTCATGAAAGACCTATATCAGTACCTGTTTTTACTAACCAAAAGGAATCTGAACAGGATTTTTGCTGTTTTGAGAAAAGGTGAAAAGTGAAAACATGATCCATGCTTTGCAGAGAGCCATTATAGAGGCAGCGTGCATCCGAAGCACTGCGGGTGGCACTGCCCTTAGTGTGCACCCGTGTATTGTAGGCTCTATGCATTATTTGGTAGGTTATATTTTGGGTCTTGGAATGCTCAAAAAGTTTCCATATAAATTAATGGTAAATGCTTCTTTGATTTATGCCATCTTGGTTTACGGGAGGTTCCCTAGGAACGCTCTACTTTTGGTTAGTACGGGAAACCTCTACATTTATATGATTTTCTGCCTCTGATGAACTTTGATGTCAAACCCTAAAGTAAGCTCAGTTTTTGGGTTCTTGAAAAACACACACACACACATCCTTAAAGAATATTATTCCATTGTCATTTTACTTCAATGGCCCACATATGTGGCCATTAGAGTGAGTTCTATGGGGTATTTACATCAAGATGCATCATACAAGATTTTCTTATGGTGTCCAAACCAAAGAAAAACTTACAACACTGAGCAAAGTGGAAACCTCAAATGCCTTTAGGGGCCAGGCAGTCTGGGTTGGGTAATCTCCCTTGGAGAGTGATTATATTATTTGGAGAGGGCAGCTCCCCCTAGTTCACTCACCCAACCACTTATCTTGTACCTTGTTCTTGGTAGGTACTGAGGCCACAGGGTAGAAAAAGGATAACTTTGTGTTCTTATGAAACTTCTGTAAACTTAGCTCCAGTGCCACATGGGAATTCAGGCCCATGAATTCAGGCCCATGAAAAGATGAAGTATCTCTTTTTTAAAGAGAGGAAGCCAGAATTGTATGTCCTGATTTTTATATGTTGGCAAATACTGTACATTCTTAAAAGAACACTGTACAGGGCAGACAGAACTTGTCTCTCAATTCCATTTAGCCTGCAGGTCATTTGTGACTCTTGGAGTGGAAACTTATGGCCTTTATCTTAAGGAGCATTTTCCAAATGTCTGATTTTAAGCTAATTCTCATTTTTAAACCTCATTGGAAGTTGCTAGTGGTCATGGCTTATTGTCGGTGTCCTCCCAGATTGAATGATTCTTTGGTGTCTCATCCATGCATTTTAAGGTGAGCTATTCTCCACATATCAGCATTTCCTTTCTAATTCCATCTCCAAATCTTCGGTTACTTTTCTGTGTTCTCTCATACTTCCAAAGTGGCTCTAAGTACTGTTATCAGCATTTTTCTCTTGATGGTCAGAACCTAACCTCAACTCTTAAATAAACTGCTTATAGATAAGTCTGCTTTTAAGCCTCCCTTTCTGTCTTTGCCATCCAATTTTCACAGCCTCTGAGTTGCACTGACTCCCAACCTTAGGTGTGATATTAATTTCTCTCAGGGGGGCATGGGTTTAATAGATTTTTTAAATTAACATTTTGTAAAATTGGAGCTGTCATACTTTATGGCAGACTGATACAAATGTCTGTAATTATATTTTTGGCACTATATCTTGGGAATCATCTAGAAATGTTTATTTTAACCCCTTCCTAAAACGTTTGATTTATGGAAAGGCCTCTTTATGCACACCTCTAACAGGCCCAGTTGCCATGACAACCCAGAATACCATTTGTCAAAGAGCTATAACTTCATTCTATGTTGAAGCTAAAAATTTATCTTTCAGGATTTCTCCTTATGACAGGGAAATTTTACATTTTCTTGGATTTGATTTTTCTCCATAATTCTGCTTGTTGTTAGGGAGATTCAGGGTTCGGGGGAAGATTTCCTAGAGAGTAAAACAAACCTCCACCTTCCACCTCATCTCTCCAAACATATGAATTCTCTTGTTCATTTTTTTTAAAGTGGAATTATCTTCCTTGTGTCTCTAACTCAATATGATTTTTCTCTCTTTAAAAAAAATTGGAATTAAATTTTTAATTGATTTTTTGTTAGTAAAGTTTTAAGGAAGGGAAGAAAGACAATGTCTATCAATCTCTTTTACAAGCTGAAGAAGACCAAGATATTTAGTTATCATATTTACTTGTGTGATCTGTTGTGCAGGATACAAACTCAATGGCTACAGAAGGAGCCAGACAAATATATCAATTAGTGCAGTAGGATCTTGGGGACACACCCTATCAAGGGGCTTGTTTCTTTGTTTCTGTTGACATGTTGATAGAAAATGGACCATTTTGTAGGGTTGCCTCTTTAATTTTATTTTTTTAAAGAGTAGTCAGAAATCAGTATTTTTATGTGAGATTTTTGGATTTTAAAATGTTGGCAGATCATTAAAAACACACCCAATGTAATAGTCAAAGCACATCTGAGAGCCAGTTCACTCCATGGACTCCCAGACATGATTTCTGCCCTATGTGCATGCCATGCCACCCAACACTTCAGAGTGTTTTTGTTTCCTCTATAATGAACAACTAAACCGATTTTGCTCAATTTTTCTTGGGATTTGCTTTGTTAGATAATCTTTCTGTTGGCCTCACTGGAAGTGGTATTCTGCTCACTCACTTGCACATTGGGTAGTTGTTGGGCTCTGGACCAAGTATGAGAGGAAGCTGTGATGGAGGGTTCGTCTCAAACACCCACACATGCTCCCGTCTGTCAGGCCAAGATTGATAGTGAGGTCCAATGCCTTCTGAGATTGTTCATGGATTTATGATGCTCTCTTGTTGCCTTTGATGGATGGGGCAGTTTAATCCTCTTCACTAAGCTCTTTATTTTTCTTTTGTATTGGAAACTCCTAGATGGCCTTTGCCTTTTCACAAAGATAGTGAGGCATTTTATTTCTCATTGTGTTTGTTTCTCATATATCTGTGGTCAAAAACACTAGTAATTCTTGAGAATACGCTACCAAAAAACATCTGAGGGTAAAGCTGCCCTGTAGCTGGCACTCATATAGAATAGGAATGGTATAAGGGACATCACCAAAAATAGACACTCATCACCAAGCTTGCTTGTAATGAGACTTAAGACATTATGGAATTCATGTGAATTATGCTGAATATGGAAACACACAATGGCTCTGGCAATAGGAGCAGGTTACAGGAGAGCTTTATGCCATTCAGACTCTGTTGTCATCTGGTCTTTCCCAGCTTTACCCTCACCCTCCTCTGCTGCCTTCTACATTCTCCAGGCTCCAGCCTACCAGTAGTTACTGCTAGTTTCCAGTTACCTTCACGCTCTCTGTATATGACTTCATCTCATCTAAACCCAGTCAGGGTTTTATGGAGTCTTTATGAATGTTATTAGCTCTGCCCACCTGTTAAGCCTTCCAGGACTCCAAGAGCCCACCAATTACAGGTAACATGAAGGACAACAGTAATATGAGGTACAAAACATTACTAATACTCAGCATCGCCCTCATGAGAGTGGGTCTGCATCGTCACACGGGGTCTCCTGTAGAAGGTTGTTTTGGCTTAATGCTCTACTGTTAACATTTTGGATTTCTTAAAAATTTATGAACAAGGAGTTCACATTTCATTTAGCACTGAACACCACAAATTATGTAGCTAGCCCAGCTCATAACTACAAAACACAGGCAAAATAGATTGAAAGTAGTGACCTCGCCCAGGCAATAATTAACATTCCTTGTAGTGGGTATGGCCTTACGCTTCTCTCTTGGGTGAGTGGTATTTCTTTGGCAGGGAAAACCCATAACAACTGCTTTGCATTCCTTTCCACTCTTCTAGGCATGCCTGCCTTAAGAAAGACTTCCACGATTCAATCCCAGGCATTTTATCTGGGAGCTTGTATTCACCCACATGTCTTTTCAAGTGTAGCTATCTTTTAGGGTGGCATTTAGGAGCTGTCACAAATCATCAGTCAGCAATTATTGAGCACCTCGCCTTGAGCAATGAACCTTTCCTTGCTGGCCCCATCATCATTATCCATCATCACCTATATGTATTCACTGCTCATCTGTGCCTGACCCTGGTCTACAAGGTGGGGTGTGCTAAGCTTTTTTTTTTTTTTTTTTGGTGAATCTAGGCTGACTCCAAAAGGCAGCCATCACTGCCTTTGGAAGAGTGAATTTTTCCACTTCAAAGGAGGGTGTGTCCTTTTTCTGGCATTTGCACTATGAAACTCAGACAGAGATAACCATAAACCTACTAAAATCCAAAGATGACACATTGGGTTGGCTGAAAAACCAAAGGTTCACCTTTGGAAGAGTCTGTTGTAAAACTGTGCAAAGCATTGCCCTCAATACCTATGCTGAAAACAGCCATGTGGACACTAACCACAAGGCAGCAAATGCATGTGAAGGTATTCTGAAGTCATGGATGTGAGAGTACTTTTAAAACAGAAATGTATGAATTTAATGTAAGTCATTGATCTTATTCATGACCTATAGAGCTTGCTTGAGGCACTTTTGGCATATACCCCTTTAATGTCAGCAAATCCTAATCTCACACGAAACTCAAAACAATTGACAAGATGAAACAGCTCCAGACACATAAGGAGGCCCTCATGGGTAAAGTGTAAGACAGGATTTAATGGCTTATGCTTTGTTCCAAGGCAGAACACTGGAGTGCATTGCATCTTGGGGCTTTTTTCTTCTTTTTTTGAGAGAAACAGAGTGAGCAAATGCCTAGTTCTGTTCTTTGACCAAACATTTTGAGTCAGCCTTATGGTTAAAGTAAAATGGTTAAAATGTGCTGAGGTATTTTGAATAGTTTATTTTAAAAACAACAACAACTGCTTTTCAGGTATTTAAGGCCAAACACATTGATAAGAGGCAGAAAATTGCCTCTAGTTATACAGAAATGCAAGTCAAGGGCAGACCTGCCCATTTGCCCCGCAGTCGGTTAGAAAGTGGTGGCTATATTGATGTTTTCATATGAGGAAAGTAGCCCTGCAGGCCACTGAAATATCTTGGATCGAGGAAGATTCTCTTGGATTGAATTAATTTCAGCAAAAATGATTATCAAAAACCCACTTGGGAGCATGTAAATTACTGTGGGAGACAATATGATGAGCAAGAAAAGACAGTACCTTCAAGGGACCTGCATTCTAATTGAGAGAGCAAGTTGATCACATGATTAGATTACAGTAGAATGTTGTGTGGATCTAATATAGCATAGATTATACTAGCCCACACTTTTTAACAAAATATATTTTATTGATTTTTTTACAGAGAGGAAGGGAGAGGGATAGAAAGTTAGAAACATTGATGAGAGAGAAGCATCGATCAGCTGCCTCCTGCACACCCCCTACTGGGGATGTGACCGCAACCAAGGTACATGCCCTTGACCGGAATCGAACCTGGGACCTTTCAGTCTGCAGGCCAATGCTCTATCCACTGAGCCAAACTGGTTTTGGCTAGCCCACACTTCTTTAAAAAAATTCCAAACCCCTAGGACCAGATTCTTGGATTTAGGGACTTTTCGTATTTTAGAAATTCAATAAGGTTCTTACAGTGAACATCACCACCATCTCCAGTGGTATGGGGAGAAGCTCTGGAGTTACATTCAGTGACATTTCTATATTCACACCACCCAGAATAAGTAAGGTCTGCAGATAACCCCACTGTAGTTCCGATCAGGTTTTCATGTCAAATGAGTTAACCTTCGGGTTTGGGGAACATTTGGATTTTAGAAGTTCTGACAACAGAGTAGGAGCCTTTGTAGATATTATGTACTATAATAAAATCTTAAATAATTTTAGAATATACTATAAGAGAAGTTCCAGAAGGGCAGTGTTGGTTCTCAAATACTCAGAATAATGTCTGGCACAGAGTAGGCATTCAAGAAATACTTAAGTAAATAAGAGTAATAATAAAAAATGTTAGCTGCCATTGTATAGAGTGTCTGCTCCATGTCAGACAGAGAGACCTTCACACCAAAGCTTGCTAAGTAGGCACTGTTGTTCCTATTGCTATCCTTACTTTAGAGAAGAGGAAAGTGTTCATGAGAGAAGTGACCAGCCCATGCCTCCTGGATGGTTGCCAGGTGATAGGCTGTTGATTCCACTAAGGGGATGGCTGTGATGGCTACGTGGACACTGCAGTGTCAGCCTGCCTAGGGTCCAGGTTCTCAATCTGCTACTCACCGGCTGTGCAAACTCAAGTAAATGGTTCGGCTTCTGTGTGTCTTCATTTCCTCAAGTATAAAGCAGGAATACCAATAAGCTCAAGATCTACTTATAGAATACTGACAGGTGCATGAAACATACTTAGAAGCCATGCCTGGGACCAAACAGGCCCTCAGTGGATGTTAGCTAAATCTGAGGCATTGGAGGGACACTTTGCAGCAAGGAATTTTGTCCAATGTAATGGAAAGGGTTTTTAGACATAAAAAGGTAAAACTTCAGATAACCTTTTATACAACCTAATAATGAAAGAATAATCCATGCACTGTGATAAGCTAAGAATCCAGTGACCAAGATGAAGTCACAAAAGAAAATCTGGTTTATCTCCATTTAGTTGATAAGATTAAATAACATAAAAGTTACTAGTCCAAGAAGAGAAGACTGCCTCTTTTTTATGAAAAACAGACATAATGGCTAGATTCAAAAGTTCTTCCATTAAAATCTGAAGCAACCGAAGAATGCATACCTCATCATTCAGATTTTATCATATTCTGGAAGTTATGGCTAATGAAATAAGACATGAAATGGATATAAGAGATTTACCTAAGGGAAAGTGAAAGATATATTTATAGATATTATGAGTGCTTAGAAAATGATGGATAACCAATTTTTAAGCCAAGTAATGAATAGAAAGTTTCTATAATCTGGCTCAATATGCAACAGATTATTTAGTAGCTCACCATTATGTTAATAGTAATCTTAGAAAATAGATTGGTAAACAAAAAGCCATTCAGAATAGGAAGGAGAACAACAGCAATAGTACATACAGATGAAAACAGGGTCAGAGATTGGGAGAAAACTGTGTGTACAAAGTTGATACTTTCCACATAGTTATGACAGAAGAAAAAACCCTAAATGATTAATATCAGAACAATTAATTAAATGATGGTAACACTGAATGATGGTAGTAAAATATAGTATATGCTGACAGTGGAGTTTAAAATATTAAACTACACTCAGTATGTATTCTAATGCATCATGACTCCAAACTTAATTTTTACATAGAAAAAAACAGATGAAAGGATCAGAATGTTAATAATTATGGAATGTAGAGGTGATTTTTAAAATATTTTATACATATGTATTTTTTCAAATTTTCTACAAAAGGGAAGCACGTGTTTTATAATGCAAAAAGTTATTCAATAACTTTTAAGAAAAAAAATAATGCCAGAGGAGTAAATTTACCTACCTAGTATTGTTTTTCTTCCCATAATATAATTTGGGGAACTTTTATTGCTGATAGATAATTTAAAGTAAGATAAGTAATGGCGTATTTACTCAAAATAGAGACAGTCTAGTCTTTAAAATATGGAATAGCACTCTTTACCTTCTGCTTCATTGATTGAAAAGAATTGAAATTCCACAAAGATGCCTTAATTATTTTTTTCCATGTTGTCTTGATATAAGTCTTGGATTCAATTTCTAGAACAGTGGACATACCAAGATGTATGAGTAGGGCCTGGAAAGTGAAACATCCATGTCATTAACTTCTTGAAAAATAAATGACCTCACTTCCCTTATTACTGTAGTAATTAACCCACATTCATACTAATTCTGACCATTGCTATGTATTATTTATTATTCTCCATTTGTGGTTTGGTGGTCAACCTAGTGAGTATCTTTGTCAGACGATTGTTGTGTATGACACTCTGAGGTAGCTCTCATCTGCTCGCCTAATAACTTCTCACCAGAAGAGTCAAAATATACTTTTCACAAACCTGACACAATAAAGACCACAGGTGAAGCACACATTGTGATTTGCCTTTTTATTGGCCTCTACTGTGTCTTATCCATTTCGGGAAAGATGTAATGTTGATGGATTGGCACAAAACTTAGCACACAACAGTTGTTCACTAAATTTTTGTGGACTGGCTGGAAGTGAGAATAAAACATGGAGCTTCAAACTGTTCATCCTATAGTCTTCTTTCATCGGAAATACCTTCACCCCAGCATGGTCTCAGTCCATTTGGACCTTCTCTTGAATGTGTGTACATTTTGGGGGGCCCAGTGGCAGTTGCCTTCATTTGGTGAATACTGAATATTTATGGAGTGTCTGCTCCACGCCCAGCTCTGTGCTGAATTTGGCCAAGCGGTGGATTTTGTGATGTGGAGCTGATTTCCGAGGCTCTTGCAGACACAGAGCATGCTGTGCATTCTTCAGGCCAGGCCCCGGCATGCCTGTGGGCTTTTCCGCTTTGCTGCCCAGAAGTTATGTCTCTGCTCTTCCCTAATCCCTGCAAACAGGCAGTGTGAGCGGGCTGCCAGCACATCAGTGTGTGTGCAAAATGCACACAAATTGCTGCTCTTTATTAGAGGTGTGGATGGAGGACCTTGGAAGCTCTGACACTGCAGGGTTTTGGGTTTCTTGGTTATTTTTTTCTCCACTTTCAGAAACGTGATGTTATTAAGTGCTGCTGTTTTGCAGCCAAAGTCCCTCTTTCTCTCCTTCCCTTCTTACCTTCCTTCCTTCCCTCTTTTCTTCTTAAAGGCCATAGAAATGAAATAAGATCTCCTTGTTGATTATTCTCACTCGGTAGGGAGACTACACAGTCCATTCTCACTACATTTGGTCTTTTGTGAGAAACAGATGCCTTGCTGTGGTCACACTCTCATGGGGACATTTTTTTATCTTGTTATTAGCAACCTCTCCATATCTCAAGAATTCCTCTTTTTCATCCTGTGTCCAACTAGCACCCTGCTACTATATACCAAAAATCCTTTGACCTTCTCAGATCACAAGCCTTAACCTCTTCTTCCTTCCTCCATCCCTTTTTTCCTTCCTTCTTCTTGGAGCTCATATCCTCTCTTCAAACTTTGATTCCATGTTCACTGGCCTTAACCGCTGCCTTGCGCACACAGCATCCTTGCCCTCTCTTGGGAAACAACCACCCTGGCTAAGTCTATTGCTCCCCCAGTCCAGGCAGCACTGCAAAGCACCCCCTCTGCAGTGACATGTGGGCACCCCCTCTCCTCTCCTAGAGAAGGGCTCCATACCTTCCTTTCTCCACATCGCTCTACCTTCCCCTCCCCTTAGCACACTCTTAGCTCCAGACCTTGCTTTCATTGCCCTAAGAGAGTTCCACAGCCACCCCACTGCATGTCTTCACTGTTTGCGGTGCCATGGCTTTGTGTGCTCTCCTGGCACAGTTTCCCAAAAGCCCCAAGGTGTGCACTGGATTCCACCCCCTTTCACCCGATGAAGGACATCACCCCAATAGTTGTCCCGTCTCCACCCCCACAACATCACATTTCCTTTTGTCTGGATAATTCTCATCAGCTTACAAATATGTTGCCATTACTCACTTGTGTAAAACAAACTCCTCCTGCCCTCCTCCTGCCCCCACCCACTGCGCTTTCTCTTCCCCTCCTACACGGATCTCCTGGAAAGACCTGTTTTCCTCCCTCAACTTCATTTTCCCGCTTTCATCTTAAATCCTTCAAATCAGCTCTCACTGTGAATGGAGCACCAGAGGTCCTCCTTTCAAGGTCACCATTGTAACGTCCCATTGTCACTCTCAGTTCTTTTTTTTAATTAATTTAATTTAATTTTAATTTTTTTATTCTTTAAAGTATTACAAATAGTAGTACATATGTTTTCCTTTTTATCCCCATTGTCCTCCCCGCAGCCTCCCCTACCCTCCAGCACATGTCCTCACCTGCCCCCCCCCCCACCTTGCCCCAGTGTCATGTATTCCTTGGTTATGCTTATTTGCATGCATACAAGTCCTTTGGTTGATCTCTTACAGCCCCCACCCCCATCCTCCCAAGCCTTCCCCCTGTAGTTTGACAATCTGTTCAATGCTTCTTTGTCTCTATATCAATCTTTTCCCCCTGTTTCTTTTCTTTAAAAAGATTTTGCATCTGCATACTGGAAATAAATGTAGAATAATAAAAAATGTTTGAGTCTCAGTTTCAATGTCCAACTGTTCTGAGTCCCAGTTTCAATGTCAAATAGTTCTTTATGTGTACATGTCAGCAATGGTATCTGGATGGTGGACATATGGTGGCAATGCAGGTTCCACCCTCTTTGGTCTGGTCCTGGGCTACCTGCAGCGACGCACAGCTGCTGACTGCTAGCATGGCAAGGTGTCGTCAGTGTCCTCCATCTCTGGACTGTCTTCGCGGTTGGAACAGACTTGTCAGTTCCTCATTGTTGCAGGAATCCATATGGTCTTGGAGTTATTTTCTGAAAATATACAAACATATTCTTGACCAAAAGTTAATAAAGGGATCTTTTCTATAAATTAGACTTGGGATTCTTTTTATTTTTGTCCAAATGATTTTCCTTTGGCTTATTTTGACATCATGTGTGTTTTTCATGGGTGTCCTGCTATTGGCATTACAAATGGAAGTTACTTTTCTGGAGTAAGAATTTTCTAGATGTAATTTACTTACAAGATATTTTTCCTTACATGATATTACCCCACTATACACCCCCCATTTTTTGATTAATGGGGGCTTTTGGAAATTTTATATTGCAGACTTGGTAACTTTAAATTTTATTTTTTGCACACAAATATGACTGCTTTAGGTTCTTTGGAAGATAGGCAATTTTACAATGAAATGAACTACTAATAGAAATTTTAGTTAATATTTTAGGAACAGCTTTTTGTCCAGTACACTTAAATTTTCTTGAGTATTCACTTATTTCACTTGGCCAATTTAAATTAATCTGAAAACTTGGTTACTATTTTACTGTCAAATTTAATGCTCAAGCAAAAATCTTAGTTTACCCTGTAAATATTAGTGGAAAGGATTATTTGCATTCTTGAGTAGGCCCTGAGCATTCTTGGTACTAGACTGCATTTAGATGAAGGGCAGCTGTTGCTTGCTGAGTCTCTGTCTGTAACCTGGGTCCCGGTCTGAGCTGTGTGTGGGAGGCAAAGCAGCCATGGGGGCAGAAGACCTCCCTCAGAAAGGGTGAGAGTTCAGGTCCCTGCAAGGTTAGTGGGTGAGGGTCTGTGCCCCACCTCTGTTGACCTTTTAGTTCTCTCCTGTTGGCCCCTCTGTGACTGTGCTTGTCTTAGGTTGTTCCTTCCCTGAGGAATCTTACCCATCTCTGGCTAACCAGCCATCCTCTGGGGCCAAGCAGGGTGATGTGAGGTTCAGTTCTGACTCCTTGGTAGTCTATGCCCCAGTGGCCTCCACGCTCAGCACCTGCCTTGGGGTCCCCTCGCCTGCTGGCGGGGTCCCGTTACTGTCACTCTCAGTTCTTACTCGCCTTCATATGTCAGCAGCACCCGGCACAGCTTCCTGAACCTAATTCAGACACATTCTTCCCTAGACTCCAGGACACCCCTCCTCTGTTTTCTGCCCACCTCAAAGGAGACTTCTTTTGTCTCCCCACTGTAACTGTTGCTGAGCCTCCAGAAGTGTATGAGCCTCTCCTCTCAGGCTGCACACACACTTATGGAGACTACCCAGTCTTATTGCTTTGAATTAATCTAAATGAGGACTTTGCCTCAATCTCACCTCTGTTAGAAACCTGTCCTCTGAACTCCAGCTTCTATGGCCAACAATCTGTTCACCAGCTCCACTTGGATGCCTACTAGGCATCTCACACTGAGTGAGTCAGAACAGAGCTCTGGGCTGTCCCCTGAGACATGATCCTCTCAGGGTTTCACCCAGCTCAAAATTAGTCTCTCAGACCAAAACTTGTGAGTCCTCTCTTCACTCTCACCCCTTTTCAGCTCTGCCTTCAAAATATATATAGAATCCCACTGCTTTGTTCCTTCTCTACAGCTGCTAACTTCGTCCAAACTTCTCTGCTCTCTCTGCTGGATTATCTGCCCTCACTGGCCTCCTTGCTGCCCAGATTCCACTCTGGGTACACTCTTTCCTATGGCCTTTGTGCTGGTGGTTCTCTTTTTCTGAAATGCTCTTCTTATCTCATCTTAGGTCCTTGTTCAACTCTCACTTGCTCCCCAGAGGCTTTCCCTGAGCATTTACTGTATTTAATTGCAATCCTTACTCCTACTCAATCATCCCTGTCTCTTTTCCCCGCCCTACTTCTCTTCAAAGCCCTAAGCATTCACACACGCTAGATATATTTCTTTGTTGTTACTGTTGATCATCAGTCTCTTCCACAAAATGTAAGCTGCTTTGCTGTAGGAATTTTTATCCAATTTGTGCACTTGTCTTAAGATAGTTTGTAAATATTGGTTAAGTAACTGAGTGAAAGCATGTTTCCCAGGTTGAATCTCAGGACATCAAAGCCTAGGCCTATGTGATGGGAAGCATTCTACTGAAACGAAAAATATTAGTGGCCCAGAAGTTTACATATAGGCAGATGCATTGCATCCCATTACAAAAACATTAAAGAAGTGGGCAGTATTCATCCTTTTCCCTAGAAATTTGATGACACAACCAATGTGGGTGACTCTGGAATCCCTCCTAATCCCCTCTTTTCATTTCCAGCCACCCTTGCATGCCATGGCAGCTCTTAAGCACAATAAAAGGCTGGCTAATCTTAGTCTGGGTGTTGAGCATACTTTGGATGCAACACTGTTCCATGTGAAAAGGCCCTGGACCTCTTCAATCAATAGCAGTGGCCTCCTAGTCTATACCTTCTTCTGATTCAAACCTTGCCCTTCTGCACATAATTATCTCCATGACTCCAGGGTTATCTTCCTGAAACAAATGCTTGCATTGTCAGAGGGTAAGCACTGATTTTAATATACTGTGTGAGAATGCTATCCTCTTCCTGGATGACCTAGTAAAATCAGTTCTAAGCCCAAAGGAAGAGCCTTGGTTGAAGTTGCTGATTTGCCTCAGGAATATCCTCCACTCAGGGCCACCAGTATCTGACTGAGCACCTGGAGCTGAGACCTTGGCTTTTGTTCTTTCTCTCTTTACCATCCACTCATAAGGCTGCTTTGCTGGTCACATTGAGGGATAATGGGAGGTGACTTGCACACCTGTGGGAGCCTCTCTCTTCCTAGACCCTTGATTTCAGTGAAGATGAGCATTTTCTTCTGTCTCCAAATTAGAACCTTACTCTGTTTACAGTCTCACACTATTACCTTGAAACACTGATTAGAACCTTCTGTTCTTCAGGCTCAATTTGGGGATAACTAGACATTGCTGACCATCCAGGGGAATAGCTGGTGGCTGAGTTCTAGACCCAGTA
The DNA here is from genome assembly GCA_027563665.1 of Antrozous pallidus. Lineage (NCBI taxonomy): Eukaryota > Metazoa > Chordata > Mammalia > Chiroptera > Vespertilionidae > Antrozous > Antrozous pallidus. The sequence continues at coordinate 51,631,338 of CM050522.1, forward strand.
CTAGAGTCAATACAAAGGCCTTATGAGATCTTAGCCTGTGAACATCAAGTTTTTCAGAAGTTTATGAAAGATCAGGCGTGTCTGGATGGGGAGAGGTAAGAGAGAGGGTGTGTCCTGGATGACCCCCTATTCTATTCCTGTGATCCAGCCTTTCTGACTACTTTTTGACTGCACATTTACTTTGTTGCATTTCCTGCCTAGACAGTGCCCCAAAGATTACTGAATGCCTCTGCACCTTCTGGATGGGGATCATAATATGTACGATGAAGTAATGATCAGGATCTAATAATAAGATTCCTAGTATGTAGGAAGAACTCAGGAAATGCTAGTCTTTCACATAACAGTGCACATAGTAGGTTTTTAATCTAATCATTTTAGGTGATGGATTTGTGTGTGTGCAAAAGGCTGGGCCGTTGTTATGCCTGGAGGTGCCCAGGAAAGCTTGTGAAGTAGAGAAGGCCTGGCTCCTGTACCTACCTTCTCTCATAGCCTCCCCTCCCAGAGAAGGATTTCTTGAGCCCCTGGGGAAATCTCCTAGGCTTTAGGCCTTTCTTGTCCCTCCCTTTCTTTCATATGAAGGTGGTTGTCTAGTTTCCTTCACTCTTCAGGGCCCCATTGACAGTGTGGCCAGCTGCTCAGTGAAACAGTGCTCAGTCTCAATGGCTATGATGTTTGATGGGTTTTCTTTGCCAGAAATGGTTGCATTTTCTTCTGAGGGTTTTGAAGGTAGAAATTTAGAGCTCAAAGACATAGATCTCCAGTGGTGGGTCATAAGCAGCCTGGTCCTCTCTGGAGTTGACCAGCTCCAGGGGCACCAGTCAGGGTGCAGTAGTGCAATGCTTTAGCATTTGGTGGGCTATTGCCAAGGCAATGGCTTTATGTTGGGCACCCAGTTGCTAGAGCATAAGATGAGAGGAAGAGACTGGAAAAGAAGAGTCTGAGAGGAAGCAGAGACCAAGACCTAGAGGAGTTGGGGTTGTAAGGCTGTGATGTGGAGACCTCAATTGATTTTATGTAGTGATGGGGGGAAGAAGAGAACCAGAATGGCAGTTTGGAAAGTTCTCTCCAGCTGCAGCGTGGACTATGGACCAGAGAAGGGCAAGAGGAAGGCAGGAGGCTACAGTAGGCCAAGACAGCAACTGTTATGAGAGCTGCAGAGGCCTGTATCAGAGCAGGGGCCATTGCCTTTCCAGCCAGCATCAGTCTAGCCATAGATGATTCATTTCCAAGGAAAAGCAATAGATTCTAGTTTACACACATAGCATAAATTTCTCCTACATTCAGAACAAGTCAGAAAATGTTTGTAAAAGGGGTGGAATGGGTGAGCAGAGAATGGACCCCCCAATATTCTTCTCTCATTACATTTATTTTTTTCTTTTTCTTTTTTTGTAATTTTATTTTATTTTTTATGATTTTTTAAATTTCTTTATTGATTAAGGTGTTACATATTATTGATGAAGGTGTTACATATATGTCCTTATTCTTTCATATTCCCCCCATAACCTCCCAACTCATGCCCTCACCCCCTCTCGTTACATTTCTTGATGCTTCTGGGTAACTTGCTTAAGGTTTCTTTTTCTCTGCCAGTTTTCTAAAAACACCTGACATTTCTGAAGGGGAACTGAGCAAACCATTACTGTTAGAAGCTATAATGTGTTGCAGAATGTTAAGGAATGAGCTGTTGTTTGTTTCTGCCTACTACAAAAAGGGAAACCTTCCTGAAAATGGTTTTTAAAATTTCTTGGGTTGCAGAAACCCAAGGAGAATAATATTAATGGGAGAGGGATTGTATCATTTCGTACAAGTCTCAACTCAATTGTTAGATTTTTACTCCTGCCAACTTCCAAATGTGAGAATTCATGGTTATGTAGAACCAAGCTTCCAAACTCAAGGATTCTCAGTTAACAGTAATTCAGTCAGTTGAATTAACTGTTGAGCCTACCATAGTTGCTTACTCTTTAAAAGTACATTTTCTCATATTATAATAATTTCAGAAATGATCTGAGAAATTGGACCTCATCAACAGATCTCATATATTTCTCTGTATCTGATTGATAGGATGCAGTTTTTCTAGGTAAACGCTGTATTTCTAAATCATTTAAAAAGAAACAAGTGGAAATTTAATTTTAAGCCAAACATTTTTTTTTATTTTACAGTCAGCTTATTCTTCATGCTTCTTATTTTCCCCACCAGCATTCTTCACTTTTGTGTTTCAAGAAAGGAGTATTTTATTGCCCAAGTCTTCACAACATGGAGGTCTACAAGCAGTCATAAAGAGTAGGCTTGGATGATATATATTAAAAATGATAAATCATTTTCTAGTCTTCCATAATGTTTTATTTTCTGTGGATCTTTACCTCCTTTGACTCATGTACCTAGGCTGATTAATGCCTCATCTCCCCTGTTACACTTTAATCCAGGGCCTGTGTTTCATTTGCCTGCCAATAGTGATAGCCAATAAATTAACCATGCAGCCACACAAACCTTGCCATGCAAGCTGCTGCCAACATCAGCTGTCCATCAGGAAGCAGCAATTCTGAGCCTCCATTTATCTGATACCCTCAATACTCACATCCCATTCTGCAATTGGGGCTGCAAATGCTCATTTCTTCATAGTCATGGGGTGGGAAATGAGAAGGCTAATTAATACATTCAAGGGATTCTACTGAATCAGCAAGCCCCTTAAAGGAACAACAGATACAAACAGGCAGCTGCAGCTTGTTGGAATTCAAAACAACAACAAAAGGGCTAGTTAAATATTTGAATAGCTAAAGTATATGTCTATTCATTCCCATAGAAATTGCTAAAATAGGATGTCCTCCCATCTCCAGAGGAGTCAAAATTATGAAACTCCAAAGTATTTCATCCTGTCAAATGTGAAGAATAGAACATTTACATCTTTATAACAGGCCAATTCAACATCAATGGTAACAAGATTTGGGTGCATGGAGGATTCCAGAATATGATACCCATTCATTCTAGCCTTTGGTGATGCAGGACTGACTTATTGACAATTAGCCTACTATTGCCCCATCCCTGTATTAGTTTGGCATCCTGCAGTTGCAAATGTCTCTAACAATAAATATATCATCAGGGAGTAAATGCCAAGTTCTAGATATGACTTTATCAAAGGCTCACAAACTGTGGCCAGGATCCATCTTTGGCTCTTTCCCATTGGATTGCATTCACTGGAGACAGAATTTCCTCCCATGGTTTCAGCAAAGATGACTTCCATCCACTCCTGATGCTGCATCCTTCCAGATGCCCACCCAGCAGGAGACAGAACATTACTCCGTCAACCTTTGTACACATATTCTAGGTTTGGTTTTGATCAGACTGACTTTAATCACATGCCAGTTCTTTAAGCCATTATTGTGGGCAGGGAGTGGAATTATGATGATATTTTTGCCTGAGCCATTGGCTCCATCTTGAATCACACTGGCTGTCTGGAGTTGGGTGGGTAACCAAATGAAAATCATTACCAGTTGAGGAGGAGGAAGTGGATATAGACTGGCAATCCAAACAGCAATAAGAACAACTAAAACAGGCACAGTAAAATAATCTGCTTAGGCCACCATAACAAAATATCATGGTTTGGGCTGCTTAAACAACCAACATGCATTTTCCCACAATCCAGGAGCCTAGACGTCCTAAAATCAAGGTGTACCCAGTACATTTCCTGGTGAGGGCCCTCTTCCTAATTTGCAGATAGCTACCATTTTATTGTGTCCTCACATGTCCGTGTGTGTGTGTGTGTGTGTGTGTGTGTGTGTGTGTGTGAGAGAGAGAGAGAGAGAGAGAGAGAGAGAGAGAGAGAGAGAGAGAGACTCTGATATCTTTTCTTAGAAGGACAACAGCCCTATAAGATTGGAACCCACCCTCATTTAACCTTAATTACTCCCAGAGGCCCAAATGCACCCACACTGGGAATTATAGCTCAACATATGAATTTAGGGGATATATAACTCAGTAAAGAGCACACAAAAATAATTATCCTCAACTATTCATCTATAATTAATACTCTTTTGCATGGGCTTTTTAGATATCAAGAGTATGTTGTTTTTATGGTCTTATAGTTTGTATTCCAGTAGCTTCTAATGTGCACTGTGAAGAACACCCAGCCAGGCATCCAGTTATATTGCATCTATTTAATGACCATGAATTTAGGGACAAAGAAAGTCCCTGGAGAATAACATTTAGTTATGATTCTAAAACTAGGAAATGATTTGAGAATCACCAGAGAAGAAACTTTGTGCATTTTTGGAACTCATCTTTTGGAAATGTCTTTAATGAGTGCCACAAAAAAGGCAGAGGCCCGGGACTGTAGAATCAGTCAGATCCCCTGACATTTTGAATAATGGTGGTGTGGCCCAACTTATTGACCCACATATTCCATTTGACCTGGCTCCAAATGATCTTTGACTTAAAAAAAATCAAAATTTCCCCAAATAATGAAGACTTGCAAGGTTGCTAGACTCTACTACATTAATTAAAGATATTTCCCTCAGAGGAGTTCTGAAAGTATGACAAACAGGGGTAGTTCCTTGAAACAGATACAACAGAAGGCATGGCCTTCTAAGGATATTGCTTAAAAATCACATCTCTTATTTCTTAACTTGTTACAATGAGTTTTTAAAAGTTCTGTTCATTTGTTAACATTACTTTATTATGTACTTATGTACACATTAGTGCATGCTTTAGAGCATGGTCGGCAAACTCATTCGTCAACAGAGCCAAATATCAACAGTACAACGATTAAATTTTATTTTGAGTGCCAAAATTTTTAAACTTAAACTTCTTCTAACACCATTTCTTCAAAGGCTGTGGTATTTTGTGGAAGAGCCACACTCAAGGGGCCAAAGAGCTGCATGTGGCTCGCAATCTGCGGTTTGCCAACCACTGCTTTAGGGAGTACATATGTAGGTGTGTGCTCTCTTAACCATCCATATTGAGCCTTTCTATAAAATAAAAGCCACATATTTTCATAGCTAAGACTTTATTTTAATAAGATCTACTTGGAACTTCACTATTGTATCTGTTAGAATAGGCTAGATTATATTGTAGAAACAAATAACCCTTAGAACAGAAAACACTTATTTCTCTTCATGCTGCATATACAACACAGATTGACAGAGTACCTTTTTCACTTTAGCCCCTCAGGAACCCAGAACTTTATAGTAGTACCACCCAAACATGAGGCTGCATGGTTCTCTGCGACAGGATGAAGAGGAAGTAGAATACCCAGATTAAATTAAATATTATTATTACATCTTCTGCCTAGGAGTGACACATGTCATTTCTGTTCCCTTTTCATAGGCAAAAGTGAGCAACATGGGTTGATGGTGGTAGTGGGGGTACAGCGGGATGGGTCCAAGCCACTGCTGGGCCAGGAAGGGGAAGTGAGCAGTGTAATGCTTAATACAACCATGAACCTATGTTATACCAAATTTCACTCTTGATTAAGAAGGCCTAGATGAAAAGTTGGAATTCATTCATTCTCTTACTCAATAAATCTTTATTGAGCACCTTAAATGCACCAGACCCTGTACTCAGTTTAAAAACACAATGGGGAGATAAGCTGGAAATATTTCTTATTTATAAAGAACTTGAGGGGAAGCTACAACTAGTAAGTAGATAATTAAAATTCAGAGTGAGACAAGCTATGATGGGAAAAGACAGTGTGCCTTAGAAATACAGAGAACAGTAGTCAACAGTGATAATGTTGCTACAGCATTTGTCTATCTGTGCTTTGTAACTCAGTTTATACTATTTTTTTGTGGGTGCCTCATGCCCTAAATTTAAATTCTTCTAATTGGACCTAAGCTGGAATTGAGATATTTGTTGAGTACCTACCTTGTGAAAAGTATACTGTTGTGTTATGAAGCTTGTGGAAAAGGGTGAAGAATTTCAAATCTAATAGGAGAAATAAGATTATGTAAATAATTAATACAGTAAATAATGCGGTATTTACCATGAGAGACAAACAACCCAAATGTCAATTTATAATTGGGGAATAGAGAAATGCTTCCTGATGGAGTGGCTTTTAAACTGGATTTGGTTGAACAAACAGAGTTCAATGGTCAAAGATGGAACTTTAAGGTTACATTTCAGGTAGAATAAAACAGAGGTGCAAAGCCACAAAATTTAGAAGCTCCATATAGAGTGGGCCTGTGATTATTTTTTCTATTCTTTATTATACACCTAGAATTTATCACATTGTCTAGTATCTATCTGGGGAATGAATTAATGACCAAATAGGAAAATTCAAGACATGTTTATTTAAGGAATGCAAACTAACAGTTTCACTGGGATCTGGTGTATTTTAAGGGTATATCACAGATGGTAAAGCTGGGGTCAGGTCAAGCTTTTTAATGTCATTGAGTATTTGGTACTTTATTATTTCCTTACCTCCAAGTTTATATAATACCAGATCATTTACAGAAGTCTCACACAAACATCAGCTCATGATCCTAAAACAGCACCATCAGGTGGCCAGGGAAGTAATTATTGCTCCAAGGGGAAACTCAGAGAGACCAAGTCACTGTGGGGCTGTCAGGAAATGGTGGGTCCAAAACTAAAATCCAAAGCTTAGAGTCCAAATCCCATTTCTGACCTTCGCACTGCATTTCCCTTCTATTTTGGGGCCAGAACAGCACTATTTGGTGTTTGGGAGCAACAGGAGTGACACTCAGAGCTGTTTCTTGTGAGATACAAGGTAAACTAAGAAGGAAAGGGACTGGAAGCAGGGACACCAGTTACAAGAACATGGAAATAACAGGAAAGAAGAATAAATTCCCCTAGGAACAGAGAGTGTAAGCAGGCTAGGTCTTTTGAATAGAGATGAAAAGTTTTAAGATTAATTCTTCTTTTCTGGCCCATGACCTAGGACAAAGTTCCTCGGTGTTAATACCACTGACATTTCGGGCCTTACAGTTTTTGTTTTGAGGGACTTTCCTGTGTATTTTTGGCCATTTAGCAGCATCCCTAGCCTTTATCCATTAAGTGCAAGTATCACACACCCTCCACCTTATTACAACAAACCCAAATGTCTCTGGCCATTGCCAATTTTCCCATGGGAGGCAAAATGGCCCTTATTTGAGAACCACTGATCTAATCCAGTGGTCGGCAAACTCATTCATTAGTCAACAGAGCCAAATATCAACAGTACAATGATTGAAATTTCTTTTGAGAGCCAAATTTTTTAAACTTAAACTTCTTCTAACACCACTTCTTCAAAATAGACTATCCCAGGCTGTGGTATTTTGTGAAGAGCCACACTCAAGGGGCCAAAGAGCCATATGTGGCTCGCAAGCCCCAGTTTGCCGACCACGAACCTAGCCAATCAGTTTTGATTAGTTTCCAGAAGAGCAGTGTATCTTGAAGAACATGTCTGGTATTTAGTGGGGAAACACTAAAGAAAGAGATACAGTTTCATCTTATGAATTTGGGTTTCTTCCCCTGACAGTGAGTTACCACCTCAAGTGATACTAAACAGGGTGGCCAATCATTCATTTGTTTGACTGGTATTGCATTTTAAACAATGGGTTTTCGTTTTATTCTACTTAAGATCATTTTACTTCATTATTTTTATTAAACACCCAGCTTTAGAAGTGCATATCATCCTGTTATGTCCCTTCCCATTATGGGAACTTCTTAATAGAAGAGCACACAGTCATATGATTAAATAAATATCTCGGCTATTGCATTGGCCCTACACATTTCCTGACCTTGACTAGATTCAAGAGTGTGGAGGGTGGTGTTGGAATGGGAAGGGAGGCAGTGGGTAATTGAAAAGAATGACAAAGATGCTGAAGGATGACATGAAGCAGGTCACCATGTTCTCAGATTGTAGTGAAGAGTTTGGATACAGTTGATAATGGAAAATACCTTGTAGTGATATCATGGCTGGAAACCCTACCATGTTTTTCTCTCTTCAAAATTCCATAATATACCACACAAAAAATTCTTCTATGATGCTTTGCATTAGTTATAGTAAATATTGGTTAAAAGGAACTTAAAATATTTTGCAATATATGCAAATATAAATAATGCAAGCATAAATATATATCTATACTAATAAAAGCCTATGTGGTCATCATGCTGTCATGCCGTGGTGCCCTCACACCATCACAATCCATTAACAGGAGGGTACATGTGGGTAGGCAGGGCTCCATACAGCAAGGCTTGGGGGGTCCCATAGCTCCTTGTAGCATGAGGCAGGACCCCTGGCTTCAGCCTACCTCTTTGGGGCAATACATTGAGAAGCCTCGGATGGGTGAATGAGGCCTACCTCTTTTGGGCGATCGATCCTGGGGCTCCTGCACTGTGAGATGGCACAGGCCAGGCTGGAGGACACTCCCCCCTTACCCTCCCCACCCCAAGTGCACAAATTTTGTGACCAGGCCTCTAGTATAACTATAAATATATAGCATAACTTACATTGGCATTTTCAAGTGCACTTAATATGGCAACAAACTTTGTGCAAAGAAGGGTGGAGAGAGCAAACTTCCTTTGGCCTGATAGGGTCTGAGCAAATCCAGGAAGTCTGAGTCATGGTGTAGATTTTCCATGGAAACAAAAGCTCATGGGAATTTATTATAAAGTGTATGCCAGTCTCAATGGGCCTGTTGCTCTCTTTGAAGGCTACTAACACCACTTCTAAGATGACTCCCTGAGAATTGCCCAGTTTCCTTCCTAAAGACTTGCTTTGCAGAGAATTTTGGGCAAAGTTCAAGCAGTCCTTCACCCAACTTTAAGGCAGTGTGAAGAGGGAAATTTGTTGGGTGTGCATTTAGATCACCTGCATTTTCTGAAGAGAGCTTGTGACAGCTGAAAAAAGTCTTTATAGGGCATTTTAAGTTCTCATTGGGTTGTACAATAGCAAGACAAAGCTTTCATAGGATTCTCCCATGTCTGTCATCTCTTATTAGTAAGCAGAGGTTACCCCTGCCTTTCTCAAAGTTCCAAGCTTGGAAACTAATTATTTGACATTTCAGATTCCACTTTTTACCCAGGAAAGATTTTACCACTTTTGTTAAAGAAAAAGCCTTCGGAATTTACAGTAGAATAAAAAACCCAACACTTTCTATAGTTTAAATTTGAATGACTAAGATGTATACTGGCTGACTTTTCTTTGAAATAGTCCACATGTTCAAAATGAAAGGTGAAGTAGTTGACAATTTTATTTTCTCAAAATTAAATGTGTGAAATATAGAATCAAGATATTTTGCCACCTTCTAATAAGTCTAGTTTCATCTCTTCCTACTTGAGCTTTCTGAACTTTAAGACTTTAGTCTGCTTTTATTATTATTTTTCATGCTGCAATAGAATTTGATCAATTTTCCCTAATTAAAATAACATCTAATCTCTAGTAAGTTCCTGGCATATAGCAGGTATTTAGTAAATACTGATTTTTTAAGTTGTTTTTCCAGAAGTTCTTCTCTCAAGACAAGGATATAATGACCCCAAAGCATCTGAGTGTTACTTAGCAGGAGAAAATCTAGGCCAGTTGACTGAGTGCTTTTCTTTAAATTGCACATGATTTCACATTCCCAAAATACCCTGGAAAGCTGTATGAGGCCGCGTGGCAATCTATTCTCAGTCATATGTGCCTAATGATTAGTACTGTAGACTGCTAGAGCTTGAGCAAGCCTTCAGTGCCATGTCTCAACCTGTCTTTGTGTAGTGGGAAATAAAGTCTACAGGGGGTGAGGGGAAGAATGACTCACCCAAGGTCATACAGTTTATTTCTTATAGTGTCTAGAGACAGCCCACATCTGACATCTACCCCATACATCCCTGGAATGCTGGGTTCTACGTATTGCTCACCTTTAAAGACTGTCTTCAGTGAGGTTCCATTGGAGGGCCACAAATGAATCAGGAAGGGAGCACATATATTTGCAAAACACAGTGGTTTTATATTGGGTGCATACTTTGCATATTGACATTTTCATTAGACTTGCTGTATTTCATATTGTTATGCTTTTTAAAAATTATGCTAATTCATTAATTCAACAAGCATTTATTGAAGCTCTGAGCAAGGCACTAGAGATAATGGTGAGTACACAGGCAAGATCCTTGTAGCAAATACTTTGGTGTTTCACCTGTGTCCTCTCAGCTTTTACCAGCTGTTCCCATGGTGTCATGCTGAAAGCACCCAGAACTCTGCCTGAGGGCTTCCTTTAGCTAGAAGCTCTCAGCCAATGACAGGTGGTAGTTGGAGTGTCAGTGACCCAACTTCCTCACATTTTGGATGGGGTATCTCTGAGATGCATTCTATGCCATTGCCCCTGATTTCCCAGGAATTTGAATTCTAGTTACCCACAGTATGACCCACTGGGAAATATATCCACCATGGGCTTCTCTCCTGGCCCTGTGTTATTTGCTCACTCCCCTCTAGTATTTCTTGGATCACTTCCTCATAACCTGTCTTCACTTGGATCCTTGTGTTAGAGTCTTTTCTGAAAGAACCTCCTCTAAGACAGTCGCTGACTTCCTGGAGCTCAAGTTTTAGTAAAGGACACAGACAATACACAATAAATCATTTATGTATTTTTCAGTGGCTCTTAGCATTTTGGGGTTAAGAAGTCTTTGGAAAATCTAATGAAATCTGTGGGGTAAACATACATGGATACACAGTTTTGAATTTTGTGATGGGGGTTCATGGAGTCAGTTAATTAAACCTTAAATAAGTTTAAGATCTAATTTATATATAACATGATTTGCAGGTATATAATATAATTATTCTACATTTGTATATTTTGAAAAATGATCACCAAAATAAGTCTGGTTAGTATCCATCACCTCACATAATTATACATTTTATTTTTCTTGTGATGAGAACTTTTAAGTTCTACTCTCTTAGCAACTTTGAAATATGCAATATAACTATAGTCACCAAGTTTTATATTTACATTGCAGGACTTATTCATGTTTCAACTGAAACTTTTACTTTTTGACCCCTTTCACCAATTTCATCTCTTTCCCACCTTCTTTCCTTTGGCAACCACCAATCTGCTGTCTGAATCTTGAGTTTTTATTTTTTAGGTTCCACGGTATTTATCTTTCCCAGTCTGACTTATTTACTTAGTATAATGTTCTCAAGATCCATCCCTAGTATTGCAAATAGCAAGATTTCCTGCAGTTTTTTGGCTGAATAATATTTCTCTCTCTCTCTCTCTCTCTCTCTCTTTCTCTCTCTCTCTCTCTCATAAAAGAGTCTAATAAAAGAGTAATATGCAAATTAACCATTCCTTAGCTACACCCAATAAACCATGCCCACAAGCCATGCCCAGGAGCCAATCAGGATCAATATGCAAATTAACACCCAACCAACATGGCTGTTGCCCATGGCAAGGCAATTGCTGAGTTCCCCAGGCTTGGGCGGGGTCTAGGGGCAGGGCCAGGGCCAGCCAGCAGATTGGCCGCATGGCAGGGCAATCCACTGGGTTCCCATGGTAAATAAGTCCCAAAGTGGATAATGGTTCAAACTCAATAGTTTATTTTTTGCATGTGAATGGGAGTTGGAGGATAAATTGTTTCATTGGACCTCAGTAGAATAACTTTGTTTCTACACTGTCTATATTCTCTGGGAGAGTTAGTAGAGAATTTCTCTGCTGACTTCAAGTCACTAATTCCAAGTCTGATGTAAATGTTGTCTTCATTTTGGATATGTAGAAGGGGAAAGCATTGGTAGTATGCATGGGAAGTCTTGATGGCTAGACCCAGAAATGGTGCCCCTCACTTTGCTCACTTCCCTTGGATATGATTTAATGGTATGGCCGCAATTAACTGCAAGGAGGGCTGGTTAATTGAGTCTAGCTGTGGGCACAAGAAAAAGAAAGGAAAACAAATATTTCAGAGAACAGCAAACAGTTTAAGCTAAAATATATTTGTCCTAGCCAGTTTGGCTCAGCTGATAGAACACTGGCCTGCAGATTGGGTCTTGGATTCAATTCCAGTCAAGGGGGCATGCAGGAAGCAGCCAATCAATGATTCTCATCATTGATGTTTCTCACTCTCTCTACCTCTCCCTTCCTCTCTGGAATCAATAAAAAATATATCTTAAAAATAAATAAATAAAATACACTTATTTGTCTTTATATTTTTTGAATTGGAAGTGTTCAAAGTTACTTGGAGAACAATATAATAAGTCACATTGGCATTTGAAGAAAGGGAAGGGATGAAGCCAATAACAGTTGGTCAGGAGGATTCCAGGACCCTTTGCATCATGATTTTCACAACAAATGTAACTCAAATCAAGTCCACTTCCTAGTCAGTGGATATGGGACTTATATAAAGGTTGTGTCTTTAAATGAAAGATTAAGATTAAGTTCAAGTGGAAACTTGGCACCAAAGTATACTGTTCAGTGGCCTGAGGAACTGGAATTAATTTGAAGCAACTATTACGCTGATTGTGTCACTTGGAAAGCGTGATGCCTATAGTGTCAGCAAAGCATCCATTGCATTCATTTTCCCTTCACTCCAAGTGCCAGTCCTCCTACTTCTTTGTTTGAGGTAACAGGCAACTGGCTACTCCACCAAGCACTTTTTGAGTGTCTATTCTGGGCTCAACATTGTCTGGTCCCCACTTTCCCTGCAGCAAAGGAAGTTTAGGGAGTGGGTGTGGCCATAAGAAGTTGAAGGTGATTATATTTCGGTCAGTGAATCATATTTTCCTATTTGCTTCCATTAGAATGTTAGAGACGCTTTTCTTGGAGGTGGAGGATGGTGAGTCTTGCCTTAAAATATAAATAAATTATATTTTAGAACACACCAAATTTTAATCTCTCCAGAGTTAAAAGGGAGAGAAGCTGATTTTTCTACTGACATACAAAAAATGATTTTTTTCTGAAACTTAAAAGAGAAAAAAATTCAGAAATTGCATTCTCTAAAAATCAGAACTCTTCTAACAATCTCCTTTAGTTTGTGCAAGCCAGCAACCCGAAGGGAAGATTAGATTTCTTCACATTGCCTATTTGTTGCTCCCTCCTCTGATTCTCTACTTGGCATCATAAATATTCCTTTTCAATTCCCTAAATATTTGTTGCTTCCTTTGGGAGATATTTGAAAAGCAATACTTATTGCTATTTATTTTATTTAGTTTAAGTTCCATCTTTGAGTTCTTAATGAGTTAATGTGCCATTTAAAGAAATACATTTCTCTCTTCTGGTCAGGGAACGTTGAACTTTCTTCATTGTAAAATGGATTTATTTGATTAATTTTATAATTTAGAATCTTTGTCGGTCTAGATTCCAAAAGGAGGAGTTCCTTTAAGCTCACTGCAACTACATTTGCTTTTGAAGGAGCCCTTTATTTTGCAATGAATAAAGTGTCTCTTATTAAGCAGAATAGAAAAGAATGTTTGGCAGGACTCGACTCCCAATGGGTGAAACATCACAGGAAATTGAGAAATTGTTTCTTTTGGGCCTTGTGGGAAAATTTTGCTGGTGAAATTTAGTAGGTTTTAAGACTACTGCTTAAATCCATCAAGAAAGAGCTGTCAGACCAGGGACAGTTTCTGGGGTGGGGGAGGGGGACCAGTACCAGTATAACTCTGAGAATCTGGTCTTAAATTTTCCAAGAACTCTAAGATATAGGCAAGAAGATTGTATTCTTTCTTTCTTTCTTTTTTAAATATATTTTATTGATTTTTTACAGAGCGGAAGGGAGAGGGATAGAAAGTCAGAAACATCGATGAGAGAGAGACATCGATCAGCTGCCTCTTGCACACCCCTACTGGGGATGTGCCCGCAGCCAAGGTACATGCCCTTGCCGGAATCGAACCTGGGACCCTTCAGTCCGCAGTCCGACGCTCTATCCACTGAGCCAAACTGGTCTCGGCAGATTGTATTCTTTCTTACATAATAATTGTGTTACTGTTAAGGAGAACTTAGAAATATTATAGCAATTTAGGAATAAGTTTGTTAATCTCAGCTGGATGCCCTTTCCCTTGTTCTGCAAAACAGGGTGTTTTATGCATCCAAACAAAAAATGTTCATGTCCCAGGTTCAGCATCTAGCTTCTGCCCTCCCATTAAGCCAGGGGTTCTTGATCTTGGGCAAATCTACTTTGGGCATTAGATATGTGTTCTGAGGTTCAAACACCAGTCCTCATGTAAATGCCTCTTTTGGTATTTGTGCCCCACATATATGCTGTCAGTTTAACCCCTTAACCCTCTTTGGAGACACTGTGAGCAGCATCATATGTCTCATTGTTCAAACACCTAACCTTCATTATTCACTTCCCATACTCCCCTCAATTTGCAATCAATCACCATGCCCTGTTGATCTCCCTAAATATGCCTGACAGCCATCCCTTCTTTTCCCAGAACCTGGCTCATGGCATAGTTTTCTTGTGCTTTGATTTCTCTAGAAGCTTCTTTACCAGTCTCTAGCCCTCAGTTTTTCCCTGTCATAATCCTGTTTGTTCCCTGTAGCCAAAATGACTTTTCTAAAATTAATCTTAATCATGTTACTGCCTAGCCTAGGATTTCTTTTTTTGGAGCGGGTAGGAGAAGGGGAACTACCTACAACATTTATCCTCTTGCTTGGCCCTTATTTTGTTCCTCAGTGTCCTTTACTTTCTAGCCCCATTAACCCCTTGACAGGCAGGACTACCCATGCTGGACGTGACTGGACTCCTTACATTGACAATGGCCCCTTTGCTTTCCCCCATTCAGAGTTAATTCTAACCTGTTGTCCAAAAGCCAAAATCATGTTTCTCTCTTAACAGAATTTCCACCCCTGCCCCAGTTGGATAATTATTCCTCCTGAGACTCATACACCCTGGACACACTTTCAGGGTAGCTGATCTTTGATTGCAAGTTCCTAGGGGGGGAAACCACATAGCCCGTTTCTGTTGAATACATAAATGAGAATAAATGACTACTTATAGTGATTTTTCATATAATATTGGATCTTGATTATAGTGTTGTAAACTTTGACTAATTTTGGCTATTTTTAGAAAGGTAGCTATGAATGAAAAAAAAAGTCTAAACCCTAGATTTGGTATCAGAAGGCTGGGTCACTATGAACTGTGACCTTTGCTAAAATCTATCAGCCTCTCTGAGTCTCAATTCCTTGTCAGTAAACAGAGGATAATAAAGAAAGGGCTTGTCTAGGGTGTGTGTGTGGGGGCACTTGGTGAGTTATAACTACATAAGTGTTATCTGCCTTATTCTGGATCTTTCCATATCTGCAGTTCTTACTGCACCCATGCCAAACACCAGCCCAGGAGACACAGTGTGAGTGGTACAGGTCAGGGGTGAGTATTTGCCAGGTCTCTGTTCAGTTAGATGGACACATACCAATGGCAAGGACAAAAGTAGGAAATAGTTCTCCCTTAGCTTTCCCATTGGAAATATAGTCCTATCTTCTCATATATTGTTGGTAACACTAAGATCTAGATGAAGTAGGAAAGCAATTTGATGACGTGTGTTGAGAACTTTTAAAATAGTCACCCCTATCACCCAATAATTTCATTTTCTAAGATTTATCTTGAAGGAATGATTTTTGAAAATGGAAATGGGAACACCTAAAATGGGTAAAGATGTTCCTTGCAGTTGTGTTTATTATAGTTAATGATCAAAAATAATCCGACCTATAAATTAGCTGTGGACCACTATGCTGTTGTCCTTCAGTGAGTACTCTGTAAGATAGAAACATAATTTAGATAAAATGCTCAGGTGAAAAAAGCAGTCTTAAAAATTCAACCTACTGTTTAATGAAAACTGTGTAAATCAAACAAATATAGGAAACAAAAAGGAATCAGGAGGGAAATACACCCTGATTTGATAGGGATTCTTCATAGTTAAGAAATCCACATGCTCAGTCCTGCCTCCCTAGACCAAGGACCCTGTGAATGAGGCCCACTGTCCTCTGTGCAAAGGAGTCTTTATTTGGCATTGGATAGAGGCCAGACCTTCATCCCGTCTTCTAAAACCTGGAAGAGAGCATTCAGAGGAATATCAATCAGAAGTAAAAATCTGCTTAGAGTTTGGAGAGCTGAAGTTCTGAAATACCAGGGAAGGAAGGGCTAGATATATTTGAAAAAAAAAAAGTAATCATGACACAGCTTTTTGAGTGTGCAAAGGGTTTTACATACATTATTTCATTTAAATTGGCTCTTCTTCTACATAGTTCTTTATCCTAATCCCTATAAAAAGTCACCACCGATCTAAACAGCTGAATAACACGATTACTTACTTGGGCTATATTCCTTTATTGGCCTTGTATCCAGAGATTTCTGCTGTGCAGAATTTGCTTTGAACCTAGTGGAAATTGCCTAGAAGAGAACAGTCAAGCCCAGGAAATAAACAGATATTTCACTGTAGTTTTATTCACTGGAGGACCTGCAAATTATTTGGCAGACCTTTCCTTATACGCACCAGTGGAAACTTGTGTTGTAAGAGGCACAGATCTGCTGCGAGCTGCCCACCATCACACAGCAAGGCAGTCATGGAATCCTTACAGAATCAATTCCCTTTTTCCCCTCTTGAATCCCCATCCAGCCCAAGTGTCTGTTCTCCCATGGGAGTTCATGTTCCTCCTTCTACCAGAAGGAGGAACATGAAATCTTAGCTTAGTTCCAGAGAAGATCTGCTTTCTCTTCTTACTTTTTTTCACACAGCCGAGCTTTAGAACTTTCATACTTTTCTCAGCTGTGTTGTGTATTTTCACCCAGCAACTTTTCTGTTCCACTCCATACTTTGGGGGAAAACTGCTCAGAGCTTTTAACCCTGGGTTTTGGTCCCTTTTCTCGAAGACTGCTTGCTGTCCTTTATCTCACTTGAACGTTCATGTTCTCAGAATGAGAAATAGATCTTTACACAAAAATCTGAGGGCTGAGAGTTTGAGAAGAAGCTTAGGTCCTCTATGGAGCTTTGAGAAGGCGTTGGACTTATTTCACTATGGACAGTGCTGAACACCTCTAGTTTACGCTTCTTTTTCAAAGTTTATTTTATGTTCTGTTGTGGTTTTCAGATTTCTCATGGTTTGGATTTGGGAATGTAAAATCAAGACAAGGTGTTGGTAAGTAGTAACTCCTTCTTTGGATAAATAATGAGTTTGTGTTTGATTCAGATGAAACTGTTGAGCCTCTTCATACTTATTGGTCTTTGATTCATTTTTTCATGTTCCTGGTTTTTGACTTGTTGAAGAAGGAGGCCTAGAATTTTTTTTTAAATGTTTTTTTTTTTTATTTAGAAAAGGCATTACGTTTGCTAATTGAGTTCAGTAAATGGTTCTGTATTCTTGAAGTTTACTTGTTTTTACTTTCTGGGGATGTGGCAACTGTCATCCAGTTCTAGGTTGTTATGCATTTCTAAGAAGATTAAGGAAATAAAATACAACTGTACTGTAGCTCCATGCCCAGCAAAGCTGGCTGAATATTCATGCCTGGAAAAACATGGGTCTTAACTTTCTCTCATTGGCCACAATGTAATAAATTTCTGCATTGGTAAATCAGCTGTTTGTTTATGACCATTTCTCTTTCAAAACAAAGGCTAACATCCAGACACTATGATTTGTGCTTGATTGCCTTCGATTCCTTGCAATTGTGTTGACAATTGAAAAGCAGAGCTTATAGCTACCAAATGAGTGCAGATAATGTATCTCATCGCTAGGATTGAAATCAGGTGTGATCTCCCGGGACCTCCAATTCGTTTAGTATTTGCTATTCGTACAGAGACAATGAAGAGGAATTTCTAAGAAGGCATGAAAAGACAGACTTCCTTCCATTTTGCATATGCATTTCCAAAATTTAGCCATCTTGGGCATCTGTTGGTTAACACCTATTTTGGCTGCAAGGTTGGCTCTAGGTAAAATTGCAAAGTATAGCAGCAGCATGGAGCCTTCCAGTTGTGAGCCCTCCCTGTCCATATGAGGAATCCTGATCATTTCTCTTTTTGAACTTGATATCAGTCAGTCTGCCCTTAACTAGCCTCATGAATTCCAAGGGAAGAGCTCTCAACCAGCAAAGAGAAAGTGGAGTTGTGGTCAAGTTGGAAATTAAGCTCAACCATCTCAGGATTTGTTGGTAACACCCCAGGACACATTTCAGATACAACTGATCATAGGCATTTTGAGAAACCAGAGAGAGTCCTGGGTAGTGTTGCAGGTGGCCTGTTTGATGGCTTGTGTTGTGTATAAGTTTGCGTGTGTGTGTGTATGTGTGTGTGTGTGTGTGTTGTGTGTGGTGTGTGTGTGTGTGTGTGTTTGTGTGTGCATGTGTGTGTGTGTGTGTGTGTGTGTGGTGGGGCAGGAGGAGTTGGGTGATAAACTCTCCCATAACAGTGCTGTGGGGTGGTGTCTTTTCTCCACTAAATAGCAAATCACTCTAACACTTAAACATTTTTCAGGCCAGTTCACCCTGCAGGAAGGTGCTGGTTCCTCAAAAGCTCCAATAGCAGGATTTCACTCTTTTAGGCCACAGCAGAAATAATTTTTCAGAATTGTTCTTTCAGCTACAATTCATCAGAGGTGCTGCTGCTTTAAAATGTTGGTTTTGTTATTATTCAGGGATGGTGAGGCCAATAGTCAGGCGGCAGTGGCCATTCATGCAAAGATAATTCATGATTCACAGTTCCCCAGAGAAGAGGGCATACTGTGTGGCAGGGGGACCTCAGGGAGAAGCATCCGAGTCTATCAGGAAGCAGAAGGAGTGAGGGGAAAACATAAACAAGAACCTTTATTGTGGTTTCCTTAGGGAAAACTGTGTAAATCAAACAAATACAGGAAACAAAACGAAATCAGGAGGAAACTGGGCAAGGCAAGGGTAGCAGGTTTAGTATTGGTTGGTTTGAGGTATTGAAACTTTCCCTAGTTGTCTGATACCTGGGTTCTGGGGTAATGGGACACGTGGATAATGGCCTGAAGTATGATAACTTGAAAAAGGATGTGGTTGGGGTGTAGATTACAGATTAGCTGGTTTGTATATGAAAAGTTCACTCAGAGGCAAATTTCTTACTACCTGAGGATGACACAGAACAGTCCCTCAGTGTCATCAAGTCCAAGATTGAAGCATGAGAATACAGAAAACATGAGACATGTTTATGCACTTGCTCAAGAACAGTGATTTCTCCCCCTGAAGGCATTGTTGGTCCTTCTTCATACGACCTTCATCGATTCTCATCTCAAGAAAATAAGTCTAAGTTAGGCTTAGAGAGGCCTGTAAGGTCATGGATGTAGAGACCTTACCCAGAAGCTCTGATAAAAGAAAAAAAATGGCTCTTTGAACTTGAGACATATTAAAAGAAAAATAGGCTAAAAATGTTACCAGGCATGTCATATCTGTCGGCTCAGTAATTAGAACTCTTTACCCCACACTCAGCAAATTGCACATACCTAGCAATTTAAAACTTTTTATTAATTTTGTAAGGCATTTTCTCAAGTCCTCATAAGAATTTCTTATAACACTGTAATGTGCCCCTGACTCTTCTGTCTGTCTTTTCATTGTATCTCCCCAAGCACGTGCAGACACACACAATGACACGTCGTGTGACATGCACAGACAGGCGGCTGTCAAATTATATAGACATTCATTGTCCCCGTTGAGAGCATTTCCCCACTTCCCAACTTTGCTGAGCTCTATTAGATCAAAATGTTCCTAGAAAAATGGGCTGAATTCCTGCAGCCTTGCCAGCCACATCAATCTTCCAGACTTTGGAGCATCAACAATGAAGAACACAGCACTGGAATTAATATTCCAATTGATAAATGGTTGAGGTTTGTATACCAGTCAGATTTGTCAACAGTGATCTCCTGGCAAAGTGAGAAGGCTTCTGAAAAATTACCTCTGGTACTTTATACCCTCCATATGCTTAAAAATTCACAACAGTCACCATCACCGTGCCCCCAAAAGAAAGACCATTTTCTTTCAATTTATTACTTCAGAGTCTGAGGTTTTACTCAGAGAGGTCAGGGTAGGAAAGAGTGTCCTTTGGTGGAGGAAGGGATGAGAAGAGCAAGTCTCTGGGTTGAGCCCTTTAAATTAGAGCTCCCCTGTGTCCATGGTAGATGATTCAGAGCTGGGATTCCTGAGGAATATCAACATTGTCTTCTAGGTATCGACCTCCTCTGAAATGATGAGATGCTATAGGAATGTTGGTAGTCTGACTTGGGCCACAAGAATCAGTGACAAAGGCAACTGGGATCAGATGTTTCTACTCCTTGAAGGGGCTCCGGAAGCAAATATCACTGGTCTTCTGAGAGCATGTGGAGTACTTGAACATGATAATTCCTGTATTTCTGAGGGTAAATGGTCAGCCTGGAATTTGTTGAGAACTGTGTGATCCTGCCTGCTGAGGGAGTTTAGGCAGTAGACTAGTTGAGTCACCCCAAAGAGGGGACAGCTGCACCAGGAACATAGTGAGGGAGCCAGCAGGGACACAATGCAGAAACCTTAGCACAACACATTTCTGTTTTCCATCTCTGGATTTAAACTCTGGGTGATCTAGGTCTGCCAGAAAGCAAATAGTGAAACAGAGATGGTTAAGGATATTAGAAAGAACTTGTCTTTATTCTTGGCAGAATTTCCACACTTTGCTAATGCTGGTGAGCTAAGCACAAGAGGAGTGCAACTGGGGAGATTGCCTTTTCTTTGAGTGTTCTGTGGCTTCTAAATTGGCTGTGTGAGGACTTGTTTGCAGAATTAAGCCAGAGTATATCATTCTCTCAAATGAACATCCCCTTGAGAGAATGCTTTAAGAAATTACCTATAATAGCAGTTGGCTGCCTCCTGCATAGTTTGTTTAAGATTCAGCTAGCTGGGGAATGTCCAATTGTTATCACTACATACTGTGATAATCCCCATGTGAAGGGGAAAATGGATCTTGAATTGAAAGATGGATTACGATGATATTTCAGAGGGGATTTAAAAATGTATGACCCAACAGCTTTTGTTTTTAGAATTGTGGTGCTTCTCATTGTAATAGTCAGGTGTGAGGAAAGAGATAAGAATGGATGGAGATGCTGAAACATGCATTCTGGAGGTTGGATGAATATACATTCTCTTGCTATGAAAGTAGTGATTCAGATTTTCCTTTCCTTAGTATGCATTTGCCTGGACTGCCTTCCATTTGTCTTTCTTCCTATCCTTTTCTTTCTATCTTTCTCCCGGCTTATGCTAGTAGTCCTGGCCAGTGGTTGCTTTCCATGGGACTCCGTACCCAGTTAGTTTGCTGCAAAAACACGTTATCCTATCTAATAAAAGAGTAATATGCAAATTTGACTATACCTTCACTACCCCCACAAGCCATGCCCACAGACATGCCCACCAGCCAATCAGGAGCAGATTATGCAAATAAACCCCAACCAAGATGGCTGCCACCACTTGAGTTTCCCTGGCAATGGAGGAAGCCAAGCTTTCTGCCTGATCAAGGCTACAAAGTTGCAATTATAAAAGATACAGAAATGGTGGCAGCCACTGAGCTGGAGAGAACAGTTTCCCCGGCAATGGAGGAAGCCAAGCTTTCCCCCTGCCATTGCTGGTCTAGGTCTCTACTCAATGCTACAAAGTTTCAAACAGAAAAGGCTGCCACCACAGAGCGAGCAGAAGACTTGGCTCCGCTCCAGGCTGCAAAGTTTCAATTGTAGACATAAATTAATCCCAGATCCCAGGGCCTCCATTTGGGTTGCTGGGGGGCATGACCAGCCTGAAAGCCACCACAGGCTCCTCACCCAGGCCACCCCACATTCCAAGGGAACCCCCACCAAGATCTGGGACACACTTCAGGGCAAGCCAGCTGGCCCCCACCCATTCACCAGGCCTCTATCCTATCTAATAAAAGAGTAATTTGCAGATTGACCATCACTCCAACACACAAGAGGTCTGCCCCCATGTGGTCAAATATCCTGCCCCCATGTGGACACAAATGGCCACCACAAGATGGCCAACAGCAGAGGGCCATTGGGAGGTTCCAGGCCCTACAAGGGAGGGCAGTTGTAGGTGATCAGACCAGCAGGGGAGGGCAGTTGGGAAGGACCAGGTCTGCAAGGGAGGGCAGTTGGAGGTGACCAGGCTGGCAGAGGAGGGAAGTTGGGGGCAAACAGGCTAACAGGGGAGCAGTTAGACATCAATTAGCCTGGCAGGGTAGTGATTATGGGCTGATCAGGCTGACAGGCAGAAGTGGTTAGGAGCAATCAAGGAGGCAGGCAGGTGAGCAGTTTGGAGCCAGCAGTCTTGGACTGTGAGAAGGATGTTTGATTGTCCGTTTAGGCCTGATCCTTCTGGGAACGGGTCTAAATGGGCAGTCAGACATCCCTTGAGGGGTCCCAGATTGGAGAGGGTGCAGGCTGGGCTAAAGGACATCCCCTGCCCCCCATGTGCACAAATTTTGTGCACCGGGCCTCTAGTAAATATATAAGAGGCTTGGTGCACAAATTCATGCACTGATAAGGTCCCTCAGCCTGGCCTGCACCCTCTCACAATCCAGGACCCCTAGGGGGATGTCAGAGAGCTGGTTTCAGTTCAATCCCTGCAGGCCAAGCTGAGGGAACCCACTGGTGCACAAATCCATCCACTGGGCCTCTAATATGCATATAAGATCTTTGGTTAGTCTCTTCCTGCCCTTCCCTCTCCCTCCTTCTCTCTGAGATTCATCAGTCTATTCCATGTTTTCATGCCTATAGTTTCTGCTCCTGCATTGAATGTCTACCCCCTGGTGGTCACTGTATGTTATAGTTACTGGCCAGTCTGCCAGTTAGCCATATCTTATATATATAGATCCTTAGGGGGCTTTGTCTACTTTTCATGTATGAGTGTCTACCATGAGCCACCGATATCTTAATTGTTTGAAGCTTTCATATAGACCTTTGTCTTTGTGAATCTATTTTTGGTTAAATCTAAACACTGTGGGTTTAATAGTGTTTAATCATTAATGGATTAATGATTTAGATAAGACACAGTAGACTGTATTTATGGACCTCTACATTGTGAGACTCTGGGCTAGAAAGTTAGAGTCATATGAAAAATGCAGTGGCTATTGCTTTAGTATAAAGACATCTGTGGAATGACTCTATAAATAAATAATATTATGACTAAAGTCAAAGCAGGTCAATTGTGGGAATGAGTCATTATTTTGTAGGCAAAAGTGATGCAGCTACAGACGAAACATACAGAGAGAGGAAAAGAGTAATAGGATAGTTCAATGTAATTCTAGTTTACCAGTTGTAATTTCATTTAATAGCAATTCATACTCATGGCACATTTAAATTTACAGTGCATTTTCATATCAGTAGTCTCATAAAATAGCAAGCAGGTACCATTTTGCACATGTTACAAATGTAAGTGGTTGCAGAGGTACAAAGAAAGTAAGTAACTTGTTCAAAGAGTGGAGAAAGGAACTCAGATCTTTGAGCTCCTCGTACATATTTCAGTACACTGTGAAACCGGATCTTAAATAGATGCTGGGAGTTTCAATGAGCCAGTGTTCTAAAGATGGATGTTCAGAGAACAGAGAGGAAGGCTGCATATTAAATTACAGAAGAAGGAAGTCCAGAAATCTGAACACTCATATGTTGCTGGTGGGAATATAAAATAGTGCAGCCAGCTTGGCAGTTCCTCAAAAAGTTAAACAGAGAGCCACCATGTGACCCAGCAAGTCCCTCAAAGAGTAATGAAAATGTATGTCTACACAAAAGTCTTGTATATGAATGCTTGTGGCAGCATTATTCACAACAGCCCCAAAGTTAAAACAACCCTAAGTGTCTATCAATTGGTGAATGGATCAACAAAATGTGACATATCCATACAATGAAATATTATTTGGCAACAAAAAAGGAATATGATAATGACGCATGCTACAAGTGAATGAAACTTAAAAAAAAATTATGCTAGGTAAAAAGAAAATGTATCCTAAAAGAAAGATCACATATTATGATTTAATTTACATGAAACTTTCAGAATAGGTAAGTTCACAGAGATAGAAAGTAAGTTTATGGATATCTGGGGCTGGAAGTGGATCTAATGGGGAATGACAGTTATTTGGAATGATGAAAATGTCCTAAAATTAGATTGTAGTGATAGTTGCAACACTCTTTGAATATATTAAAATGCACTGAAGTGTACATTTTAAATGGATGAATTTCATGTATGTGAGTTACCACTCAACAAAGGCATTAAAAATTACAAGAGAATGTATGTTTTTTCCAACTTCAGGCCCTGCTTCAGTTATCAGCAATGACGATGACTCTGCTAGCCCACTCCACCACATCTCCAATGGGAGTAATACTCCATCATCTTCAGAGGGCGGCCCTGATGCTGTCATTATTGGAATGACGAAGATCCCTGTTATTGAAAATCCCCAGTACTTTGGCATCACCAACAGTCAGCTCAAGCCAGACACATGTAAGTACAACTGTTTATACTTATTGGCCCATTTGTTGCATAGCTGTATCTATAAGCATGTTTACCAGAATCCTTGACAAGGATGACTTGAGGGAGGAAGGCTGTGAAATGTCTGAGTATTCTTGGGGATTTGAGACCACAGAATAGATTCTTTAGTTTGTTTCTTAAGGAATTCTTAGGGCGTGTCTTCTGCTGGGCTTGGAACTGTGGGCAATTTCTGGCTTCTCTTGGGATTCATTTTCAAAAACCATTTGTCAAAATGAAGTTGGAATGAAGGCATGCTTATCTTGGAAAAGAGAAAGGAACCAGAAGTATAATTAGAATGAACATCTATCAGGAAATTGATAAGATTTAAATTTGGTTTATTGAAAATCATTAAAATATACATTATAGTCATCATGAGGAGCTATGTTACACACAGGTGGTATCAATTCTGGTAGTGCTGTATTATTTGTTCAATCTTAGTTCTCAGCATGAAGCTTCTTGTGATGTCATGATGGCAAAGAGACATGTTAAATACTCTGACATATTTTTTTATTTTTATTTTTATTTTTTAAGAACCAAATGAACCCAAAAACCTCTATAGAAGCTTACAGGGTTTTTTGTTTGTTTGTTTGTTTTTTTCCTGAGACTCTTAGTTTATTTTTTGAAACATTTTCCCAATATAAAAAATGGAGCACAGACTTAAGGACAACAAATAATAAAATCACAAGGGATAAAGGGATCTTATGCCATTGGAACTCCAGAACTTTCCTTACACATGAATAAGGGGATATGAAGGCAGAACATTAGTGGCCCAGGATCCAGGAGTTCCCTGGCACTGAATTATGGGTATATTCTATTTGAATGTTCTCACCTTACCTTAAATGCTTTTATCTTGAGAGATAAGGTGGGACTCTTAGAAAGTTAGTATTTGGGGATTTACTTTACACTGAGACTATCATGGGATAAGGAGACTAAATAATGAATATCAGATCTGTTCACATATGAGAAAACACCTATTATTGCCTCCTATTTACTCAAAGTATATCCCAAGGTATGTTTAACAGTGAATTTGAGTTCATTGTTAAAAAAGAACAGAATTATAAGCTTGTAAATACATGAGATCAGACCCCACCATAGATTTCAGTTGAATATGTAATATGACAAGATAAATAGAATTGCATATGTGAAGAATATTGAGCTTCTTGAAATAAAAGGTATTAACTTAAATCAAGCTATTTCTATTTCTAACATTGTCATTATAGTATGAACAAGATGTGTGGAGGTATTGCTTGAAATGTGCATTTTTTTGTTGAAATAATTATCCTCCAAAGGTCCTTGAAACACCCTGCATGCATTGCAGGCAAATGTTGAATAAGGCAAAGCAGGATATTATGGTAAGAGAATCTATCACCATTTTGATTGTTGTTCATAGGAACAGAGTATTTTGACACTCTTGTCACCATCAATATCAGGCTGTATAACATACTTCAGTTAGCCTGAGGCTGTATTATAATTGAGGTTGACTAAAATCAACCTGTTCCAAAAGTTTGCTCTCCTTTGTGCATAGTGAGAAAATGAAGTAAATAAAACTGAATAATCAAGTATTTAGCATCGGCTCAATAAGTCCAATAAGAGAAAATTAACAAATGAGCAAGCAAAGAATAAACAAATGAATGAGATCCTATAGAAGAAAGTAGACTAGGTGGCTGCTGGGTCTATGATTTCATTTAGAAGTGCTTTCTTACTCTAGAAATCCACAAGAAAGTTTCCAAAGGTCATTTCTTTAACCTAGAGTCCATAGATATTTTTGCAAAGGTTTTGAACTAGACATTTTTATTATTTTGGAGGAGTCTTGGTTTTGTGGTTTAGCCACTGTACATCACCTGCATTTAGGAGAGAGTTGAGGAGACCTGCAGTCTCTCCTTAGCTTCTGTCCTCTACCAGAGGGATCCAGACCATTGATTCTCAATTTGATGCTTCATTCCTTGGAAAGTCTTTCTGGACCCTTCACCCAGACATCCTTATTCAGCTTAGTATTTCCAATCACTCAGAAATTTTTTTCCTCTAGGCTTCAAGCCATACACTATTTCATGATTTGAAGAACACTTAAAATCATACATCTTCTATGAATCATTTTTCAAAGAAATGGGAATGAAGAAGCAATTTACTTCTCTCCTTATCTTCAACCTTTTAAAAAAAGTAATTCTTTACCCCATATTTTTTGCTTCATTTTCAATGTATCTGTTGCAATAACCACTCTCATGTATGTGTTTCTGTAGTCTTATTTATATTAGATTGTAAGCTCCCTGAGAGCAGAAACAATATCTTGAATTATTCCTTCATATCATGGGACATGATACTTTTGATGTTGGCCAAATGTTGACCAGATGTAGATATATATTACTGAAATATTAATTACTAACAGACTTATAACAAGTAAAGATGACCCACAGACTTCTTCATTGGCTCTATTCCTACTATACTTGCCTACCTAATAGTTTACTTGTTAGACATGTTTTCAATAATATATTATCCAGGTTAAGCAGATTTAGATAAAACTTTTACCAGGAATAATCTTTTAACAAAAAACATGATTTTTAAACATCCTAATAGCAGACATCCAGAAATTAAAATATTTTAAAATGCATAAATCTGCTCTACAGAGGGATCTGTTACTCTAGGCCCATACAATTTTGGGAGATTAGCTTACAATTAAGTGAATCCCATGGAACATTTTTAAACCTAACTTGTAAAAAACCTTTAGAGAAGGGTTCTTCCAATAAGTTTGTTAGGTTACATCTGAAAAACAAATTTACTATAATCTCAGATAAACTTAAGAACTTTTCCCATGTGCTTAAAGCAAAATGTCACATGGACAGCATACTCTCAACCTCTGGACCTATTAGAGTCTTGGGCCTTTTACTTCTCTTTCCTAAATCTACCTGCTACCTAAAGATCTTGGCTTTCAAATACATGTGTAATCTTACAAAGAAAGAGTGGCTCCAAACTTATTTTACTGAATTGTAAGAATCCAATATAGAAGGTGAATTTCAATTCATTAAATATATATTAACTATCCATAATACTCCTACAATGCCAGGAACTGAAGATTTGATGGTGATAATGAAATGTTCCTTGCCTTCAGAGAATCTTAAGGAGGTCAATGGTTAAAAATTTCATCATATAATTATAGTGCTCTATAATAGAATAGCTTATTGCTAGGGTCCTAAACTCCAATTACCTATAAGATTATGCAGGTCAATATGAGAAACAGGCAAGATCAGAAAGATGATATGTGGCACTGTGAAGGCTGTGCTTAAACATGACCTGATAGTACCAGATGCTCAATTTTTCCAGTGAGAACAGGCACTTAGTAAAATATTTCATTGTGAATTTCCCCAAATTTAAAACACTGGGTAAGAACAATAAATAACGCCAGATTGAGTTAGATTTGATCCATAATACACCACTTGTCTGTCACCCCTGAGTTAGACCACAAAGATCATTTAATACAAATACTTTATTTTACAGATGATGCTCAGAAGTCACTCTTCCAAAATTACTCAGCCTCCATACTTATGTAATTTTGCTTTAAAAACAAATGAACAAGAATAACAACAAAATACCCCAAACAAAACCAGACTGCTTTAAATGATATGTAAGATCATTTAAGTGAAGAATGTTAATAAATTATATCCCCAAAGTACTTTTTTACTATCAGGAGCTATGTCAGGCTTTCATTTACCAAGTCTAGAGATGGTTTGCAGGATTTTAGAACAATCTGAACAGGGCTGAATTGCTCCTGAGCACTTTCCAATAGCAAGTCTGTCTACTTTATTGCAGGGCCCAGAGGTTCCCCCAAGACCGCCTGATAATAATTTGGTATTTGGAGGCTCCTGTATCACTGCAGGAACTAAAGGAGGCTAAATCCATGCCTGATGGAGGAGAAGAGTTCTATGGTTATCTGCAAATTCTGGCCAGAAAACATCTTGACGTCACTCCTTAGCTTCCATACCCTAGCCAAGCAAGAAGTTACCTTCCAAAGAGAAAGCAATGTGCTCTAATGACTAAGCCCTCAAAGTGCTATGCCACTTTAACTATAGACCCATCTCCTCGATCAATCAGGATGGCAAGATGGAGCTGAGGAGCTCAGCAACATCAAGTCTGGAGTTGGTCTTTAATTCAACTAGTCTGTATAGACGTGTCTGAAAAACACATCATCTGACAGCACGGGTGGTTTCCCAGTAGGATTTACAAACTTGGCTCAAGGGCAGCTGTGCTGCTATCCTTTCCTTGACTGCTGAGAAAATTTTTGCTAGGCAGGATACAAAGGGAGCTGAAAAAAAATAATGAAAGGGTGAAATAAAAAAAACACTAGCCGGCAAAACCCCAAGTCATCAATCTTGGGTTCTCTTGAAGAGTGGGAATGTGTTATAACTTCCCCTGCAGGAAAATCAAATGCCATAGAGTCTATTGTCATTCCTAAAATTGTGTCTTTCCTAGAGCAGCCTTGTAAATTAGCTAGGGTCGTAGGCCTAGGGCCTAAATTAAATGGGAATTGTCCCTAAATATGTACTGAATGTGTTCTCACAGAGAATGCCCTCTATGTATGTAGGGCTAGTAACTCCTTGTGACAGATGCATATAAAGAATTCTGACATTTGTTCCTTTTATTTCCATTTCCAATGAAATGGATCTTTATTGATTTCCTACAGAATGTGCCATATTTTTCTAGGTAATATAGTATGGGTCTGTGTGTATGTGTGTGCATGTGTTCACACACGTGTGTGTGTGTGTGTATGTGTGTGCGCGCGCGCTCACGCATGTGTGTTTTCCTATTGGTTATATGCTTACTAGGCAATTATGTAGATAAGCACAGATTCATAGACCAGCTAAGAATAAGGAAATAAAAGGTTATAAAGGCAGGGAGTATTTTAATAGTAGCTGAAAAGATAACACAGGGCACCTTCCTCTCCCCTTAATGTCGTACCCAGACCATCATTGTGTTACCAACAAAGAGAGGGAAAGGAGGTGATATTTTTCACAGAACTGCAAAGGTTTGAACACATTTGCAATGTTACTTTGGGTACCCATGAGCAAAAATTCTTAATTATGTCCAGGACTGTAGGAGCTCATTAGATCAAAGGATAAGGACACAGAGTTACCTGAAGTTTTCTTCAAACTTGAATACAATCTGTGTCCATTGTCCATTTTGATTTAAAAACAGATAGAAACAACTGCTTTAGCACTTATCTCTGTCCTTTGCCTCTTAATTTTGTCTTTCAAAAATATATGTTCTTTTAAGCATTTAATTGGCTAAATATAGCTGCTTTGGCACTGTTTATATCCCTTTGAAGGCCATGGCCTACACTTTAAAAACAAGCTAAGTCCATTGTGCCCAGCATGAGTGTTATGACAGAGAGAACACAGTTATTTTAGGATCCTTAGAAATTGCTTCGTTTATGGCACACTGGGTTGGCAATTCACCCCTTGGGAGTCTTCATGGCACATTGCTTGGATTCTGTAGGTCCCAGTTCAATTCTCTCTCCCTCTTGGTACTATAGTCCCCCATCGCTAGCTATAACAGCTTGATATTATATTCTCTTTTCAACTCCAGAGGAGATAGTAAGAAGCTATCAAATAATGCTTTAAAAAGCAACTTGAGTTCCCTAGAAGAAAGGAA
This sequence comes from Antrozous pallidus, assembly GCA_027563665.1. Classification (NCBI taxonomy): domain Eukaryota; kingdom Metazoa; phylum Chordata; class Mammalia; order Chiroptera; family Vespertilionidae; genus Antrozous; species Antrozous pallidus. Next base: position 51,661,350 of record CM050522.1, read on the forward strand.
ATGAATACATGCTGCATAATTACATTTACAATGGAAGCCATGTTATAAGCTCCACTGAGGTGAAGATTTGTTAGCAAACCGGTTTCAAGCACATTTATAACAAGTAAAATAAGAGTCATCATTTTATTAGCATTTGACCACTGGGTGATGTTATTCTTATCAAAAAAGAAATACCACCTGATTATAAGATGCCTCCATCCCTAGAGAAAATATTTCTGTCTTATAGGTAAGAGCTGAAAAGGAAAAATTATTATGGATTTAGGTCAAGGAAACCCTTGTAGTGATATTCTGAAAACTGTTTTACTTCCACATCATCGGCCAGCCAAGATAGAATTATGCAGCCCTCTCACATCAAACATTTCAATCCAATTTCACCAAGTCATCAGTGCTATGCTGGAAGCATGCCAGCAGATGCAAGATCCTAATGCATGTGTTCTGGGGGTTTCCCAAGGCCCAGCTCAACTGGAGAATGGGTACCAGCAGGGTAAATCCAATCAAGCTCCCTCCCTTCCCTACACCCTGTTTTGATTTCCAGTTGGCCACTCTTGCATGTGCCAGCAGATTGTGGACCAGGGCCAGCTCAGCAAATACAAATGCAGAGGAGCCTCTTGTGTTGGGAAGAAGCTCCTGCTACCCAGATGCTTTGAGCACTGAGTGCTCCCTATGGTTAAGTCAAGATATCACCATGGGAGTTTTCCTTGGATGTGACACTCAATCCTTGAAGAGGGCTTTTATACAAGATGCAGATTTTCTCCTTGTAAAGTGCGCGTTTTCTCTGTCTTCACTAATTCTGCCAGCTGAGAGGGTAGCCCACCACGGTTGGGCTTCTCAGGTGACTCATCATGCCAGCTCTCCTTAGGAAGGAAGGCACAGGCTTGCTGCCCTCGATCCTCACTGATATTATCATCGTCCTTTGTTTGTTTGTCTGAATATTCTTTTCCTTTTAGTTGTTACTTCTCTTGAAAGGCAGGTTAGGACAAATTTGCTCTATACCAGGGACAGGAAAAAACTGTTGAATTACTTCTTAGCCACACACAATGGCCATCTAGCTCCTCAAGTTTAGTCCCTAAGTGGGATCAAGAGCTTCCTCTTGAGGGGAGCCTACAGGTTGCTGAGTCCACACTGCCCTCTGCTGAGTCTGTTCCCATTTGCTTAGAGAAAGCTTCCTGTTTCTGAATGCCTGATCTCCTCAGGAAGGGGAAAATTAAAAGGCAATATTTGTGGCCTATAGGAAAAAGGGAATGCCAGTAGTACAGTGACCACCAGGACTGAGGAGGTTTGTAGGATATGAAAGTCAGTTTTAAAACAGTACAAATCCAGGTCACCAACCTGATGGTTTTAGCCCATAAAACAGAATTAAATGCCATCAGGAGCCCTAAACTGAGAAACATTTAGAAAATGTAAGAAACAGATTCTGGCAGCTAGAGATAACTGCTGATATTTGGCTATATGGCTTCCTAGTCTTACGAATGTCCTTTTAATCATCCTGTGATATTAAGTTTAACTATTTGTGCCCCAACCTTTATTTGGACTGGGCTTTGTTTATATTTCTATAGCCATGGTTCATTTTGGGATTGTGCTGAAAAATTTGTAAGGACCACAGTGAGTGCATTATTGCCAGTTTCAAATTTAATGTTGGATTCACATTACATGGGTTAAAACAGAGGTGGGGGGTTGGACTGGCCATGTCAGGTCTGGTCTAGAGTGATCCTAAATCCGTATTTGCTCAGATCCACATGGTGAACATCATAGAGCGGGTGAAGCCTGTGTAGTGGGCTGGGAAGGCTCAGGAAGTAAGAGGCTCCCTGTCTTGCCTCGGCAGGCTGAGAATTCTGGTTTAGGGTCAACACTCTTGATGACTCCAAATGTAGATTACCGTTCAACTGAAGCAGCCAGTCACTTTTTGTCTCCCAGTTCTTCATCTTGGTCAGCCAACTTCTTTCATGGAATGTGCTGGGTCTTAAAGGGCCAAGCCGGTTATATCTGATGTTTCCCACTATTTAGGGATGCCCTTCTTCCACCAACATCCCTGGTACAAGGATCTCTGATGACTTGGAATCTCTCCTCAGACATTCAACCTTACTTAAACTTGATGGAGTTAGAGCCCCCAAATCTCAAGTTTCTTCTGATATTTCAGGCACCGAGGCCTTAACTGTGTTTCTGGCAAGGGGACCTTTCACTAATATTCCCCAGATGTATGTCCATGTTGGTATTTTGCACAATGTTACCGTTGACAAATTCTAAAAATTAGTTCATAACAGAGATATTCCTATAATTTATAAGATATTAGATTTGTATGGTTTTGAACCAAATGGTGGGGGAGGAATTTTAAAAAGAAAACAGCAATCTAATACCTAGTTTTTATATTATTCTTATTACTATATATGCTATAATATACATAGACATCAATATTTTTTATCCTGTTGCTATTATTTAGAACATTTATTTAACAATGCCATTGACCTTTTGGGTGCATTAAAGTGGAACCCAAGCTTGTTATTAGATAATGAAGGCAATTATACGGAATGCCCATATTCCTAATGTTCCAACTAAGTGGTCAATATAGAGGTGGCAGGATCAAATCCTACACTATCTCATTATATCAAAAGAGCTAGCCTCCGTGTTAGGGAATGTCTTTAGTACAGGAGACTACTTGATATGGCACCACTGATGAGCCACTTGACTTACTTTTCTGTAAGATTAATGGAACTTCAGATCCATTTATACTCTCATGCCCAATAATCATTCCCACCTCTGCTCCTGGAATGAGTCGGCCTTCAGTCTGTTACTAAAGAACAGAGAAAAATCAACTGGCTACCCAGGAACAGAACTCACATTCTTACCTTATATCAAGAGAGTACTCCCGGCCAGCTGGACTAACTGGGTCTCTCTCACATTGTCTCTATCCTGACCCATAAATATCAATTCCTTCATCCAACTCGTTCTGCCATCCTCCCTCCATTTCTATGTGTATGAAAGTTCAGAAACCATGAAGCTAATGATCACATTTCTCCATAGTTCCTAGTTCCATTAGTGCTGTATCCTGATACCCATAGAAGCAATTATGAATCCATATTGCTGTTTGACCCTTATCTAGTATGGGTCATTTTCTTCTTTCCCAAGTGCAATTATTTATAGGATGTTTCTTCCCTCTTATAAGCCTTTGTTTTGAGTTGATGGTAAAATCCCTTTAGTCACATGTAAGGTTTTGGTTTTCCTTGAGTCCTACCTAGACCTTTCTCAACACTGGTTTTGAAGAGGAGTGCACTCATTTTCTTAGTGAGATATTGGTGGTGGGGAGCTCTGCCTTTGATTCTTTAACTCCTGAGCTTTGGAGAGGAAGCCAATGGCCAAATAACAAAGGGGATAAACCTATCTCTCACTTCTTAAATACTGCTTCTCATCTGGGTTGATGTGTACTCTCTCCTGTTACCTGCATATTGGATCCCAATTTAAGTAAAGTGGATGTTAGCTAGACTGGGTCTCTTAGTTACTACATAGGTATAGTCCTTGGCATAAACACTCCAGTGTTCTCTTAGAAGAGATCAATGTTATTGCATGCTGAGCTTCTATGTGTGGGCTGAGTTATCAGATGGGTTATTGGATTGTGGACAAATTCCTGTGTTCCCCACACCCTCTGCCCATATTTGAAGAAAGGGGACTTTGTGTGGATGAGTGTGGATGATGTTCCCCAAGGAGACCCTTCGGAAGCTGGGCATGCAGTCTGGGTGTTACACTAATCCTTGCTCAGAGGTCTCCCTACTTCTCCACTGTGGGCAACAAGCAACCAGCCTCCTACTGCTGGGCCTGTCTGCTGTCTTACAGCACTCGTCTCAGCAGTCCTGCCCTCTGATGCTGCACCATGATCTAAGGGGATGGGGGAGGGAAGGGTCTCTGTGATGGCTACACATTGTTTAACTTTAATTCCCTCTCTCATATTTGATGCAAGAGAGTGGACCTCTAAAACATGACTTGCATTCTTTTACTGTGCTCAGAAACTCCAGGACTTATCCACACATATCAATGTGATCAATGGAGTTTGGAAGTCTTTATTATACAGACATGTTCATGAAAATAAGATCTGTTGTATTGAATTTTGTGATGTAGTTAATCATTCAGAGCCAAATGCGTATACCAATAAAGATGATATTGTCTGATCTGTGGTCTCTGTTGCCTACTTTTACCACCGACAGTATTGGGATCTCTAAAAGCACTACAAATAAGCTAGAAGTTGTCCCCATTTGTTTCCATTTAGCTCCCAACCTGCCCCTCTGCGCTCAGCCAGGGCCAGGACTAGGATAAGGCAGGTGAAGCCCTCCCTTAGGGTGCAGAATTTAAAGGAGCACTAGCAATATCAGAAATCAAGATAAAGAATATTTTAATGAGGTATTTTAAAAGACAAAAATGTATGAAATATAAATCTATGAAAAAAAGAGCAAATTTTTACCTAAAGATAGAGTCTGGGAGAGCTCTATTTAAAGCCTCTATTTATTTAAACTTTTAATATTTTTCACCACAGATGTTTGAATTAATTTTATTTTTGAAAATATTGCATTAAAATATTATTCATCTCAAACACTGAATTTTGGGTGTTTCCTTAAATTTTGTGTATAAGGCATGGACCTCACTCTCTCACCCTAGCCAGGCCCTGGATACAAGCTTCTTCTGGCCTGAATCTCATGTAAAACTCTGGTCATTTCCAAGCACTGCTTTGTATACATTAGCTGCTGGGCTGCTAAGCCTTAGGTCTTCTCTCCCTTCATGCATTCCTGGCCCAATCGGCTCCTTCACCTCAGCCCTCTCCCATTAGATACATTTCCCTGGCTCCCTTGGCTAGCACCTCTAGGATAACCATCCTGTGATATCTGCTGAACTCTGTGCAGGGACACGCACTCTCATCTTCTCACTGCATTTTTTCAAAAGTAAATCTTCAGAGAAAGGAAATGAGCGAGAGAGAGAGAGAGAGAGAGAGAGAGAGAGAGAGAGAGAGAGAGAGAGAGAGAGAGAGAGAGAGAGAGAGAGAGAGAGAGAGAGAGAGAGAGAGGTTTTAAGAAAAGGTTAAAAAAGGCTTGAAAGGTCAGGAGACCCTCTCAGTAAATTTGAGAAATGATCTAGAAAAAAAGTTGGATAAACTTTTAAAATATCAGTGAAGTCTTTTAAATAAGTTTATTAGATATTGTTTTATTTTCCCACATTTGGAGTTTTGGTATCACATTTGCTAAATTAAAGGTCCAATACTTGAGATCTTAAATATTCCATTTTCACTCAGCCTTCTCCTTAATGTCATGAGCACCTTTTGTCATGTATGCATTCTTCATAATTTTTAAACAACCAATATATCTGATGTCTTGTGTATGCGAGGCTCTATGAGTTCCATTTTCATATTTACAAACTAAATTCTTTCTAATGCTGGAAGATGGATATCATTACTCTGTTTTGCAGCTGGGAAGACTGAGGCTCTGATTGATTAGGAGGAAAAGCAGCAAACCCAAATTATACCAAACACATGGGAGTGTTTCTGTTCAGGCCCCGATCAGCCTCCTGGAAGACTGGGCTCTTTGTAGCCCAGTGCTACTGCTGACCTTTTCAAAAATAATATCTAGCAATTTCCTAACTCTGCAAGGGGAATTGGAGTGTTGGTATTGCACCTTTCATGTGGGTTCATCAAGGTATGCTGAGTGTATTAACCTTCCAACATGAAAGCTGGAGAACACCAGATGGCCGGTAGTCAACTTACTGTTGAATAAGAAAGGAACCAGTGGTCGGCTGACCCTGGGACTGACTGCCTTTAATGTAAGGCTGACACAAGCCCACTGGGCCAGTTGTGAGGTTTTCTCAATGGAGGTAGTACCAGAAATGCTAAATAATCATGAATAACCAACCTTATTTTTATGTATTTTTTAACTTCGTTTTTTAAATTTTCTTTTTCAATTACAGTGGACATATAATATTAAACCAGTTTCTGGTATACAACACAATGATTAAACATTTACATTTTGCTCATTAAAATCCTGTAAAATGCCACTCTCTCCCAACCAAGCCCAGCCCATTCTGAAAACTTTATATTTTTGGTTTTATTTTAGAAAACGCTAGGTAAAGCATTCAATACCATAGATCTCCAGGCCTTTTTTGAATGCCTTTGCTGCTCTGAGATTGTGACATCACATTTTCTAGGTGAACTTGATGTCTGTCTTTCCAAAGATGGATTCAAAGAGTGATTCGTGTTTTGGGAGCAATTTGAGGTGCACACATTTACTGAGTGTTTTTTAGGTGGTAATGTAAAGGTGGAGGCACTCATAGCACCTTTCTGCATCACCCTGTCTCATGGAGGCCAAGGGGACAAAGAGCTAATAATGTCTTTTTGTCGCCTATTCCACTGGCAACCAATTCCGATGCCAGCTGTGTGTGAACATCATGTAGAACAGGCAAGTCACTTGTTGGCTCACCCTCTTTGACTGACTCTTTCATTTTCCATGTTTCCAAACTGACAAATTAAAAGGGGTCATCATTCTTGTAGATCTTTGTCCTTTAGGGACTCCTTTGGAAAACATGAGTTGGCATTGATAGATGGCATTTCTCCCACAGGAAGAGCATGCATCAGGACCTTCATAAGGTCAGGTGACATCAAGGAGCTGATATTTTAAGCACCTACTTTATTACAAGCGCATATGCTTACACAGATTCATATATATGACCAGTACCTCATTTGAGGCTTTTAATAAGTAGACTAACATGCGTTTTCCCCAAACGCCACATAACACATCTTCACTGGGCTTGATGAATGCAGATGAATTAGAATGGTGAGGTTAGCCAAAATGAACAAATTCTTTTCTGACTGAGTGTTGCTTCTCTTAATTATCTTGATAACTTAGAAAAGACCAGAGTATGAATTATTCAATCACAGTCCAAAGTCCATCATGACAAATAATGATACAATCAACACATTGTTTATCAGAGATTTCCAGGTCCCCTGAACCCCCATGCATGTATTAGCACAAAGCTGCAGAGCTCAGGCAGCCGCTTAGGGTGTTGGGAGGTGCGGCCCAAGAGCAGCTTGGAGAGACTAATTAGATTGAGACTTCAGAGAAAAGGGTGGGATTATTTTTAAAGAGAGCATCTGATGAGCCCTTTGCTTCTAAGGGAGTGGGGGTTGTGTGTATTTTGGCATGTATCTAAGTTCATTTGCCAATGTGGAAAACGCTCCCAATGAAGTGAAATAAAACAAATCTCTGACTAATAAGACTATCTGGAACCTGTAACAGTGAGACTCCAGGATGGGGCAGGGTGGAGGGGATGGGGATGAAATTTCAGATTAAGCTTAGCGCCTGTAATCATATGTCTCTGTTGGATGATGAATGTGTATAATCAGGAAGTCACGTCTTACCCTGGAATCCAGTGGCAGTAGACTTTGAATGACATTGAAAATCGCAGATGGAAATACTTACTGACAATTTTCTAAGTTCCTAATCATGGGATGTTCAATGGACAAACAAGTGCTTTGGCACTTTCTGCTCCTAAAACAGTGCCCAGGACACTGTAAGTGTACAAGAAACATGTGTGACTGACTGAATGAATGAATGGACAGTTGTTTCTATTGTACTTGTAATAGTACTGTAGCTTTGGGGGAAAATGCATCTCTACTTCAATGAGCATCAGGCATGGTTAATAAGTTAAATTCCTCACTTATTGTATTAGGAACAGAAGTTAGGGAACCTTTCCATTTGAATTGCATGCTATTTACCCCTATGGCCATGTCTGTTCACTGTTGGTTTTAAAGTTTTTCTGTTTTTTCCCTTTCACCTCCCAAGTTGTTTATATTTTGAGAATTCTGACTGCTTTTGTAAATTTGGTTTCAGTTATGTTAATGCTTTATGTTTTGTGTTATGAAGGAATACATTCTCAGGAGGCCTCATGCTTAAGTTCCAAGAGTGTTTGTATGGAGAAGAATTTGCAACAAGATAGGCATATAGCAGCTTCTAGAGGGAAACTGTAAAGAGCAGGGATGTAAAAATGAAAAGATGAACAATTCTGGGGAAACTATAACAGAGTGTAACCTCGGGGAGTGTAAGCAGTGGCCACTGAGAGAGTTGAGGCTCAGGGACCAAGCAGTTGAGGCTGCTTGGGAAGATGACTGGGAACCTTCATGTCACAAAGAAACCCAGAAGGTTCTTGGTAAGAGGCAGGGATATCAGGGAGATTTCTGGACCAACCCTTTTAGGTGTGTCAGATGGCTCCTTCCTGGGACTAATAAGAAAGGTTTAGCTTGGCCGGTGTGGCTCAGTGGTTGAGCATTGACCTATGAACCAGGAGGTCATGGTTTGATTCCCAGTCAGGGGACATGCCCGGGTTGTGGGTTCAATCCCCAGTGTGGGGTGTGCAGAAGACAGCCAATCAATTATTCTTTCTCATTATTGATGATTCTGTCTCTCCCTCCCCTTCCTCTCTGAAATCAATTATATATTTATAAAGTTTTATATGAACCAAGGCCTAGACCATCTCCCTCCCCCTATTTTTGCTTGCAAATCTAGAAGTAAAAGCTGCCTTAGAAAGCTAAGAACTTGATTCATGAATTCTATCAACTAGGATTTAATTTATCTTTAAAATAATAATAATAATAATAATAATAATAATAATAAATATTTTTATATAGTCAATACATGCCAGCCACTGTACAGTGTGCTTAATATATATTTATCTCATTTAATTTGTGTAATAGCTCTATGTAATAGGTATTATTGTTTTTAAATATTAAAGTTGAAGAAAATAAGACACAAAAAAATTAAGCAACTTATCCAAGGATATGTAGCTAACAGGTAGAGAACTAGGATTTGAACCTAGGCAGTGTGACTCTAGTCTTTTTTCTTGATTACGTACTTTAGTGCCTATTTCTTAGCCTCTCTCTCTCTAGCCATCAGCTAGTTTTCTTTCATGCTTCTCCAGAAGGTTCTCTTTCAGGAGGACCATAAATCTGGTGAGATGAAGAGGCAAGTACTCTAGGGACAAACTTGTACCTTTGTTGCTGGTTTTACCTGATTTTCCCTCCTTTGTGACATTTGGCTGCCCTCTCTAGTCAGCATAGAGCTCTTACCAGTCTCTAAACATGGAAATCTTTTACTCGTGATGGATTAGGGCATAGAAATTGTGATTTAGTGGTATAATATACCACAAAGGTTTTAAAGGCACATAAGGAATGGTCTTGTCATTCTAAGCACATGTGAGTGTTCCCATGAGAAAATGGCTGCTGTTTATAAGCAGTTGAATGGTAACTAGATACATTTATGAATTGAGGTTGCTCAGTGTACTAACATTATACCTGACACAAAACAGGTAAACAGCATACGAGAGAAATCTGCTATTGTTTTGTTTTTTTACAAACACTTCAATAAAGTTATGAAAATGCAAAAACTCTGAAACTCTACTATTTGAAGAGGAAAAGATCAGAAAGTGATTTGGCAAATTTTGTAATCCACATAATCAACAAAACCCAGAAATGCCCAAACTGTGTCAAATTAGGCTCAAACTTCTGATCACTTTATAGCAAAACGATTAGGAACTACAGTTGCCTGCAAAGTTTACTTTAAAAAGTCAAGTTCACTAACTCAGTTAATTTTCTTTAGAGAAAATATACTGTTATATTACAAAGTGGTAATAATGTTAATTTCTGTATAACTTAGTATTCATAGTTTAAAGTATTATTGGGATATTATTACATCCCTTTCCACAAATTTCTAAGTTTTTTGGAATCTCGTCTTAAGAGATTCAATCTGTATAAAATAATGTAAGAAAAGATTATGGGATTTAAGGAGAGAAATGATTGAATCACCATGCCTCAATAAAAAGTGTTCAAATTGCATTTCACTACATAATGAAGTCTGCTACAACTTACTTTGACATAAATAAGATTGGGTAAGGGAAACCAGAAGTAAATCAAATAAATTAATAAAACTATTAGAGCTGCTTCAATTTTATCTCATGTTTGCTTATTTGTATAATAAAATCTGCTTTTATGAATTAAAACTCTAGCACACCACTTGGTTGAAGCCAAACATTTAAGGAAGAATTAGTATATTTGGGGGCTTGATTAGGATGCCTTCTAGTTTCACCAATATCAATAGTCCCTTTGAAAAATGAAACTTGAAGCCTAGAAGATCAAGGTTCAACTTTCCACTAGATGTTTAAAATGCTCTGGTGGGGGTTGATGGCATTTGCAAGGGCGGGAGGGATTGAGCAAAAAGGAAAAAGGACTCATGGACATGGACAATAGTGTGGTGATTGTGAGAATATGGGAGGGGGTGTGGAGGTGGATGAGGGCATAAAGGATATAAATGGTGATAGAAATAAAATAAAATAAAGGAATAAATTATGCTACTTAAAAATGAGGTTAGAGATACAATATTGAATGTGCATTCAATATTGATGATTAGCTGTTCTTCATATTTTCCTAATTATACACATTTACTGAACATGAGGATTTTTTTTTCCTATTGTCTACATAGAGGCTGTGTCTCCATTGGCATAATATATCGCAGTGTTTGTGAGTCTTGTGCAAAATTGAATATGCATTTCTGCTGCCACTTGTTAGGAGTTCATTATCTTGCAGTACAACCACTGGGAAAAATATAATTTTCAGTGTTTAATAAAACGGTGGTCTTCTCATAATGCTTATGATGCTTGGGCAATTTGTTAGGCACAATTTATCACAGATGTTTAACACTAATTATACTGTGTATAGTGCCAGGAAGAGTGATTTTAAATATGTCCTTTATTTAATATATTTCAGGGCAAACAAGTATCTTACAACTACACTATTGTTTGCATTTCTCAGAATTGAGGTGTATTCTCCAAATACTAAATTTAAAAAATAAAGCCTAAGCTAAACATGCAAATAGTAAAATACATACTGAATGTGGCTGAGGGGCCAGGAAACTGATGGGAAAAGTCTGTCTTCTTGTATCTCAGGTAGCCCAGGGCAGTAGAAAGAAGTAGTGCATTGACTGGCCTGCAGTGTGTGCCTCCTGAACTAACCAGTAATTTATAACTCTCTGTTGTAGAGATGGTCACTGAGGCCCCTTCAACATACTCAATTCCAAAATCTGTGATCTAATTAAGCCCCACTTGTCAAAAAGTATTAAGCATTTTATAGATGGCTTTACTACCTGGGAACCTAAAAAACCAGAAGCCTGCTTTCTGATGATCCCTTGAAAATGAGGTTCAAGTAACAAATTACTGAGAGGATCGAATTCTAAGTAGTGAGGTTGAGACACTGAAACATGATCCCCAGCGATTAAACAGCTTCTTGAAAAATGGCTATTGCACACTCACAATTTTAGCAGCCCTCAATCTTTATATTAAAGACACGATTTAAATGCGAACCACATTTGGCGTTCTTTGTGCTGTAATAAATCGAGAGTACATGAAATGAACTTGTAGTAGAAATTATCTTTTCTTTGTTTTGTCTTTTGCTTCTAATAATTCTGAGAAGCAAAAGTCAAGCACATGTGAACGCCTTGAGCTGAAACAATGAACAGAGTTAGCTTGGGCAACTTCAGAAGGAAAGGGTGGCAGGAGGACCCGTTTCCTCTCTGGCTTATTTGATCCCATTCTTCAAACTGGTTTTCCAACAGCAATCTTGAAGATGCTGTGCTTTTTTACACTATGTTTAACCAACAGATTAATCACCCAGAAAGACACGATTTTGAAAGAACTCAGAACACACTATAGATGAGAATATGGGATTTATCTCTCTGGGTCACCACTGTATACTTTTGTTGATATATGTGACCTCTACAGAGTATTTGCTGTGAACTCACCTAAAGCAATTCCATGCAAAGAAATCTCCAGGGAGGAAGTTAAAGTTATCATGCTTTATGAAGTTCAACTTGTATCTCCATATTTTCCTCTAAAGATGAAATTTCACTTTGGACCCTGGATCCTTGGGAAGCTTCTCCTCAAGCTCACAGAGCTGTTGGTCCCCTAAACTCTTTAATGTCCAGCATTTTGTGGTTTGGAGAAATGTAATCACCACTTGAGCACAGCCTAGGCTTGTGTCCAAGTTCAGCCTAATACTACTGCCATCCCCAAAGTTGCCCCACTTTGGTGCCTCACACTCTTTCAGACCAGCTTTGCCTTAGTAATATGTGCACATTTTATCTTTTTCTTCTGTCACTGTGCAGAGGCATCTGAGATTTGTCACTGAACTCTGTAGGCTGAATGCCTTCCCTGAATGTGTTGAAAGAAAAGATTCTTTTCTGTCTTTTTATCCTACTAGCTCCCAATTACTTTTATCTCAACACCTTCTCCTTGATCTGACCTTTCCCTAGCTTGAGACTAGTCAGTTCCTACTTCTAGATTTTGCTTAGCTGGTGTTTTCTGGGCCACAGAGTATTTTCCCCTAGACTGAGAAAAAGAAGATAGAGCAATCCAGGAAGCAGATGTCTTTTGGGTGGTATGTGTCTTTCAGAGTAGGAATTTAAAATCTCTGTATGAAAGGAACAGTGAATGGTGTAATTAGTCAGGCTGATGAAGGAGTAAATCCTGGTAAGCAATTTTTCTTGACTGGCTTAATGGAAGGCATGAGCTATCAGTTTTTGTCAAATTAGCTAAGGGTAGAATAAGTGTGGGGTTTGGACAAAAGATAAATATTTCATGTGAGCTTGGACTCTGTTGTGTAGTTCATTCAAAAACAAAAACAAAACAAAGAAATAAAAAAATCAATGATTGTGGCACTTCGTGCATTTTAAAATGGATAATTGATCATATTTGAAGAAGTGAAGAGGTTCTTGCAAAAGCCCAAACTGGCATTTTGTAATTAAATATATGTGTTTCTCATATTCTTCTCATCCCCTTAAGCCAGGCACTTTCCCCAGGTCAGCTTTCAAGACAAAAGAATTGTTAAGGATTCACTTGAAGTCATCTCCCTGCATCTTCTCCTGGTTGTGTGAATCTGGCCAACAGCTGCCAAAGGCCTTGAGACTTATTCATCATCAAATAACTGGCAAGAAATTAAGTGGCCCTAGGAGAGGATGTTTTCCTGCTGTCAAAGGAATTAAAAAATGATACTCTAACATCATTTATGACAAGTAGGAAAGGCCTTGGAGTCAAATGATTTAAGGTTCAAGGCAAAATAATTTAATATTAAAAAACAAAAACAGCAGCCTCTTTTGATTCTTGACTGTAAGCTGTACTAAGCATTCTTCATGTGGCAAGATCAAATGATATCTACGCTCGAGTCCAGAGTGTGGTAAAATCCTGTTTCTCTTTCTGACCATCACCAATCACTTCCTCTAGGGATGTTAGGTAGCCATCTCTAGCAAGATGGCAGCATTCATTCTCAGCTTTTCTTTGCTATATGGATTTCAGCTTTCTGGCTTGGACCCCAGTAGAAGTTGGGAAACTACAGAAGGACTGGGTTCATTTATTTTTTTAAGGGAAGGATTATTTGTTAATGTTGCTTGAGGTTGTAGATTATTTTCTTGATGCAATAGGGAACAAGAGGGACAAATGATCTTTCTTTGTGTCCTTTGCTTAAGATTCAAGTAAATTTCACAAGGAGTGACAAAAACCATTTTTTAAACACACATGGTTTTTTGACAAACCACAGAGTAGAGCAGAAAACAAAACAAATCCAGCATCATTACTTTCCAAGTAGTTAATAAGGCAAACAAAAGTCAGCCAGGACAACGAAAGCAGAAGAAGATGTTGTTCTTGGGTTCAGAAGTTAGAGATGAGTATTGGCAGAACTTAACTAGTTTTGGAAAGGGAAGGGGAAACTTTTTTAGAGACTTACCATGAGCTAAGTGTTTCCACAAACATTATCTTGGCTAAAGTTCACTTTCAGGCAATTTATTGTGGATGAAGAAAGTAAGATTTGGAGAGTTTAAATAAGACTCAGAGTCTAGGTAGAAATTGGCAGAGACGAGATGCAAACACTTTCCCTGGCCTTGAAGACACCTGGAGTCTTTTGCCTCTACCATTTGTCATCAAGCACCTGGCGACCAACCACATGGAAATCCAGAAGGGATTGGGCTCAGTTTTTAAAGTTCTCCACACAACTGCGAAGTTGCCCTGACTCCAGACTCCCATTTCAACCCAAACTAGCAGAAGGTTGTGTCCATTTTCAGGACAAATCACAGGTTACAAAAACTGCTTTGGTTGAAATCCCTGAGAGGCTAAGACTTTATCTGTTGGCTCACTGCCTTTTGGATGAAATTTCTTCATTTGTTGACGACAGTGACTCTTTAAAACAGCTCTTTTAAAACATTCTCCCCCTTCTTGCAATTTTAAAATATTCTTGATGCTTTAAGCAGAACTCCAAAATAGCTTTCTTTTTGAAATTTGATATAACTTTAACATACCACTGGTGGTTTATTCTAAGGATATAATGTTTTCATCCATTACATGAGAAGGGGAGTGCAATTGACAATTGTCCTTACCACACTATCAGTATTACTAGTACAGAGACAGTGGCATCAGACAGACTTGGACTTGATTCCTGGCCCCACCCTGTTGCTCCTGTGTGACCCTGACTTCAATCAACCTGCAACTTAGTACTCTGCGGAATATTATCAATACAATAAAATACTAGTGGCTTCTATTTAGAGGCACTCATCAAAAGGCTGCTGCTTGCTCAGTACTTGGCTCACATCATGGCCATATGAAAATGAGAGTAATAATCCCACTTGCTCTAGTTCTTCTGCATCTTGAGTGATTTTGAATGCATAGAACATACCTAGCATCAGGCATGGCATCATTGTAGTCAATGGCTATGAGTCCTGTCCTCCTGTTATATTTCTGTCCCTTTCCTTCTCTACCTCACATTAGGATCACATTAGGTTATTAAATACTCAGGATATGGGACTGGGCAATAGTGGATCTATGGATATGACTGATCAATATTAATAACTGTGACTCTATTGTCTTCACGGGACAGGTACTGAGCCAGGCCTTATTCATTGTTAATTCAGATATTTAATCTGTCAGGAAGGTGCTGAGGGTCTTGCTATGAATGGGGCTATTTGATGAATTATTGGAGTGAGGATTTATTTCTCTGTCTCAACTTCAGGTTGTCTTAGGTAGAACAGACATAGACCAAACTTTACTGGTCTTTTCTCACTGTATGGGATCAGTTACATGTGACCATATGGACTGAGTCTCTCAGTTATAGAAACAGGAATTTCAGAGAAAAAATAATGAAATATCTATTGAGGAGTGCCGAATATAAATGCCATTTTTACTTGCATTACGTCTTAAAATGATCTTATTAGTAATCACCTTGGTATAAACAGGCATGATTAAAACATACTTATCTCTGATCACCTAACACAGGCTTATGACACAGCTTCTCTCAATGATATATCAACTAGAAAATATGCCTGAATCTGGGGAATTATCTTCTTATAATTATATTCTAAGAAAATGCTTCTCAATCATCTTCACTGAAATACCCTGATTGGTGGGTAGAGGTTTCAGGATATAACTCTAAGATGCCTTATTTAATTATAAAATTCCTTTGAAATCACAAACTATATTTTAAACATAAGATTTAGTTTCTAATTGTGTATAACAAACTATCCGAAAATTTAGCGGCTTAAAATAAGAACAATTTATTTTTCACAATTATTTTGACTGACCAGTTGGTATTCTACTTTATATGCATCAGTTTGGACATTAGGAAGGTTCAAAATGGTCTCCTGCTCATAGCAGGTGGTTTCTGGCTGGGAATTCACTGGGCTTATCAGCCAAGAGCCTTAATTCTCTTCCAGGTGGAGTCCTCCACATGAATAGTTGTGCTTCCTCACATCATGGAATACTCCAGATAGTCAACTATTTTAAAAAACGTAACTGTAAAAGCCACCAGGACTTCTTACGGTGTAGGGTCTAGAACTAGCTCAATTTTACTGGCTCCTATTGGTTAAAGCAGCTCCTAGGATCAGACTGGCTTGAAAGGAAGGAGTTTACAGAAGGGCATGGCAATAGGAAGCTGTGGTTTATTGGAGTAACCAAAGTAACCATCTACTACAATATGGAAATTTTATACATTATTCCGGAATATATCTGTTACATTTTAGTATAAAAATATAGTACCACAAATAGTTGAGAAAAGTGAACTCTTCTGGAAATTATGTCAGTACTCACACCTTGTTTTTCTGCTTAACTTTGATATACTGCCATGGACATGCTGCTTGAAAAGCAAGTTCTAGTTTTTCTTTTCTCAGTTGTCTACTGGGTGTTGGGACCCAATGGGGTTGACCTGAGAGAAAGCTAGGCTATGGCTTAGATGGTTAATTCATATATTTATCTCACTTATCATGAGTTCCAAAGCCAAATACCAGTGATTTTTATTAATGTTCATGTCCATGTTTTCATTCTTTCACAATTAAGAGTTATAAATTAGAGCCTACAGAAATATAGAAAGGGCCCTGTTTTATTAAGTTGTACAGGGATATAATTTAACTTGTTTTGCTAATGCAATAGATTATGCTTTTCATAAAGAGAAATATTTTTTTACCCACGTGTCACCCTAAAAGAATTTCTTAAAGAGATGAACTTAGGCCAATATCCTAGCAAGATGGATGTAGGCTAGGAGAGTTATAGGGTATGGTTCATGTAACTCAGTCTGACTCACTTCTCTTAATGGTGGAGGAGTTTTTCACCACAAATAGTAATAATGATACTTTGAAATAGCACAGCAGCCAAAAAACAAATCATATATCTAAATGTATCTGCCCTTATTTCAGGTCAAAGTCTGCAAATTATCTGAAGGAAATTTTTCTTGCTTGCATTATCTGAGCTCTGCTATTGAGAATAATTATATATTATAGTCCAGTAGAGCCCAGAGAGAGAGAGGTCCCAGTAGGAGAATCCATGCAAAGTACAGAGCTGTGTGCACTCCCTTTCACATCAGAAACTTTCTGTGTGAGAGATTCCATCTGGCACATCGGCCAACTCTGAAACCTGATGTCTAAAAAGTAGAATTTAATTTCTCTGCTGCAGTCCCTATATTTTACTAACCAAAAGTCTCAAGCATACAAGAGAAGTTCAAAGAACCCTTCACTGAACACCCATAGACCCATTTAAATTCCACAGTGGAGATCTCTCTATCATCATCAGTTTTTAGAGGTATTTCAAAGGAAGCTGCAGACAACAGGACACTTTAGCCCTAACAATTCAACAAGCATAAGCTAGAATGCAATATTTGTGCATGGTTTCTTTCCATGCCTTCTTCCTTCCCTCCCTTTCCTTTTTTCTTCTTTCTTTTCTTTTTTCATCCCTTCTTTCATTCCTTCTCTTTTTCCTTCTTTCTTTTTTTGAGATAAAAGTTACATGTAATGAAATATACTAGTCTTAAAGGAACTATTGCATGAACTTTGACAAATGCATACTCTTCTATAATCCAAACTCTCATTGGGATCCAGAACCCCATAAAGGTTCTTCCTGTGCCTTCCACTCAGTCCCTCCACCAACCCCCCATCAGACAGCAAATCATATAGCTACATGTATCTGCCCTTATTTCTAATGACCACAAATATATTGAGATATGAGTGATTATAGACATCACATCAATTACCATATACATAGAATACAACAAATACTATCGTTCATCTCTAATATTGTCTACGATGATTGCAAAAAATCACATAAGAACCAGGGGCCCACCCAATTTATAAGCCTTAAACTATAGGTTCATTAGGCCTATTCTAGAGCTTCATATGAATGGAAGCATACAGTATGAACTCTGTGTGAGAACTGAGCTTTATCAAATACTTTCTAAAAAAACATAAATCTTATAAATGGAATTCTTTGTGCTCCACTGAGAGGTAGCTGCTCCAGAACTACTGCTCCTCTCACTGCCTCACAGGAGCAAGAACTGTTGTTCCAGGAGCCAACAATGAAGCTCAGTGGTTTGGGAGCAGTTGACCCACTGTCCTGGTTTTAGCATCAGCATCTCATTGACAAGGTGGATGTGTGGATGCATGGTGGGGGCATGGCAGAGAGCAGGAGACATGACATGCCAAGTAGATGCTGCGAATACCAGGCAGGCTTTGTTTAGTAGCAAGTTTTCCATCACAACTTTGTTCTACGTCATTACATGGACTGGCCAGATTCTGTTCAGCAAGAAACAGGAAGTCTCCCTCAGCATCCCCACTCCTCCACCTAAATATCTTACCTGAACTTCAGCATACGAATCAGATTCTGAATGACTGATTTTATTTCGATTGTTCCATGAGGCAATGGAGGAAATAGTTTGCTCAAAGCACACGGTGTAATGGGGGTAGGGTAATGGTAGGTGGGGGGAGGGGGTGGCGTGTATCTGTAGAACAGAGTGGGGATTCTTGGCCAAGCAGGTAGATGCTGCCCACTTTGCCCCCATTGTAGAAGCAGCTCATGCAGGAGCTGACATTAACTTTGAGGCTTTTCAAAACCCACAGAGCTCTTTTCACAGCAAGAAACAGGTCACCCTACTTTCCCAGATAGATGTGGTACATTCAATAACTAAGAGAGGGCAGCACAGATGAAATGCGCCCCAGGAGGCCTCTCCAACCAAGGAGATATCATTAGGCTGTTAAATCTAGAGGCCCAGACTGTGCAGAGGGTATGTTCCCAAGGCTGAGCCACTCGGTGTAATTCGGCTAAATGAAAACTCTAACAGGTGCCTGGCAATTGCATGCACTGGTCAGACCCCACGCTTGGAGGAGTTTTAATAGTCTGCCTTGATCTCCCATATTAATCTAAGAGAGTTGCTGCTCCAAGGCCTTGAATGCATTCCAATCTTGAGCTGGTCCTCTTTGTTTTACATCTCACATACTTAATTTAATGGGACATAGTTTGTATAACCAGACCAGCAGCAATCACGCTTATCTCTACTAACAGCTGATTTTATTTAGCTTTGTACGTTAATGGGTCATTGGCTGCTAAGCTAAAGCAAAGTTAAGCAATTGTTTTGGCTCTTGAAGCTTTGCCATCCCAACTTTCTGTTCTACCTCATTACATAGACCAACCAGATTCTACTCAGTAAGAAACAGGAACCCCCCACCTCTCCCCACCCCTCCACCTAAGTATTCTATCTGAACTTCAGTATGCCTTCCTTAAGGCTGGCCAAAACAAGAAGCTTCTTTGAGTTTTATAGTCTGAAAATATTGTGGTCATGTAAAGTTATCATCCAAGCAATAGTTCACCCACAAATGAAGCCTGATTTACAAATATATCCAGACATGAGTGATGAAAGACATCACATTAATAAATTGCCATATGCATGGCAAAACAACAGATACAATCGATCTTCTCTAATATTGTCTATGATTATTTCAAAACACCACACAGGATAGGGGACATGATTCATTAGCCCTTTCCTCTAATTAGGTACAAAGTTTAATAGATAGAGAGAAATTGGACAAGCGTCAAAGAAGATAAGGCATTTGCAACATGGCTCAGCTGGATTAAAATTGCAGGGAAATATATAGATTTATGATTCAAGCTTATCCAAGCAATAATGGGGAAAATGTTATAATCCTTAGATAATAGGGCAACTTGAGACAATAAGCTATACAAGTTACCAAACTCAGGACAAAGAGAAGGAAGCGAAAGGTGGGGAGAAAACAGAAAATTGACAATAAAACAGACCCAAGGGCAGGAGGTTCAGCGGGCTTTACACTCTTTCTTTTCTTCTCCTATACTCTGTTTAAAAATGTCTTTTAAACCCTAAAGACATGCCTTACAACTTTTAAGCTTTAACTTTTAAGCAATTATTTTGATGCAGAGATTTCCACTTTCTCTGAATGTGGGGCTATTGCCAGGATATGATTTTGGAAGTAGATAGTTTGGAATTTTCTGGCACTTTGGATCTATTAGTTAGTTGTCTGTTCAAAGTGGCAGATTTAATGAAAGGATTTTTGCTTTTTTTCCCTCTGGAAATGATTCTCCCCGAGTAGCTCATCTCTTCTGCATGTTTGCCTGTCGGGCAGCCAGATAATCACATCCTAGGAAGAGATGGAGCCACCAAGAAAGTGCAGGTCAGCAAGGCAGGATCGGTCTGTGGGGCTGTCTTGGCTTCTTGGTCGGTTTGATGACTTTTAAACTGATGCTATTGTCTCTTTAAGTGATAAATAGGAGAGTCCCCTTGAACTGCTGATGGCATTCAATTATGGTCATGATTATAAAATGTCTCAGACCTTTGGGGAGTGTGAGCAAATCAATACAGTGCTGCAAATAAGGTAACATAATGCTCTTAGTGATTCCTTTGCCAAATTCTACTCCTTTCTCCATCTCACCAATGCCTGAAGAAGCTTGTAGTAGAAGGGGCTTGCTTGCTGAGTGGAGGGGGCTTGAGCAATTATTACCTAATAATAAAAGACAAATGGTGCCCTGAGGTCTTTAACTCATTTGATGAGATTTCCAAAGGGTGTGATAGGCAGGACACTCTTGCAAAAGCCTATGTTAATTTCTAAATAACATTCTCCTAGGATTCTTAGGCTGCCCCGCTTGAGTAAGCCTCTTTCTCGCTCTCTTTCTTTTTCTCTCAATATCTCATTGTTGTTGTTCTATCGAGATAGGTTCTCTGGGAATGAATCACTGTTGGTTGGTTTTTAATTTTTTTCAAGACAACATTGGTTACACACATGGCTACACTTCTTTTTTCTTTTTTTAAAAATATATTTTATTGATTTTTTACAGAGCAGAAGGGAGAGGGATAGAAAGTCAGAAACATCAATGAGAGAGAGACATCGATCAGCTGCCTCTTGCACGCCCCCTACTGGGGTTGTGCCCGCAGCCAAGGTACATGCCCTTGCCGGAATCGAACCCGGGACCCTTCAGTCCGCAGTCCGACGCTCTATCCACTGAGCCAAACCGGTCTCGGTATGGCTACACTTCTTGAAGGAATTATATAACTACTTTAGATTTAACAAGATTATTTGGTCATTAAGGTGAACGTGCATTCATTCAACAACTTTTGCAGAGCACTGTTTGGTGTCAGGTACTTGCGAGAATGTAAGTTCCATGAGGGCAGGGACTTGGGTCTCCTTTACCCGCTGCTGAAACACTGCCTGACAGAGAGGAACACAGGAACATATTGGATGGAATGAACATGCAGTGATGGAAATTTGAAACACATACTTCTCTCTCCAACACTAACCTAGTTCTAGCAAGTTGTGCTATCTCTCAAAACTAGAAGGAAGAAAGCAATTTCATGTTAGCCCTCCAGATATGTTTTAAAGTGATTTATTATACTCAGTATACTGAACTATCCAGCTCTTCTACAAATTTTTGAAATGAAACTAGCAGAATATATGAGCATTTGAAGGGTCTGCTTGTTTACCACACCCAGGAGACATAGGAGCTTTACCTAATCCGTAGAAACAAACAGGGAGGCTGCCAAAATGAGGAAACAAACACATCCCACATTAAAGAGTAGAACAAAACTCCAGAAAAGGAACAAAACAAAATGGAGACCAAAAAAAATCTATTATGCAGAGTTCAAAACATTGGTTCTAAAGATGCTCAATGAACTTAATTAGAACCCCAACAACACAAAAAAGGACAGGAAAACCATTAAAAAGAACCGGTCAGAAATTGATGATACACTAACTATCATGAAGAATAATATAAGGGAATCAACAGTAGAGTACTGGTAGATAAAATCAATAATTGAAACACAAGGATTATATTCGCATCATGGGGATGCTGGAAGAAGAGAAAGAACAAAAATTGAAAACCTATTTGAAAAAATTAATGACTGAAAACTTCCCTAACTCGGTGCAGGAAATATATATATACAATTCCTGGAAGTGCAGAGAGTCCCAAACAAGATGAACTCAAGGAGGCCCACACTAAGACACATCCTAATTAAAATTAAAAAGGTTAAAGGCAAAGATAGAATCTTAAAAGCCGCAGAGGAAAGGCAGTTAGTTACCTGCAAGAGAGTTCCCACAAGACTATCAACTGATTTCTCCACAGAAACTTTGCAGGCCAGAAACAATTGGTTAGAAATATTCAGAAGAGTGTTGCGGCTTCTCATAGCTAGACAGAGGGCCAATGGAAGTGTTAGGATGTCTGGATGCCCCCCTCCCCCGCCCCAGCCCAAGGTCTTAATTACCATGCTCTAGGAGGCATGGCACTAAATCACTGAATGCTTCTCTTGTTGGCAATCAGACCAGTTCTGCTGGTATCAAGGAAAGGAAATGATGGTTTCTCAACACCAGAATGTTAGTGTTGGCTGGGACCTGCCAAAACATCTAGTTCCACCTCTTCATTTAAACCATAAAAGAACTATTCAAAGGGTAAGTGACTGGGGTTTAGGGTCTCATATCTAGTAAATAGCAAAGATGGGATGAGAAACCAATCTACCTGTTTCTATTTGGAGCTCTGTGATTGCCCATCCCCTTTGCCCATGCCTGCTGAGCATGTGAAGGATTTTGTGTTTCTTGATGTGTGCATGGGGTTGAGGACAGTGAAGGAAGGATATTCTTAAATGTGGATCCCCCATGGAGAATCCTAAGAATACCATGGGCACAGTAATGGGCTGGCTTCTACAGTTTTCTTCTTCCTTTGTACATCGTCTATAGCTCTCAGCCAGGGCAAATCTGAAATGAACCATAAGGTGTGCTTGGGGAAGGTTTAACAGTGCTATTTAAAAAGCATTTGTACTTGTGAGTCTTAATGTAAATGGTCAACTTTTTCAGTGATCAGATTGTTAACATTGTCTTCTCCCATCGTTGAATGGGAAAGGAAGCCTTCTTTGGCTCTTGTGAGATGACAGGGAACAACCTGGAAAAAATTAAAAAGCCTCATTTTATTGATTCATTTAAAAAATTCTTTCCCCACATCTTTCAATTTAAAAGTTTTCAACAGAGAAAAACATTTATCAATGTGAGCACAGACTCCTTTTTTTTTTTTTTGCAAGCACCAGGAAGCAGCATATTGATCAAAAGAGGAGTTAGTAGGCAGCAGAAGGTAAGGAGCCAGTGTGCTAATGAACTGCATATAGTTGGTTCACATTTTAACCTAGAAATAAAATCACTAGTAGAACATGGTGGATGTTCTAAGAGAAAATGTGCAACTACAGGTTATATATTTGATTAAGGGTTTTTTTTTCAGCAAGTAAGTCACAGATATGACCCCAAAAGTGAAGAGACAAATATGAAGTACTATATTCTCCATTATAATTTAAAAAATGTAAGTAATGCTCTAAGTTCTATAAAAGAAGCATAAATCTATATCTATAATAATAAAAGCATAATATTCTAATTAGACCAGACATCCTTCTGGATGACCTTCTAGATGAAGCTGGGGCTGTGACAGAAGGCCTACTCTTGCATGAATTTCATGCATTGGGCCTCTAGTAATTAATAATGATATAAGAAACTCCAAATTATTATGTAGAGCATACTTATTTTTATCTTCCTCTTTATTTAGAGCCCCGATTTTTCCAAAATATTATGGATGTGTCTGAAGAACAGTAATTTGGTGGTAACCCCTAGGACTTGGCACTTCTTTCCTTCCAGTACCTTCTTCTCAAAAGCCCCTCCTCCACCCATCTCTAAACCTTGGTTCCCACTGTTCAGAATACCCATAAACTCGTCTCTCCGTTGAAGTTGAGATGCATGTTGCTTTAGTAACTTTACATAGTAATATCTAAAGACTGGCATTGGCATTGCCATTGTTTTTTTTTTACTTTAAGGACATTTTTTCCTACTAGTGATAAGGCAAGAAGCTTTAAAATTTCTGTGTGTTCTTTTCTGAATTGTGGGGTCCATATGCATTCTTTGGGAAATGGGGATTAGGATGAGTGTGTGAACCTGAATTCTGTATCAGCAGTTCAGGAGAAAAAGCAGTGAGGGGTGGAATGTGAGATGCTCTTTATTCTCTGTTGTTAGTACTTTTAGGAGAAATCTGAATTTTTATGAACAGTGAGTATATGTTGGTTTTTTTGTTTTGTTTTGTTTTTTGTTTTTACAATTCAGATTATCCTGGGAAGAAGAACAGTAGGCAGGCAAATCTATAGGACTAGTAGTAGAAAGGTGGGAAAGATAGAAGCAACCAGGTTAAAAAGGGATTCACTAACTCTTCCCAGGCCCTCAACCTTTGGGTGCCTTATCTAGGAATCCTGGCTCCCCCTTCCTGTCTCTGCACCTTTCTCTCTGATGGTGGAGACAGCATGGGCTCTGCTGTCAGGTTTAAAACTCATCTGATGCTATTAAGTCTATGGTCTTAGACAATCACTCAACTGAGCCTTAGTTATTTTATTTGTAAAATGGGTACAATAAAGCTTGCTATTTAGCTTCTGTGAGATCTCAATGGAACAATAGTTGTCAAGCCACTAGCATGATTTCAAATGTTTACTAACAAATTATTTCAATAATTTATCATCTCTTTCTCCAGTACACCTCATAAGGGTCACCATGTAACATAGAGATGAGGGAATTTTGAAATTCTATTGGACCACCCAACTGAAAATCTATACATGTGCCTATTTAAATTTAAATTAATTAAAATGCAATAACATTAAAATTTTAATTTCTTATTTCAAATGTGTATGAAATAGGACAACACGGATAGGACATTTCCATCATTGCAGAAGAGTCACTTGGCCAGCACTCTAGATTCTCTAGCAGCTGTAAGTGTGACGGTTCTGAACCACACTGTTTTAGTAAACACAAATCCTTGGGGAAGGGTTTCTTGGGAGGCCTGCTGTGACCAGGGGGATGACTTGAAAATGGAAGCCATGAAGATGGAGTGGAGCTGGTCATTGGAAATATTCTACAGCTAATCATGTTCTCACAATTTCCTCATATTTCCAAATTCCCATTCTATGATCACCCCAGCACTAATACTTACTAGCTCTATCTTAAATTGGGAAAAATCTTTGATTTCAGTGCATCATATTTTTTATTGGAAAAGAGATCAGCTGGAAGAAGCCATGTATTCTTAGTAGGCAGGAAAAGCTTTACTTCTCTCTCCTGACTCCCATTTAGAATTTCTTCTATATCTTTTCTTCTCTTTTCTCATTCCCTCCCTCTTTCCTCCTCCCTTCTTCTCTCATTTCCTCTCTCTCATTCTCCCTCCCTCCCTTTTTTCTTTCCATCCAAAATACGCTAAGGACCTTTACCTGGCCTGAGAGCAGTGGTCCTTCTATAGAATCAGGGAATGCTTTGTCCATGTACCTGTATAACTTCCTGCCTGGAGTATTACTAAGCAAGTGCTCCAACTATTTCTGAGCAACTGCTTCAGGCTACTCAGAATTAGTGAATCTAAATGAACAGTACCTGCAATGCCAGAAGAAGTGAGGGAAAATAGCTGCTAGGTGCTGCAAAACAGCTTACATATGGAAATACCCTTTCTTTCTTTTCTAGCTTCTCTTTCTTAGTCAGAAGTTATAGATTATTATTTCCTTTCCTGTATGGTAGGCACTTGGTGTCCTGAACTGAGAATTCATGAATTCTAATTCTCATCATTGAACTGGCTTTTTGCCTAACCTCGGACAGAGGATACCCTGTGTCTTTAATACATTCTTCTAGGAGTCACATGGAATGCTGTAAAAGGTTTCATTATTAGTGGCATTTACAGAGAACTTTCCTGGCTGTATAACTCCAGCTAGCCTTCATTTTTAATCTTAATGTATATACCTTTGAGTTTTACTAGTAATAAAATATGTTCTCCACAAGGCAACCGTCTATTCTTCAAGCATGGCTTCTGCTATGTGGTTTCTTCATATACTTTGCTTTATCTCCTCTTCCTCCCTCCACTGTAGCTGACATTTTCTAACATCATCCTCCACCATAATATTTTATCCTATATAATAAAGAGGAAATATGAAAATTGTCCATCACAACCTCACACAAGATGACCACCCCATATGGTCACAAGATGGCCACCACAAGATGGCCAGCAGGGTAGGGCTGTTGTGGGCAATCATGCCAGCAAGGGAGGGCAGTTGGGGGCAACCAGGCTGGTAGGGGAGGGCAATTGGGGGCAATCGGGCCAGCAGGGCAGCAGTTAGGTGTTGATCAGGCTGGCAGGGGAGTGGTTAGGGGCAATCAGGCAGGCACACAGGTGAGTGGTTGGTAGCCAGCAGTCCAGGATTGTGAGAGGGACGACAGACTGCCAGTTTAGGCCCAATGTGGGATTGGGCCTAAACCGGCAGTCGGATATCTCCCGAGGGGTTCCAGATTGGAGAGGGTGCAGACTGGGCTGAGGGACACCCCTGCCCACAGTGCATGAATTTCATTCACCAGGCCTCTAGTCTTCTTATAACAATGGTCACTGAGAAAATGTAGTTAAGGAAGTATAAGCAAATTGCTAAAAAGGGCATTTTAATTTCTGTCAATATTTCACTCAAACACGGTTTCTCCTCTGATATCAGAAATGGAAATTTAGTGATATCACTTTAAATAACAAGATATTTGTGAAGACAGGAGCTATTTCTCTTACATTAAAGATAGTTACTTTATAGTTGCTGACTATTACTTTATAGTTGCTGACCATAAAGCCAGCTTTTTGAAAGTTGGTATGTATTAGTCTTATGGGAACTAGTTTATAAGTGGTGGTTAGACTATGAGTCTAGCTAACAAAAGTCTATTTCACTCAAAGTCCAATACCTAGTTTTGCAATAAAAACTAGTGTAAAATAACATTGTTGTAATCAGGAGTCACAGACCTTGGAAGGCAGTTTCACCAGACCACTTGCTAGTGGGCAGGAAGGGAGGTGATGAATGAATGTGGCAGGGACAGGATGGAGAGTGGCTGGGAAGATTTGATTTGACTCTTCTCATTGACTAGTTCTTCTCACTTCTGCCCAACCCCTATAACCAGTGACTCCTGTTGGAGTCAGTGCATCTTCCATCAAAATGGGTCCACTCCCTGACCCTGTCTTTCAAGAGCCATAGGGTTAGTGGACAGTAATGAGCCCTCTTTGGTCACATAATAACCAGGTAGTTCTGCCACCAGCAGAGGGGATGAAGGCAAGTGAGAGAAGTTTTCAGGGAGAAGTGGCCTCTGCTGCCCTTGAGATCACAGTGGGCAGCTTCTCTGCCTGTTCAGAGTCTCTCAGTGTTTCTGTTTGTTCCTTTATAAATTGCATTTAATATACAACCTCCCCTCCTTCCCCCCTGACTAATTCTTTATCTTTTTTCTTTTGTAAAAGTAACTTTTCAATACGTGTATGTCTTTTGAGAAGGAAAATTTTAACTTATTATGTGCCCCCCCCCCCCAAAAAAAATCCAGAATGCTTTTGGGGAAATTCAAAGCACTTCTACAAAGTGCAGTGGGAATGGGGATTAGGGTAGGTGTGGCAGTCCTCCAGTGAATGTGGAATCAGTATTTGTTGAGTTGAAACATGTGAATCTCCTTCAAACCACACACACACAATGTATTTAGCATCACCTACCACTAATAACAAGTGGTGATAGGTGTGGACTTGACATCTGCAACTGTTTTGCTTCCAGTGCAGGTTTCAACCCACCTGTGAAGAATGGGTTTCATTTGGATGAATTGCATAGCCATTTACATAGCAACAGAACATTTTTAGAAAATGAGCTGAACAATATGTTGCACTTGGGGTTCTAAATGCATTTTGGTTAAAGTCTAGATTCTTTGGTTCCCCTTTATTATCAATAAGAACAATAAATGGAAATAAACTCTTTTCAGTTAGTTTACTTTTCTTTCAAAAAGAAAATAACATGCAGATTTTTGTACCTGCCTGGCAAAAATCCCAATAGCTTTGCTTAATTTTGTTCAGGCTGGTGGATAACATTTACACCAACTACAACTATTAGGAAATGCAAAATAATGAATTTTTGTTGATAAAGTAGATTTTGCTAAGAATCTTAGCAAAATTGACTTTTTTCTAAGAATATAGATTTGATGTAAATATAAGGTGGTTATAGACCCAAGTGTCTTGTCCTATGTAGTTTTTTATTTTGTTCTGTTTCTGAATGCATTTGAACACATGCATTCACAATCTTGCTCAAGTTCACTGTTTTTGATCTCCCAACATCCTATCTAATAAAAGAGTAATATGTAAATTGACCATACCTCCAATCAAGCCATGCCCACAAGCCACACCCACAAATCAACCAGGAGCAAATAAACCCCAACCAAGATGGCTGTGGCCACTGAGAGCAGGAGGGAGGCTGGGGTTTCCCTGGCAATGGAGGAAGCCAAGCTTTCTGTCTGCCCTTGCCAGTCTAGGCCTCCACTCAATGCTTCAAAGTTTCAATTATAGAAGATACATAAATCCAACAGAACCATGGAGCTACAAAGAGCAGAGGCTAGGGTTAGCTGGGTTACGGAGGAAGCAAAACTTCTGCAGCCCTAGGCTGGCAGGGTAGTGGTTAGGGGCTGATCAGGCTGGCAGGCAGAAGCAGTTAGGGGCAATCAGGGAGGCAGGCAGGTGAACAGTGTGGAGCCAGCAATCCTGGACTGTGAGAAGGATGTCTGACTGTCTGTTTAGGTCCAATCCCAGCAGGATTGGGCCTAAATGGGCAGTCGGACATCCCTTGAGGGGTCCCAGATTAGAGAGAGTGCAGGCTGGGCTGAGGGACGTCCCCTGCCTCAGCATGCACAAATTTCATGCACTGAGCCTCTAGTCTTATATAAAAGCGAGTCCACATCTTTTGGCTATTTCTTGTCTTCTCTGTTGGTTGTAGTGCCTGAGAAGATGTCCCCTGGAGATGTCCTCTTTACTGCTAAAGCCATACTCAGTTGTGTTCATCATGAACAAGGCGCACTGTCCTTTTAAGATGTGAAAATAGCCCGGCTGGCATGACTCAGTGGTTGAGCATTGACTTACGAACCGGGAGGTGATGTTTCAATTTCCAGTCACACAGCACATGCTCAGATTGTTGGCTTGAACACCAATGTGGGGCGTGCAAGAGGTAGCCAATCAATGATTCTTTCTCATCATTGATGTTTCTATCTCTCTATCCCTCTCCCTTCCTCTCCAAAATCAATAAAAATATATTTTTAAAAAATATGTCAGGAAGCTTAGGTTATTTTAATATTGGCCACCAGAAAGGAGAAAAATAAGGCTCCCTCTCGCTGGACCCTTCAAACAAGAGAATTCATTTCATTTGCTGGAGAATGCAGGGAGCCCCACTTACCCCTGGATCCATATGACTGCTTTTGTCCAACCTTCAACATACATCTGATGAATGGGTGCCTCAATGAACAAAACAACTGGAATCAAATACTTTGGAAGCAAACCTTGTCAAATTAGAAGTAACTTGTCTGGGCATTGAAATAGGTACAGTGAAAGGCTTTTATGCCTGTCTAAACTGTAAAACTTTTCTATAATTATTACTTTTGTAATTATGCAAAAGCAAAGAGAGAAAAAAGTACACAGAACACTAGTTAAAAAAACAAAAACAGAGAGATCTAATTGCTTTTTTAAGGATGGTATTAATTTACTTCATGACACATTTCTTTAATATTTTTCTCATTTGCAGCAAGCAATGTTTTAGGACTGCACAGTACACATACTCAATGCATTACTGATAAAAAAAATTAAGCCAACAAACATTTATTGAGCACTTATTACATAGCAGGGTGCTTGTGAGGCACTGTGGGGGATTTATGGATAAATAATATATGAGTCAGGCCATCAAGGAGCTCACTTATGGTGCAGGTGGGATCAAAGTCATAATTGTTAAAAATGAATGGTAGATTTCAGTGGCACACTGGTTCTTATAAGCATGCTATGTGCTTTGTCCATATTAAGAACATATCCAATGGCACAAGGCACATCTCTGACATATTTTAATTAAATTTTTTACTTTGAGATAATTGTAGATTCACATGCAATTGTAAGGGATAATACAAAACAATCCTATGTGCCTTTTACTCAGTTTCCACCAATCCAAATCTTGTAAAACTATAGTACAGTATCATAACAAGGTATTGACATTAATATAGTCATGATACAGAGCGTTCCCATTACCAATAGCATCCCTCATGTTGCTCTGTTATAGTTAAACCCACGTCCCTCCTCAAGCATCTCTCTCCCATCCATAACCCCTTTGCAACCACTAATATGTTCTCTATTTCTAGAATGTTCTCTAATTCAAGAATGTTTTACATATATATTTTTGTTTTTTTCTTCCATGCATCTTTTATTTTAAATTTGTCTATACTCTTGTATTTGAAGTGACTTCTTATAGGTGCCATATAGACTTGAATCATGTTTCTTAATGCATATGTCAACTTCTATTTTTTAAATGGTGTATTCAGGTAATCCTACGTAATGTAATTATTGGTATGTGAGGACTTAAATCACTCATTTTATTTACTTTTGTCATTGTTTTTATATCTCATTTTTCTTCTTCTTGCTTTCCTCTGGGTTGCTTGAAAATTTTTTAGCATTTCATTTTGATATCTGCACAGTATTTTTTGAGTATGTCCTTTTGCATAGTGGTTGTTCTTGGTAAAATATTCAGGGTTGGGGGAAAGCATATTTACAATTGTGAGTATTAGAAAAATAGAGTTTATTCTTATGAAACTATCTATTGCAGTGGTCAGCAAACTCATTAGTCAACAGAACCAAACATCAACAGTACAATGATTGAAATTTGTTTTGAGAGCCAAATTTTTTAAACTTAAACTTCTTCTAATGCCACTTCTTCAAAATATACTATCCCATGCCCAGGTATTTTGTGGAAGAGCCATACTAAAGGGGCCAAAGAGTCGCATGTGGCTCATGAGCCACAGTTTGCCCACCATGGATCTATTGTATTATTTTCTACTAGAGACCCTGTACACAAAATTTGTGCAAAGAGGGGGGAGGTGTGCCTCAACCCAGCATGCACCCCTCGAGGGATGTCCAACTGCCTGTTTAGGCCTGATCCCACTGGGCAGTCAGACATCCCTCTCATAATCCAGGACTGCTGGGTCCCAAATACTTGCCTCCATGATTGCCCCTAACCACTTCTGCCTGCCAGCCTGATCACCCCCTAACCACTACCCTGCCAGCCTGATCAACACCTAACAGCTCCTCTGCAGTCCCAATTGCCCCCAACTGCCCTCCCCTACAGGCCTGGTCCTCGCCCCCCCCCCCGACTGCCCTCCTCTGCAGGGTGGTCACCTCCAATTGCTCTCCCTTGCAGACCCAATTGCCCACAACTGCCCTCCCCTGCCAGCCTGGTTGCCCCTAACTGTCCTCCCCTGTAGGCCTGGCCACCCCCAACTACCCTCCCCTGCAGACCTGTTCCCCTCCAACTGCTCTCCTCTGCAGGCCTGGTCACTCCCAACTGCCCCCCTGCAGGCCTGGTTTCCCTCAACTGTCCTTCCTTGTAGGCCTGGTCCCCCCCAACTGCCCTCCCCTGCAGGCTTGATTTCCCCCAACTGCTCCTCTGCAGGCCTGGTCCCCCCAACTGTCCTCCCCTCCAGGCCTGGTCACTACCAACTGCCCTCCTCTGCCAGCCTGATTGCCCACAACTGTCCTCCTCTGCTGGCCATCTTGTGTCCACATGGGAGCAGCCATCTTGTGTGTAGGAGTGATGGTCAATTTGCATATTACCTCTTCATTATATACTAGAGGCCCGGTGCACCAATTCCATGCACGGGGGGAGGGGGGATGTCCCTTAGTCCAGCCTGCACCCTTTCCAATCTGAGACCCCTGGAGGGATGTCTGACTGCCCATTTAGGCCTGATGCTGGTAGGATTGGGCCTAAATGGGCAGTCGGACAGCCTTCTCAAAATCCAGGGCTGCTGGCTCCAAACTGTTCACCTGCCTGCCTCCCTCATTGCTCCTAACCACTTCTGCCTGCCAGCCTGATCACCCACTAACCACTACTCTGCCAGCCTAATTGATGTCTAACTGCTCCCCTGCCAGCCTGTTTGCCCCCAACTTCCCTTCTCTGCTGGCCTGGTCACCCCTAACTGCCCTGCCCTGCAGGCTTGATCACCTCCAACTGCCCTCCCTTGCAGGCCTGGTCCCTCCCAACAGCCCTCCCCTGCTGGCCATCTGGAGACCACATGGGGGCAGGATCTTTAACCACATGGGGGAAGCCATGTTATGTGTTGGAGTGATGGTCAATCTGCAAATTACTCTTTTATTAGGCCTGGTGCATGGGTGGGGGCCAGCTGGTTTGCCCTGAAGAGTGTCCCAGATCAGGGTGGGGGTTCCCTTGGGGTCAGGGGCAGCCTGGGCGATGGGTCGGTGGAGGTTTGCAGGCTGGCCATGCGCCCCCTCAACCCTCAGCAACCCAAGCGGAGGCCCTGGTATCTGGGATTAATCTATGTCTACAATTGAAACTTTGTAGCCTGGAGTGGAGGAGCCAAGCCTTCTGCTGGCTCTGTGGAGGCAGCCATTTCTGTTTGAAACATTGTAGCCTAGAGTGGAGGCCTAGGCTGGCAATGGCAGGCGGAAAGCTTGGTTTCCTCCATTTCCAGGAAAACCCAAGCCTCTGTTCTCTCCAGCTCAGTGGCTGCTGCCATTTCTGTATCTTTTATAATTGAAACTTTGTAACATTGAGTGGAGGCTTAGGCAGGCAACAGCAGGCAGAAAGCTTGGCTTCCTCTGTTGCCGGGGAAACCCAAGCCTTCCTCCTGCTCTCAGTGGCAGCAGCCATCTTGGTTGGGTTTATTTGCATAAAATGCTCTTGATTGGCTGGTGGGCGTGGCTGTGGGCGTGGTTTGTGGGTGTGGTGAAGGTATGGTCAAATTTGCATATTACTTTTTTATTAGATAGGATGATATGAACAAATGTAAACTTACTTTTGCCTCACCATGTATACATAACTTATGACCATTTACTGGTTTTGACATTTTACCAGTTCAAATGAAATATGGAAACCTACTTCCCTTTACTTTCTCTTTTTTATTTATAATACTAGAGGCCTGGTGCACAAAATTTGTGCACTGAGGTGGGAAGGGTTGGGGGTGTCCCTCAGCCCAGTCTGCACCCTCTCCAATCTGGGATCCCTCTCACAATCCGGGACTGCTGGCTCCCAACTGCCCACCTTCCTAACTGCCTGATTGCCCCTAACCTCTTCTGCCTGCAAACCTGATCACCCCCTAACCACTCCCCTGCTAGCCTGATTGATGTCTAACTGCTCCCCTACCGACCTGATTGCCCCCAACTGCCCTCCTGTGCCAGCTTTGTCACCACCCCCCACTACCCTCCCCTGATGGCCCTGTCTCCACCAACTGCCCTCTTCTGCATACCTGGTCCCTCCCAACTGCCCTCCCCTGCTGGCCATCTTGTGTTGGCCATCTGGGGTCCACATGGGAGCAGGATTTTTGGACCACATGGAGGCAGGCCTCTTGTGTGTTGGAGTGATGGTCAATCTGAAAATTACTATTTTATTAGATAGGATAGAGGCCTGGTGCATGGGTGGGGGTCAGCTGGTTTGCCCTGAAGTGTGTCCCAGATCAGGGTGGAGATTCCCTTTGGGGTGAGGGACAGCCTGGGAGAGGGGCCTGTGGAGGTTTGCAGGCTGGTCACAGACCCCAGCAACCCAAGCGGAGGCCCTGGGATCTGGGATTAATCTATGTCTATAATTGAAACTTTGTAACCTGGAGTGGAGGAGCCAAGCCTTCTGCTGGCTCTGTGGAGGCAGCCATTTCTGTTTGAAACTTTGTAGCCTAGAGTGGAGGCCTAAGCTGGCAAAGGCAGACTGAAAGCTTGTCTTCCTCCATTGCCAGGGAAACCCAAGCCTCTGTTCTCTCCAGCTCAGTGGCTGCTGCCATTTCTGTATCTTTTATAATTGAAACTTTGTAACATTGAGTGGAGGCCTAGGAAGGCAGAAAGCTTGGCTTCCTCTGTTGCCAGGGAAACATAAATTAGAAAAGTCCAAGATAGAAGGGAAATGTATTAAATGTGTCTAGTTTTTCCTTTCTCTGTTCATAAAGAATATTTTCATGGGCTACAGGGTTCTGGATTGATAATATTTTTCTTTCACCACTTGAATGAGTTTGCACTGCTTTTTTCTGTGCTCCATCATTTTATATGAGGAACCTACTGTCATTCAAATAGTTTTCCCCTTATAGGCAAGGTATCATTTCTCCATCACTGCTCTTAAGCTTTTTTTTTTTTTGCTTTTTTAAAAATTTCCTGAAGTTTGGTTATCATCTTCATAGTATAGATTTCTTTGGGTTTATTCTGTTTGGTGATGAATTTTTAATTCTTTATGTTTATGTCTTTTTGCCAGAGTTGGAGAGTTTCTGTCTTCATTTCTTTGACTACATTTTGACTATGATGCCCTTTTCTTCCTCTTCCTGGGCTCTGATGACATGAGTGTTAGATCTTTTGCTATCACCCAACATTTCCATTTATTTGGGTTCCATTAATTTTTTTCAGTCTGTTTTCTGTCTGTTGTTCAGAATGGATAATTTCTGTAGTTCTGTCTTCAAATTTACTGAGTATTTACCCTCCCCTCCATTTTCTAGTTAAGCCCATTTATTGAGTTGTTAATTTTGGTTATTGTATTTTTAATTTTGGTTATTGTATTTTTAAGTCCTAAAGTTCCCATTTGGTATTCCTTTATATCCTCTCTGTACTGAGACTATTTTTGCATTTGTTTCAATGTGCTTATAGTTGTTCATTGAGGCATCCTGGTCATACAACTCTAACATTATGTCATCCTGTTGTTGGCATCTATTGATTTTATTTTTTTCATTCAGTTTGAGACCTTCTTGGTCCTGGGTATAGAGTGACTTTTTTAAATTCAAGCTTAGAAATCTTGGGAATCCAGTTTTGAAACTCAGAATGTATTTAAATCTTCTATTTTAGCTCATTTTCACTGACAGCAGTCTAGCAGGGAAAACGGGGACTCTGCTTCATTATTGTCAGGTGAAGGTAGACATCCATGTTTTCCACTCAAATTCTGTTAGCACTTGAGGTGGCAGTCTCCTCATTACTTTGGGTGGGAGTGGGAGTGCCACCTCCCCATTAGTCCTCTACAGATACCTTCTTGGTTGAAAGGGATGGGAATGTTTTCTTACCTTTTCCTCATATGGCTTCCAATGGTATCACAGCGTATGGGGGTATAAGAAGAATGGCTTTGTTATTGCTGGGTGATGGTGAAAGTCCTGACTCCCCACTCGGCTTCCTCAGACATCACCCTTGCATGGAAGAATGGGGGTGCCTGATTCTTGCAGGGTTGGGATGGAAGTATAGTCTCCCTGCCTGGTGGGAATGAAAGCCTCAGCTCTACTTGGTCTTTTCTCTGATACCACCTGGGTGCATGGTGCATGACTGGGTGCCTTGTTACAGCTTCGTGAGGATGGAAAGAATCTAGGCTGCCTATACAGCCTTTGCTAGGATGGGTGGTGCCACAATTACCCTATGAGATTTGGTAGGAGTAGAGCAGTTACTGTGTAAGATTTTTCTATCAAGGTTACTGTTTTTCTGGTATTTTAGGAAGAGAGAGCAGCCTTTTTTCTGGGGATTTTTTTCTGCCTGTATATCTTCAGATTCCTGGCTTCTTCAGTTCCAATTTCAGTATATATGAGACAAAAATACAACATAGGGAATCTACCACCATGTATTTCCAATGTTTCTGCTTGATATGACTTCTTCTTTCTACCTTTCAAAATCTGCTTATGTTTATTTTCTATATATTGCTCAGGGTTCTTAGTGGTGGTTTATGAAAAAAAATTGAGAAAATGATTGTTTACTTTATCTTCCTGGGAACAGAAGTCATATCTCTTGCAATCTAATTTACATTATACATCTCCAAATGTGGAACTTTCTGGAAGATTAATAAAACTATTCAAATGTAGACTCAGGCCTGGAATACTCACCTGGCTAAAGTCTGGCATCTGAAATATATTAGTCCAGAGTGAGTAATGTACAGATCTCCAAAGGCTAGGTCAGGTCTACCTCCATGCTAGGAAGTGTGCGTAGGTAGGTGGATAATGGCAGAAAGAGCTGTTTAACAAACAACAGAGTCCTAGTTGCAGTGGATCTGCTGTCTCAGAGCTGAGTTCCAGCAAGGGTCTGGGAGCATTCAACCAGGTTGTATGAAATAACATACAACCATTTGAAGAAGGGCCCTAGAAGGACTTGGCTGGGATTCATAATGGGTTCCAACTCAGAAGAGAACTGAGATGCTGTTTAGGAAACTGAAGGCGAACACTGGCCAGCGGACAAGGCTAATCAGGGTGATCAAAACCAAAACAAAACAAAACAGTGCTTTACATGATATAACATGATGAACCTTGAAAACATTATGTTAAGTGAAAGGATGCCAGACCCAAAAGGACACATATGGTATGATTTCATCTGTATGAAATACTCAGAATAGGAAAATCCATAGTGATAGAAAACTACTGGTGGTTGCCAGAGGCTAAGGGGAGGGAGAAATGGGAAATGACTGCTCAATAGGTACAGGAGTTCCATTTGGGGTGATTAAAAACTTTTGGAACTAAATAGTGGTGATGGTTACACAGCATTGTTAATGTACATAATGCCCCTAAATTGTACACTTTGAAATAATAAATTTAAGGTGTATTTTACCACAATTTAAAAAAACTGTGGTAAATGAAAACAAAGCAAAGAAAAAGAAACCAGAGCAATGCTCCTAATCCCTGTGACATTACTAGTTGATTATAGCTCTTTTTCCCACTACGCCCCTGACCCTCCCAACATAATGTTCTGTGTAGGCATTTGCAATTGATAGAAGATACATATGTAGAATCTTTTTCCCAACTCTGGCAAGGAGCTCCTTCTGGGCACACGGACATCCAGTTTAGAGTGGGACAGTGGATTCCAGTTCTTACCAGGAAAAGGCTTGGGGCTACTCATTTTTTGCATCCCTTAATCAGAATAGGCTCAGGGTCTGGGTGCAGCTGGGCCTACCCTGGGTTACAGCAGCTGAGATTAGTGGAGGGTCAAGTGGCAGTAAAAAAAACACTTTGCCTTTCATATTAAGATCCAAGACATAGCAGACAGCTCGATAGTGTTAATTCTTGAAGATTTCAAGGCAGCCTGCTTGCAAGTTGAATTTCAGGGGAGAGATGCGAGTGATTTATGGTGACATCTATTAAGCTTTTATAGAACATAATACATGTGTTCTTGCTCCTACCGTAAAATTAATTGTTGCTAATTAGTTAGGGCTGCCAGCTCAATGGCGTACGAGTCTGTCCTACTCCCTGGTCCTGGTCCTGTTAATTAGCCTCCTGAAGTCTCATCCTATCCCAGTGTCCTATAGCTCTCCACCCTCTGTACATTTCTCACTTATACAATCAAGCTTACTTGTTGGCTTTGGTTGGTCTTGAATAGAAGTTTAATTTGGAGGGCATAGAAGTCCTTGGGGGTCATCTAATGATGTCAGGTGAGAAGTCATTTCTTAAAAAAAAAAAAAAAAAAATATATATATATATATATATATATATATATATATATATATAATTGATTTCAGAGAGAAAGGGGGAGGGAGAGAGAGATAGAAATATCAAGAATGAGAATCATTGACTGGCTGCCTCTTGCATGCCCCCTACTGGGGATCAAGCCCACAACCGAGGCATGTGCCCTTGACCGGAATCGAACTCAGGACCCTTCAGTACACAGGTCGATGCTCTATCCTCTGAGCCAAACTGGCTAGGGCCAAATTATTTCTTGCATACTCTCAGGTGTTATGTAAGCACATATGACCCAAAATAAATACCTGTCTTTCAATAATTCTTTTCATGGAGTACAAAGTTCTTGTGAAAAAAAAAATACAATGAAACTCTCAGGAATTTGCTTTAGGTATTAATTTCTGGGTTGCCGGGATCTGAGATGAAGACCATCCTAGAATGATAGCCCACAAACATGTATGCCTTGGTAGGAGTGACTGTCCTGGGCAGCTCCTGGGCCAGAGACAGCTGCTTGGCCTGAAGTATTTAAGTATCAGCTCTAAGGAGATGCTTTGAGGTGCTGAAGATACCCTGACAGTGACTGAGCTGTCCACAGCCTCCTTGGAGGGGCTCTGGGACATTTGCCTGGGGAATGTATAATCGCTGTTGATATTTCCATGGGAAAAAGAAATCAATTCTGTTGGATTTTCTGAGAACTGGGAGCTTGCTTTGTCCATCCGGGGTGAATCTCTAGGGAACAGTCTTATGAAGTTGTCATCACATGTAATGACAATAAAAAGGCCATGGTTTTTCTAAATACAGTTATGTACCCAACGAAGCTTGTTCACTCCTCTGCTTAATAAGCCAACAAAACAGCCTGGCGCAGGAAAGAGAAAATTCCTGTTTACATTGATTGCATGGTGTGTGCCTCTGCCCACCTCCTGTGAGGCAACTGATTTCACACATTCCCGTGACAGAGTAATGTGACTTCATTGGCTGGCAAGCAGCTGTCGATATAACGTGTGAGGTGTGTGTGTGTGTGTGTGTGTGTGTGTGTGTGTGTGTGTGTGTGTGATGCCCACACACTACAATGAAGAGGGAATGGAAAGCACAATGGAGCTATTGAAATTTAAAGGGGAAGTGTGTCTTTATTACAATTCACTTATGAAAAGGCAGGCTGTACTTATGTTCAAATCTGACTTTGTCTTAGGAACCCACCTGACAAAGAAAAAGGACCAATTTCAACCCTTACTATTTATTGCATTGGGCTAAGTCTTCAGATAATAGGTCTAGGAAGGTAGGATGAAGCACCAATACTCTAGCTGGCCCAAGCCATCAAGGTACTAGGATCCGGGTTATCCATTAGGACCCAGTGCCATGCCACCCCTTGTCCTCCTGCCCCTTGTTGTGCTCCTTCTGTGCTCCACACCTGGAGCTTTAGTGCATCTGCTTCTGTTCCCCATTTCCCCCTGCATCTCCTTGAAGTAGATATGGGTCCAATGGTCCATGTGGCAACATCTTCTGAGAAGTCCTCTTGAATAGAAGACTAAGAGATGAAATACGGAACCTTTTTGACAGATGCATGTGATTTTTTAATGAATGCTCTCTTCTGCAACTGAACCACTTAAATTGGCTGCACAGTTAAGAGGACACTTGGCTGAGAAAGTCACTCATGTTTCTGGGAGTCATGTGGAATATGGTAGCTGAGTGAATAATGTTTTTGTTCCAAATATTAAATAACTTAGCTATTAGCTTTTATAGCTTTCCTTTTACTTTCACTGCCTACAATAGCTCCCTTCTTATAGGATCAAATCTAGACCCCTCATCTATCCCTTAGGCTCTCTGTGACCTGGTTCTATTGAGCCCATTGAGACTTCCTATTGTAATTTCCACCCTATCACTTCTTATCAGACCCCTGATTGAAGAGAGCAGTCCTGTCACCACTACCCTGCCTTCATGTCTTTGCTGCTCTTTCTTACTTATGAGCCCACCTTTACTCAATTATTCAAATGAATCTATTTTTTCACATTTACACCCAGACCTTTTTTAATCTGTGAAGCCTTTCCTGTAATTATCATCCACATTAACTTCTCCTTTCTTAAGGTCATATCCCTCTAGCAGTCCAATGCTTGGTGCTATTTCCACACTGGCACATTGCATAGTTCTTAG
Organism: Antrozous pallidus; assembly: GCA_027563665.1. NCBI lineage: Eukaryota > Metazoa > Chordata > Mammalia > Chiroptera > Vespertilionidae > Antrozous > Antrozous pallidus. The sequence goes on from CM050522.1 coordinate 51,700,787, forward strand.
TCTCCTATCTATAAGTTTTGACTCCAGATTGAATTTTTAACTTTCTTGATTCTTAGTCTCCAGAATGCCTTCCACACCACTCTGGTGTAAAGGGCATTACACCAGAACTTGAAATAAGAAAGCAAAGCATGGGGTCTGGCTTTATAACTGACCAGCTGTGCAACCTTAATGATCCCCTTGAACTGTCTGAACCTCTGCTTCTTCAGCATAACATGGAACTCAGAAAGGTTTAGCAGCCTTTCTCACATAGTTTTAATGCTCAAATAAAATAACACATGCGAGGGCTTTATGAGCCTTAAAGTGCTCTGGGACCAGAAGGCCCATTATTATTGTAGCTGTTGGTAATATTTAACATTAAATTGAACCAATAAAAATGTATCTCTAAGACACTGTGTACTCACAAGTGCCAAATCACTAACTAGCAGTGGTCACGTCATATTCCATTTATAATGCATTTTATTTGTCAACATGCTTTTTATTTAGAATACCATTTTGTTCTTGCTGGGGGCGGGGGGTTAGGTAATTTCATTCCTATTTTACAGCTAGAGGAAAGAAATAAAAATTGGGCAGATACATTCAGATAATTGCTTCAAGTCATGTAGTTAGTTATTAACAACGATGGGACTGAGGCTTCTCTTTCTGCCTCTGAATCCCTAAAAATTATAGTCATTTCACCACCCTGGGCCCTGTCCATGGGACACTTCCCTCTTTCTTTCTCATTTGCCTTCCTCAGTGGTCATTTTCTTCCTTGGCCATCATTGGATCTTGTATAGCTAGGTGGCTTCATTTGAGTTTATAAGGATCTCACTCCTGTTCATCTATAATAATAAAAGCATAATATGCTAATTAAACTAGACAGCCAAACGACCTTCTGAACATCATTCCAGATATTCTTCTGGATGACCTTCTGGATGAAGCTGTGGCAGTGGGGGCCAAGGCAAAGGTGGTTAGTGGTGATCAGGCAGGCAGGTGAGCAGTTAGGAGCAATCAGGCAGGCAGGTGAGTGATTGGAGCAATCAGACAGGCAGACAGAGTGGTTAGGGATGATCAGGCAGGGAGGCAGAGGTGATTAGGGGTGATCAGGCAGGCAGGTGAGCAGTTTGGGGCAACCAGGCAGGCAGAATGGTTAAGGATGATCAGACAGGGAGGCAGACAAGTGGTTAGAGGCAATCAGGCAGGGAGGTGAGCAGTTAGGAGCAATTACAAGAGGGATGTCCGACTGCTGGTGTAGGCCTGATCCTGCAGGAGTTTCTGCGGGATTGGGCCTAAACCAGCAGTTGGACATTCCCTGAGGGGTCCCAGATTTCGAGAGAGTACAGGCTGGGTTAAGGGACCTTCCCCACCCCCACCTGGCCTCTAGTTTCCTTATAATCATGTGCACATTGATAGGTGGAAGGGCAAAGTAATATAATTTTTACTGTTTCTTACAAATACTGTGATTCATTGAATTATTCTTAGGTAGAGGAGCCAGGATCAGAGAAGTGACCTGAGTCCCATGTTGGCCCTTCACTCTCAGTTCTGGTCCCCTGAAGTCTGTAGGCCCTTGAAAAATCAGGTTCTTCTTTAGGTGCTTGTCCACCAGGACCACAAGGTAGGGCTAGACATTTTTTATCCATAGTCACAGAGACACTCACTGAGTACTTCCTCAGCTTAAGCGTACTATATACTTTAACTTTGACTTTTTGAATGAATTTGCTTAACATAACTTTCTCTGAACAGGTGATGGCATTTTAATACTTTAGAAAATGCCAATCCCAAATATAAATGGTTCATATTAACATATAAGAACAGAGTTTTTAATCACCCACCATAACTTCCCTTTGAAACTTTCTCTGGAGAAGGCACTTTTTATAAGGGACTTCATTATAAAACTCAGGGAATCATACTAGAAGCCAGATTTGTGTTACCCTCTGCATAATCTCCAACTTGATTCCAGAGCCCAGGGGATGGGAAGACTTTTATCCTTTCTAAAGCAGCCTGATTAGGTCAATGTGACTTAGTTGTGCATTTTTTAGAACTATTCTCCAAAAGCAGAGCTTATAAGATTGATGCAAAATTTGGAAGTGCTTCAGCTAACAGAACCACCCACGAGTTTTTATCAAAAGACAGAGAGGAAAGAAACCCAAACACCATGACTCTCACACTATAAATCTATTCCCAGCTCATAAACTGCCTTCAACGCTGTGCTTCTTGACATGTGTTCACACCCAAGGTTTTGCAGCTCATGAGAGATGGAGAATGTATATAGAGAGAGAATGAAAGGGATAAGTCTGGTAGCTACAGAGACTAGGTGATTTGACTTCTGGGGAAAGAATAGAGCAATATTCCATGGACTTCATCCTGTTTTTAAACTTCCTGACTTACACTATTCTTACATTTTTTGAGTGATACATTGCATTTGGTTGATAGATGTCTGTAATGAGATTTGATATTAGACACATGGAGAAGAAAATCTAGCCTAGCGCCCACTTAGCCTTGCAATATACAGTATTAAGTTGCTCCTGTTAAAACAAATTTTGTTCATTGCTTTCCAATTTTTAGAAGGAAAAGATACTTAATTGTATCATATTGTGAACTGAATGTACACAGCAGCAATTTTGGCACAGTTGTAGTAAAGGTCAAGCTCATAGAATATAGAAAATAGTTGGAGAGCAGAGGAAAGTAAGGGTATAGTAAGCTCAACATATACAGAATAGTATCAGGATACCTGAAACAAAGATGCAGTGTGATAATCAATAGAAGAACTGAAAATATTATAGCTCCAAATTATTGGGAGGAGTTGGGAGGGAATGTGAGCAAAATCCTCCTCCTATGTAGCAGAAAGTCATTAAGTTTGTCTTAAATTAGGAAAACAAGAGTAGGAGGTACAACATTAATTAGAGTTATGGAAATGATGCTTAGAAAACAACAAAGTCAAACTGCACTGAATGAAGATGAGTAGAACTGAGGACAGAAAGGAGTGTGGAAAAGCAGTTTCTTTTCATCTTTAGCACTTTAGTACTACTTATTTGTTACCATTTACATGTATAGTTTTTCTTATTTTTTTGTAAATTAAAAGAAAAAATGCAGATTCTTTTCTAACATTCAGAAGTTCGGTTTGCAAAAATAAAACCTAGCAATACATTAGGTTGAATCATGTGAAATAGCTATTTGTCCATTTGGGCCTGTGCAAATTGAAATTTCACTTGGTTCAACCTAAATAGTTTTCAGATTTTGGACTTTAATGCAGACACATTTTAGCATGAAGGTCCAGTATATGATCAAGTCAGTGACACTCTAGTATTTTGGAAATGTCATAATTCATTATGTTCAACAAGGCCCTTCTTTCCAACCAAAATTTCCAGTCCTGCTCAATTTACAAGGGAAAATTCAAATGGCATGTCTTCCTACCTCAAACCATATACTCAAACAATTTGATTTTGCTTTTTTTTATTCTAAACACCCCTCACCCTTTATTTTTTACATTAGTCATGGCAGGCTTCATGTTCTGCCTTTAACAACTGTTATTTGTGTATTTGTCTCACCTGACTAGTAGACTGCCCATCCTTTGGGGAAAGATTTGTGTTTTTTGGGAGAGACTGCATGAGATTGGAATCCAGTCCTAGCTTGTCTTGCCCATTTTCCAGCTGTGTGGCTTTGGGCAAATTACTTAATATCTCCAAGACTCAGTTATGACATTTCTGAAAGGAAGACAATGAAGTCTCTCCACCAGTCCATCAAGATAGCCGAATAAAGACTCTATGTACAATGCTTAACACAATGCCCAGCACACAGAAGATGTGCACTGTTGAGCTTCTCTTCCCCTGCTCATCCTCGAAACTCCCACAGCACCAAACTTAGTTCTTCCCACATAGATGCTTAAATACCAAAATGGGGTGGGGGTATGTGATTGCCAGATGCTTCAAGTATTGTGAAACCCTTTGAAGAAAATAAACTTTAGCACTACCTCTTGAAATATGAGTTCTCAAATACGCATGTTAAGGAAGAAATATTATAGAATTCTGTCTTGCATATTAACTGGGCTGAAAGGCAGGGAAACATTTGGGGTGTGCTCCAAAATCTTGGCTACGACCCTCATTCTTACAGACATTGGCCACATGTCATTGGTTATGAGCTCTACTGAGCATCTGCCTTTCTAAGGAGTTTAGGCCAAGTCTATAGCTGAGGAAAGCAACCTGAGAAATTGGCATGGAATTCTGGACCTCATAAATGCCCATTGACTTTTCATTGCTTATAGATAGACTAAGTGCTTGCTCTTATGTTCAAAGCTTTCCTCATAAAGACTCTAACCTGCTTTTCTGAAATTCACTCAATGACTTCATGGAGCCTCTTGAAGTGGCCGATTCACATAGCGCTTGGCTTGCCCCTCTCATCATCATTTATCACATTCCAATAGAATTATTGCTATTTCTCTTACCAATTCCTGCTCCCTCATTAGAATATATGTACAGGAATTGTCTTATATGAACAGGCTGGAGAAAGAAGGAGGGTGAGAGGAAAACTGGCAAGACAGATTCTTGGAGAAGCCCCTGAGATTATAGCGCAGTGGAGGATGCAAAAAAAGTTTAAAAAGAGAGCAAATATTTTGAGTGAGCCACTTTTGAGGGCTCATCACAGCATTGGGTCAATGAAGGAGGAAGTGGACTTCAAGGGATCCCCAAGAGCCCCATTGTGTGCCTTTGGCTAAGCTTTGAAATAGGTCTAGTGATAGATAAGATAGACTCTTTCAGGGTGACTCTGCACTCGTGGGCGGGTACCAGTTACCAACCTGAATGCCCCATACAACATCCAATGGCAGCAAATGGCCCCTTCCTTCTAAAACATATTTGATGCTCCTATGCTAAATCAGAGAACAGCTGTGGGGCATGCAGGAACAATGCTTAATCTAACCTAATCATTACAGTAGATAAATGCAATTGAGTTATTTGAAATTAAATACCCAAACTTCTTGTAGAAAACAGCCAAGGAGGGGGAAAACCCCAGAAATCTTTCAAGCTGTTAGACTGACGGGAACACCACACTTCAAAATACACATAAGGCACATCCCTCGCTTTGACAGCCCCTAACAGCCAAAATTATATCTGTTCTACACACTGGCATGTGGTATAATTGGATTGATTTATCCTGACAGCCCTCCCTGCTGGAACAATACTTGTCAGTCAGCCCCAGCAATGTTTGTATTTTCAAGAATAATTATGCACAATGATTGTACAAAATTCTGGCAGGTGGGCCAGACAGGCTTATCTGCCTACCCCTTTGACCCTGTGTCCCTGAGTCCTAAAGTTCTTCTTGCTCCTGAGGATGGAAAACATTCCTTTACTACTCTCTTCCCAAGCTGTGCATGAATATCAATTTAAGGGTTCTACTAGTATGCTTGTATCTGTTCTATCATTTGGGATCCCCCACTCCTGTGCCCTCCTCATGAATACCTTTTTCCTAGTAGCTACTACATTCTTCTAAATCACTTCTATTTTTAGTTAGCCTTTATCAACATACCTCTACATGAATCCTCCCATTGCAAAATAAATTGTCTTATATGTATATAACATGTGCCTGTTCAATTTCTTACTTCCTATTATTCTTCCTAACACATATGTACTCTCAAATTTCTCCCTCCTCAATTCCATCACCAACTCCATCCTCTATATTCACTTTTCTGCATGACCTCCCACATGTGTAGGCTCCACTTACCACTTCTAGGTCTTCGCTTACTGGTACACTCACCCTTTGCCTTTGGCAGTCTGACTTTTGCTCTGCTCAGCCTCATTTGTGGCTCATTCTCCTGCCTCTCTGATTCCTTCAGTTTGGTTTTGTTCTATGGCTCATTGTTCTTTGTCTTTCCCTGAAAACAGCTAGGATTAGTACCTGACAAAGTCCTCTGTTGTATTTGGGGCAAGAACTTGACCTCAGCTTCCCTGGGGGCAGTCAGTCTGAGCTGTGTGCATCCCAAGGATAAGGGGCTAGAGAATGAATGTAAATTAAAACTGAATGGAGCTCACCTTCTAGTCAGCAGAGGCATCTGTGTGAACAGCTATAGCTACACCCTAACTGACTTCTCTGGCTTCAGTATGCCTGGCCAGAATAATCTAATGATTTGTACTATTACTTTTCTCTCAGGCTCAAAAGTCTGTCATAGCCCTAGATAGGGCTCATATACATAATAAAGTTGTGGAATGTGTGTGCTGGAGCTGACTTGATGCCATTTAGCTCAAAAGTACTCATTTAAAGATGAGGAAATGAAGGCAAAGGGCAGTGACATCATTGTTCAAGAGTCCAGACTTATTAGTGGCCAAACTTACTACCTAGTGAGGTATTCAAAGCCCTCTGTGATTTAGGCTTGTCCTACTCTCAGAAAATATCATCTACTCTCTCTTCAGGAATAAACCAAGATAAATCACTATTTCTCACATACACTCTGAACTTCTCCTCCCCTACCTTAGATACCTTCTTTCCCACCATTCTTATCTCTTGTTCAATCTCTTATCTATTTTTACATTTTCATGTTATTATTTATTCATACTTTAGATTGCTTAATAAGTCTAGACCCAGCAGTGGGTATGGGGAAATTATACCTATTCTTCAACTACATCCCCAAAGTATTCTTTAGTATGCTCATAGACATTGATTTTTATGTCATCGTGATGATAAGAGCCGTGCACTCCCTGTGTAGAGCTTTGGCTGGGGGTGGCATTTGTGTAATATGTTTATCTCTTCCTGGGTTATTCTTTGAGAAGTAATCTTTAGAAACCCACTATTTACTCTAAGGCCTTGGAAAAACATCAATCCCCTATGTAAAACTCATTCAAAATATTCCTTGGAAAATGAAATACTATGAAGAATATTACCACAAGGAATGTCTGTACTTTTACTTTGAGTAGTAAAAATTTTGTGACTTATTATGCTTTTGTTTCAGCTTCTGATACCAGAAAGCTCAGGGTCAAATTATGACTTAATTTTAATGAGCCTGTGGGACACTAGAATTTGCATGTTTGCATTTCTATTGAACACCTTGTCTTCATCTTTAATTCCACTTGCCCTGATGAGTTCTTATTTAAAATTTGTTTTTCCTTGCCTGGTTATGTAAAATATTTTATGAAGAAAACAAAGGTGTAAGGTGTTACAGATATATGTATTTTTTCCTCCCTTGTTAATTTATGAGTTTTTAAAATTTTTTTAAAGAATTTCAATAAATTAGGGTCTATTTTACTCATCCTAGAAAAATGCCAAGACCATACTAGGTGTCTAATAAAGGTTTGCTGAACTAAATTGCTAAAAATAGACTCATGATGCCCTAGGTGGGCAAAATTAAGCTCATACACTTTAATTTTGTTTTTTATAAGAAGGCCAAGGAAAGGTAGTGTTGTAGTGAAAAGAACTCAAACTCTGCCTGTTACCAATGGTACAAACTTGGATGAGTTACTTAGCTCAGCTGATCTTCTTTTTTCTTTAATCAAAAAAATGAAGATAGGGATACCTTACTAGATTGCTATAAAGATTGATAACCCCTGTAAATCTTTCAACACATTTTCTGGTTCATAATAGCAATCAGCATGTGTTAGGCCCCCACTTATCTCCCTCTCATTTCATTAGAAATAACACTTGGAAAAGAATAAGTGGATGACTCTATGACCACAAGTAAGTCAATTAATTGTGGTGTCATCTGTAAAATAAATGTGACTATTGACCTCATTCAGAAGGATATGAAAATTAATTGATGATAATGCACATTGGGAATTTTTCCTGAAAAGTGTGTAAGAATGGCTCAGTATTATTACATTTTATTTCATCATTAATATTATTTATGAATATTTGGCCATGTCTTATCCTGGTGCATTTTATGCCTGTGGTCTTAATTGCATTCATTTCGTTTTAGTACCAACTTGTATCTTAATAAAAATGTAGATGAAGTTGAAAAACATAGTTTCCATCTTTTATGCAAACCTATTTTTACAAGGTAGTTTTACCTGTTTCAAAATGCTACCCATGAAACAGATGTCAAGATAGATAGAAATAATTTTAGTCATTGTATTCAGACCAAGCTTAAGCACTTTCTAAGGTATTTAACTTTTATATCTTGCTTTTCTCACTCATATTTTATGTTTATTTGCTGTTTTTTAATAAAATTCTTCATTATGAGATGTTTGGCCCATTTCAGATGATAAACGTGAATGTTTGAAACATTTGTACTAGAAAAGATAATGAACTAAATGAAACACCTGTTACCATTTTAATCTCAGGAAATGTGCACTGCCTTCAGTCTCAAATGGGCCTGTGTTACATACAGAGTCCAAGGGTGGCTCTTTTGAAAGTCAGGACACCTGAGTCCTAGCCAGGCCACCTTTTAGCTGTGTGGCCCTGGGGATGTCACTGTCCTGCCCCAAGTCTCACTGGTCGACTATAAAACAGGAAAGAATCAGCCTCACATATCTTTACATTCTCTTTCCATCATATCACCCAGCCCTCTTGAGAGAGAACCATGGAGGCAACTGGCCCTACATTTAGGTCTGTAGAGAAGAAGAAAGATTCCTACTAATACAGAATATTATCTTCTGAATGCATAGTACTTTTTACCTTACTGTTTAAAACTTTAAAATACCTTTCTTTTGAGAGGGAGATCGTTTAGTAGCTGGCATATATGAGAAACGAAAGAAGTGTCTCAATTCAAGGTCTGTGTGCTGAGCAGGACATGTCAACGGGGCCAAGGTGTTCTATGAAATCTCATTTCTGGGAAAACAGGAAGGATACATTTCTTATTTCAACCCTGAGTGGACAGAGGTTTAATTATTTATTTATTATTTATTTTGAGGTTCAGTGGTAATGGTTATAAACATGGATTAATACTTTATTTATAGCCTGTGTGTGTGTGTGTGTGTGTATTTAGTATTTATTTCTGGGTGATATCAATACCAGGAATTTGATTTCAACCAGCAGTATCCCTGTAAACTACAGAAGCTACTTTATGACAAAATGTATTTTTCAGCTGCTGTAAAGTAATGCTAATACAGACCCAGAAATCTACTCAGCTCTGGTCCACATGAAACAAATGACCAAGGACACCAAATTTCCACTCTGGAAAATTCCATTAATGACAAAGGTGGCTAGACAGTTCATAGCCACTCATCTTGATTCTTATTGTTAGTCATCAATTTCTCCCTGATTCTACAGAGCAGATTTATTTGCACAATAATCTAATCACTATGTTGATGTACATAAATCAGTCTGCAAACAACATGAGTTTGGTGGTGTATTTCCTTCACCACATATACCTCTTATTGATGCCCCCTTTTTTTTCTTTTGGCAAGGTGAAAAAGTAAACTTTATTGATAAAACTTTTTTTAAAAAAATTAGGTTTTTCCTTTAAATCTAGGAATCCATTTATACTGAAGTTTGGGCATTTTTTAAATTAGTTATTCATGTTGGGTTTGATGTGATTTTAATCAGGCCTTCAAGATTCAGAAAAGAATTGACTGACCTCAGGGAAAGGAAGTATATAAAGAATTGACATGCTTACCTGCTGGCTTATCCTATATAATAAAAGAGAAACATGCAAATTTGACCATACCTTCGCTTCTGATTGGCTATGCTACCAGCCAATCAGGAGCGCTGGGCTCCAGGGGTGGAGATGAAACGGCAGTGGGTGGCAAGCACCCAGCCCTTGGGTGCTGTGAGGGGAAGCGGCAGCAGCAACAGCGGTGGTGGTGGTGGTGGTGTCAGGGAGTGCCTGGCCCCTGGGCACTGTGAGCGGAAGTGGTGGCGAGCGCCCAGCCCCCGGGGCCGGGTGGTTGCAGGCAGCCGGGGCTGAGCTGAGCAGGGCAATGCCTGGGTGCTCAAGGCCTAAAGCCTCACCAGGCTGGGGGTGAGCCATCAGTTGGACATCCCCTGAGGGCTCCCAGTATGTGAGAGGGGGCAGGTTGGGTTGAAGGACCACCCACCCTCAGTGCACGAGTTTGTTACAAAGTCCTTAGACTCACTTCACTCAGGATATTTTGTATAAATGAATCCAAATGTTCACAGGACTCTTTAAGGCAGGGATATTCAAAATGCTAGTCAACAATGAGATAAGGAGTTTGTCTAGAATCAGAGCATTGCTTCTTATATTAAGAAAGTTTTGCTCCTAGAAAAAGTCACCTTAATGCCATGCACTCAGCCAAACAAACTCCCATAGAGCCTCACTTCTGAACTGCAGAAGAAATGGCGGCCCAGTGTTTCTACAGATTAGGCAAGTGACTGAACCATTCATTCTCTGACCTGTACCCTGAGAATGATGACACTGGTGGGTGGAGAAGAAATGTGTCAGCCAGGATCTCAGGAATCAAGATGTCAGCAGTGAGGGGCAGAGACGGTAAAGGCTGCTGGCTCCCTAAGAAAGATGCTTTAGGATAGCTAGATGCTTTAGAAAATTTTGTCTTTAGCCATAGCTCTATAAACTTTCTAGCCGGAGAGTGAGAGAGAGTCATGGCCAGAAATCATACACAAGGGACAGGACAGAAGTACCTGCAAATAAGAAGTGGGAATGGCTTGCCTCTAAGAGGGTTGCAGGGGAAAGGCATGGATGTCCTCAGGGCATAACCAAGGACGGTTGAATCAAGGAGGTAGAGGGAAATTTAAGGAGAGCTCATTGATAGGCTTCAAGAAAGGGTCTATGAGGGAGGTAAAGGGGTGAGCATTGACTCAGCCTGGGACATTTATGAGCAAAGCTGGAATGAGAGGTTGGTTAAGAATGATCCCTAAGAGGGTACCAAGGACTTCCTTGGTTATTTCATGAAACAGGAAGGAGCCAGGTGGGGCTAGTACTGATGCTCTTTGGAGCAAAATAGGAAGAAATTCTTAGCTCAGGTTAGTTGTTCTCCCTCCTGCTGACATCTCAGAGAATTGGACTTCTTTATTGCTTTTGTACTCAATAGGGTTGTCAATTGACTGAGATAATATGATTATACAGTGCTTGCCTGCTGTTTATTATGATTCAGCACATTTTTCAACAAATATTTTATAGCACCAACTGTGTGCAAAGTACTGTGACACAATGTCAGGAATGCAGATATAAACACAAAATTGTTACCTGTGCCCCTGGGCTATAGGTCTTATAAAAGAGATTAACTCTGCTTCAGGGGAATACATTGGCAAAAGGCCACCATTCATATAATCTATTATTTTCCAAGTCAACAAAGGAAATTAATACAAACTAGCCATTTCTCAAGGAAAAGATGCATTTACTGCTTTCAAGGTCAACATGGGAAAACTGGTCTCATTAATTTTAGTTTTGGAGATGATGAAATTTTGTCTCTTGCCATAGCTCTATAAACTTATTTCCTACCAACTTTTTCTCCTTGGAAATTTTTTTTCAAAAGAAAATGTAAATTAAATGGGAAAAAAGTTAAATACTTGCCTTGATCTGGTTAGAGTGTAAAGTAAATCATGTGGCTATTTAATTCCCAGAGAACATGTGACAACCATGGAGTTAAATATTAGATTTAAATAGGGCAGCTAATTCTCTGCAAGAATTACATTTATCTCTTTATATGAGCACTCTACCTAATGAACACATTTCTCTCCTCTTCAATCCGGGCATTGCTACCAGAGCATGAGATATTAATATACATTCCTATACTCATTAATATTGTTGCTCATAAAAGACCTTTTGAGTTTTATCAGCCTGAGTTCCCAGAGGCCTGTAGAAGCCATCACTGCTTCAAAGCACATGAGTTACCAGGGGGAAAATCCTATTAAAGTAAAACCTTAATCACCATTTGCATTTTATATCCAGTTGTATCTAAAAAGAAACTATATAGCATCTTGATCAACATAGAATGGATAAACGAACGGCAGTATAGTCCTCCCACAGAATATTATAAAGCAGTAAAAGCAATATAATCACTACTGCACACACTGTAACTCAAACTTAATCTGAAAGACACTGTTGAATGAATGATGCAAGATATGGAAGAATACATATAGTATGATTCCATTTATGTAGGTTCAAAACCAGGCAAAGCCAAACAATATCTTGTTAAGGATATATCATTAGTAGCCAACCCAGGAAGGACATGATTGACACAAATTCCTTTCTTCACTAGACATGTGACTGACACATAGATGCAAAGCATCTGGCTTGTACGAAAGAGGCCTGCCATTAAGGTGCTTTTCTTTCTCATTTATCCTCTTTCCTAGTCAGTAAAGTCCATTAATGACTCTCTGCAGCCAACAGCTACGTCCCTACTTTACTTCCAACAAGGACAATAAATGAGCTCTGGAGAACAAGCCAACTGTTAGGGTGGACGTTGGGCTTCTCCTTTGCTTTGCTTTGTGCAGAGAAGAGCCCGGGCATGGGCCCTGAGACCCCCTCCCTCTGCCTCCCCTCTGTGTACTTTGATTCCAGTTTCCATTCTGTCTTTGTTTTACAGTTGTTCAGCACATCAAGCGGCATAACATTGTTCTGAAAAGGGAACTAGGTGAAGGGGCCTTTGGAAAAGTGTTCCTAGCTGAATGCTATAACCTCTGTCCTGAGCATGACAAGATCTTGGTGGCTGTGAAGGTAAGAGAACACTCCAGAATGTTTTGTTATCCACGATCTCAGTAATGTGTACTTTTTAATTTTAGTGGCCAATTCAGGAGCAAATGATGTCTGCTATGAAGGATGTGATCAAACTCTTTTAACTAAATGGACAGTGGGAAGCATATTTGGGGCACATCGAAGTGTCCTAGGTTCTTTTTTAGGGGCACTACTCTTTCTGGCTTGTAAGAAAGAGGCCTGCCATTAAGGTGCATTTCTTTCTCATTTATCCTCTTTCCTAGTTAGTAAAGTCCATTAATGACCCTCTGCAGCCAACAGCTACGTCCCTACTTTACTTCCAACAAGGACAATAAATGAGCTCTGGAGAGCAAGCCAGACCTACTCCTTCAAGTCAATTTTAACTAAATTTCAGACAGAAATCAACCAGCTAAGGCTTGAAGACTCAGCCTGTCTCCCCTGATTGCTTGGTGCTTGTGCCCAGCTCAGCTGCAGGTGTTCTCATGTTGAGGTTCTGGAGGGGAGGCTATGAAGTTCACTCCCTCTCAGCCTCTGTTCCACTGACATCTTCTATTATACCTCGTCCCTCCCAACTGTTTCCAATGTCCCAGGATTTTATGTGGTACCTGTGTGATTTTTATCCTGTGGTGGGTGGCATTTCTGCTGGATTCTGCCACCCTAGCAGACACAGATTTTACTAAAATAAAGAAGCCCTAAAGTCCTTTATCATAGCCATTTTCTCAAAAACTCAGAAAGAAGATCTGGTCTTCAATGAGTAAACATTACTGAAGGGGATTAAAATCCCACTGAGCTCTCTAAAACCCAAGAAGTAATAAAAGTAACACGAAAGAATCTATAAATATTTTACATATGCATTGTCAAAATAGTAGTAAAAAACCCACCATAGTATTGAATAACATTTGCAAAACATTTAAAAGAAGCATCTATTTATAAAATAAATTAAGTGGCAAATGAATATGGACATGGCTAATGTAATAAAATGCAATTCTTTAGCTTAATATAAGATGATTGAATTTTGGTTTTTTGTTTCTTTGTTAATGCCAGATACAGAATATTTATACAAATGACATTTCTTTACTAGTGATAGCAGGTCAATTTGATTTTTTAAAAATCAAATGTGTGTTCCATTACTATTTAACTTAGCAGTAAAATAATTCAGCATAACCATAATGGGTAACTGAGGAGAGAGAAAATTATTCTTACCCATCCTGCAGACTAAACACAATTTCTGTTAAAGTCCATCGAAATGCAAACTGTGAGTTTGCTTTTCTCATTATCAAAAGTAAGTAACCCTAGTGGTATAGCCACTCCTAGACTCTCCGGAAAGACTCCTTAAACCTGCACTTTGGGGTAAATAAAGGTCAGACCTTTCTAAGGATGGGAAACATAATAGCTATTGCATAAACATTGTCTTGCTAAGAAAGGCAAATGGGATTGGTGAGACAGTAGAAAAGAGAAGAGAGGAGAAGAGAGAAGGGAGGGAAGAAGAGGGGAGTGGAAGGGAAGAGAGGGGAAGGGAGGGGAGGAGAGGGGAGAAAGATGAGGTCAAATGGGTCAAGGTGTAAAGTAAGAATCCTGCAGTGACTTTGGGGTGTTTAATCCTTGTTGCTGTGATTTCTTCCTCTTTTCTCTCATTTACTCAAAAAGTTTGTTATTTTTTAAGTACAAATTGTTCAGAACATTTGGCAGCATTAAATCTGCAGTCTTTGCTTTCTTCTTCTGCTTTTTTTCCTTTGGATAAATAAGACCAAAAGGTGCCTCTGTTTTTATAGATTCACACACTGATCAAATATTAGAACTGAAAGAAGCTTGGGGAACATCTAATTCTGACCCAGCCATGTGTTACAGACAAGGGGTCTGATGAACGTGGGCTTATGTTCTGGCTCATGGTTCCCACTGTTGTTTGGGAGTCACAAGGGGGCTAAATCGGGCCTTCAGACTCTGAATTCACTTCATGGGCTCATAAGGTGAGAGGCTTTGAAGGTGAAAAAGTCCTGGGAGATTAGGGAATGTTAGGTGACAGTGGAGGTGTAGCTGAGAGACCTCAGCTAGCATAGAGACAGATACACAAACTTATTTGGTCTCACCTTTCATCTTCATATCATTCCTTATTCTGTGCCTGATTCTCAGTACTTCTTGCAAAATCCTTAAGGATGGGATGTTGCATAGCTAAATCTAGGGTACCCTAAACTCATATGTTATATTTCCTCCCAAGCACATGCTAAGATAAGACATCAGGGCTTGGGCTAGTAATGACAAAAAATTAGCCAGTCACAGCAGTGTAGCCAGCTGTCCTGCCCACAGCAGGACATACCTCCCATTACCACTGTTAAAACTCCCATCAGAGCCCTAATTCTACCTGTGACCCAAACCCAGAACCTAGACCTCATACACTACCTGGCTTTGCCAAATAAGTGTTTACAAATTGATGACCTATGAAGAATGTTTGCTCTTTCATCAACACTGTTATATAAAACAAAACAAAATAGATTTTGCCCCTTTATCAAATCCTGACTCATTTTCTTTGCTAGTCTCCTTCTTAAAATTCAAATGAAACTATTATCTCAAGTAGAGGGGACAACATGCCTACAGCTTGAAAATTCATTCCAACTTCAAGGTCGCACACCTAAGAAGTCTCCTCTCACTAACCTTGAATGTGCATATTTGTTGAAATCAGAGGCTTTGCCTCTGTTTGCTGGAATGACTACAGGCTTCCGAGAGGATGCTTGTTTTACCTTCTGGAATCCAGAGGCTGCAGCCATACAACGAACAAGTCAGATCTTTCATAGACTCCAAGATGAACTGGATCAAAATAACACATGGATCTTTCCTGGAGCTGCCTCTCACCAGCCTGACCTGCTCATTTTTAGGGCTGTGGGCCCATTGGACACCTCAAAGACTATCTAATGAGACATGGTTCAGTCCTGACCAGAATAAAGGATTTCTTTTAAGGAATGAAGCAAATTGGTCACAGCTTCCAGAGTCTGCACAGCCTGCCACCTCTGAGGAGTGGCTGCCAGGGCTGCTCTTCCTCATTGGAGACACCCAGGGATGTTTGAAGCCTTTCTGCCTGTTGCCTAGCAACGCCTGGAGCATTGATTATGCATACTAAGAAATAGCTATTGTCCTTTTTCCTTCTCTAGAAGGAGCTGGCTGGTTTGAAATCTAAGGCTTTGCATTCAGACTGACAGATGTCAGGTTCCTGGAAATTCTGGTGTTGCTTACTCCAAATGACTTAAGAGCACAAGGGATCCACAGGAACCAGTATAAGATGACCCTAAGGCACATTCAGGCCACTCCAGGGCACATGGAGGCTGAACATGCCTCTCCCATTACTTGTTCCTATTCAACTGGGTTGTCCTTTTCTTGATATTTTTGGATGACCTTTATTTTTGTTTTTTTAATGAAATGGATTTATCAATCATTTCTTCTTTTACACTGAAAAACACATAGAGAGGATAAGAAGCAGAGAAACCAGTCTATGATAAAAATGAGTTACTTTGCCTTTAAATAACCTCAATTGCCAAGAAAACACTTCACTGTAGTTTCTCTACATTGAATGCATTAACTATTTTGGCTCTATCCAACCTCCATTTCAATAGCTACAATTCCTATAACATTTTTATATTATGTATGTATGCTGGTTTTTGTTTTTTAAATATAGCCACAAGTGCTGATGGATTGATGGCCTCTTCTCATCCTCCCCACTAACTTAGGTGTATTTCTAGAAACACCAAATGCCTAATATGAGAGAGACCTTAGAAATCATGCATATAACCCTGGTCTCCTGTTCAATAAGTGAAAGAAACAAGACCTAGATATGTCAAGTGACTCCCTCAAAGTATAAGTTAAAGTGAAGAAGAGGTGCTACATAGGAAGACTTAACAAGATGGGAAATGGAGAAATCTAAGTTCAGCAGGTACTTTCTTTGGAATCTAAATTAGCATTTTTGCTTTTTCTGTTTGTCAGTGCAGGGAATAATGATGATTATCTTCACCAGGGGTTTTGGAAGAGTTGATGGGTAAACTCTCCAGCACATTATCAGTAGGCAGCCACAAGTACCACCCAACTTGTTACTGCCATTCCATGCCTGGAGGGTTCAAACCAGCCCCTTGGTCCACATGACTCCCACTAACCCATCAGCCCTCAGTTCAGGATGCTGCTCTAGGGGAGACTTCCCCTTTCCTAATCCCTTATTGGTCATACATCTCTATTATATACCATTAAGGAATTTATACTTGTCCTTTATAGCATTTATCAAGGTTATTCACTATATATGTATCCATGGGTTCATTTAATCAATGGCATGAATGTCTGTCTTTTCCACTAGAGTGGTATATTCTTGAATGTTGGAACCATGTATTTTAGCATATGGCCTAATATGCAGTAACATGCAGTAAATGCTTGTTAAATAAATGAAGGGATGGATGGATGGATGGATGGATGGATGGATGGAAAAATAGACTTTAGAAAAACCGAAGAGTTGGCAGTTGACATATTTAGGTAAGGAAATGATTTGATGAGCTATTGAGAGTCATGGATATTTATAACTGGAAGGAACTGTAAAGAGAATATGTAATGAATAATATAATCTAATGAAGAATCATTTTAGAAATCATTGAATACAGACACATTGAACTGTTATTGATATTATTTAGCTTAACTCCCATATTTTGCCAAATAGAAAACAGGAACCCAGAGAAGATAAATGACCCACCAAAGTCCACAGCTTGAACAAGGTCATTTAATGCCAGCCTTAGGACTAAAACTCAGGTCTCCTCATCACCTTAGTGCCCTTTGTGCACCACACTTTTATTTATTAAATTTTACACGTGCCCTGGTAAACCAAATTGAGAAAATTCAACATAATACCACTTATTAAGTAATATAAAGAAGGATGTTAGTTGTGCTCATTTACATGTGACGCTTTTTATGTTTTCCAAGTAAAAAGATAATTCAAAAGAATAAGTGGGAATAAGAAAACTGGATACTGGAGTAAGGGCTTTGGCTTCAACATAACATCATAATAAGCTTTAATAAGAAGAGCAATATAATACTCCTGGAAAACCAATTCAAGTCAGCTAAAGCAGAAAAGGGAATTTATTTCTCATGCTACTGGGAAACCATGTTACCGGTATCCTAGCTCCCAGCATTACAAGATCCAGGGAATCAATTATCTATTTATCTATCTTGCCTCTACTTTCCTTTATATTGACTGCATTCTCAGGCAGATTCTTCTGAGATCTCGGTAAATACTTTGCAGTAATATCTCTGCTTATATTCTACCATCCTAGCAACCCCAAAAGAAAGCTCTTCTTTCCCAATAATTATGCAAAAGTCCACGGGCTGCCTTTTATTGGCTTGCCTTGAGTTGTGTCCCTTGGCCCTATGACCAAGATAATAGAATATTCTGATTATCCAGCCCCAATACACATGCATATTCCTGGAAATGGAAGATTGGATCAATGCTACCCAACACACATGACTGAATGTGGGGTACTGGTTTCACAAAAAAAGGATATTAGACATGCTATAGCCAAAAGTAAATAGGAACTGCAAGGCAGCTAGGCCTCACTGTGACTGGAATAGTTGGGATCCAAAAGTTCACTCAGGATTTGAGATAGTCTCATGAGTGTCTCTTCTTCTTTACTCTCACAGTAAGAGCCATCAGGGACTATCCTCTAGGCTTCCTTGCTAATGTTGTGCTGTCTCTTGCCTCTATTGTTTTCTAACATATGCCTGCTACTTCCATGCCAATTGTTGCTCACATGGCCTCTAATACTCACATTCAGATTCCTCAAGAAGGAAAATACTATGTGTCCAGTTATTCCACTTAGTCTGTCAGGCCATCTACCTGTGGTCTAACCATCCAAAGTGGTCCTATGGCATAAATGAGGCCACCTACGGGAAAGAAGTAAATAGAGCCAGTTATCTCAGAATATGCTTAAGGGTAGAATAAGGGGTTCGAAAGGAAAGCTCATTCTCTCCAATTCTGGAATAATGAAATTATTCTTAAATGGGAAAGTGCATCAAGTGGTCATCAATTCAAGTGCTCTACCCAGGCAAGTTCATTTCTAAGACAGATGGCTATTTTTTTGTCTTCCTATTTTTGTGTGACAGTCATCATATCCATACTCACATCCAAGTTAATGTGAAGGCCCTCTCTCATTCCTTCCATCCTGTGCTTCCTCTCAACTTATCCGTTTACATTGATAAACGGATGTGAAATCCTTGTTCCTGCAAAATGGAAATGGATGGTAACAAGATTAATGCATTTTTAAAAAAAACATTTGTCATCGTTTCCCTAACAGGGCATAATGTTGAAGAAAGTACTATCAATTTCATCTTTACATGTCTCTAGGAACAGAAATTGTAGAACTTTTAATAGTGGTTTGTTAAAAGACTTAATCATCTTTATGGTCCAGACATTGCTTAATTGATTTCTGTTGATCTTTGGTATAAGTGCCTTCTTTCTGGTGTGTGTGTGTGTATGCCCATGCTGCTCTCATATACTGTAGGGTGGAGAACAATGTTTCCTTATATGAATCTGTCCTACACTTGAATCAGGTAGGCTCTAGTCATTAAGTCCCAGTAAGTTCAACTTTTAACCTTTGATGGGAGATCTGTTTTTTGTCTTGTTGACCCTCTTTTCTGGCTTATCTCTAATTTATCCCCATATTTTCATTAATGCCAAAACCAAATGGGAACCAAAAGAGTGCATTTCACTCTAAGAAGACTCATCTGGCACCATACATAGCTGGAAGATTCCACTTCACTCTGGAACACATGAACTGGGGTAGTTGTGCTGCTTTTTAATTGACTTGAACATGTCAACCCAACTTGCAATCAAGTCATAGTCCACATCTCAATGAGCTCCTGCGTAGCTGGAGAAATTGACTCAGACAAATGTATGCTGGCATATTTGAAGCCTGTAAATCTATTGCCATTTTCTACATTGGAGGCCATCTTTCCATTCATTCTTTTGAGTCAATCTCTCTCTCTCTGAATTAGATCCATACCTTCCAAAGCATTTATAACATGCATCTTGATATAATATGCAAACATAAACCATCATTTTATCCCCCAAACTGTTTAAAGTATTTTAAAATATGTGAATTAAAACTTGGCTTCATGTTTCTCACTGGATGGTCAATTTTTTGGATTCTGAAACATTAGAGTCAGCATGGCTAAGATAATAAATGTAGCAGCAATCAACATTGTGGCTATGAACCCTATATTTCAGGATGTCACTGGTACATAATTAAAGTCCTTGCAAAGGCCAACTATACATGACTAACACAGAGTGTTAGTGTACAATACACAATGGCACAGTCTGAGTGTTTGTGATCATTCTTATTTTTTACAATCATTTAATTCATTTTTATATTTGTAGAAATGTGGGGGAGTTAACCATTGCACTCTCTTTAATTTATAATATTTTATTTTTATCAAGCTCTCCCTATTTCTGAATGTATTAAATTTTTTCTTCCGAGGTTCACTTTATAAGAATATGTTAGAAGCTTCCTCCACCTTTCTTTAAAGGAGACCCAAAAGGTACAAGAATCATGCAATACTGTGACTGTCTCTTTAAACACTTAGCTTTCATTGCCTCCAAGAATCCTATAAGAAGGGTATCTGCCTTATTTCTATTTCAGTCTAGCATTATTTCCCAACGTTACCAAGAAGCAGGTTAACCCATGAATAGCCTGTTAAGGTGGCTTTTATGGAATGATGCTATCCAATAGAAATATATTGTGAGCCACAAATGCAAGCCACATTTGTATATATTTTTTAAAAATTTAGTATGCACAATAAAAATGGGAAAACTAATTTTATGAATATATTTTATTTAACCTAGTATATCTAAAGGTTGTTACTTCAACACATTAATATGAAAATATTAATGAGATATTTTATTGATACCAAGTTTTCAAAATCCTGTGTAATTTAACTCACAGAACTTGTCAATTTGAACCAGCCATATTTCAGATGATCCCTAACCACATGTGACTGTTGGTTTGCATTTTTGACAGTACAGTTCACAGTTCTAGAAGATATCAGAAGCACTAGGTCTTGACCCAATAATCCTGACCCAGAAGAAATTAGACATATTAACATTCCCATGCATCTCGGTTGCCTCATCTGGGAGTTTACTCATTGACATCTATATTTTAGGCATAGTGCTGGGCATGGGCATAGTGAGGTCTTACCATAATAATATATTTTTTAAAGTCTTTCTCCTAACTCATCTTATGATCTCTAAAAAGTGTTAGAGAAAAACATAAGATCATTAAAGAGAAAAAGACACAATCTCTTTTTAACTTGTATCTCCTAAACCATCTCCTTTTTGAAATGCGTAATCATTTTTCATGTCCTACAACATCCAGAAACACAATGATTTCAAATAAGCTCTCTTGCCTCTCTTACTAGTTTCCTGTTAGCTTTATTATTGTGCTGAAGCATTTCAGATGAAAGTTAATCTTCCTTTCTTCTACTTTACTTCAGTAACTTCTCAGTTCTTTGTTGAAGTTAATTTCATACTAATTCATTCTTCCAACTCTGAATCAATGTGTACTCCAGGCAGTAAACTCACTTTAGCTCTGGATGAGACTTCTCCCTTGAGATTGTCTTCAGAAAGGATGGCAGCTTTGGAGTTTCAGGAAATTCACAAAGAATAAAAAGAAATAAAGTTACAAAGCAGACACTGGGAGTAAGAAAACAGTAATGATCAATGATGAGGCAAACATGCCTGTCAAAATGAAACTTAAGTAGAGGGAATTATCAGGGAGGGAGGCTGCCACCTCCTGTCCATTGCCAAGGGACTCCAAGTACCAGCCAAGGCTCCCTTAATTGAGTAAAATGACAATCAGGCATGGTATTGAAACAGAGATGACTTTTATAAATAGGGCTGGTAGCAGAATTTTTCCAACTTCTGATTGCTGTCTGGCTATGGTTCCACCTTAGAAAAATTCTTTCCTTAGAGTGCCAAATTCAGAAGATGATTTTGCCCAACTCGGTGCCGCCATATTTTCTAAATCTCTTAAAATAGAATTGAATCATAATTTAGAGAAAGGATCCAGCATGCAAAAATGGATTGGCACATGGGATGAGGCCAAGTTTGTGAGATGCATTTACCCCATGAATAGTAAAATCTTCTCTCTGAAATCTGAAAATGTTACTGAAGCACAGCTTTTGAAATTGAAGTAAGACTCTTATAGTAGTTTGCTTTTCAGAAATAAAAATATTAGATGCTTATTAACTCTGTCAGTTTGGTGCCTCCCCTAAAGGAAAATTCTGTCTTCTGTCTACTCTCCCAATCTACCCCTCTACCATCCTGCATCTCTCTCTCTCTCTCTCTCTCTCTCTCTCTCTCTCTCTCTCTCTCTCTCTCACACACACACACACACACACACACACACACACACACTCACGCATTTGAATCACTACTACATAGCTTAAACTTGAGAAGAAAGATTACATGCAGAATTTGTTCATGCCCTATGATAATGGTCCAAATGGGTCCAGTCACCTTCTCCATCTCACTATCAAAGACACAACAAGGCCTCACAAATAAGCTCTCTCAGTGACTCAGAGCAGTGTGAGAAAACATTGTTATTTTAGAAAACATTGCAAGGTTCAAGGGCTTTCAGGAGGGAAATTGTGAAAGGATCAGGAACACTGCTGTTCTCTTGCCTTGGGCTGGTCACCATTGGGGAGAAGATTTCAAATCCTGCCAAAGGAGTTAGTAAAAATGCTCGATTCTGTGAAGATGATAGCAGAAAAGACTTTGTGATCTTGCTGCTATCCCTGACATCCTAGTGTTTCCACGTGGCTGATGTGAGGCAGGCCCTGCTTATTCATGGGTGCTTCAGGCATGGTAAATTGCATATTACAAACTCATCCTGTGGTGACTCAATGATGAACCACCTGCAACAGACTGTCCTCAGCGGCCATTTTCCTGTGAGGGCTCAGCAAATCCTCTCATAGTCACATACCTTCCTAGAGTGGACTCCATCTTATGCCTGATTGACAACAGGTTATAATGGCTCATTGATATTGGCCCAACTCAGGAAAACTCTGAAGTGTCTTCCTTTAGGGCCAGATAAGGCTTGTTGAGACTATATCATGGCTCAACTTCACCCTCTGCCCAATTTCCCCCACAGGTATTAATCCTAAGACCATGCCTAGGAAATGTCTTTTCTGGTGAGTACTTGCCATGTGCCTGGCACTATGCCCAGTGCTGGCAATGCAGACATGGAAGGCACCCTCCCTGGGCCAAGGAGTTCACCATCTATTCCAGAGATAAGCAAGTAAACATGCACTTGGATGTACTGTGGCCAGTGATCTGACAGAAATTAAGTATGGCTCATACCTATCAGGGTCATTCAACCTAGCCTGAGAGCAGGTTATAACAGGGTTGTAACAGCAATGAGAGGGTCAGGGAACACTTCTCAGAAAGGTGAGTTGTGAGCCCAGTCCTGGAGCACTGCCAGGTGTTTATAAGGTATATTGGTTTCCTATTGCTGCTGTAACAAATTACTACAAACTCAGTGGCTTAAAACAACACAAATGTTCTTTCACAATTCTAGTAGACACTGAAAGCCAGTTTTACTAAACTAAAGACAAGTTATCAACAAGGCTGGATCCTTCTGTAAGTTGTAGGATAGAATTTGTTTCCTTGCCTCTTCCAGCCTTTAGAGGCTGCCCACATTTTTTAGCTTGTGGCCTCTTTTCCCATCTTCAAAGCCAGCAGCATCACATTTCTTCTTGATCTTTCTGCCCCTCTCTTTTAAGTCCCCTTGTTTGGTATGACATTGGGCCCACTCTGATAATCTAGAATAATCTCCCCATGTAAAGTAACATACTCCCATGTTTGAGGGATTAAGATGTGTACACCTGCAGGGAGGCATTTTGCAACCTCCTATAGCAGTGACATGCCAGAGTCAACATTCCAGGCAGAGGGATGACATGTGCAAGGACAAGGAGGTGTGGCCTGGTGTCATTGGGGCATCTACAGATATTTCATAAGGTGGAAGCGTATGTTTCAAGAGAGGCGTGTCAAGAAGAGATCAAGCTAGACAGAGATGCAGGGTTGCTGGATCATTTAGGACACTTTATTTAAGCTTGATTTATGCTTAATTACATATGTGACTTATATCCTAGGATTTGGGTTGCTGCCTTCTTGTTGCCACCACAGCTCTGGCTCAGTGACTGGCACAGGATAAGGACTCAGCGCATGTGTGTGGCATCAACAAATGCCAGCTTTGCCCTGCTACGACACCATGGTGTCTGAGTAATAGGAGCCAAGAACAAAAGTCCCCAGAGCCTGACTGGCATGATCCTGGGCAACTTCGTCTTCGCAGTGTAACTGGCCTGCTGGCAGGGGTGTTTCCTGAGCCAGCAGTGAGTATGGTACAGTGGAAGAAGGCTTTTTAGAGTGTCTGATAAAACCAGCAAAATGATCACTGTGAAAGCTGGAAAGTGGGTCCATGAGAGTTTACTATGCTCTCCTCTCTACTGCATATTTCCATAATTAAATTTTTAAAAAGGGTACATAAGCAGAGGTGAGGTGCACTTAGCATCCTACAAAGGGAAGCAGGCACCAAAATGGGAGTGAAATCTGTAGTGGAGCCCAGACCAGGGATGAAAGGGATGAAGAGTAAAAGGCTCGAGTCCATAATGTAATGATGTGACATCTGTGCTGGTGCAGACCCTCGAGGGGCTTTTCCTCAAAAGATTAAATGAACATAAACATTATTTGCTCAGAATTTAGGCCAGTTTCCAATCTTTCATGGAATAAATGAGTTGAGTTTCCTTCCTATCATGAAGCTCAGGGCCCACTGAAGTAACGCCTTCTCCACGCAGCCTTCCATTTGACACTCTCTATTTAAGATATGCTGATTTCCTCCCCTCTCTGCCTCTCACCCCCAGACACTGAAGGACGCCAGCGACAATGCCCGCAAAGACTTCCACCGAGAGGCGGAGCTGCTGACCAACCTCCAGCATGAGCACATTGTCAAGTTCTATGGTGTCTGTGTGGAGGGCGACCCGCTCATCATGGTCTTCGAGTACATGAAGCACGGGGACCTCAACAAGTTCCTCAGGTACAGTGCGGCGCAGAGGGCAAGGCAGGAGTGGGCCTTCGGGGTTCAGCCAGCCTGAGGCGGAGCCCCTGAAGTCCTGCCTGGCTCCAAAGTGCTGTTTTCTTTCCAAGAGAGCTGCCCCTCAGCTTTGCAAGGTTAGCAAAGGTGCTGCCTGGGATTTCTGGGTAGAGGGTGTCACTTAGGAGAAACAGGAACGGTGTTAGGGTCAGGCAACCAAGTTGCACCTGCCCTTTCTGGCCTAAGTTTCCTTACCAGTAAAGGGGATGTGATTACATAAACAAAAAGGACTACTGTCAGGACTATTGCAATGGGATGTACTTAATAAATCTTGTCCCCACACCCTTCTTCCTGGCCATATTTCCTGGGCTGTTTATTATACCTTCCATGTTATGGCAATACCTACACCTCTGTTCTCTGGATTCTGTAGGTGCTAAAGGGGGCTTTCCACCCGAATTCGGTACCAGTAAGCTTCATGCAGCCACTGGAAGATTCACAAACCATGTAGTCTAAGTAATAAATCAATTGTGGAGAGAGCAGTGGAAGGGGGAGCATGTACTGCTGTGTTTGGAAATGTCATCAGGTGGCCATCTAATCACTTTCACCATCTCTAGCCTATGAATACACGTGGAACTTAGTTCTCCTTGGCTGGGACAAATCTCTTTTCTCTGATTTGCCTCCGATTGTGTGGGTGATAGCATGCTAGGTGAGATTAGGAATATGGAGCCAATTCATGGTGTTCAGAGACAATCACCTTAAGCATGTGTTATCCAATATCAGCGAAGGTTTTCTTATAGGTGATAGGAGAGTGGATGAGGGTAGATTTCACACATTGTCTTGTTGGACCTCATATGAATAAGGAGCTGAATTTTGCTGAGGTCCAGCTATGCACTGGAAAAAATATTTTTCCTTGTTCCCATGCTCTAGGCTACTTGTTTAATTAAAATGGCACTTGCCATAAATTGCAGCATAATAAATCCACATGTATTCACTAGATGCAATTAAATGCTTCTATGAGCTCAGATTGTGTGTGTGTGTGTGTGTGTGTGTGTGTGTGTAGTCTTTCACTTTTGGCTCCATCAACCTCTCCCTACCTCTCTTCTCTGCCTCCCAGAGGAGCAGGCACCTGGTTCTCCCTTGGCATCTTGCCCAGGGCACGAAGCTATTGGAAACCTCCTCTGCTCAATTTTAGAACCTGATGAACTCTGGAAATGAGAGGTTTTCCATGCCAAGGATCAAGGTTCTTGGGTGCAATGCTGTGCTGTGAACAGTCTCTCCTCTCTTTCTGGAAGGAAATCCAGCCTTCAAACTGCCACGAGTGTGTTCCCAAGTGTCATTGGCACTGCCCTATGAAGACAGATGCCTACAGTTATCTTCCCACCCTTTCCATTCAGCCAAAGGACATCCATTCAGTAGCAACATGGTCAGGCCCTATGCTTGGTTGGCTAGTGTGTAACAAGGCTGGAATTCAAACCCACAGTCTCTGGCTGCGAAACCCCCAGTTTTTCACCACTGCAATACTTCCTCTTGAGGTGACTGCAAAAGATCAGAAGAAAGCAGTGTGCTATGGAATTTCACAGCCAGTGGCTAAGTGCTGGCTGTGACCCACACCGGGAGCATACAAGCCAAGGAAGGTCAGAAGACTGCTGAACCTTCCCTCCCCGCTCTCCACAATGGGAGCGGGGGTGTTGATGGTGTTTTCCCCTCTTAAATCATCTTCTCATGGAAGAGATGAGATATGTTTTTATTTCAAAGAGCTGCAGGATAACCTGAGGGATGAAACAGAGGGCTGCTGTGCTAACATTATACTCTTCTTAAGAACTCACCTTCCCTCTATTCACAGTAGGACTTTCTGCTCAAGGAAAGCATCCACAGGATTTTCTCACTAGGAGGAGCCTTATTTCAATCCCTAGAAGCAAGGAGGCACCTGCTCCACCCCGCACGTGAGGGTAGATTGCAGAAGGCTTTGGGGACTGCCAGTTTTATGGCACCCCGCCTTCTGAATGTGAGGTTGGAGGCTGAGGTTTTGCACAGAGGTAGCCTTTTGCGCTTGCCTCACATTTTTCCTTTTCTCCTAAGTCTTTGCAATGGACAGATTCTTAGAGGAATCTCAACTGTGGCAAATCAACAACTTATTTCACTCTTGGCATTATTTCATCCTGGCCTAGGTTTTCTGGGTATTTCAGAACTTCTCAAAGTCTATGTGCTCCCCTAGGTCCTTCTCCTGGTATGGAGGTCACATAAGAGCTTTAACTCCTATGATGAGTGGAAACATTCTTATTTTTCCCTGCCTCTTAGTGCTGGGAAAAGTTGGGCTTGAGTAACCTTTAGTGAGGTGGGAAGGGCCAGCCCTATGGAATCCCTAAGAACGCTGGCACTGGCAACCACAAAAAGGAATGCCCAAAGGAAAAGTTGTGTTGTCATGTCACCTCTTTATTTATTCCTAAAGAGGAATCTGTTTTCAGAGACTTTCTTTATAGCTTTTTAAAAAGTTATTAAATGTATTGAGGTGACATTGGTCAATAAAATTATATAGGTTTCAAGTGTAAAAATTGCGAATAGATCATCTGTATATTGTATTGTGTGCTTGCCATCCAAAGTCAAATCCTCATCTGTCACCATATATTTGACCCCCTTTATATTCTTTATATAAAGATTTAAGGAGGCAAAAACATTTAAAAAGAGAAGACAATAGCTACTGCAACTTGGAAATGAGCTCACGGCATAAATAGGGATAATTTGTGACAGTAAACACAGAACAGGGGTGGGTAAAGGTCTCTTGGGCTTTTCCATGAAAGGCCACCGAGCACCCCAAGAGCAGAGTTTCCATTGCTTCTCCCCTCTGTGTGCTTAGGAAGGTGCAGTTGCTATTTTCACTTTAGAGATGGAAGCAGGCTCAGAAAGGCTCAGTAGCTTCCCTGAGTTCAGAGCCAGTGTGTTAGAACAGGATTCAAGTTCAGTTCTGATACCCAGAGCTTTGCCCACTGCACTGCAAGACTTTTTGCTCCAGTGAGAGATTTTGAGCTGAAGAGACCCCTGGGGCATTCCCCCCATATTGCTCCTCAGTATGTCAAGAGGAGGTTGCTGGCTGTAGATTGAGTGGACGGGAAAGAAAAGTACTAAGATTTTTCTTGTACAAAAACAGGAAGCTCCTCCCCAGAAATGGTTCAATCAGGTATTTAGAGATAGAGGGGACCTAAATGATCACATGGTGTAATGTCGTTTTGTAGTTCTGACTAATGGGGAAATCACACACTGGAAAAGTTAAAAACTTCCCCAGACCATGGTGCTGAACACCCCAAAGACTGGGAAACTCCCCACCTCCCTGGCCAGTGCTTGTTCTCTGAGAATACAAGAATGAAAGATCAGATGACAGCATGTTTTGGAAACCAAGGAAAGGCAGAATCACTGAAGGCTGGAGCAGCATAAAGGCCTATGCTGGAGAAGGTCATTCCACCTGGGGTGGCGCTGGCAGGTGAGGGAATGGGCAAGACCAGATGCGGGGTTGTTGGAGAATCCTGGCTCTCTCATTTTCAAATCCTCATACAGCTCTGAATTCACCACTTTAAATTTCATTTTAAATCCTCTATTATTTATTTTAACTTCTTCAATGTGTCTGGAGAGAGATGTCATTGGCATTGGAGGGAGAAGCCCTTTGACCAGGCTTTTACTCCTTGCCCCCTCAGGCCACCAGGGGCAGCGACACCAATGTTGGCTCACCTCACAGGGTTAAAAGAGGATGGCAGGTACTGATTACATATCCTAAGAGTGGTACCCTTCCCTCCCTGAAACACCTATCAGTGTTGCAATGCTTTAAATCAGCGATGTTCAACCACTGTGGCAGGCATACTGGTGGGCAGCAAAAATTTTAAAAAATGCATACCTGATTATTTAGTCAAAGGCACTGACTTCCCTTACATTGTCAAATAAAAAATAGCAACAGCCAACACAACAATAACCATGTGGTGTGAATGAGTCAAAATGATACCTAATTTTTTGTTAGATCAGCAAAAAATATATTTTCTGGTATGTTGCAGAATTTTAGTAATTAGTTTATGAGATGAAAAAGGTTGAAAATTGCTGCCTTAAATCATTCCTGAGAAAAGATAGGAGAAAGAGAAGATAAAAAAATCATATTCTTCCTCCCCCTCCAAAAAATATAAAGAATAAAACTTTTCCAGTAAAAGAGTGAATGTATTGTGATTCAAAGAACTTTGCCTATTTGGTGGCCAGTATGTGCTTTGAGCTGGAGATCAGGGGGAAGGGTGGGCACAAGGAGATGGTGCTGATCATGGGGAATGACTCTCCAGGCTGAGGTTGCCCTGGGATTTTGATGACCTGGGCTTACTAAGATGAGGACAGCTTGGAAACCATGCCCAGCTGCAGAGCAGATGGGATCAGGGAGAACAGAATTGCCAACTCTGGCCCTGATGGAGCACTCTGGAGGGATTGCCCTGGGTGGGGGGCTGCTGGGCTGCAGTATGTGGCTAAGAGGGATGGAGGGTGTGGGCTTAATGGTCCATTGCTCTAGAAGAGCAACGTTCTCCCACCTGATTTTGATTTTGTTGCTGAGTTCTTGTTTATTTGTTTTGCTTCAGCCACCTACTGCTTTTCAGAATCAGAGGACTACTCCTGAAGCCCCTTAAACATGAACCTGTTTGTATGTTGGGGGTGAGCAGTACCACCAGGCCCACGTGGCCCTGGGAATTCTGGACTCTGTGGGAATGGATGCCTGGGTGCTTTGGAAGTATAACCGTGGGTGAAGCATCTTTTCCTACACTTTGTGTTAAGTCAGGCAGCGTCTTTTAGCACCAATAGCTGATGGGGGACAAAGGGCCCCTCCAGGCAAAGAGTTTCCCCAGCAACGCCTTCTGTTTCCTCTGCAGGGCTCATGGACCTGACGCCGCGCTGATGGCCGAAGGCAACCCACCAACGGAGCTGACGCAGTCACAGATGCTGCACATTGCCCAGCAAATTGCAGCCGGCATGGTCTACCTGGCGTCACAGCACTTTGTGCACCGAGACCTGGCCACCCGGAACTGCCTGGTCGGCGAGAACCTCCTGGTGAAAATCGGGGACTTTGGCATGTCCCGGGACGTGTACAGCACTGACTACTATAGGGTAAGTGGCTGCACCCACCAGGATCCCAGGGCCTGGTCATATTATTTGCTCAGGCTGCCATAACAAAATACCATGGAGTATGTGGCTTCAACAACTGAAGTTGATTTTCTCAAAGTCCAAGATTAAGGTGACTGCAGGGTTGATTTATTCTAAGGTTTCTCTCCTAGATTTTCAGACAGCGCCTTTCTTCTGTGTCCTCCTAGGGTTTTCCTCTGTGCATACACCTCCTGGTGTCTCTGTGTGTCTAAATTTCCTCTCCTGTGTGAATACCAGTCAGATTGGTTTAGGGCCTTATTTTAACTCAATCACCTCCTTAAGGCCCCATCTCCAAGTATAGGCGTATTCTGAGGAGAGCACAATTGGGTCTACAACATTCTCCTGCTCTTTCCACACCTGCCAGGTGTGTGATCTCTCCATGAGGACAGTCCTCAGGCTGAGCATTTTGCCAGGGAAACCTGAGGGCCTGGGGAAATTTCTGGGGGGCTTGAGGTTAAAAGATTTTGAGGTTTGCACTTGATTCTGTAAAATTAGGTCTGAAGCCTTTGCTTGAGGTTTGACCTAAGATGAACTTACTTGTTCATGGAAATAATGGTACCCCAGACCTTGGAAGTTCCCACAGGGAACCATCTTGGATGAAAGTGGATTAGCTGGTGGTGTGGCTGCGAGATGCAGGGAGCACCACCCTGCAGGTTTCTGAAGAGCCCCACCCAGTCCAGAAGCTCTA
Organism: Antrozous pallidus; assembly: GCA_027563665.1. Lineage (NCBI taxonomy): Eukaryota > Metazoa > Chordata > Mammalia > Chiroptera > Vespertilionidae > Antrozous > Antrozous pallidus. The sequence continues at coordinate 51,731,262 of CM050522.1, forward strand.
AGGGGTTGAGTTATAAAGAATCATTCAAATCCACTGATTACCAGCAATTGGCCTCTTTGGCATGCTAGATTTGCTAACTGAGATCTTGGGACCTGGGTCTGAGAGAAAAGGGATACTTCTGGGAACCTTAAAGTCCTTATATTGAAAGCAAAGGTTCGGGTGGTGTTCTACCACCTCAAAGCCTCAATTCTGTTATTTTGTTTTTCTGGAATTTCAAGGGGAGAAGAGAATAGGGAAGGAAAGGAGTAAATGTGCTGTGTGCATATAGGCTAAGAGGGTAAAATGGATAACATGACTAACTTTCATAATAAGGTAGGACTGATGAAGAATAGACCTTTCTTTGCCTTTCCTTTTCCCTGAATGTTTTATTCGTGAGGAGGAGCCTTCTCAGTTTGTTTCCTGTAGTCCTCACTGTGGCCTCACTCACTTGCAATGCCTCTGCACTTTAGCTGAGCCAACTTTGCTATGGTTAGTCTAAAACAGCTATTTTCAACCTGGGTGGCACAGCATAGTGGAGTGCCACAAGGACTTTAAAAATATACACTACCTGACTTTGTAAGGGCACTGTCCTCTTTTACGTTAGATTGCCAAATAAAAATAACAATACCCATGTGATATGAATGAATCAAAATTACATCCTTTTTTTTGTGCGTGAGATTGGCAAAGAATCCTATCTAATAAAAGAGTAATATGAAAATTTGATTGTATCTTCACCACACCCACCAGCCACGCCCACCAGCCAATCAGGAGCAGATTATGCAAATAAAACACAACCAAGATGGCTACCGCCACTGAGAGCAGGAGGAAGGCTTGGGTTTCCCAGGCAACAGAGGAAGCCAAGCTTTCTGCCTGCCTTGTAGGCCTACACTCAATGTTACAACGTTTCAATTATAAAAGATACAGAAATGGCAGCAGCCACTGAGCTGGAGAGGACAGAGGCTTGGGTTTCCCTGGCAATGGAAGAAGCCAAGCTTTTAGCCTACCTTTGCCGGCCTAGGCCTCCACTCTAGGCTACAAAGTTTCAAACAAAAATGGCTGCTGCTCCAGAGCAAGCAGAAGGCTTGGCTCTGCTCCAGGCTACAAAGTTTCAATTGTAGACATAGATTAATCCCAGATACCAGGGCCTCTGCTTGGGTCACTGGGGGTGTGGCTAGCCTGCAAACCTCCACAGGCCCCTTGCCCAGGCAGCCCCTCACCCCAAGGAAACCCCTACCCTGATCTGGGACACTCTTCAGGGCAAACCAACTGGCCCCCATCCATGCACCAAGCCTCTATCGTATCTAATAAAAGAGTAATATGCAGACTGACCATCACTCCAACATACAAGATGACTGCCCCCATGTGGTCAAAGATCCTGCCTCCATGTGGACACAAGATGGCCACCATAAGATGGCCAGCAAGGGAGGGCTGTTGGAGGTTCCAGACTCTGCAAGGGAGGGCAGTTGAGGGCAATCAAGCCTGCAGGGGAGGGCAGTTAGGGGTGACCAGGCCAGCAGAGGGGGGAAATTGAGGGCAAACAGGCTGGCAGGGGAGCAGTTAGGCATCAATTAGACTGGCAGGGTAGTGGTTTGGGGTATGATCAGGCTGGCAGGCAGAAGCAATTAGGGGCAATCAGGGAGGCAGGCAGGTGAGCAGTTTGGAGCCAGCAGTCCTGGATTGTGAGAAGGATGTCGGACTTCCCTTGAGGGGTCCCAGATTGGACAGAGTGCAGACTGGGCTAAGGGACATCCCCCGCCTCCCATGCACGAGTTTCGTGCATCTGGCCTCTAATATAATATATATTTTTGGTATGCAACAGAATTTTAGTAATTAGTTTATGTGTGCCATGAGATGAACAAGGTTGAAATTCACTGGTCTAAGACCATGAGTTTATGGCCTTGGAGTATATTCTTCTGTATATATTTTTTGTGGTGTGTTATTTTTTTTTCCTTTGTCACCTTCATAGCCATTGTCCACATTTTGTATAGCAAGGGGTAGAGACCAAAATTAAAAATGATTATTTTGAATGTATTTGTAGAAAACATTAGCATAGTCTCAACTTCAAGTGTTCAGAGTGGATCTTCAAAGAGCCTGACCTGAGTGTAGGGATGAATAGTTTGATCTAGATACCTTCAATGGGGGAGTGGAATGTTATTACCAATGGATGCATCTCCTCTGTCAGCTTTGCTGCTTTGGTGGCAGGTGGGGGGTAGGGGCCTGTCCCTGCCCCAGGAGAAAGAGAAACACGTGGTGCATCCCAAAGGGAAAGCTTTGCTGAACTTGATGAGCATCTAAGGGAGAAACACATGGCCCAAGCAACAGCTTTCTCTTTAGCAGGAAGTTAACCGAGGTCTCAGAGTGTCTGGCACAAAATAAGTATCCAATAAATGTTTTCACTATCCAAATCACTATCCAAATCGATTATCCACCCAATTAAAAAATTGGCAAAGAATTGAAGTAGAGATGTCTCCAAAGAAAATACACAAATGGCCAATAAGCACATGAATCGATGCTCAATGTCATTAGTCATTAGGGAAATGTAAATCAAAACCACAATGCGATACCACTTTATACCCCGAGGGATGGCTGTAATAAAAAGACAAACAAAAACAAGTGTTAATGGGGATGTGGAGATATTGGAATCCTTATCAACTGCTGGTGGGAATGTAAAATGGTGCAACTGCTTTGGAAAACAGTTTGGCCGTTCTAAAAAATGTTCAACATAGAGTCTCCATATAACCCAGCAATTCTATTCCTAGGTATATACTCAAGAGACTTGAAATCATATGTTCACACAAAAACTTGTACACAGTTGAAATAGCAACATTATTCATAATAGCTATAAAATGAAAATAATTTAAGTGTTCATCAATTAATGAATAAATAAAAATTCATAGTTTGTACAGTGGAATATTATTAATTAATTAAAAGGAATGAAGTACTGATTCATGCTACAATATGGATGAACCTTGAAATTATTATGGAAAGTAAAGGAAGGTAGGCACAAAAGATCACATATTATATGGTTTCAATTTACATAAAACTAGAGGCCCAGTGCATGACATTCATGCATGGGGGGCAGCAGGATGTCCCTCCACCCAGCCTGCACCCTTTCCAATCTGGGACCCCTCAAGGGAAGTCCGACTGCCTGTTTAGGCCTGATCCCAGTAGGGTCGGCCTAAACGGGTAGTCAGACATCCCTCTCACAATCCAGGACTGCTAACTCCCAACTGCTCACCTGTTTTCCTTCTTCATTGCCCCTAACTGCTTCTGTCTGCCAGGCTGATCACCCCCTAACCACTCTGCTGCCAGCCTGATTGATGCCTTACTGCTCCCCTGTCAGCCTGTTTGACCCTAACTGCCATTCCCTGCAGGCTCGGTCACCCCTAACTCGCCTCCCCTGCAGGCCTGGCCCCCCCCCCCCCCAAATGCCCTTCCCTACAGGCCTGGTCTCCGCCCCCAACTTCCCTCCTTTGTTGGCCTGGTCACCCCTAACTGCCCTCCCCTGCAGGCTTGATTGCTCCTAACTGCCCTCCCTTGTAGGCCTGGTCCCTCCCAACAGCCTTCCCCTGCTGGCCATCTTGTGGTGGCCGTCTTTGACCACATGGGAGAGGATCTTTGACTACATGGAGGCAGCCATCTTGTGTGTTGGAGTGATGGTCAATCTGCATATTACTCTTTTATTAGAGAGGATGTTCAGAATAGGCAAATCTATAGGGATAGAAAGTAGAGTAGTAGTTCCCAGGGGTTAGGCAATAGAAAATGAAGATTGACAGCTAGTAGATATGGACTTGCTTTATGATGTGATAAAATTTTTCTAGAATTGTATAGTGGTTGTTTATTTAGTGTATTGGCAAATATATTAAAAGCCATTGAATGTGTACATTTAAAGGGTAAATATTTTAGTATATAAATTATATCCTAATTTTTAAAAACCTGAAAAAGGAAAATACTAGCCAAATAGAGACATGGGATATAAGGAGTTAGTCTTGGTCGTTTATATATTATAAAAGCATTGTCACTTGTCATCTACCATTTTTTTATCATTTATTTAAAAGAAAACCCTCCAATAAGATGACACATTCTTGAAGTACTTCCTTCTGAATTGATTGGAGAAAAGAATAATTCCCAGTTCCTTTATCTGTTAAATGTTCTTGGAACTCTTCCTGTCATTAAGAAATGTGCTTTGGGTGCCACTTTACTCAGTCCTCCTGCCCCACACTAGTTGCAGCTGCAGGGTTTGTAATGTTCACTTGGTTGTTTGTTGTTCCCACTGAGGAGGAGGAAAAGAACCAACCTTACATTGGCTCAGTTAAGGTGGGAAAAGTGGGGGAGGGATGTAAGATTTGGCAATGTGATAGTAGCCTAAGAAAACAGTTAACCTTCTCTAAAATTTCAAAATGATGGCTTACCTTTTGGTTCCATGAAAGTATTTATCATCATGGAACTCCTTTGCAGAATATTCTTTGCTTATTAAAACATCAAAAGCAGCCCAGCCGGCATGAACCAGGGAGTCATGGTTTGATTCCTGGTCAAGGCACATGTCCAGGTTGTGGGCTCAATCCCCAGGAGGGGCATGCAGGAGGCAGCTGATGCATGATTCTCTCTCATCATTGGTATTTTTGTCTCCCTCTTCCTCTCTCAAATGAACAAACAAAAAGACAAACATCAAAAGGATATTAGTGGAGTCCGTGCCATTGAATTTGTTAGATGGACAAGCAGAGGCTGTTGCTCTATGCTTCCAGGTGAACTCCAGAACATATCACAACGGCTGTTTCCCAGAACACTTTCTGCTTTCACATTAATTTACCTGTTGCATCAGCTATAAGCTTGGCATTCAACCCCTCCCTATCAGGGTGCCTCTTCATCTTCTCTGTCAGAGCGGCTGGGAAAAGTGTTCTCCTTACAGCTCAGGTTTCTCATTTGCAGACACCTTTTCTTCTTATTCTCTTCTGGTCTTCACCCTCCAAGGTGACAAGCTTCGGTAGCTGATGTGGCTGGACCTTAGCTATGTTAAATACCCTTTTTGCCATACTAATGGGGAGGATTTTCATGTTAGCCAAAGGTATCTTATCTAGAGGAATGGAGTCAAATTTATTGAAGAGTAATATGCCCCTTGTCTTTAAGCAAGAACCAGTCCCACTGGCAGCCCAAACCTTCTGCTCATAGTGGCTCATGAGCAGTGTTGTGGGATGACTACAGCCCTGTGCAAACTGGAGCAGCAGGGGCAGGTGGCAGCTGCTCTTCCACCATGGAAGCGGCTGCCTCAAGGCCTCCACCCTGTTGCAGCTGAGCTAATTATATCTTTCCAATAAAGGAAGAAATCAGAATGCTACATTTGCATGGAAACCAGCCTGATTTGGTGGGTCCAAAATTACTCTAGCATTTATGTTCTCTGAATTGTTTTAATTAGCAGCTCTGCAGTACTTGTCTTTTATTTCGTTTTTATTCCTTCCCACCATTGGCAAAAACTGACATTTAAGAAACATCTGAACCAGGGTTCTGTCACATTCTGCCTATGACAGACCTAGGATCTCATTTGACAATGGTCATTACTGTGCCACGGTGTATCCACTGAAATTTTTTTAATATGCACTTTGGTAGTTTTCACCGTTTAGGTCTGATGTGTACTTAAAATGAATATGATCTGTTGGTTAATAGAGAGCCCTAACCTCTGAAATCCTAGTTTTTATGTCTTGTTCTCCTTTGGGCTTTAGTTTTAAGTGGGGATGGTAAGAAATTCTATCCTTTAATTCATCTTCCACTTAAGAAGGAAAAAAAAGGAAGCAGAATAGGCAAATTGATTTAGGGTGAATATTGAACAAAGTAAATGAATATAACTTGGCTAAACAAGGTCATGGTCAGAATCCTAAAGTGTTAAAATAATATTAGTCCAAGAAATCATTTTGCGGTGCTCAATCCTGGTTTATTAGCTTCAGAGAGAACGAAATGGTTTTACTAAAATCAGCCGATAGAACAAGCAGCAAAAGAATTAATTTGAACTTCAAGCCTTCCCCTTCTCGCTCTGGAGTAGAAGGGGTAATGGACCAGGAAATAAAGTCCTGAACCACAGAGGGGAGGAGAAGGCTTAGATAATTTAAGAACCCGGACAACCACATAAGAAATAATCAAGAGGTAACTTTCATACCTCAGTATTAGAAAAAAAGCATGCTTATTTTTAAAGGAATATTTTCATGTACTATGAACATTTCTAGATAAGACAGGTAAGTAGGAAGACAAGATAGATGATAGATACATCTTGATTCATTTGACAAATATTTTTAGTGTGTTGTATAAAATGCCAATGTCTTTTCCTCTGTGAGGAGTATCATTGCATCATCCTCTGAATGCCTGCTAATTCTTAAGAAGCAATTCCAACTTCACCTGCTCCCTGACTTCCTCAAAGCAGAGTAATTGCTCATGAAATTTGTGGTCTCTCAATACTACATATAAATCGGCATTACAGCATAGAGCATGTTGCATCATGGAACTTTGTTCATATATAAGTTTCTTACTAATAGGAGAGCAGGATGAAGACGATTCTTATATATCTTTGTATCCACACAATCTGGCTATACTAGGTAGCCAATCAGTGATTGTTGAGCAGGGTGCCCACCAGGAAAAGCCTTTATGAATGAGTCTGCTTAGTCATGTGGATGAATACAGAAGATACTTAGCTTTACAGTGGGCCTGCTTCTGAGGTTAGAAGCACTGACTTCAGGAAGTAAAACTAGAAATACAAGGACATTCTTATCTCGGACAATTTCTTTTCCATGGACAGCTCAAAGCTACAACTTACTTGTACATATACTATAATAGAAAAGCTTCCTTTGGTATACTCTGCATTGAGCCCCTCAAAACCAGGCACAGTGTTCACTTTAAGAGACAATACAATCTCTTCCTGAAACAGTAATGCCCTCAATGTCATTATCTCTCTTTGAATGTATCGTTTCTTATCTTCCCCTTTAATGTATAATACTTACATGCTGGTTCTTAACATTCACATGAGCAATTATAGACAGTTCTGTTTGCAGTCTTTTGATTAAACCAAACCCAGAAACATAAGAGTTTATTTATTTTGTGAAATCATCATCCATGTATGTACTATATAACACAGAGAGAACACAGTTGAGAGGAACCTGCCAGGGAGAAATCAGAACATTGAGTTCAGACTAATTCTATATTAAAATAGATTTGCATAAATTGTTTCAAGATTCTAAATTGGCTTAGTTTGTATTCAAGCCTTCCTAAGAATCTTTTCCATATGTTTTGGAGTTACAACAATGTGGGTGAGTGTCCTTTCACTCATTTATTCATTCATTCAGCACACATTTATTAAACAGCTACTAAGTGCTAGATGCTGTAATAGATACTAAAGGAATCCAGATAAAAAAGACACATGGGTTAAAATGAATACAAACTAATATTAAGTATAACCTGTAATTGAAAAATAAAATTTAAAGTTCTTTTTTAAAAAAAAAAAAGACACATGGGCTGTGACTTGAGGCAGTTTTCAGACTTGTGTCAATGTGATAAATGGAGGAATAAATAAGTACTGGCAACCCTAAAGAGGAAGCCACCAGCCTACTTCGGGAAATCAGAGTAGGGTTCACAGAGTTGAGACATTTGAGCTGGTATTTAAGATACAAACCCTAAATTGTTCTACTGGCAAGAAGATTCTGGGCCAGGAAGGGAAGGAGACATTCTTGGCATAGAGGGCAACATACGAAAAGAGATGGCAGTATAAACATCACAGGATGTGTGGCCAGGGAATGGGACTCTGTTGCATGCATTTGAGATAACAAAGTAAGCTCTTTAGGCTATTATCAGATTTCACAGGGGCTTGTTTGCCATGCCAAAGACTTTGGACTTGGTTCTTTTGGCAGTGGGAAGCCACTGAAAGTTTTTATGCCAGAAAGTGACATATCAGATTGTATTATGTCAGCTTATGAAAATAAATCCACCCAACAGATTCCCAGATCCCCATTCCTGCCCATTTTTGATTGTCCTAAAGCAGTGTCCCTCAAACTGGTCCATGAACTGCCATTGGCTGTTTACCAACAAAAGAGATATAGGATCACTAGGTAAATAATAATTCCCTTGCTGTAGTCCTCAGAGTCTGTATTACTGTGCTATGTGGTCTTTTAGGACGGCTATAGAAAGTGGCCAAGGCCAGCAAAGAAGAGTTGGCCTGAAGAACCTTTGCCCAGGCCCCTGGTCCTATCCATTCCCCCAACCAATGAAGACTATTAGCAGGAGATAGAATAAATCCTCTATGTTGTTTTTTTAAATTGTCTTCTGAGTCCCTTATTCCTGAAGTCAATAGCACATACAATTTGTGCATAGAAGTGCTATGTGCAGAAATTAAATATGTGTTTAAATGCACTGGGAAAGAAGGTAAATTAGACATTAGCTTGGATAGGCTGGAATGATTCTGATTTCTCAAAGTACTGGAAGATTTCTTTAGCAGGGAATTCCTCCCCTTTATCTCGCATTTTTGAAGCAGTTAGGCCTCAGTCTCTCATGTGGGTGACATTTCATACTCTCTTGCATTATTTAGACTAGAGCCCCTTAAAAAAGGAAGGTGGCAACAAATGGTTTATGGGGTATAGAGGAAAGAGTTTCAGACTGGGGTCCTAGAGGCAAAGGTTTAAATTTCTGATTTGCCTCTTCTAACCTTATGATTCTACCAGCTGGGAGTGCATTTAGTCAAAGGTAGAAATATGCTAATAGTGTTGGCCTCAGCAGATAGAAAGTTGGTTCCCCTCGTGTGATGAGAAGTTCACAGGTGGGCAGTTTCCAATTGGTGCAGAGGCTTTCCAATGTCAGAGCTATGGCTTCGCACTTGACTTTTTCCTGATTTTTTCCTCATGGCTACAAGAGGGCTATAGCAACTCCAAGCACATAAAAAATGCAATTGAGGAGGAAGGAGGCAAGGTGGGTGCAGGGAGCAGATAGTTTCTCCTTTTACACCTTCCTGTCATTAGAAGTAAATCTTTCCCAGGACATCCTCTCTGCAAAAAACTCCTCTTTGAACCTCATTGGCCACAGGTAGGTGAAGACTAAGGGCTGAATTCAGTTGCACAGATCAATGCCTTGTTATCAAAGACCTGGACAACTGGGATTCCATCAGGAAAAAGAAAGGGAAAGCAAATGGCTTTAGGGAAAGAAAATTATTTCAAACTCACCTTATGAACCATCATAGCCTCTGTTTTCTTATTTGCAATGAGTTCCTCCCTTTAAAGGTTGTTGAAGACAATAAATCGAAGTGACGTATAATCATTGCTCTTTGTGCCTCTGTATATAATGCATCTTTTTTTTTCCTCAGGCATCTTTAAAAAGGGTCTCTTTATTACTGGTTTTGTGCAATTTGATTAAATGTGATTTGGTATACTTTTATTCCTATTCTTTTGCTTGGATTTTTTATATTTGTGGGCTTATGGTGGTCATAAATTTGAGTTTTTAAAATCATTATTGTTCAAATATTTATTCTCTTCCCCTATGTACTAGCTAGAAATTCCAATTTAACTTATATTAAGCTGCTTAAAGCTCGTTCATGGCTCAATGAGTTCTTCTTATGTTTTTGGATTCTTTTTTATGTTTCAATTTGGATAGTTTCTACTACTCTGTCTTCAACTTCCCTTAGCCTTTCTTCTGTAATGTCTAGTTTTTTTTAAATTATTTTTTAGTTGTATCATGTGTGTCAGTCTTATATCATTATCCACTGATTGATTTCTTTCCTCATTATAGATCATATTTTTCTGTTGTTTTGTATGCCTGTAAATTTAGATTGGATGCTAGACATTGTGATTTAATCTTGTTGGATGCTAGATGTTTTTGCATTCCCAAACCTATTTTTAATTATTTCAGAGAGGAAGGGAGAGGGAGAGAGAGAGAGAAATACCAATGATGAGAGAGAATCATTGATCTGCTGCCTCCTGCATGCCCCATACTGAGGATCAAGTTTGCAACCCAGGCATGTGCCTTTGACTGGAATCAAACCTGGGACTCTTCATTCTGCAGGCTGAAGCACTATCCACTGAACCAAACCAGCTAGGGCCCAAACATATTTTTGAGCTTTGTTTTGGAGTGTGATTATATTGCCTTGAAGCAGTTTGCTCCTTTGGTGTATTGCTATTAATATTAGGCAGTACCAGACCAGTGGTTACTTTAGAATTAATGATTCCTCAGTACCGAGGCATAAACTACTGAGTACTCAATTCCCCCTGAATCATGAAGATTTTACTCTGCTTTATGGGAACAACACTAGTCTTGGTTCAGTGTGAGCACTAGGCGCTATTTTCACTGATCCTTTTTGGATAGCTCTTCCTCAGGCACAGATAGTGTTCTCACATGCATGCACTGATCAATACTCATTTGAATACTTGAGGGGAACCCTCTGCAGATCTCCAGAGTTCTTTCTTCTCTGGTATTCTGTCATTTCCACTCTAAGCCACCTTGGTCTTAGGCTCTTAACTCTGTCTTTTCAAGTTATGGAACATGCTGGATTCCACCTTGGTTCCCTGCTCTATCTTTTCCATGAATTAATGTTGGTGATCATAGGACTCTCTACAATTATTTCTCATATATTGAGGATCATTGTCCTTCATTGCTTGTTATCTAGTATCTTGAAATAATTGTTTTATAGTTAAGCCATTTTTTTGGTTGTTTCAGGTGAGAAGGCAAATCTCTTTCCTGTTACTCCACCTTGTCCAGAAGTAGTAACCAGTTGTCATCTCTGTTGGCAATAAATATGTTGTTTGAAAAATCTGTCAGTGAACCATTTATAAACTGCAGTAAAAAACATGTTCTCCCGTCTCTTTAGAATAGCTACTCCCTGTGAAGACTCCCCTCTTTTTAATTAAATAACTTACAATTACATAATACTTCTTCTACAATTAAAGTTTTCCTGCTTGCACAAGATTATTACTTAAGTAGGAGAGTAGATTTTCTTCATCTCCAGTGAATATTGAGCAAGAGGAAATTATCTTAGCTTTCCTGCTACCTCTGAGAGATTCCCCAGGATCCCCTCATGAATTGGTTCAAGAAGGCTTTGGAGAAATATGTGCGGACAGAATATTAATAATGCTTTACACATTCCACATTTTCCCCAGTCTTTGTCCTTTGGTCAGGGACAGAACACCTTGGATGGATAAATGACTGAATTAATCCAAGATGGTATCATCTTTCTTAGCCAGGCCTCTTCCATATGTAGATACTGAGTGAGACATGCTCTATTCCTTAAAGAAAACCTCAAATTTTCTGTGGAGTAGAAATAAATGAATCACTCTGATTCTAGGTAGTGTGATACATGTTGTGAAGACTAGAAATAAATCGATTTTTACTGGGAGGTGAGATCAAATCTGGAAAATTCTTTGGAAGAAATAATACTGACCTAGGTCTTAAAGGAAGAATTACAGATGGTGTGTTGTTGAACTTAAAGATTATTGCAAATGACTGAAGTTATAAACAAGACCAGATGGCCTTATTACAAGTGCTTCTTAGGGAGAATGTGTACCTTGTCATTGTGCTCTCCTTCATGCCTCATGATATTAGGAACTTCTAGGTTATTACTGATTATAATTGGCTGAAAGGAGGTTCCAAAGAAGATTGTATCATATTCTTCTTGGAAGTCTTTGAAACTGAAGATACTATCCACTGTAGTGGATCTTCCAAATGGAGACCACGCCTAAGTTCAAGCATATGGACTTCATCTCTCAACTCTCCATGAAATTATCCTAGAATTCTGTCCTATTTCTGCTTGGGTTGTTAGTCCAGATATGAAGAACTATAAAATCCTTAGGCATTCACTTTGTATTATATACAGATGTTGAATTACAACATTGTACACCTGAAACATATGATGTTATATAGCAATTTTACCTTATTTTAAAAAGAAAACTTCAACAAATTGTTACAACAACCTAATCTGATATTAGATATTTATAAAGACATTAAAAACACCAGGATGAATCCCCCTGGAGATCTGCAGCAGCCTCTCTTGGTGATCATGAGAACTTAGTTCAGGCACTTAACCTGAGGAATACTACCTTCCAGATGAAAACAAATTCCACAATGGGCTCCATTGAGAGAGTTTTCAAACACAAAGTTGCTTGTGATATGAGAACACTTCCCAAGTCCTTTTCATGCTAATGGAGGCAGAGCAGTGTTACTTGACCTAGTACTAGAGCCACCTCCCACTATTAGGTTCCCAAGCTTAACTGCACATCTGAAAAGCTCAGAGTGCTTTCTTCAAAATCTTGATTACTAGGCCTCACCTCAGATACACTGATTCAGTATCTTGGGATGAGATTGGGAATTTATGTTTTTAATGAGTTTCTTAGATGAGTCTGTTGTGCAATCAAATTTAAGAATCATATTGGCCCTGCACAGCAGCATTTACAGAAGTAGCTAAAGACATAACATAGTCTCATCCATGGTAAGATTCAAGTGGTAGCATTATGAAAGATCTTAATTTGCAAGTTGCAAAACAGGTGAGATGCTGTTAACTTTTTTTTCAAAATTGACCTCTTATTTGCATGATGGAGACAGAATTACAGTAATTAATGGATTTTTTTTTAGGACTTCCCATGAGAATGACACTTTGAATTTTAATCAGTATTATATTCTCCTTACCATCAGAACCTAGATTCATTGAACCAAGGCATTTCTAAAATATTACCTGAGGCTCTCCCTTCTCCTCCTAGGTGGTGAGCATGGCTCATTGTCTAGCTAAGATTTATCAAAAACACCACAAGGCTAGAGGGGGGATAGAAGAAGCATCAGGTTCAAACTGATGTGACAAGTTCCTGGACAAGCCAACAGCAGAGCAGGGAGGCCTCCCTTCTGCAGGGAGCCAGGGCTCCCAGCAGTCTGGCAGTCTCGGCAGACCCCTGCTGGCCTTCTCTGTCACTGCATGGTTGTATATCTGTGGGTGACTGCTGTGAGGCCCTGCACAGGAAAAGCAAAAAAAGGCTTGTGAGGAGTCAAACAGCTTGTCAAGGTATCCTTGTGGGTGTCTATATTGAAGTGTCACAGTATGAAGGCATTTTATTAGCAGCTATTTTAGAATCCTAACACTGAATTGGAACAGTTTCTTCCCTACATGGCACTTCCAGGCTGGCTTCCTCCCTCACAGCCCTATGACAACAGTAGCAATCTCCTGGGGGTGGAGAACATGACGCTGGGTTCCTTAAACAGCAGAGCCTGGCTATGTGGCCCACGCCCTCAGCCCTGGAGATAATTTGGTTCATTCACATGTTGCTGATGACGGGGATACGGCACGGAGGCTGAGGAGGATTTGAGGCTCTAGCCCCGCCCTTGCAAACAGCACAAAAACCTTCCTGGGTTTTGCAAGGGTTTTAAAATGATTTATGCTCCATTTTAAGGGCAAAGGGGGAGCATTCAGCCCAAGGTGAAATTGCAGAGGGAGTTAAGCCATATGCAGCTAACACAAATGTTTTAATTCTTCCCAACTCTGAGGGAAAGTCATGAATTTCTTCTGAAAAAAGGATTAGGCTTTATTGTAGAAAACAATTGTGACCTTAAAACACTCATATTAATGTCTTAGAGGGTTGGTGTTGGGTCTTGGAAGAAAGACTAACATTTATCGGCCTTCTTTTATATATCAGCTTGATGTGTAAACTTCTTAACCATCTTTAACAATATATAGATGAGGAGATGAGAAGAAGAATACTCATAGAAGGCAGGGCACTTTCCTGGGGTACAATAGATCATCCAGGTGGCAGAGCTAGTACCCAAACCTGTTCTCAAGCATGAAAGTCATGCTCTCCCACTCTGAACCTCCCCAATGCCCTCAACACAACCTCGGCTCCTCTAGTCTTCTCCTTGGGAAATGAAGAAGAGTCGCCTGGAGGATTCTCTGCCCTTAGTGGTCATTACAGGTCCATCTGGGACATGAGCTCCATGCATAGGACAAAGTCCTATAGCTTTATTGGGTGATAGAGGAAAAGGAATGCCTTAAATTTCAGAACCATGACCTTTGCAATGGGAAAATTGCCTCAGAAACAGCCAGTCTCTCCTTCTTAAGGAAGAAACTTGGATTCTTTACAGACTCCATGACTGGCTAGTATGCTGAGGAATAGGGTACAAACAGCAGACCTGGAGCTACTCTCACCTACAATGTGTATGCAGTGTTCTGAGAATATCTAACATCTATTAATCTTACTTTCCATCATGCAAAATAGCAAGCAAGTCTGCTTTGCCTGCTACTCAGTCTTAAAGCAACCATGGGATGTGTGAGTTATATATAGTATGTATATAAGTTATAGTTGCTGTTGTTATTATTATTATTAGTGAATAGGGATAAGGTGGAATCCTGTGGCACATGCTAGGCTCTGCCTTCCATGTTTAGAGAAAAGCTCTCTTGGATAAACACCTCTGAATCTGGGATGGGTTCTGATCTTTATAGAATAGTCTCAGAATTGCCTTCAGGGCACATATATGGGCCATCACTCTCTTCATCTCTTCATGTCTCCTGAATTTATGGTGTACACTCCATAAATATTTTTCAGCCACTATTTTCTTTATAATTAATGACATTTATTTTTACTTATTTATTTTATATATATGAGAGAGCAAGAGAGAGAGAGAGAGAGAGAGAGAGAGAGAGAGAGAGAGAGCAAGAGAGAGAACCTCAATTTGTTGTTCCACTTATTTATGAATTCATTGGTTGATTCTTGTATGTGTCCTGACCAGGGATTGAATCTGCAACCTTGGTGTATCAGGATGATATTCCAACCAACTGAGCTACCTGGCCAGGGCTACAGCCATTCTCCATACATTATTGGTCGACCCTCCTAGCTAGAGTGATGTGTCTGAAGTTATTGAGAAGGTCAAAGGACTTCCCTAATCCATACTGCCTGCTAATCTGGACTCTGTGTTTCTTATACAATCTATGCACTTAAAGGCAATTTTAACTGCCACCATAGAATGCACATTTTAATATTCTGTGTGATATACTTTGTTTGTCTCCTTGTGGTTAGTCTATACCTTTCACTTGCTTACCTTTTGTCAGCCATTCTGAGTCATAACTATCTGTCTGGGAATGAAACATATGTCATAAAGGGGTACCTCATGGCATTAGCCACACACACTGCAGCACAAGTTCAACTTGGATAACACAGACAGGACTCTGTGCCCTTCAGCAGTCTGATGAAGCCTAGGGACTCTTTCTCCAAATAAAGCTTTAAATATGCAAAATAAAATGCAAAGAGTTACAAAAGAGCGTTGTCACATTAAAGTACAGTTAGAACATGTTAAATATGTGGTTTTGTTAAAACATTAAATGAGATCTGATGGCAGATATAATAACCCCTGTAATTTCAGGATAGCAAACATAAGTGATGTTTTGAGATAACTGCAACAATAATGTGATATGAAAATAACTGATTTCCACAAGTGACAACTTCACATATTCAGCTGATATTCCAGTGGAGACAGAGCCAAGTGAAGAGAATTATAAGCTATTTAGGAGGAAAACTTGTAAGACCTAATGGTGGATTGGGCATGGAAAGTGCAAAGTAGAGGAAGAGGTCAAGGATGTGAAATAAATTTTCTGATGATGAAATCGTTCATGGTTTTGGTTTTGGAATGAGATGGGGAGAGACTAAGAATTCAGTTTGGCATTGAATTTGAGGTTATTTTACTAGTAAGTCATCGATAGTTCAAGGATGTCTCTAAAAAGTAAGAGAGCACTCAGAGGAGGGCGGTGAAGAAGTCTGGATAGACTAGGGAACTAGGGTCATTGGGATGAGAGGAAGGAAGACCTATATGTGAACAAATTAGCTGTCTTCTGCTATGGGACTATTGGGTGGAAGTTTCGTGAAATGGGTTTGGCACAGTGTAAACAGGAACTGCCTGTGAGTGAAAGCTATGACATGGGCTTCCTTGCCAAGAGGTGTTCCTTGTCACTGGAGGTCAGTGTCCAAGGATAGGCTTTCTATCCTCCACGACACTATAGAAAGGGCTCAGTGTTTTATAACTTGTGAAACTCAGTAATGCTATGGAGAGGCTTCAGTTATTGATTTGATAAACAGATGATGTAAATGTCATGTACTAATGAACATTAATAACCAACCCCCCATTAATGAAACTACTAATACTAAGTACCTTATCACCATTTATAAAAACTATTGGAAGCCAACTTGTTCAAGTAGGTTATATACAAGATTTTAAAACATTGAGCAATAGCAAAACTTTCATGGTGTTGTTTTTGTTTGATTTATAATATATACATATGACCGATATGAAGGTTTAGAAATAAATTCATACTAATATGAGGCATGTTCATGTCATTTCATTTGGGGGATTTTATTTTAAGATTGTATATGCTGTAGATAACTTGTAAAGACTTTTGTAACTCAAATATTCCATGATTTTTATTCTGACAATTGACATCAGCTACCATATTCTTATTTCTGTCAATTATTTTAGCGCAAACATAAAGATTATGACCAAAATAGGTCCTCTGTGCACAGGGAGAAATTTACAAAGCACTTTGTTTCCAGAATCAAATATGGTTCTAACTTACTCTATGCTCTCCAATAAGCTCTCATTCCACAACTCTCCTTGCTTCTTTCAAACTTGCCAAACTTCATCTGAGCTCTCCAAGCATTGATTATATGTGCATGGACTATTCTAAAAAAGTTTGAAGCTCCGTATCTCATTATGCTTAAGACATAATTATTTAAGTAGCATAAAGACAATGCTCAATAGTTCCTCCATGTCACAGAGAAGAGAATGTCCAAATGTTCATGGCTTTGAAGCACAACTGACAGTGAATAATAAAGTGGCAACAGTTAAGAGACAAAAGGGGAAATGGTAAGCAGATCAGAAAACCCAGAAAATGTCTGATTCAACTTTTTACCAGATGACTGCTTCACTATTCTCCAAACTTTCAGAAAAACTTACCAATTTTGCAGGAGAGAGAACATTAACTTGGCCATAACAGTGTCCCCTAGTTGCTCATTCAGTGCTAGAACAACCAGTCTGTCCTCAGATATTCCCACTGCAATGAAGGAGAAATGAATAGGAATATGTTGGTCATTTTCAGGCCCTTGCTTAACATTCCAAGTTCCTCATTCCCAAAAATATATACCTCAAAACCCTTTCAAAGAAGAAACAACATTAGCTTGCTAACAAATATAATACTCCTGTTATTAATAAGGTTAACTGTTTGTGTCCTAAATAATGATTTATATGAATTAAGTGCCTCCTTTGTGATCTGCATTTCATCTGGGCAAACCTGAACCTCTTTGGTAGGTCTCAATTGTGAAATGAAGATAGGTGACTTCTGAAGTCTTTTAGTTTTAAAACTCTATGGTCAAGTCCCAATTCCACTGAATTAAATAAAAATATTTTCTGCACAGAGAAGACTTAAGGTCAACTCTGAAAGAATTTACAAATAATCAACAAACAACACAAAGTCAAAGCTATGTTCTTCTGCAGGAGGTGACATTTTACTTAGTGGTATTTTTTTAAATGTGTCTCTTTGTTCCCAGCTCATCAACCAACACCCCTGAGTCATTCAGAATTTTCTTCTGATGCATTTATTTTCTGGTCTTATAGATAAGAAGATTAGGTGATATCATTTTCTTCTACCTTCTCTCTCTTGGAGGAATATCCATATAATAGTTAAAGAAGCTTATTAATTTATTAGCCTTATGCCAACTTTTTGGGGTTCTTTGTCTTAGGTATATGTATGCATGAAAGACATAAAATTACAAAGCAATGCACGGGTATATAAAACCCAATAACATCTTCTTCATGCCAGATGTATCTGCTATCATGTTGTAGATTGATTTTATCTGTGGATGACCATGACTCTCCTCATGACAAATATTATAGCAAATATTATAGCTAATGATGATTCTTTAGGTGAAAGAACCAGTGTAAACACAACCATGAAATGGTCTCCACTAAATAGTACAGCCAAAGCAACATGCCTTGTGCTTCTTGGACCTGTTCAAGTAAATTCCAAATTGTCAACAGTTGTCAATGTCCTATTTACAGATCTGTTTTATAGAAGGTAATTTAGAGCTTCTGGAGATTAAAGGTCTTACCTAACTTGCAGCCAGATAGCCCAGTAGTTTTCTTTACCTTTTTAAGGTACAAGGCAGGGAGAACCCCAAACTTATCCCTCTCCATACTTCACTGCCTTTTATTTCTTCAGCATGGAAACTGAGCAGGATGGAGGAGGAGATGTTTTGGTAGAAGGTTTCTAGTTGAGAATAGTGATTTTTTTTTCATATACCAGCCTAGTTCAGTTTCTATCTTCTCTCAGTTCCCACCTCCTGTAGGTCAGCTAAGAACTTCTTGGTAGAAGTACTATCTCCTCCTTCCATGCTCCTGTTGGCTTTGGCTTTTTCTAAGCAGGCTCAAGGAACTCACCAGCAGTTTAGGAGTTAAGATCAGGCTTGGACATCCCTTGAGTTTGGCACATTTCCAGAAAGGAAAGCTACAAGATAAAAGAACAGTGTGGGAAAGAAATGTCCACTTGAATGAGATCAGGATGTTCTGAGCCTTGTCCTGGAGCCACCCGCCAGGGGCTGCAGCTTGGCAGTGCCAGGAGGCACTCAGTGCCCAAGACAGCTGTGGATGCACCTTGGAAGGCAGCACCAGCCCCCATTGGAGGAGACAGGAGTGGTGCAAGCAGAGAAAAGTGACCCAGAGGGAGTTCTCAGAGGAAGGAAGGTTCCTTTGAGGAGTGGTCAGCAAGACATTCTCACTCTGGGACTCATAAGAAGTAGAGCTCTTTTTCTTCTCTCCCAAAATGCAAATAGCCTCTGTCCTTGGATTTGGGAAGATGGGTTGCTAGGCAATCACTTCTAAACAAGCACTCCTCTTGCCCCTTTTTCCTGACCCCTAGAACAATGGAGACTTTTCAGCAAATGGAACTGAGATGGAGAAAAAGACATGGCAAAAATAAAAATGGGACCAGAGATTATGGAAGGTCTGGCTCATAGGATATGGGGAGAAATATGTAATATTAATAAGTTGTACTGCAGGCAGACCAAGGGGGGATTTATGTCTCATCATCGCACTGGCATTGTCATCACCAGCCAAGTGGTACAGGCAATGCAGCAGCCATTGTCCCATGCTGATCCCAGTTGTAATGATTTGGGTGACTCAGGAAATGACATTATTACCAGTTAATTAGGAATTCTTGAGCCTAACTCTATCAGTGAAACAGTATTTGGAGTTGTATTTTTTAATAATATTTTTAATACCATATTGTCTAAGATCCTGTCATGGTCTTGATAGAACACGGTTAGCATACTAAGATTAAGTAATAGAAAAATAGTTGAATCAGAGGATTCTTTACAAAGATATAGGTAGACTTTAGGGGAACCACAAGGACAGTGTAAGACCCTGTCATTCCTGGAGTGACAGGGGAGAGAGTGGTTGCTTAGAGAGTAGGCTGAACAGAAGCTGTGACTTTTGGTAGCAGAATGCAGCCAGCTAATGATGACTCTCTGTATAACATCCTGTTTTCTGAACCAGTGGGAAGCTAGAGGATAAGGAGACTAAACCCAGATATATTAGTCAGCTCAGGCTGCCATATCAAAGAAACAATAGACTGGTGGCTTCATCAATAGCAATTTGTTTTCTCACAGTTCTAAGAGCTGGAAGTCCAAAATCAGGGTGCCAAGCATGGCCGGTTTTTGGTGAGAGGTCGTTCTGGCTTGCAGATGGCCACCTTTTTATTATGTCTTCCCATGGTAGAAAGAGGGAGCAAGCTCGATGGTGTCTCTTCCTCTTTTTATCAATTCTATTGAATCAGAGCTTCTCCCTTATGTCCCCATTTTACCTTAATTACCTCCTCAATATAGTCACATGAGGGGTTAGGGCTTTGCCTTAGTCTATCTGGGCTACAAAAACAGAATACCATAGACTGGGTGTCTTAAACAATAGAGATTTCTTAGTCTGGAGATCAAGGTGCTGGCATGGTCGGGTTCTTGGTATGGGCCCTAACTTTCCTGCATGTGCAGCCCTTAATATTATTCCATTAGGGGTTAGAGTTTTAACATGAATTTTGGGGAACAAAATTTAGTCCATGACACCAAGTAAAAGTTTAGAGTGTATACTATGAAAACCATAAGTGTGTGTGTGTGTGTGTGTGTGTGTGTGTGTGTGTGTGTGTGTATTTGATTGTTCTTATTAGTGGTAGTTGTAGTCTGTAAAGTCACTGTAAACACTGAATTAGCAAACACTGAACCATTGCTCCAGGGGACATACAGGGTTAGTTTTCCTGTGAACCTGTGGACACAATATTTTTGTCAATCAATATATATCCTTATTTTATGTATATTTCTATTTAAAGACATACCTTATTTAATATAGGGTGTCAATTCATTACCATTAAACTCATAGCCAACAGCATTATAACTCATGCCTGGATGTAGGATATTTAAAAGTGCATTTTCTCTATGGAGTACATCACAGCCTTCTTGCCCTTAGGAACACTGGGCAACACGTCAGCACTATACTTGTGGATCCTTTTAATCAGTGAACTTATGAACAAAAATTATAAATACATGAAAATTTGTTGCTAAATTGACCACGAAAAAGATGCTAATTTGTAGTGTGAGAGCTAAGACAAGAAGATAGAGTATCAGCTTGTTTGACCTTAACTGGAAAGGTCAGACGACTCAAAATTGTTGTTGCTCTGCATTGTGTCTATAAGCAACTATGAAAGCACAATGAATTGACTTGGGAGTTACCAATAAATTGTAGAGATTAGGCACATTTGCAAATATGGTATTTTCAAATAATGAGAATCTACACTGAGTGGCCAGATTATTATGATCTCTGAACACATAATAATCTGGCCATTAAGTCTATATCCTATATAAAAAAGGCTGCTATGCAAATTGTCCCCTTGACTAGGAGTTTGACCAGCAGGCAGGCCAGCCAACTGTCCATGTCTACTCTCTCTGGCCAGGCTGGCCAGATCCCACCCATGCACGAATGCATGCGCTAGGCCTCTAGTGTGTGTGTGTGTGTGTGTGTGTGTGTGTGTGTGCTCACACATACTAGAGCATACTAGAGGCCCGGTGCATGAAATTTGTGCATGGGTGTCTGTGTCCCTGTGCCCAGCCTGCACCCTCTCCAATATGGGACCCCTCAAGGGATGTCCAACTGCCCGTTTAGGCCTGACCCCAGTAGGATCAGGCCTAAATGGGCAGTCAGACATCACTCTCACTATCCAGAACTGCTGGCTCCCAACTGCTCTCCTGCCTGCTTTCCTGATTGCCCTTAACCACTTCTGTCTGCCAGCCTGATCACCCCCTAACCACTCCCCTGCCAGTCGATTGATGCTCCCCTGATAGCCTGATTGTCTCCAACTGCCCTCCCCTGCAAGCCTGGTCCCCTCCCAACTGCTCTCCCCTGCAGGCCTGGTTCCCCCCAACTACCTTTCCCTGCTGACCTGATCACCAACAACTGCCCTCCCTTGCAGACCTGGCCTTTCCCAACTGCCCTCCCCTGCTGGCCATCTTGTGGTGGCCATCTTGTGTCCAGATGGGGGAAGGACCTTTGACTACATAGGGGCAGCCATCTTGTGTGTTGGAGTGATGATAAATTTGCATATTATTCTTTTATTAGATAGGATAGAGACCTGGTGCCTGGATGCGGGCCAGCTGGTTTGCCCTGCAGCTTGTCCTGGATCATGGTGGGGGTTCCCTTAGGGTGAGGGGCAGGCTGGGATAGGGGCCTGTGGTGGTTTACAGGCTGGCCACACCCCCTGGCAACCCAAGTGGAGGCCCTGGGATCTGGGATTTATTTATCTTCTATAATTGAAACTTTGTAGCCTTGAGTGGAGCCAAACCTGCTTGCTCCGTGGTCACAGCCATATTTGTTGGGATTTATTTCTCTTCTATAATTGAAACTGTAGCCTTAAGCGGAGGCCAAGCCAGGCCAGGGCTGTGGAAAGCTTGGCTTCCTCCATTGCCGGGGGCAACTCAAACCTCCTGCTCTCTCCAGCTCCGTGGCTGCCACCATTTTTTGGAGGATTTATTTAGCTTCTATAATTGAAACTTTTGTATCCTTGAGTGGAGGCTTGGGCCCACCAGAGTGTGCAGAAAGCTTGGCTTTCTCCATTGCCGGGGAAACCAAACCTCCTGCTCTCTCTGTGGCCACAGCCATCTTGATTCGGGTTAATTTGTATACTACCTCCTGATTGGATGGTGGGCATGGCTTGTGGGTATAGTGGAGTGATGGTTAATTTGTATATTACTCTTTTATTACATAGTAGATACATATATATACATACATATATACATATATATGTATGTGTGTATATATATACGTGTGTGTGTGTGTGTGTGTGTGTGTGTGTGTGTGTGTGTGTGTCCAGTGGCATAGGACTCACCAGTATATGAATATTGCTGACCACCAATTCCTGGGTGTCTTGATACCATCCATCTTTGAGAAAACTAGTGATTATATGAACAGTTTTATCAATTTCCAAATAAACACTGTCCCCAGGTGTGAATCTGGATTACTTTGGTTATTGATAAATGATCTCTGTCCTTCTGAGTGATTATGTTCTTTGGAGAAAACAGGAAGTTAATAGCCAGGAATGCCCCTTACCCACCATCTGAGTCTAAAGGGCAGAGTGAGTGGCGTATCTGAAGGAGAGAATGCCAGATGGAGTTTGGCTAATGTGTCCCAAGTTTCTGATGCTAAATGTGATCCTCATAGTGGACATAAAGGAAGAACCTGGATGAGAGCTAAATTTAAGGGGTCAAAGTGGGAGAGGACAGGTAGCCTGAAATACTAGTAAATTCTTTAGATACCCATACCAACTTTTTGTTTTGTGGTGTTGTATGCCTCAGAGCTTTTTTATTTGTAGAACCTGACAAAATTTATGAAGCTCACAAATCAACATTTATATTATAACATGTGCTTCTTGATTAGATTCTACAATATAGCTTTCAGCAAATTCTTGTGAATCATGATTTCAATTTCTCCTACTGGAAGTAGGTATTATGTCTGAGATCAGATAACTCTATAAATACATATGGCAGAAGTTCATTTGTAAAATCTAAATTTCTATTACATTTTAGATTCATTTTTAGAATCTAAATTTCTATTTCAAGTGCAAAGGGATCAAGCATTACTAATCCAGTTTTAGCTTCTCTGAGCTATGCACAGCTTAGCATGTGAATGTATGACTTCATATTAACTTAGTATATACATGTATGTGCACCTATCTCTAGTCTCACATAGAATATTTTTGCATTACAGGTACTGACTGGAATTTTAATATTCTACATGTTTTTTGAAATGACTTTAGTCTTTGTAATATACATTTTCCAACACTTAGTTGAGAGTTAATTTAATTATAATTTTGGCTCTGCCATGTTTTTATATGAATTTAGGTTATACATTCATCGGTAGGGCAAATCTCTCTGAAGGAACTGAAATGGACAAATGGCATAACCAACCACTCCCAATTTTTGTAACCCATTTTTGTTTTCTCTTATGAAGATTTTCTGCCTGTGTGACTTCTACATTTAAATTTTGAGGTCTTGATTTTTTTCCTTTTAAATGAATATTCCATTGAAATGCATGTGTATGTAATTGTTCATGTATATATGTAACTAAACAAGTATTCTTTCCTAATCCATTTTTTTCGTATTTTATCCTGGAAGATAAATATAGTTTATTTAACCTAGAGTTCAAATTATCTAAATATTGGAATTTGCTAATTCTTTTTCATTTTCTTAAATCAACTGAGAAAGTGTGACACCTCAGTGTCCTTTTTCCCTATAAATGGAAGAATTGTATTTTTTAAAAATAGCATTTACTTTAGCCATTATGTTCACAGGATTTAAAACAAGAGTTTTGGAGAGAGAAATTATTTTTGCAATGCCTTTGTTTTGAATCACTTAGCAGTTTACCTTTAAAATAATAATTTCTGGATTTTTATTGACTAGTCTGAGGAGGAGCCTATGCAGCCAAAATAATTAAAATGGCCTGACCAAGAAATTAGCTAATTCATCGGGCAAGGGGACATCAATCCAATTGATTGATTGGTATTAAGTGGAATAACTAACCAAGGGATTTAATTTCTGAATTTTTTTCCAGCCCTTTGTTATTGCGTAGACATACTGATTAATGAAAATATAAACTACTTAAGAATGTTTTGCATTTTCTTAATGCTTACATGTAATATCATTTTTCATTTTGATTGGGCTGAGTCATGAACTATGCACCCCCATGGAACAACGTTGCAGTATTAGATGTCAGTATTAGAGGTTTAAGAAAGGAAGTTGTGTGGCCTTTACCTAAAATCCCTGTTAGAAAAACCCATCTACTGCCACACTGAGAGGATATGTCAGGTTTCAGGGTGGCTCTAACGGACTGGGGATTAGCAGAGCACAATTGAGCAGGATTCTTTTTCAGCAAGACCTTGACCTTAAATGAACAAGAGGAGGCATCTAAACTAGATCTACTTAGAAGTTAGGTGCCTCTATCTTTTGCATGCTAAAGCTCTCATCACAAAAATCCTTCAGCTTTCCCAAGTCCACCTTATCCTCCTTGGCCCAACCTTTCCACGTACATTT
This sequence comes from Antrozous pallidus, assembly GCA_027563665.1. NCBI lineage: Eukaryota > Metazoa > Chordata > Mammalia > Chiroptera > Vespertilionidae > Antrozous > Antrozous pallidus. The sequence continues at coordinate 51,755,834 of CM050522.1, forward strand.
ATTTTGGCCCCCCTCTTACTTCTTACCTACAAACCAGTGTGCTGTAACAAAATTACTCTTTTATGCACATACCACAGAATATAAAAATGTGGGTAACCAACATTTCTCTAGTGCACAGGATAGCGACTATTTGATAGTCGCATGATCATTTGGTATAACAGAAGCAGTTTATGTACCTTGACTTAAAAAGTTTCTCAAAAATAAGTATCCTAAGTTAATGTCCATTCAACAAAGATATGTAGACAAAATATAATGATATATGATTATCAAAGGTGATGGACAATATGTTGTTGAGCAGATTAAGATTTTCTTTCTCAGAACTATGGTGATTCTTTTTTCTTTTTCTGTCTCATTTTCCCATCACCCTACTTTAGTTGGGCGAAGCAAGGATAGGGAAGTGGGTAAGAGTTTAGTATTCTTACCCTACTGAATTAGGCCTTGGTAATAAGGCCATTTTGCAGATACATAAGCTAAGAAAAGGTCCCTAATGTACCAATTCTAGTCTTAAAAGTTATGACCTACTTGCCCTTTAATAGTATCTTACACTAAATTGCTGTCTTTTAAGTTTATAATCACTTCTGTTTCCATGGTACCTTGAAAACTTAATGACCCCAAGGTAATATTGATGAAGAGGGAAGTGGCATAAAATGAAATACGCAATTACTTCAGTGCAGACCCTGTCCTGTGATTAGCATCAACAGATTCCAGAGCAAAACCACAGGGTACCTGTAGTTCTTTGAAAAATGTTTTGAATGACAGCTGTCAAGACCTCCATCTGGAGGTTTCCTCTGCTAATTGAGGGCTTTACCATTATTTTAACTCTTTGACAATAAAAAACTTTCTTTGAACACTTGAGCTTATTCTAATTATGGAAATTGAGGTCAATTACATTTTGATTTCCTTAGAAAATAAGTGCCAACCATTTGATTTCCTTAGAAAATAAGTGCCAACCATTTGATTGCAAAGTGTTTTTGCAACTTCAAATTTGGGATAGTAGAGAAGTGACCTACACTCTGTGAGTCTGGATCCCATGGGAATTGGGTATTTTCCTGATAATTCCCTAGAAAAGCTCAGATTTCCAGTACTAACTGTGACAAACGGGTTATTTTAATAATTCCCTCCTCCACATTATATGGTGGGAGTAGAGAGACATGATAGCCATTATTTTAAATATGAAAGTCTATTGTGAAGAAAAAGAAGAGAAATTTGTGCAGAAATTATAGATAAATAGATTGCACTCTTTCTGGTAAAACCCTTTCTGACAATTACAATTGTCAGAAGTAGCGGAACAACGGGTTCAGGAGCAGGGCCTTTGGAGTCAGGCTGACTAAGTTTGGGTTCGTTTTCCCTAACTGAGCACATGATCTTTGAGAAGTTGACTATTGTTTTAGAGCCTTGGTTTCCTTATATCTAAGATTATGATGACAATATTACTCGGCTTGGGGTTATTGTAAGGATTAAATGAAATAGTTTAGTTATTATTAGCCTCCTTGTTCCAGGGCAGTGGTTGCCAAATGTTGGTATATGTGGGAATCACATGGAGGCCTCACTGAAACAGATGGCTAGGCCCCACGCCAGAATTTCTGACAGCAGGTTGAGGGTGGGGCCTGAGAATTTCACTTCTAACAAGTTCGCAGGTAAAGTAGGTGTTGCTGGTGTTCAGACACATCTCTGAGAACCACTGCTACAGGGCATGACAAAAAACAACTTTATAGCATGTCCTCAGATTTAAAAAAACTAACTGCAGGACATGAAGACACAGGTCATTTGTAAACTAGCAAGAGCTTAGTGTTGGAAGTCAAAGTCCCTAGGTTCCAGTCTTACCTTTGCCATTTGTGCATGTGCTGCCAATGGGAAGCCTCTTATCCCCTCTGTTTCATCTTGGGTTGTCTTCCTACTGTATCTTTGGCAGGTCATGGTGGAGATCAAAGGAAGGAATATGTGTTACAAAAGGTTTAAACAGTGTTAGTATATTAAACAGAAAAACAGTAGCGTTGCTGCTGCTACTGTGGGCTCTGAGCATGAATTTGCTCTCCTGTCTATGACCAAGCTACCAGTAAAAGGCTGTGTCTTCTTAGGAAAAGGTGATAGAAAATTATTGTTCTGTCCTTGCAAAGGTGTTTGCCAAATCAGATGGGCCCTGTGTTAATATATTAATTCAGGTAAACCAGGCACATAGAGAATTACTAATCAGGTATGAACCAACCTCTTGCCAGTACAGTCCCTTGTTCATAATGGAAACAACTGCCCTTTCTGAAACCCTGTCATTGGTATCTCAGTTTGAAAGAGTTATGACCAGCTAGCTGAAGTGACTAAGCACATTGAGGCTTGCTAAGGACAAACCCCTGAGCACTTTATAGGTGCAACTCATAAAATTTATCGAGTAACTCTGAGTACACTGGGTCCTACTGAAAGGTACAAGGGTTCCCCCTACATTCATTCACACCATCAATAAATGTTAAAGCCAGGAGTTGAAACCTGCATAGTACTCACTGAACAGCCTAAAATCTTAACCATCATCACCCTGCCAAAGAGCTAACTGCAATGCACTTGACTTATTAAGGGTGATAGCTATTCACCAATTCATCTTTATGTTCATGGTTTAGTATAAATATAAATAAATGTTAGTGTGGTATCTTCCTGAAAAGTAAAATCTATACTCCTAGAATTGGTTAATTTAGTATAATTTAGATAACATTTAAGATCTTAAGATGTATGATTTGTGTCTAGGGAAATAAGGTTCTTGTGGACATCATTATGGGCAAAGGGAACATCCATTCATTCCACTGACATTTACTAAGGCTCTGTGTTAAACCATAAAGGGGCATATAGTTGATTTAGGAAGTGGTACTATTGGGTGTTTTGCAGTTTTTCTGCTGCAGTTTCAGAGATGAATTATAAAGTCAGAAAATCCAGGAAAGAGGAGCAAACAAGAGAGAATATGGGGGAAGGTGAAGAAGACTAAGAGAGCCTGGTTTCCAGGACTCTGAACTTCCAATGAGCAGATCCATGCATCTGGGGCTTTAATTACACAGAGATGCGCTCCGTGTTCTTGGTAGAACCACCTCCCAGAGTGGAAAGGTGGCTGCTATCTGCAAGGATCATATGAGCAAGTTAAATTACAGTTATTATCTGGTCACTCTTTGAAAGCCAGCGACAACTACCATTTGGCAAACAACCCACAAACTTTCTCCAGTTCAGACTGTCTGATAGTAATTCTTTGGAGACAGTGCTCCAGTCACCTGGGAAACTGTTTTAGCCACCTTAAAACTCTTCCATTTACAATGTCAACAAGTTTCATGGTCATCTATTTGTTTCATTTGTTGGAAGAATTTATTCTTTTAGATCTACTGACACTGTTTGATAAATTTTTGGAGAGAATGAGCAAGAGAGATATAGAGATAGAGTAAAAGGATCAGAGAGAGAGAAAGAGAGAGAGGGAGAGAGAGAAGAGAGAGAGAGAGAGAGAGAGAGAGAGAGAGAGAGAGAGAGAGAGAGATTTTGTACCCATAATTGGGGCTTCATTGTTGCATTGTTGCATTCACTATGCTTAATAAGTCCAGGAAGGTTTAATTTAACTTCCACTTAGGACATTCTAAGATACATCAAAAAAACATGTAAAAATATCATTTATGTCAGAATAGGAGATTTTGATAATTGGTCTTCAGGAAATGTGGTTGTTCCTTATGGGGATGAGGAAGAAAAGTCACACCTTTCTCCAGTAAATAACATCTTTTGATTTTTAAAAGTGAGCTTTGTATAACCCCAAATGGCCTGATTCCTGATTTTTCATTTCAGAGTGAAAGGAAATTGTTATTTCTTCACTGAAAGGGCATAGTATAGTTTTATATCAATTGAGCCAGGGTTAAATTGGATGGGCTGTCATCAGTACCTGGTAAATAATTGGTTTGGGTAGAAGAAGAAGTGATCCTGTGACTGTATTTAAATAATTCAGGCATGCCGAACCGGTTTGGCTCAGTGGATAGAGCGTCAGCCTGCGGACTGAAAGATCCTGGGTTCGATTCTGGTCAAGGGCATGTACCTTGGCTGCGGGCACATCCCCAGTGGGGGTATGTAGGAAGCGGCTGATCGATGTTTCTCTCCCATCGATGTTTCTGACTTTCTGTCCCTCTCCCTTCCTCTCTGTGAAAAATCAATAAAATATATCAAAATAAATAAATAATTCAGGCACATGAATGGTGACATGGTTTTAAGAAATAAATGGATAAACAGACTGGCAAGCCTCAAAGGGAAGGCAGAGGAGGGTGGCCGGTGGGGAGAGATCAACCAAAGAACTTGTATGCGTACAAGCATAACCCACAGACACAGACAATAGGGGATGAAGGCCTGGGGCAGGTGGGTGGCGCAGACTAGAAAAGACCAATGGGAGAAAAAGAGGATATATGGAATACTTTCAACAATAAAAAAATTAAAAAGAAATAAATGGACAAATTAGAAAAATACAGGTAGTCCTATTGACTCAGTTCAGAGAGTGAAACAGTGAAACAGCACTCCTTGAGGAAATCAGCAAATGGATATTTTTTTTCTTCTGTCCTTTCTTTTCCTTTTCTTTATATTCCTCTCTTAGAGTCACACATATTCAAAACTCATGACTCATTTTCAAGGAATCACAGAGTGATGCAGCATTAAAAATGAAAATCAGCAACACCAAGTCCTGCAGTTTAAAAGTTACTAAGCAATAGTGTTTACTAGTAAACAATGGCACATGTGAGGAGGTCAAATATTCCCACTTTTCTCTTTAAATAACTTCTTCTTGATTGTTTACCTTACCACTACTAAATAATACTTCTCGTGTTGTCAATACAGGTTCTAATTTATTTTTATAAGAAGAAATTTAATGGTGTAACTTCTGAACTTTCATTTATTTATAATTCTGGTCCACATATAATTAATGCTATATATTTGCCTATACTTCAAAGTTGTGTATTTCTAATTTGACTCCTTAAGTGCTGCAATTATGTCCTTAAAATCATTACCAGGTACTTATTACCTGTTAATAAATGCTTATTTAGCCCCTCCTGGGCATGGTATGTACCAATACGGTCCCCACCCTACAAAAGTTTTTATTTTAACTGAGTGAAATTTGACATAAACATCTCTTGAGGTGTATAGCGCATTACTTTGACACATTTAAATATTGTCATATGATTGCAGATATAGAAGAATTTTTAATCTAGTTGGAAAGACAAAGTATATATAGAGTGTCCCCCCAAAATATATACACAGTTGATAGCTCAATTTTGAAAGTGAAGTGTATTTTAATAAACACTGCTTTTATAAGTACACACTGTGTGTGTTTACATTTTCAGGACACTTATACATAAAGTGAAAACACCACAAAGTTTAATCAGATAAGTAGTTTTATCAGAAAGAGTAAATGCTAGACACTCTTGTGGGTTGGGAGTTTTCAGAGTGCTACCCAGAAGCCTGAACTGTATCCTGAAGGGAGCTGGTAAGATCAAGAAGAAATAAGAATTCATTTCCCCAGTAAACACAGCCCCAGCAAACAGAGGCATAGGAAGAGCCATGGGCAGACCTCCATGGCAGGAGCCGATGGCCCTTTAATAAGAGCCACCTAGGTGTCAAGTCCTTGAATGGGCATCTGCACAGCAGGCAGGTTGGCATAATCATGGAGACCCTGTCAGTGTGCCAGCCCACAGAACCAGATGCCAAGGATCTCAGAGTACCACAAGCAGTTCATCTGACTGTAGAAAATGACCTAAAATGACAAAAATCTTTCCTAGAAGCTCAGATTCTGAATTTTAATCTGATGCTTGGATCTGCACAGAATCATCCTGTCTTGGAGCTGGGACAGGAGTAAGTTCATTTTGCAAATGCAAATACCTAGGATTAGAAAGCACAGGCAGTTTGGCTACTTAGCAATAAGTCAACAAACTAACCTAAAGAAAACAATAGTGGGACTAAAGCAGTAAAATGAAAACTTCTATAATTGTACCCACCCATTCCACCCTGCCTACCCCACAAAGGCACTATTTTGTTTCTTGGTTACATGCCTTTTGTTTGTGAAAGGAGATACTTTGATACACTTTTCAGAGCGATATTCTTTTGCAGCCTCCAGTTTGTCATCATGACAAAATTCTGTCTTTTTAAAAATATATTTTATTGGTTTTTTACAGAGAGGAAGGGAGAGAGATAGAGAGCTAGAAACATTGATGAGAGAGATACATCAATCAGCTGCCTCCTGCACACCCCACACTGGGGACTGCCTACAACCAAGGTACATGCCCTTGACCAGAATAGAACCTGCGACCTTTTAGACCACAGACTGACACTCTATCCACTAAGCCAAACCGATTTCGGCACAAAATTCTGTCTTTTGCCCTTAGAGTCTTTTCCTCATTCATTCATTCATTCATTCATTCATCCATACCTTCATATATTGATGAAGCAAATATTTATTAAATGTTTGTCTTATTCCCAGAATTATGCTTTTCATTCTTATCATTCCTATAGTACATGCAAGAGGAAATCTCAAAATGGAAAATCTTGAAAAAATTATTTAGTTTTTGACATTCAACCAGTCTTGGCAATTGAATAAATATACACATAAGTAACAGTCAATTGCATTATTTTTAAAATTATATTTGATCAAACATTTTTTTCAGGAACTGCTGAACAATATACATAATTGCAAACTTGCCTGTCTGGTGAATCATGTAGAATTTTTAACTGCAGTTTGGAAAAAATCCGGCCTAATTTCCTCATTTTCCAAAAGCCCCCAAGTAAGACCAGCTCTCTCAACCTCCTAACTCCCTTGGCTAGTATTCTTTCTACCTTGTTAAACCATCGCTTTGAAAATGTCTTTTTTGAAAGTGAAGCAAATTTTCTTTCTGGATAAAGCGTCCTCACTCTCAAAGATTTCTTTGAAGGCTAATTTATTGAATCTCCCAAGATTCTCTTTACACCCAGAAAGCTCTGTGATGTGGTACCCAGAGAACATGCACTTTTAGCACCTGAAGTTCCTGGAGCAAAGGGAGTTGGCACTATCAAGGATAGCGCCTCCCACATCGGCGTCATCATTTGTGGAGGGTTTTCTGCCCCTTATTTCTCGCTCAGGCAGCGCAGGCTTTATCTAACACAGTCAGCCGGGCCCTGGGGATTAAATTAGACGATGTGTGTAGTGCTTTGGAAATTGGAAGTAGGCTGCAAATGTTGAGAGATTGCTATTATTTCCAAAACCCTCTACAAGAAGTCCAGGCAAATATTCGTCTTTGTATTTCTGGCATCTAGCAGAGTTTGTTCTGTAAATATTTGCTGAAAAGAAATGAATGAAAGATTTGTGAAATGTCACCTTGAAAGCCAGGGCTTGGGAGTCAAGCATGTTTCCAAGTCTTTGTGTCCAAAATGACATCCGAGGGACAAAGGTGAATGTGACATTGTTGTGTATCTTATTTAATACGACTGAATAAGGCTTTTCTCTGCACCGTTTGCTCCATCTGAAAACCAGTTGCCTCCTGTTTTTGTGTGGTTCCCAGTGCTTCACTCTCCAAGTGCAGGCCATCTCCTGCTCTCTCAGGGCTTCCCGACTTGGATCTGGAGCCAGCTCCCAGCCCTGGCTTGTTTCTGGGAGTTGTCAGGCGCAGATAAAGGCCTGGTGGAATTTGCCCACTCCTTTGAGGGCAGGGGACTGTCAGCAACACAATCAGCTTGTGGCCGGCCTTTAGAAACTCTCTCCCACGTTGGTCCCAAAGAGAACATTTGTGTGTGTGTTTGCTTTGGTTTTGAGAACTAAACACCCCTTTTGACGTGATGTGTGCCAGCTCCTTAACACTGGGGTGTTTCAGAAATGATGCCATGGGCTCGCAGCTCGAAAGGCACTGCCTTGCTTTAGAAACTGGAAGAAAGGAGACCTGAAGGGGAACTTTAGGGAACAGAGAGGAATGAATTAAAGTATTTCAGAAAGGATTAAGCTTCAGACAATGGGAAGGGACTCCCCAGAATCAGAGAGGATCACCAAACACCCAGTCTGTTGCTTTTTATTTTTTTCGTCCTATAAAAGGGGACACAGAGGCGCCAAGTGCTATTGGCCTGCCGCCTTTCCCCTTAGCAACATCCACAAGCCTTGGGTCACACTGAGTGGGAGCAGGCTGACTCCAAACACGCATACCTGGGTTGTTTCTTCCCTCACCTGGAGCAGCTCAATGGGAAGGCATATGTGTTTGATGGATGTATTTTTTCTTTTTTCAGTGGAGGTATAATGTGATTCAAATATGATTTTGTAGAAGAGCAGAAACAATAACAAAAACCTCAGTGGCAAAACCCACGCTTTGATGAGGACATATTCAATCTCTGAGCTTATCATATTTTAATGAGTGCACAGGGAACATCCTAGTAAAGAGGCCATTGCTGGCATGTTCCTACCCCCATTTTCTGGCACCAGGCAACCCATGAGTGAGGCGATATGACATTAGCATACGTAGGAGGCATGTCACAGTGTCCAGCCCTGTCAGGTTTGCGTGTCGGGATGAACGTTTGTATAGAGCACCCGAGGCCTCAGCCAGGGAAGCTCCCCATCTCCAACCACATTGGTCCTCAAACCTTTGTTCTGCCTCTCCCTCCCCTTTTGAGCCCTTCTTTGAAAATTCAACTGTGGAATTTTTCTCCCCACATCTCTATGATGAGTTCTCCCAGCATTGGAAGGCTGGGTTGCCATGGCAGCAAGCCTCCTCCACTGGGAGCAGGCGATTTCAGAAGGGGGATTGTTGCAGTTAAAGAGAAGGGATGGAGAGTCATTTAAGTAGGCCAATTAGTATGCAGGACCTGAGCCTCCTGTGGCAGGCAGCCTCTCTCACATAGAGGTCACTGCTCTCTAAGTCCCACCTGCTGAGATGGAACGAAACAGGCTTCAGGGAACCTCCCCACGCACCTATGATTGAGGCTGACCAGAGCCGCAGCCCTGAGGGGATCCAGGTCCTGCTGCCCCTTTCACTGCATCTCTTCCTTGCTCTCCTCCCCTTTGCTTCCCTCCACCTTGAAAACAGAGTTTCATGGGATATCCCCAGTGTGGGGGAGGAGTCAGAATGTGGAGCAGCAGTAAAATCTATTCCCAAGGTTTCATATACTTATTTTTCTGGTTGTTGGGCATCTACCCACCAGAATGGGAGATAAATATAGAGCTTGTCCTGCGAGTTTGTTGGCTGTTTGATACCTGCTGGTAGCCAACTTGGATGATATTAGAAAGATAAAACTGTTCAAACTTTCATAGGAAGCAGTCATCATGTGCACAGCTCAATAGGATCAATCTCTTGAGATCCAGGACAATACAGGAAGGAGGAACCTCTAAGAGGGCCTGGAATGGAAGCATCAATAAATCAGAATTAGAAATCCAGGCTGTGTGGTTGGGCGATGTCAGTTTCCTTGAAGCTTGGGCTTCAGTGTGTTCATCTGTAAAATGGGCCTGTTAGAAATATGTTACTCCAACCACTGGCCAATGTTTCTTTTAAAGTTCTGTTTGAACACCCAATAGCTCTGAAATGTTTGAGGCTCCACTGCAGAAAGTTCTCTGCTCTTAAGAGTTTGTAAATCTGAGAGGCATTGGGATGACCAACTCCCCAGAACATCTGTCCTGAACGAAGAGACTTGATGCTTCTCCCACTGCGGGGTTCAGAGGACATTCCCAATGACTCCTTTCCCTTGATTCTTTGTCCAGATCCTATGGATGTGAAGGTTTCTTCAGGGCTCCACCCTGTGCCCAGTGTCAGGTGCTGTGCCTAGCACAGAGCAGCATATGACAGCAGATAAATATTTGCTATCCACCCTGCCTCTGATTCCTCTTCCTATTTCCTTCCCTGCCTGCTCTGATTTGATTTATGGTTCCATTGCTCTATCAAAGCAATTCTTACCGTAATTGGATTAAGGTCTGAGGTTGTTTTAATTCTATTGGGGGAAGTTGGGCAATGGATACCTGAGACTTGTAGGTACTATACAATGAATTGTGAGTCTATCATTAGTTCAAAATAAAAGGTTGAGAGAAAAATATAGCAGCTCTCACTCAGTCTTCCTGAAATCTCTCTGGGCATTTCCAGTCCTCATCCAATTGGACAATTGTCATCCTTTCCCTCTTTCTCGAAGTGTTCTGTTTGCTCGATACCACACCACTGCATTTTCCCCATCCACTCTAGCTACTCTTTCTTAGTCTCCTTCATAGGTAAAGGGCTGACAATTACCTGTTGAAATTTCTCAAGGCCCCCTCCTAGTCCAGTACTCTTGCCTAGGCTGTCTCCTCCACAGTCCAGGCATCAGTGACTACTGCTACAATGGTAACTCCAAAACGCATAATTCTGGTCCAGACCACTCCCCTGCACTCAGGTTTCCTCTTGAGTATTGTAGTGGCCCCTTCATCACAACATGGTCAGATACTCTCCCTTCCAACGGTATCTCTTTTGACTCCCATCACCAGTATGCTCCAAGCCTGTAGTAGTGTTTCCCATCTCAGTGAATGGCCATCATTACCAATTCAGCAAGCAAGAAACTATATACTCTCTCCACCCTTATTACCACTATGCTAGTCTGAGTCACCAGCCTCTTTCCTGGATGATTTAGGAGCAGCCTTCTAACTGCTCTCCCTGTAATCTCTGCACTACACAGCAGCCTGAGTGGTCTTTGTGAAATGCAAATCTGGCCATGCCATTCTCAGTGGCTTTCCATTGTTCAATGACCTGTAAGATCCCCCATGTTCTAGTTCATATCCAAATCCCATACAGCCCCTATCAGGCTCCTGTTGCTTACTGCACCCCAACTACGCTGGATTCTCTAAGCTCTTCAAACATTTTGTTCCCTCTTGCTCCAGGGACTTTAAACATACTCTTCTACTATGCCTACAATTTTTCTCTTCTTTTCACTTAGTTATTCTTACTTATTCTTTAGGTCTTGGCTCAGATGTCACCTCCACATGAAGCCTCTTACTAGCCTTTCAGCCTGAATAAAAGTCTTCCATTATTATAAGCCCTTATGCAATGCCAATATTCAGACATAATACTAGTTGCAAAAATTAAAATATTTTGGCACAAGTTGATAAACAGCCACTACCCTGAGTCAACTTTATTCATCCACTAAAGAGCTGTCTCCAGGGACACATGGAGCCTTCAGGCATCAAAACTATGAAGTTATGGTTCATTGGTTCCCATTAGATATTTTGAATATCTATACAATTTTTCTGTATCATGTAGCCCTCTTCGACAGCATCTACTGCACTTGAATTTCATACTTATTTTGAGAGTATTTGATTAATGTCTCCCCCATTCTAAGTTCTATGAGAATGAGGATCATATTCACCATGGTTTTTTCATATTGAACACACATTAGGCACTCTATAAATATGTGCTCTATAAATGAATTATTTAGATGAATGAACAAACCTTTCTCAGATCACCCAGTTTGCCCTTTGAGTCCCACAAAGAGGAAGCTGCGAGTAGCTAAATAGTGGTCCAGACCAATCCCAGAGCCCAGACCACAGCTCATCAGCAAGTCTCCACCTAGAGTTATTTCCACTCTCCCACACTGTCTTCTTCAAGGGGACTTGCAGAAGACACATGTTGTCATCACCATCCTGTATGATTTCAGTGCTTTTGGGCCTTTAGCATCCCATATTCTCCGTCCTGTCATCATGACCTAGTTTTAGAGTTTGAAATTCAATCATTGCTGACAGGATCTGTGTGTGGCTTCTTTTTTTCCTGTTCTCTATATAAAAGATTAAATCAAAATGGTCATGTATATACCATCTCAAAATAGTGCTTTATTTAGAGAGGTGTTGGTTATTATTGGCATTTAACATTTGTTGAGTGAACAAAATCTGCTGAACATTGAAGAGAACATGGAATCAAAGAGTTCCTGCCTGATGTGTGTTGTGGCCTAAATTAGACCCAGACGGGTCACTAATATACAGCAAGAATGGATCTGCATAGAGCCTGACTACAATGCATAAAACGTGCTCCCTTGGACAGGTAGGATTTTCCCTGAGAAAAGCCATAGTGTGGTCAGGGCTTAGAGGTAACCCTTAGACCATTTTTAAAAATAGCAAAATGAATGATAAACGCCATGTGAGTCCTTAGAAACAGAAAAATTCTTGGCAAATCAGATTTTTTCCCCTCTTACAGGGCCTCCCCTAAGAGAAATGCAGTTCACCAATTCTTCCTGAGACACAGGCAGTCCTGGGGCTCCTGTCAATGTGGCCTGCAGGCAGCCTGATGGGCTTCAGAAAGAACCACCTGGACAACACTGCATTTCTAAGAGGAATGGCTCCTAGTGTGGTTGTTAGTGGTGCTTCAGAATAATTACAATAGTGGTGGAATTTAAGGAAAGACCTTTCTTTAGTCCCCATTTTTGTTGTTGTTGTTGTTTGTTTGTTTGTTTGCATAGTCTTGCTTATGAGTCTCACTTTGCCCCACCAGGTTCCATAAAATCTAGGTGCCCAATGGAAGAACACCTGTGACTTCTGTACATTCTGAACCCATTCCATATAATAATCGCAAATCCAATAATAAATTGGAGCCGATTTTGGTCTGGGAGCCACGGTGCTGCTGCACTGGTTCAGTCACACACACTGGGGCAAGTCATTGATCCAGTGTCTCCATCTGAGAATTGGACATCAGAAAGCCTAGCTTCCTGGGTTGTTTAGAGAACTACATAAATTAACATATGTAAAAAGCCAGCATATGGCCCGGAACATGTGTTGGTTATGCTCACAGTACTGGAATGTACCGTCTTTATCTAGCCAACTAAACTTGAAACTTGACATCAGTTCCAAATTTAGAGTAACAGTTCTAGACTCATAAAGTTTTTACTTCAATAGCTCACATTCACTTGTCTAAAGGTAATTAGCCTTTAATAGGGAACAAGAACCACATGGACACTTGAGAAGTCAACAGCCTCTTTCTAGTCTTACCAAATGTTTTAATCCTGGAGAGGAGAAAAAAAAAAGAGAGAGGGGAGAGGCATATATTTAAAAGGAAAATATCTGATTAGACACAAGTCTGAAATGTAACAAGATGCTTAAAATTGCCTTAACAAAGAGTGCTTTTTAAATTGTGAAGTGATCATCATACTCTTTCAATTTGAACATGATTATGAACATATGAGGCTGCTGTACACAGATCATAAAAATATCAAAAGATTTAGCATGAAATATTAACCTGGGGAGAAAGCATTTCTAAAGCTGTATACCCCTCCCCACTAATGTTAAGCACTTGAAATTTATCAATGCAGCATGAAGGACATTGCTGTGATAAGACTCCATCCTGGTTTCTTACCCTACCAAACTTACAAAAGAAAGGTTTAAGGCCCCTGGTCAGAGGGAGAGCTGGATTAAGACAATGACTGCATCAGGTGGCTGGGAGCTAGGGAGCAGAGCACAGATACCCGGAGGCAAATCATTTAAGCTCAGTTCTGCAGGTAGAAAATAGAGCTATTTTCCTCTCTGCCTGTCTCCTGACTGCACCAGACTGGGCAAGAGAGATCCTGTCTCACCAGCCAATTCCCAGGAGAGGTCACAGGCTGGTGCCAGGATACCACGCATTGGGAGGTAGCATACCCTGATTCAGTCAGGAAAGTAGGGTACTATTCTATGTCTGCAACCAGAAAGCTGGTGGCCTTAGGCAGGCCTTTAATACTGAACCTACTATATATGTAATGATATTACATGAAAAATAAAATGAAAATAGAAGAGGTCTTAGAGAAAGGTGCAGGGAGGAAAAGAGAGAGGGAGTTCAGGGAATAGCCTGTCTTTTGCCTCATAAATGTGCCACGTCACAGCAGGTGATCTGTGATCGGGATTATTTTCTAGTGACCCCACTGACTGACCCCCTTCTTCTCTGTGGCTCCTTTTAGGATGGTGAACCCAGTTCACTACTGTACAGAATCACCCAGGGCTTTATAAGCAAGTAGTCAGTCATGTGGATACCAAATAGCTGCTAGTTTAGTAACAACTCCTCTTCTTAGTGCCTCTCCATCCTTTCTTGCCTTACTCTTCTTATCCCTCACTCTCACTTCCCTGGCCTTAGACTCTCACTTGAAATTTGATGTATGGTGAATCCATTCAGGAAAGAAAAGGAATTTGCTACTGGAAGACCCTCATTAATACATGATACAGTGTCACCCTGACACGGTCCTGCACTCAGATGATGTCGTCTTAGTGATGGTTTGCCCCAAATGGACCCTCATCTGTAGTTGAGCTTGTCATTCTGATTTTGGGAAAGAAGCCCTTCCATTGAGCCAGAGTAACTCTTTCCTCTTATCTTCTGACTTTTAGGTTCTTAGCTCATCCTTTGAATACTCTCAAGGGCTTCCCCTGGGCCCCTGTTTTGGTTCACACAAGAGAGCACAGTCTCTTATTTATGTGTATGGAAGAGCCCAGCTGATCACCTTGCCAGCCCATGAAATCCATTTTAGCCATATGCTTTACCCTCCCCTGCTGAACGCTCCTAACCTCGTACTGAAGTTTTGCCTTTTACGACTGTCCAAGCCTGTTGAATTTATAAGAAAATGTCATATGACATTCACTGTTCTCAATTGTGAAGTCTCTTCATCAGGAAGTTATAAATGCTTTTTGTGCACTGTCTGTTAACAGTCTAATTAATATTTTTCAAAGAGAACTGTTATGATGCAAATCATATTCTAATAGCTTGATCTATGACACTATCAACATATTGGGCTATTAAGGCAAAAATCATTATAATTAAAGACACTTCAACCCTTCCTTGACTTAATTCATTCTAGTTCAGCATCATCGCTACACTGAATATGCCCAACATTCTTACAATACTTTTGGCAAGTTTAGCGTTCAAGTTCTCAAAATTAAAACAGAAAAGTCTATTTAAACATATATATATATATATATATATATATATATATATATATATATATATCATGGCGGGGAAACAGTGTGTGCATTCCAAGGTAAATTAGCTTCATCTTGGTGAGAATGGTCCTGCCCCACATTTTCTTGGCCTCTTTCCCAAGCACTAGCTCTGTCCCCATTTCAGAGACTCCCAAGCAGAGTTCTCAGTTTCCTGTTGAGAATGGACTTCCAGCTACACTGACTTCTGCTCTGAGGCTGGGTGGGTGAAGCACTCTGTGTCACCATCTGTCCCACAGCATTTTCTGTGGCTTCTCCGAGCCATACCTCTGTGTCCACTGCTTAGGTTCTGTTTCTATAGAGCATCCCCCACGCCCCATGGACAGCAGCAGATTACTGGGAGGACAGGACAGGGCTGGCAACCTTTTTTCCTGAAATTTGTCGGCATGGATGTAACTAAGGAACAGAGTCTTGGCAACAGTCATATCCTCATTGCAACACTAAAAAAAAAAACAAAACAAAACAACAACAACAAAAAACACTTTATGTTTTAGAGTAAAATGGAAGAGAAGGTAGAGAAGTTTCCCATATGTCCCCTTCCCCCACACATGGGCAGCCTACCTCACTAGTAACATCCAGCACCAGAGTGGGACACTTGTTACCATTATAAACTTACGTGGAGACATCATTATCACCCACTCAAGTCCACAGTTCATGTAAGAATTCGCCCTTGGTGTTGTACATTCTTAGAGTTTTGATAAATGTATAATGACATGTAGCCATTATAGTATGATACAGAGTTGTTTCATTGCCCTAAAATCCTCTCTGCTCAGCCTGTTCATCCCTCCTCCAAAGCCCTGGAAACCACTGATTTTTTTACTGTCTCGATAGTTTTTCTTTTCCAGAATGGCATATGTATAGTTGAAATCATATAACCTTTTCAGACTGGCTTTTTTCACTTGGTAATATGCAGTTAAGTTTCTTCCACATCTTGCTGTTGATCTTCAGCTACAAAACCAGTTGAATACAGTCCACAACTTCATTATTCCACTAATTTCAAAGCTTCCTCTTCCAGCATCACAGGCTGGACTTCTCCCTGTTCCTCTTATGTCTCTAATTTCTACGGGGTTAGGGGCTGGAAGAAGGATTGTGGATAAAAAGCAAATGTCTCTTTACTTTTCAGTTGTTACCCTCTCCTTTGCGATCACTGTTTCTCAGCGAACACCACCTTGGATCAGGTGCCACCTTCTTGTACAAACAAGAAGGCTTGGGTATAGACACTTGCTACAGTGCCCATTTATTCTTTCTGAATGATTTGAGAGCAGGCTCTCCTGCTGGCTACTTTCTGCTCCACTATCTTTCTATCAACTTCTTATTTCAGTATACATAGTCTGCTGCCTAAACAGAAGTCTAAATGCTAAATGAGGTTTCCATCTCCACTTAGTAAGGCAACCTCATATTTATGAAGACTTCTCTTGAAGCCCTTACCTGATTTCAGGTTGAGGGTGAGGGGACAGAGAGAATGGGAAGAGAAAGAAATGACCTCTCTTCAGGAATATTCCAAAAATGGCCCCAGATCAATGGCCCAGTGGCTCTCACTCACTATTCTCTCCATGTCTCTCCCTGTACTAACAGAGAGGACAGGTTACCTAGGGTGGTTATGGTAGGGCTTTTTCTATTATGGGAGCAAGGTATGATCCAGCTGTCAGATACTATGTTGAATCCTGACCAACACAGAAGCTTTCTTTGGAAAATGGGGTGTCCAGAGCTCCCTTCCTTTCAGCTAAAGGCCTGAGTGTTTAAATTGTGGAACACCTGGAAAAGCCTCACTGTGTTATCTTAATATAGTACATCAGCGTTGTTCAGAGTAGTGTTCACAGCTTGCCCTCATCTGAGATTCAAGCAGCTAATAGCCTATTGGCCATTAATGTCACAAAGCTGATTATATCAAATATGAGATCCTCATGCAACAATTGACCCTCACCTTTTCTTAACCTGCCCTTGGGGACAGTCAGGCATGATTCTCTTATTGATACTGCCACTTCACTCAAACAGGGTGTTCAGACAGCCCTTTCGCCTGCTTCCCTCCTATCTTCCACTGCCCAGCTTCCAGTTTTCCTAACCAGGATGCAGGTGATATAAATGCAAAGCAAGCCTAGCCATAATTTCTGAAGACCCCAAGAGGACAACTATGAGAATGGGGCCAGTTCTGATTGGCTGATTTTTCATTAGCAGAGATCGTTAAGAGCCTGACCCCTGAGGCTTGTGGTCCGTGTCTGGTGTGAGCCTCAGATGTGTGGCTACGCAGGGCTGCCCAGACGCTATTAGTTGCGGTGGTCTCTCTGCGGTGTTTTATTTTATAAAGATCGCTTTGGGTTCTCCTTCTGCTGAACCTAATTTCTCCCTGCAGGAGTAACCATCTTTCCCACTTTAAAACAGTGGTGCAACTTTAGTGATTTAATTCAGAGAGGCAATGGAGTGACCATTAACAAACACGTTTAGCAAATGGATAAGAAGTTCTCAGAAACAAAGCATTCTTCTGAAAATTTCACAAAATACACCCTGTAACAAACTAACCACATGAGCATATTATTTTTCGTTATTTGACTGTTCCAGTATTAAGTTTTTCCGGGTCTACTTACTGTGATGGGGAAAGGTAAAAGCTGACCCCGGGGCAAAGAGGAAGGTCAAGCAGTGAGTCATTCCTGTGGGGCAGAGGGAGAAAGGAATAGACCAAGACTTTGAGGCATTTTCTGAGGGGGGGGGGGGGGGGAGGGAGAGGGGAAGATAAGGTTATGCCCTCAGCCTCAAATAATGTCCTTAGCCTCAGGCCAGGCAAGGATAAGCAGAAAGCAGGTAGGCTGCCTGCTGAGTTGAGGTTAGAGCTGAGAGAGCTCAGAGGACACTATTGCAATAGTCTGGGTGCAAGCCTGTGGCAGCTTGGACTTGGTGGTAACAGAGGAAATGGATAAGTGGGTACATTCAAGGTATTTTTTGCTGGTTTAGTTGAAAGAATCTGCTGATGACTTGGAAGCGGGAGGGCAAAGAGCATCAGGGAAAATAGTCATTGATGCTCTTAGGTTTTTAGCTTTGAAAATAAATAGTGATGGGGACAGTGTGCTGTTTAAGGAATCGAGGAGATGGAGGGAAGAATGGGCTACAAATGGGGAGGAAATTGGAGGACACTTAACCCTTGGGTAAGAAGAGAGCACACCTCCACTGGAATAGGTGGTCTTTTTAAAAGTCCAATGTTCTGCCCGGTGGGCATGTCTCTGTGGTTGAGTGTCAACCTGTGAACCAGGAGGTCACGATTTGATTCCCAATCAGGGCACATGCCCGGGGTTGTAGGCTCAATGGTTCTCTGTCATCATCTCTTTCCCTCTCCCTTACTCTCTGAAATAAATAAAAATATATTTAAAAAAATAAAAGTCCAATGTTCTTAAGTTGGGAATCATCTCTGCTTTTCTACAGTTTCCAGTTAATTTGCAGTGGCTTATTTGTTCAGTATAAACCTTGTCCTTCTCTAGAGTGTTCTTGTCTTCATCTCTATAGACAAATTCAAAGTTGAAGAGAATTGTTATTCCTGAGTGTGTGTTCACAGAATAGATTGTGGTGTTTAAAGACCTTTATGTGTTTCATGAAAGCTATTACCGTAAATGGATTCAAGTAGATGTTAACCAGTAAATATAGTATCCTAAATGCCAATGGTTTGTACCTAAATAGATAACCTGGTATAAACAAAATGTAGTTGCTAGGGATAGAGACCTTGGAAAGAAAAATTTGCACACACACACACACACACACACACACACACACAATGGTCATGGGGTTGATTAAAGGTTTGAGAAGCAGGAAGGAAAGAATGCTGAGGGACCATTATTAGGGACTCCAGCATTATGGAACCTTTTCTCTTCTCCCCTGGGATACCACAAGGACAACTTTCTTCCTCAAAGGAAACTCAAATTGTTTTAAGAGTCAGAGGGTGACTTGAGCAGTGATGTGATTGTATAGCTGGTGGAATATTGGAGAAATAATCAGGGGAAAAAAAACAACGTAATGTAGGGGGAGTCTCCTACTCAAGTACTGACAGAGAGAAGCATGTAGAGACCATCAGCAGAAATCCTAAAGATAAATACCAAGGGGCTATCACTAGCCATCCTGAGAAACTCAGGAATATGTCTGTGCTACTGAAGGATCTAGAAGCAATAGGATCCCTCTACCTCTCCTTCCTCCTTCCATTGGAATAAAGGGGTGGGAAACCCATATAGTCAGACCCACTTGTTCTCTAAATTTATCACTTTTTACAAAAGAAAGCATTACTGCTTCTATGCAATTATGTCATTGCCAAATTCTCTGGGTTGAGGCAGAAGGGATTTCCTCCTAAACAGCTCAGAGAAAGGGACTGGTGGTTGCTTTAGCTGCCTTACATAACTGGTCATGCCACCAGGTGGATTTGGGGAAGTGGTGCAAAATGAGAGGCAAAAATCAAAGAGAAAGAGGCAAGATTAGTGGATTTGAAACACCTGTCTTTCATTGTCACCTCAGACCCTGATTTTGACTATGGTCTTGCATTTCTTTGTCTTAGTTTCCCTACTTAGTAAATGGTAATGGTATTTATATAATAGATTATGTGTTTGCTGTAAAGCCCCATAATATTAAGTCACTTGCCTTGAAATGCTATCTGATGTAGTATATTATTTAAAAGTAGAAGCAAATATATAAAATATATACTGATGTAGACATATAGCTGTAGATACACACCCTCCAGTGCAGCTACACCATTACATAAAATCTCACCACCAATGGCCTCGGGGAAAACTCCCCCTCCTTTCTACCATTAACCTCCTGCCACAGCCACTCCACCCATACTGTCCTCCTACTGTTCCAGCACAATAGGTTGCACATACCTTAGGCTCTTTGCTCCTGCTGACCTGAAAGTATTAGAATATACTGCTTCCTGATTTTTGTATCTTGTTCTTTCACTTTATTCAGATCTCTGCTTAGATATCACCTGCTCAGAAAAACCTTTGCTGACCTTCCTATCCAAAGAGCGCTGCCTTCTATCCTTTCCATTCACTTACTCTTTTTTATTTACAGTATTTGTCACCACCTGACATTGCCATGTCCATTTATTTATGCGTGGTCTGTGTCACCCACTAAAATGAGAGCTTCCTAAGGACATGGGCATAAAGCAATCTCCAGCTACTTTCTCTTCATGAGGACACATCCCCAGTGCCTACGACATTGCCTACCATCCAGTAGGTAGCTTGGTAAATTTTGGTTGAATGAGTGTATGATATAAAACAAACACATGATTATCAACTCAGTGGTTAAAAATATCAATCTATATTCTATACAATGAGGGTTTGAGAATTCTAAGTATATTCTAACTAGAAGCCCAGTGCATGAAATTCATGCACTGGAGTGGAGATCCCGCAGCCTGGTCTGCCCCCTCTCACAGTCCAGGAGGCCTCAGGGATGGGAGGTGACCCAGTGATAAGGGAAAGGAGATGCCCCATCACATCTCTGCTGCTGCCACTGCTGGTAGCACAATCCTTGACTGGCCCTGGTTAATTGAGCCTCAGGTGGCCCTGGGCAGCTGGGGGGCTGAGGGGACTGGGGCACCCTGGAGACATGTGTGTGGAGTGGCCAGACCTGCCTGGGACGGACCCAGCCATGCCACATGTCTGTTGCCCCAGCAGAGCTGAGGGGACTGGGCACTGCCATCTTGTGGATGCCACCATCTTTGAGGGTGTGCCAGTCAGTTAGCATATTCCCTCTTCATTAGATAGGATAGCTTTTCTTAATAGTATATGCTATAGTGGAAATGGGTAGTCTTTAAATATGGGGGCTTGGCTTTTAGGTTAACTTTTCCAGACTTCAGTTACTCCCCAGCACTGTGGTCATGGTTTAAGGTTGTGGTGGCAGATAAGAGTTAGAGTGTAGCTCATGCAGGAGGCAGTAATGATGCTGGGGGCTCCTCCTCTGATTAATCTCCATCTGCCTCATTTACTTCTCCAGCATCACAGCTAAGCACAGGTGATGCCAAGGCAGCTTCGGGACAAGCCTCTCCACTTCCAAGCATCTGCCACCATGAGTCCCTCCCATAAGAACTCTGATGAGGCCACAACAGGGTGTCTGGAAGCAGAATTGCTTCCCAGAGTGAGTTTGCAATGGCCAATGGAACATATCTCAGAGAACCCAGGAACAGGGCACTGAGCCTTTCCATTCTCTCTGACTTCTCCCAGCACCTTCACACCCTCTCCTCAACCAAGGAGTCACTTTAGCCCATTCATTTTGGCTTCCATGGCTTTTCTTGGTAAATTATCCCATATCCTTGCTACTTCATGTACAGCATGTGTGTTTCCATTCCTCATTTGCAGTTTAAATTAAAAATAGGTGTTGCACTCTAAAGCAAATCAGCCACTGTCCATTTTTTTTCCTTTTCCCCTCTGGATATCCCTCTCATCTCCAAGGGGCCTGTGCTGAGAGCCCCACATGGGGCTGACAGGAAGCCACCATTCTGGCTTTAGCACTTTATTCTCCTTGCATATTTATTTCATACCAAATTGTCTATCCACAAGTTCTGAGGCAGCCAGATGCACTCTATTCATTTGACAAATGTCTATTAAGCATTCAAGCAATGGGTAGTGCTTTCTGTCATAAACTTTGTAGTCTGCAGGCAGAGGCGGTGGCAAGCATATAACCAGACCAATAAGCCCATCATTACAATTGATGGGCGTGATGAGGGGAAAGTAAGCAGTGTTTCTTGGTGGTCTAACTTGATTTTGGTGCCAAAGAGTGTTGTATTTAAGTTAAGTCCCCAGGGGTAAGGGGAAATTAGGCAGGTTTTAAAAAAATGGAAAAACTGCATGTGTGAAGGACCTAAAGTGAGAAGTGCTAAAACATATTTAAGATCAAATGGATCACTGTAGGGAAAGGGGGAAAATATAAAAGGAGATAGGGAAGGAGGCACTCAGGTCAACCAGGGTGCTATCAGCCATTTCAATGGCTTTTTTAATGGGCAGTGAGAAGTTGTTGAAGAGTTTATGGTAGAAACACAAGATTTGATACAATTAATATTTTAAGACTATTGCTCTGGGTATTAAGTAGAGAGTGGGTTGGAAAATAGAGAGAAAGGAAATGGGTATACCAGTTAGGATGCTGTCATAGTAGCCTAGGGAGAGTAATGACAGGGAGATCAAAATGGAGATGGAAGGAAGTGGGCAGATTTTAAATGTCTCCTGAAGGATGTGATTGAAACAACTTCTTATAGTGTTCCACCAGCCTTTGACTGCAACTTCAGAACTTCCAGTAAGGAGAAGAAACTGCAAGATTAAGCCACTATCTCAGTTGCATGTAGCTGATGGTGATCCCTTACTGAGGTACTCTCTTTGTCCCTGCAACTTTCCCATTGCTGACGCGGACACAGGCATCAGTGTCTATATCAAAGTGAACTGGAAAGAAAGAGGACAGTATCCATTTTTAATTGGCTCTGGAGTATTAAGTCCTCATCTCAGGCTAATGGTAGAATGTACATTCTGCCAGTGTCTTCAGTGTTAACTAAGAAGCTGCAGTTAATCGTGGGACAGATATGTGGTATCCACCCAGAAACCTAACCTCTCCACTTACTGGACATAATGTGCCCAGGGCAGCAGTAATCATGGCAATCCCAGCTGGCATAGAGAGTGCTCCCTACCCCTGCTCTGTTGACAATTCATTGATTTCTTCTTTTTCTAAAAGCTATCTGGAATAACAGCCTTTTTGAGTTATTTCCATAGAAACAATTTCACATTGGAATTTTTGTACTAAACCAGCATAATGCAATCACCTTGACATAGACAATGACATGAATATATATTGCTCCTGCTCTTCTGGTGGTCTTTGCTCAGCACCATGTCAGTCTCTATGGCTTTTCTCCATGAAAGGTGCAATGCTCTGGTCTCAATTGCTAAAGTGCTATGGCTTTTTGATGAAATTTATTATTGGAATGTGCAAATTTACATTGCTGAGTGATGTATAAGTACAATCATCACATGGCAGTCAGTGTGTTATATTAGATCTTTCCAAAGGCTTCATCCTCCCATTGATCATTCAGGAAACTCCCCATCGAGGTTGATAAGAGTTAGTGGGCTGAGGTGGGGAAAAGACATCAGAGGAAGGGGCAGGGCATGTTGTTACTGTTGAAGTTCACTCAGTTGTTAAAATGAAGACTCCTTGTTTTTAGATCCCAATGTGATTCTTAAACATCCGTGTGATTGCAGTTTCATGCTTTACTGAGAGAAGGCTTATTTGCTCCTGATTGGAGCAAATGTAAAATAAGGTGAAACTATAATCACTTCTAAATCTGGGACTCTTGGGCTCTTTAAATTGTATATAGTGCACAAGCAGGGACCAATAGGACCCATGAGAATGTCACTTGAGGCAATATGGAGTCCAAGAAACCCTTCTGCCTACCCTACATATAACTTAAGAGTCCCAGTGTCTATTTGCTCTCCCTTAGCTACCTGCAGGGAAATTGGGGGGGGGGGGGGAGGAGGCGGGAGGTGAAGGCAGAGATTGCTATAAGTTTTGCACTGAAAATGAATTGAATCTGTGGAACAAAAGCAGGTTTAAGCCATTTGCTAAGCTCTAGAATTTGTTGATAATAGGAAAATCATCAAGAGTCACCCAGGAAGGGAAGACAGAAGTAAGGGTCATCCTTTACTCTGGGGACATGACAATGTTAACAAAAGACTACAAATAACATTCTGGACCAAAATTGTACAACACTTAGTATTTGGAGTTATCATTACTCCTCCAAGTGCTTTGAGATAAAAAAAAAAAATAAGGAAGACTTAGACTGAGTGTTTATGTAAGCTCTTTCTCCCCTCCCCCGCCCCAAATTTATATCTTGAAACTGTAACTCTCAATGTCTCTGAAGGTGGAAATGGGACCTCTAAGGAAGTAATTGAGGGTAAATAAGGTTAGGGGTAGAGCCCAGAAGAGATGCTTGAAACTTGTTCTCTCTGTGTGTACACACAAGCTACACAGGGCCATCACCAGAAACACACACACACACACACACACACACACACACACAAATAAATAAATAAAATAAATTAAAAAAAAACTGCTGGAACCTTAGTCTTAGACTTTAATTCAATGTGAAGAAATAAATGTCTGTTGTTTTAGCCACCAAGTCGATGGCATTTCATTATGTCAGCCTGTTGCAGAAATCAAAGAAAAATCAAGCAATGCTTTAAAGAAAAGGAGGGATACTGTTTAATACACTGGCCAACTCAGGGAACACTTTCCAAATCTGAGTGAAGAAACATGCATGGGGTTTCTCTTTATATCTCCATGTGGATTTTGTCCCTCAAATATGGATTATGCTTCCAATCCTTTACTTGGGCATTGCAAGAAGGCCCCCAGGTGTTGAGGGTCTCCAGGCCACATCTGATGGTCTGGCCTGGCACCAGCATTGATAACCCTCCCTCCAGGGCAGTGCACTGTTCACAGTTTTATGAGCTCTGTAACAGGTTCTGCAAGACCAGTATCTGAGAAGGAGGTAGTGACTTAATTATAGGCTACTAAGAATGTACACTGAGCTTGCTGGGATGGATTCCAATTCCTTGCCCCCAAAGTATTAGGGTTACATTGGAATTAGCCCTTTTTAGCTTTCTCAAGCCCATGCAGACTCATGCAGAGAGCCTTTCCTATCCCTGAATCTGATACCATGTCAGACTTGATGCAAAATGGAAAGAGTGCCATCCATTTGGAGAGCTGGGCCTTGGTGTAAACTCTAGCACTTCTTAACTGTGTGATCTGGGGTAGGTCACTTTGCCTCTGGGCCTGGAGATTTCTGACCTCTTAAATTGGGATAAAGAATATGGGTGACTTACCCCATAAGATTATTGCAGACTCAAATACTTAGCATAACAGCAATAGTTAATATAATTTGCACATTTTTATACACTAACTATTAGTTTAAGAGCTTTATTTATTCATTTTTAAGTCAGGTTTATTGAGGTATAATATACATATAGTAAAACTCATCTTTTTTTAGTGTATAGTTCTAAATTTGGCAAACAGTCATTTAATTGCAATCACAATGAACAATGAGGACCTAGAACATTGCCATCATCTCACAAAATTCCCTCATGCTCCAGTAGGGTAAGTCCCTTTGCCGTACCGCCAATTCCCATCCCATGTCAATCATAAGTTTTTGATAGTTTTGCCTTATCAAGAATGTCCTATAAATTGCATCACATAATAGCACCACAGAGATTTTCTAGTATAAGCTCATTTAATCTTTACAACAATGTTTTGAGGCAGGTACAATTATTATAGGATGAATATATGTGGACATGCTATAAAAGACAAAAGAAGTGTTATAAAAACATGAGATATTATTATTGTTATTTTTATTATTTATATTATTATTATTTCATAGTAGAATAAAAACAAGATTCTCAGAACAAAATTTGTATTTAATTTCCCTCATCTGTTCACATATAGTCCAAGTGTCAGGAGATTGCAATAACTCTGTGAACTTTCCCTTCCAAACATAATTATTTGCCCTGTTAAGGCATGATAGAGATTTAATTGTGAAGAAGAAAAATATTTGCAGAAATATTGTTAATTATAAGGTCCAGCATGCCCTCTCTTTGACTAATCCCAAAACACTTGACTTAAATGTGCTAAGTCAAAACCCTTTCATTATGACCATATGATTTATAATGACCAAATTCTATGGTAAAAGATAATTAAAGCTTTTCTAGGCTACAAGTAACGGCCATTTCAGGTGTAGTGATAATCATTTCCCATTGTACGACAGAGGGTGGCCCGGATGTCACCAGCGCTCCTCCTGACTCAACTTGTTCTGCGTACATTCAGGACTTCTAGGAAAGGCCAGAAGGGCTGACTTTCTTTTCATAAAGTATCCTTTGGTTCAGTAGCCACACAGCACAAAAGCACCTCATCACTCTTTATAACTGGAGAACTCTTATCTTCCTGAATGTGGTCAGAAAGCACCCACAGTCTGACCACAGTGGTTCCAGTTTCTCCACGGAGAATGTTTTGCATAAATTCCTTTTCTCTTCTCTTTTTAACTTCATACTTCAGATGCAATCCAATAAATAAATAAATAAGGTCCAGCTATTTCTTAACGTTTAAAGCTTTCATGAATTGTTAAGGAATAGATGAAGAGAAACTGTTGAAATAGAACAACTGAGTGAAGGGTGCATGAGGAGGTCTAGAAGTCTCTTCAATATTTAATGCTGCCAAAAGCCTATGACAGCTAATCATCTCTTAGTGGGGTTTGGCCTTTGGCCTGCATGGTTTCTAAGGGAGTAAAATGTTTGGCTTCCCAACAAGTTATCACTTAGTCATTGAGTAAATACTACAAGCTGAAAGTGGCCTCCCAGGCATCATTGGTTTTGCTAGTTGAGTTTAGAAGGTCCCAGATTAGCATTACTCATTTTATGTCACCAGTGGTTTCAAAGCCAGCTACGCATTTACTTTGGGTCTATAGAAATGCTTTAGCCTTCCAATGAAGGGAGATGAGACATTAACAAGCATCAACATAATGAATTATGGTGGGGATAATGATCATTTGGAGAGAGAAGAAAGGAATCAGGCAAGACTACTAGTAAGTACAACATTAATATTTGAAATAGGACTGAACAAATGGACTTGGGAGAAGATTCAAAGAAACAGAAGTAAGAATGGACTGGGAGGAGGCAACACTGAGAAGAAAGGATGTAGTAGAAAAAGAGAAGATGATGAGGATGGTAGATGGTGAAGCCCAACTGAAGAGGAGAGCTAAGCTTGTCACCTCCTCTGTCATCTCCCAGTGCACCTGGAAAATGAATTGTGTCTTCTTTGTTAACTTGTACCAGGAAAAAAGATGCTTTGCATATTTTCAAAAAAAAAGGAAAAGAAAAATAAGAAAGAGCCTGGCTGGCATGGCCCAATGGATTGAGCATCGTCCTGTGTACCAAGAGGGTTGCAGGCTCAATCCCCAATAGGAGACAGGCAAGAGGCAGCCAATCGATGTGTCTCTTTCATCAATGTCTCTATCTCTCTCTTCCTCTCCCTTTCTCTTTGAAATCAATAAAAAGTATATATATTAAAAACAAGAAAGAGCCTAGGTTCTCAGCATGCATAGTGGTGGGATGGAGAGCTGTCTTCAGTACTGCTGGTCATCAATTCATATCTATACTTCTTAGCAAGTTCTTTGATTTCACTAAATCCTAGTTTTCCAATGTAGAAAATAAATCATATTGTTTGTTAAGTGACAGGGAGATTTTCACAACTTATAACCTAATGACCAAAAAGTAACACCCAAAGAGTATTTCTTGGGTAAGAAATAAATATTGTGGTTGAAGTGATTAGAAGTGTCTAATTTGATTTAAAAATAATAAAATCATTGAATCCTAACCCAGGACAGTTTTACCATGAGCTTTTTAATATTCCCTCCAGAAATTATTGTGTTAAGTTTCTTCAGTCTGGTAGATTTAAAAGATGCTGAAGCCTAGGTATTTTAACTAGAGCCCAGTTATTTTTTGTGTGTGTTTGACCAATACATATCACCATAAAAATTGTGAGGTGTCCTAGAAAGCACATGAAAAGCTAAATGAACAGTTCTTTTCTTGATATGTTTAAAAACAGAACTCATTTTCTGTAATTTAATTTATTTTAGTCACGATAGGATTTCTTTTTGGCCATGGACCTCAGACATTGTTCTGGTTAGCTTTGCTAGTTTCACCATGTTGCAATGATTAGCAGCCATGATGGTTATTCAGTTCTTTTCTTTTCCTTGAATTTATAGAAAGGCTCCAGCCTTTCTTCTTAAGCCTTTGTCCTTGGTCCCCAGCTTCCTAAGATATGACCTGTTAGTCATCATCTATAGAGCAATACTCCCTTCATGTTGTACATTATAAAATCCTTTTAGACTTCGTTCCCATACTGAATAGTTTAGGTCTGCACCTTAGACCACCATCCTACCCCCAATTCCTATCCCCATCTACTCTACAGATGGCAAACCAATGAGTGAGATTCTCATACACATTAGCTTTTATACTCTATGTGAACCCTCATATTTTTTCTTACATTTTATTAAGAAGGTGCAAATTTCATTGAATGGTTTTTATTTGTAGTGTCAAATAGGTGAACCAGTTTCATCCATTTAACCTAAGACTTGGTTCTACCAAGAGTTTAGAGGAGTTATTGGAGGATGGATGGGAAAGTAGCACATGTTGTTCTCTTTGAAAGCACACTTTGAGATTTCTTTCCAAAATACTAGTACCCATTTGAAGACATGATATGCATACCAGCCAAACCCCTCATGTCCTGTCAGACATAACTGATTAGCATCCACCTTTCTTGAGGCATGTGATCTGTTACCAAAAATAGGGAGTGCCTGGCTTACAGTGTTACCAGAGCTGTACTAAGGGGCGCTGGGTTTCCTAGTACTTAGAAAAGGCACAGTGCTATAGCAGGGACAAAAAGTTCCTTGAAATGCTGGAATCTGAGCTTACCTTTAATATCTTCAGGAAGTAGTTGGAAAGGAAAGGAGATCAAAATTTCCAACAGAAAATTTTGAGTCATGTCAGCTTATAGGCTAAATTAGAGCCACAAGTAAGCTTGCTAGCTAAACACACAGGTCAGGTGTTGGAGCCTGCAGAAGCTAGAAATATGGAGTGACCCATCAGAATGAGAGGCATCACGGGGGAGGCATTATGTGTTTGGCTCTATATAAGCTACTTAACTCTTTGAACTTTGGGGACATGATTTCTAATATGAAGGCAAGCCAATGTCCATGCCCAATGGGTAACTACGGAGTTCAAATAAGATAAATGAGTAATATTCTTTGTAAAGGTGAGGACACAAGTGTTGATGGATGATTATGGTGGTGAAGTGGTGGTGGATGATTATAGAACTAGAACCCCAGTCTCTGAAGATGGGGAAAATAAAGATTACAATTCCATGTCAACGCCAAGCTTACTGGGTTTCCCATTTGATCAGTTCTATCTGGTGAGTTTAGGGAAAGGCACGAATCCCGAGCCACATAAATCCCCACAAAGTTTTTTCAGGCACCGAGGCATATCCGGTAGTCAAAGTTCTGACTCCCAATGTCATACTTGAGATTGTATTCCATATCACAAATATTTAAGCAAAGGTGTGAGGGCAAGTTGCCAAGTAGCACAATACAAAACAAATGTCTTATTGTTTGTTGCCACAAGGTATGTGACTTTGTGAGATTCTAAAAACCATCCTGTGATGGTAATTTGTAACCACAGTGATTCCGTGTGTGTGTGTGTGTGTGTGTGTGTGTGTGTGTGTGTATGTATGACATGCTCTAAAATCCTGAGAAAGGGCTGGAAAAGAAATGTTCAAAAATGTTCTAAATGGGTTTAGAAACTTTTGAACCCTATATGAACTTTTATTAGATTCTCCCACACTTGACATCAGTACAAGGAAAGCATTATTTATAACAGCATGTATAAAATCCCAGAAGGGATTCTTGAAAGAATTAAAGTGAAAAATATGTCCAAGCATAATATAAATGATCAGATGGGAAAACGTATAAATCAAAATTTAAAACCTTATTTTTTTCTCCTTTAAAGGAAACAGGAGCTTTTTATTTGGCTATTAACAATACAGACCGAAAACCTGATAGAGTAGGTGCTGGAGTCCCAAGAGCCCCAAAGCACTTGTCATTGGGTGAAGAGTATGGGAGGATGTATGTGTTGACTCTTCTTAATGTCTCCAGAATGGCTGCTTCTCATTTTAAGGAAATCAGACAGTAAAATTACAGAGAAGGAAGAAACACCCTGAACATACTTAGTGCACTGAAATTTATATTGTCTACTTAAGTATTAATTTCACGATAACCCTAGAAGTTATTCATTGTTACCCACATTTTATATTTGGAGAAATCAGGGCACAGAAAGGTTTGGCAACTAGTCAAGGTTATCTAACTAGGAAATGGCACACAGGAGTATGCCCTGGACCCCAGGGTTTCTAATGTCATGAATTCAGTGTTGTCCACTGCATCGCAGCTGGGGATCCACAAGGAATATGGAAAGTCTGGTATCTTGCTAGATTAATGGACCCCAGAGTGTGTTTTTCAGCTTTCTGGTTCTAAGAAATGTATATAAATGATGCTTTATCTCTCTACTTCTTCCCCATGAACACACCTTCAAACTAGTTAACCACCTCCTTTCTGACCAGTCAGTGCCTGTGTCATATAGATTGTGTTTTAATTATCAACCTTGATAGTGCATAGTGGATGTCCAGGCAGTTTTATGAGGGAAATATGTGCTTATTGAACAGTGTCTACCTATCACTGCAGGGATAAGAAGCAAGTGAGAAAATCAAAAGTTGAAAGTGGGCAACCAGCCTTTACTTAGTGTAGGAGTTTCTGGGGCAGTCAAAGCTAAACAATAAGGATATGGGATCTCCCTAACCCAGAATCAGCAAGTTATATTCCTACTTGTTGGATTTGGAGTTGTTGCACAGAAAACAACATCCTCTTCCTTTCACATGTGTGCTTTCTTTGATGCCAAGAACATTATTTGAAATCACCAAGCATATTAGATATCTCTGACCCTGTCATCTCCTTGGGCTCTGGAGTTGAGCAGCATTTTTCAGGCACTGTTAGTCCATTTCCTTCCTTTAATGAATCAGAAATGGATATTGAGAATGATAATTGGGCAGAAACTCTTTGTGGCATTAGTCTCAAAACCCAGGGGCTGAGAGTTGTCAGTGAGGTCTGATTTAGTTGTCTGTGAGCTCACTTGCTACCCCAGTGTCAGGCATGGCATTTGGGCTGGTTGTGCTAGAGATTACCAGTATGAAAAGTAGGACTTACCACCCACAGGGCTACTGTCTAGAAATATGGTCATGGTTTTAAAATGAGACAGCCCTAATGGGCTACAAATCTGAAAACGGAATACTTTACTTTTCTCCAGGAAGTAGGAAATCATGAATGAGTCTCCTTTGTCAGACAATGTCCTCTTTGCCTGTATTAATAATGCTTTTGCCATCTAATGCCTCACCTTCCATGTTTTTTTTATGAAAATGAGCTTTTCAAAACCATAGTTATTTATTTTTGTAAATAAGCTTAGTTGCAGTGCCTTGTCATAAACAAAAGTACTGAGCTTGGAGTCCAAATTTCTGACTTTTTTGTGTCTATAGATAGCGACCTGAATCTCAGTTGTCTCATCTGTAAAATAGGAATAATTTCTGCCTTGTTCATTGCTGGGTTGTGGGAAACTTGTTTAAGGAAGCACTGTGCACTTATCCTAACATCTGAAATTGGAAGGAAGCTTTGGCCTTGCTAGGGATGTAGAGTTACTTGATGGGTTGTTTCTGAATGAAGAATCCTATACTTGTTATCCTCATCAAAGTTATCTTGTTGATTAGAAGGTTGAGTCATCCTCAAACCAGGAAATACATGTGTCTGTGTTTATTCAAATGAACATCCACCCAACTGTCATCTCTGTCCCTGTCTAGTTTTGAGAGAGAATTGCAAATAATATGAAAAAATTTTCTTGACCATACTTTGCCCTCTGACTCTGGTGATTGGGATTATGAAGAAATCTTACTTTCCTTATGTGTTTAAAATCAATTAAAATCAATAAATTCCAGCACCTTTTCCTGTGACAGTGGGAATATTGTGTGGTAGTAACTAATGCCTCCTCCTTGTTCACCCTTTTCTCCACAGGTTGGTGGCCACACGATGCTGCCCATTCGCTGGATGCCTCCAGAGAGCATCATGTACAGGAAGTTCACCACAGAAAGTGATGTCTGGAGCCTGGGGGTCGTGTTGTGGGAGATCTTCACATATGGCAAACAGCCCTGGTACCAGCTGTCCAACAATGAGGTGCGTAATGGTCTGGGTGAGACCCTCCCAAAGGGCTGACACTGAGAGGCACCTCTTGGCCAGAAGTTAGGACACCAAGACAAGGTCTTATGTGACTTCGTTGGGTGCAGCACCTCCCAAATGGCCTTCTGTGTACCTAAAGTTCACAACCAAAGTATAGTCAGTCTGGAAACATAAGAAAATCACAGTGTTTACTGACATAACTCAGCATCCTCTGTGATGGGACTGAAGAATCGCTATGTGCTGCTCACCTAGCAAATTAATAGCAGATGTGACATTCCAGCACCCTGAGAGTCCCGCTAGCTTTTATTATTATTCCAGGAATATTTCAAGGTTCTTTTCTTTTTGCACATTTCACTAGACCATGCACTCCTAATGAAAACTCAAGCATTTTGTTTCCCTATTCTAATCCTTTTGCAAATATGCCCATATTTGAGGCACAGCCTTTTGGTTAGGCACCTAACATTTTCAGGCTCAAGTCTGTCTTTTACCCAAATTCATTATCCAAAGTAACCATTCATTTATACAGCCTATGGGTCCCTCATCAATCAACACCCTGACATGAAAGTGGCCTAGGTTCCATATCGGGCCAGTAAATTCTAGTATGAGGTTTGGGATCATTCCAAATAGATGTCATTTCTCCAGCAGTTTGGTGAAATCACTGTGCTTGAAAAATGGATGTGATTCAAGTAAACACAATACAAACGTATAATAATTGCTCTCTTCTTTCTGAAAAGAAGTAACATTGAATGGGTTTATTTATTTATTTTTAATATATTTTATTGATTTTTTACAGAGAGGAAGGGAGAGGGATAGAAAGTTAGAAACATCGATCAGCTGCCTCCTGCACACCTCCTACTGGGAATGTGCCCACAACCAAAATACATGCCCTTGACCCAAATGGAACCTGGAATCTTTCAGTCCGCATATTGATGCTCTATCCATTAAGGCAAACCAGTTTCAGCTGAATCTGTCTCATTAAAGCAGCTCTCTCTTAGCGCTGACATTTATTTCACCTGTGTTATTTCTCCTGTATTGTTTCTCCTCTGATGCTACCTTTGCTCTCTGCCCAGGTGATAGAATGCATCACTCAGGGCCGAGTCTTGCAGCGACCTCGAACATGCCCGCAGGAGGTCTATGAGTTGATGCTGGGGTGCTGGCAGCGAGAACCCCACATGAGGAAGAACATCAAGGGCATCCACACCCTCCTTCAGAACTTGGCCAAGGCATCTCCGGTCTATCTGGATATTCTAGGCTAGGGCTTTCCCCCCCAGACCAATCCTTCCCAAAGTACCTCCTCAGATGGGCTGAGATGATGAACGTCTTTTCACTGCTGCTGGATGCCATCAATCTGCTGTTCTCTACTCTGACAGTATTAACAACAAAGACACTACGAAGCTTTCAGAGGGAAGCAATGTGTACTTCTCCATCAGTAGACACAGTATGGACTTCTTTTTGGCATTATCTCTTTCTCTCTTTCCATCTCCTTTGGTTTTTTCCCTAGTTTTTGTTTTGTTTTGACTTTTTTGTCTTCCCTGCTTCACAGTACTACTTTTCTTTTCTGATTGATCTGGCTTCTGCATCACTCTTAACTCTGCATAGACAAAGGCCTTAACAAACCTAATTTGTTATATCAGCAGACACTCCAGTTTGCCCACCACAACTAACAATGCCTTGTTGTATTCCTGCCTTTGATGTGGATGAAAAAAGGGAAAACAAATTTTGACTTAAACTTTGTCACTTCTGCTGTACAGACATCGAGAGTTTCTATGGATTCACTTCTATTTATTTATTATTATTACATCCTATTGTTTTTGGATGGCTTAAGCCCTTGTGTGAAAAAGGAAAACTTGTGTTCAATCTGGAAAGCTCTTTAAGTATGGGAGACTAAAACCAGAGAGAGAGAAGATTTATTATAAACCGCAATATGGGAGGAACAAAGACACCCATTGGGATCAGTCCCTACTTAGGAAAAACCCAGCGGCTGTTCACTGGGAGGAATGTATTCAGCACCTTCCTTTGAGGACCTTTCTGAGGAGGAAAAAGACTGTTGAACTCTGAACATGGATTACCCATTTCCCATCAGCAGAAACTCTAGTGTGTAGTAGAGAAAAGATGGCTCTGTGAGACAGGAGATGGCGCCTCACATGCTCAGACACCCTTGTTTGTAGGTCACAGTAAGAGCACGGGCTTGTTTCTCCAAATGTTATCCAATGATCTTTTGTCGAGTTCTGTTGAAAACAGGTGGATCCTTGTCCAGAGCTCATTTCAGGGTGGGGTAGAAAAGCCAAGGACTTGGAAAGGATAGGACAAGCTCTACATTCGGAGGCAAGCTTCTCTTATATCAAACTTTTCAGACAGCACTTCCCTCCAACCCCTGCCCGCCACCCACCTGTCCTTTTAACTGTGCAAGCAAAATTGTGCATGGTCTTCGTCGATTAATACCTTGTATGCAGAAACTACTGCTCCAGACGCCGTGCCCCTGCCATGTAGAACAGACTTATAAAAGGTGTAACTTACATAATGTGGGGAAGCTAATGGAGCTCAGTAGCTGGGTACCACCCTCTGAGCCGTAGGGTGGTGATGGGTTTCAACAAATACGGACCCTGAAACCGGGATGTCCCCATGCACGTCAAACCCACTGTGAGACTGTGGAACTGTGGGAAGGGCTAAGTCAGTCCCCGAGAGAAAGGAAACCTCATCTCCGGGGACATTGTACCCATTGGTGTTCAGTGTATGCAGGCCAATCCTCACTGGGGCTCCGGTTGGGAGAATGGTTTCATTCCAAGTGTACTCCACTGTCAGTATGCTGTTTTGTTTCCTTCACTCCATTTAAAGAAGTAAAATAAAAAATTAGGCACAGCATGCCACCAGGAGGTTATGCCCAGACCAAGCTTTGGAGGTGTGCTTCTGGGCACCATCACAGATTTTGTGAAATGAGGTTGTAAATTTAAATAGAAAATTTACAGTTATTTGGGTGATCAGTTACACCAAGGAAGAACAATATTTCTGTTCCTCAAGAAAACTTGATACCCTCTGTGAGGGTAATTTTGCTAACTTGACATCTTTATAACACGAGCCAGATTGAAAGGGAGTGATTTTAATTCATCTTAAGTCATTTTATTTCATATTTGTTTCTGAAGGTGCAATTGCTCTGTTTAGGTTTTGCTTGTACCCTTAATTACTGGAATACCCTTATTTTTCATTATAGGGTTTGAAAAAGCCAGTTCTCAAAAAAAAATAAATAAATAAAAGAAAAAAAAGAAAGAAAGTCAATTCACAGAGAACAAAAGGAAATCCGTTAGCATCTGCAGTCAAGTGAAGGGGGTCGGACAAGACAAACCTTACAGTCTCTTCGAGCTCTGCGCTGGCCTATAGATTGTGGAATTGAGGTGTTTTTCTCTTTGTCAGTGAAAAAAACCCCACCAGAATACACATAATAATATAATGAAAGCCATATCTCCATGATATATACCTGTACGTATATATCCTATTAAGGACCCATGGTACTGTTAAAACACTGTGGCACTCTGTGAAGCAGTAAAAAGGGGCAGATTTGTACAAAACTTTTCTAGATTCCATCAGCAGTGACCTGAAAACCTTCATAGGTTTGCCATTCTGCGGGCCTGGCCAGCTGCTCTGGGAGGAGAAGCTGCAACTTATTTGTCTTATTTTAATGGAGAGCAAAGAGGCATTACTCTAAAGGATCAAATTCAAGGAAGGCTGTGCAGTTTTAGAGCAAGGATTTGTTTAAGACACATGAGAAGATGGGAGCATCCCATTCCATTCCAGTGTTGTTTTCCTCTGAAGAATAAAAGCAAAAAAAGCAAAAACAAATACACACCTCTCCTTACCTTTTGACAAGTCCCTCAAGGTCTTGAAATGAAAGGTTCTATGCAAGTGCAAAGCTCTGTAGTTATTTATATGCTTATTGTTTTTCCCTCTGTTGTCTCAAGAGTATGT
The DNA here is from genome assembly GCA_027563665.1 of Antrozous pallidus. Classification (NCBI taxonomy): domain Eukaryota; kingdom Metazoa; phylum Chordata; class Mammalia; order Chiroptera; family Vespertilionidae; genus Antrozous; species Antrozous pallidus. The sequence continues at coordinate 51,791,503 of CM050522.1, forward strand.
GCTGATTTCAGCGATGTCTTGCATTGAAAGAATACCAGATTGCTTTAAAAGTAGCTGGATGAACCACAGAATATCTTCAGGTGTTCCACACTGATCCTCTATAACCTCCTCTTCTCATTTTTAGAAAATGAGCACTCTCACTCTAAAATGTGACCTGCCATCAAATTCATTAAAAGTCACAAGAGTAGTGACAGATCTAATACTCTAGCCCAAACTCTTACAGTCATCCCTATTAATAAATTGTTTCCTAGTTTGTTAAACGGTTTTCACATATGTTAGCAAATGAGTCCCAGTTTTTTATAGGTGAGGAAATTAAGACTCGGGGAAGTTAAATGGCATGCTACAAATCTGCAGGCTAACTTCTGACACCACCGGGACTGAGTCTAAATGTTCTGACTTGAAGTTCATGATTCAGTCCACCAGAGACTCCGATTCAGGAAAGAAAGAACGCTAACAAATTCATGAAGCAGGATATGAAGTTAGAAGAACAAAATGAAACACATGAGATGACAAGCAGCTGAGATAATGTGGTATATAATCATACTCATAGCTTCAGCTAAATCCTTGTACACTGAATCAATGTCATAATCAGGCTTATTTAGAAAATATTTGAACTATACTATAAAGGATTATATCAGAATTCATATAATGCATATGTGTTTACATCAGCGCTACCTGTGATATGTTTATGTATTTATATGTGTGTTATAAATACTTGATTTATACATAGACAAGTACGCAAACATAGTGTGTTTGTGTGCTTATGTATAAATGTATAGGCACACAGTAATAGAGATAATTATCAGTAGGGTGCAGTATGAATAATTTGCTTAAAATCTGCTAAATAACCAAAACTCTAACGTCGTGTTGTTGTTAGTGCTTCCATTCTCCATGTGGATAGGACTACACCACACTTCTCAACTCTGTGCAGTACTTCACGGGTGGAAAGCCTGGTTAAGACAATGTGCTTCCCAAAACAACTGACTCAAAGCCATCCCACGACACTGACTCCTTTCTCTGGCTCCTTGCAAAGGAAAATGTGAACTGAGCTAGATCTCCTTTTGTAAAGGTCCAAGAAAGGAAAATGGATTTTTTTCCCATCTTTTTTGCTCCTTTGTGTTAGATCCTCTTGTCCCATTATGACCCCTTTATTTCTTGTGTTCAGAATCCAAACATTCCGGAAGAGAGTGGGAATGTTGGGAGCGCAATGCTTCAAAGGCCAATGGGGAGAAGTCCAAACCCTACAGTGAGGTGAGCAACTCTGAGGAATTCCCACATCCAGGTGGGAGTGCAAGCAGCAACAAGGCACAAGTCTGTCCTTGGCAAAGAACCACAATCAAAGGAGCCCTTGGTCAGGAGTCGATTTTTTTTACCCTTTCCTTTCACAAAATGGACCTTCTATAATGCCAACAGCATTAAATTATGTGTCTAATTAGATAAATGACTGCATACACATACCCTCGATTCTCTTGTTCCCTCTCTCTTTCTTTCTCTCTCTCTTTTTTCCTTTCAATGGAGGACTTTTATCTCCAATGTTTGAGCTTTGGTTTGGCCCTCCATCACTGTTTCAGAAAATTTCACAAGAGGGATGGCTGGTGATTAACTCCTCAAATGGCTAAATGAGCAGTTAAAACAATTTCTTTATGATGTGTCATTGTGGAATGCAGAGACTCCAAGATTGTGATAGTAAATGTTATTCTAAAAAATTAGAGGTGGGTGGTATTTGTAGTTAAGTATGACAGTACATGAAGGGTATTTTCTTGTTGTCAAGACTGGAATGAATCACTGCTTCTTGAGTCAAAGGTTATTCAATATCTTTAGTTTCTGATGTTTACCTTTTCTCTTCTTTTCTTATTTATTTATTTATTTATATAAATATTTATTTATTTTGCTCCATTTATCACAAACACAAAGCAAAGCAAAAAATAAAATATATATATATATATATTTATATATATATATATGTGTGTGTGTGTGTGTGTGTGTGTGTGTGTGTGTGTGTGTGTGTGTTGCAGGCAAAACACTGTGAACTTCACATCAGCAGCCAAGCAACTATTTTGCCATCTTACCATACGTCTCAGGAGACGAAATGGGAAAACATGGGATGTCATTATTTTCGTCTATGCATTCTAGACCATGTCTGTGTTTGTTTTATTCCTTTGGTCTGTGCATTCATAAAAATGATCCCAAGTGAAGGTTGGCTGAATGTTGAACATACTGGAGCAAGCATAATAAAAGCTGCTATTAGTCACTTTTGAACTGGAAAATGAAAATTGGAGAACATAAAATGAAATGTAACAGCCTACATCTTGCAGCTTGTATATCTTACAATTGCTTTAAAAATGTATAAAACTGCTGGAAATGTTTTAAATGCAAGGTCTTTGAATTAAATGTGGACTTTAAATATGTAATCTCTTGACAAATGACCAAATTATGGTAAAATATTGCTCCCTGCCTTCATTGATCATTACCTGTCAGTTACAAATCTGCCTAGAGATGTGGACACTCTCTGCATTTGCTTCTGTACATGGAGAGATGTTTGTATATATCCGGGCCATACACACACACACACACACACACACACACACACACACACACATTTCAATATCTCTCTGAAGATATATTGCCCCTTAAATTGTGACCTGGTATTTGGAACTCTTTATTTGCTTTAATTTCTTTTTAATGTGACGTCTCTGTGCTGATAATTATTGGTTCCTGTTTTGCAATCTGTTTTGAAGTCCATTGCTTTCCTAAGACCCACTGCATCTTGGCTGATTTCAAAGTGACACCAGAATATCAATGTTTAAAAATAAAAAAGTTTTGTTTGTAAATCATGTGACCAGCTTCTCTCAACCTGACATGGAAAGTCTCTTGTACTACAGTGTATTTAATAAAAATGATGTCTTAACAATAAATAACATCCTCCAAAAGAGAGACTAAAAATGACATGATTACTTTAAAAATGTATAAAATTTTCATAAGACATGGTGTGCCCTTTTTCCAGTCTGTCAATCTGTCTGCCTATATTTTAGATATGATTACTTTAGATATGATTACTTTAGATGCCTGCAGAGTTCATTAGTGGAAGGTAAAGAATTTACCAATTTCCTGGCTAAGACCTCCCTAACCTGACACTTTTAACTTATATCTTGGATAACTGGCCACATGTGGCCAGTTGGCACTTGAAATGTGATCAGTGTCACTGAATAAATGAATTTTAAATTTTATTTAATTTCAATTTAAGTAGCCATAAGTAGTTCATGGATACCATATTAGACAGCATGGAGTGAGAAGATGGAATCATCATAATTTTTAAGAGATCAGACCTGAGAAACCCACTTTTAAAGTCAGTTGCCGCGCAGACAATGTAACAACTTCCCTATGGATGGCTGTAGCTTTTTTTCTGTGGTAGATAATGGATTTTTAGATACCAACCCAAGTGTATAAAATGCCACTTTCTTCATTTTCTTTACATCATGCTGTTTAAGTCTACATCCTTCATCGATAAAATCAATCTCAACAATTACTGGGTGTGCCTCTCTTTCTTAGAGTAACCAATGAATCCCAAGCCTCATTGATACCCAGGAAATAGGGATTTCTGACTTACTGTTCAAGCTTTCTTTCTGAATTTAAGCAGAGGATTTTTTTTCACATGGTCTTATTTTTCTGGCAAGATGAATATTAGAGCAGTTCTCAGCTTTTGTTGTGGATCAGAATCACTTGGAGAAAAATGTAGAAGCCAAAGCTGTACCCTGAAAGAATTGGTTTATATTTAGCCTGAAGGGGGGACAATGCATAGGCATTTTGGGGGCGGGGGGCGGGGGCAGAGAGAAAGTATCTAGGTGTTTTTAATGTACAGCTGGGGTAGAGAAATATTGTTCTAGGAACTTTAAGTCTTGGCCCCAGAGTTTCAATCACCCAAATAGAAATACCTGGTTCTAGACCTAGGACTTGACTCAGCAGAGAATCGGTCAGACAGAGAAGGGCCTAGAACTTTAGTGTAAGAATGAGAGATAGAGCACTAGATAGTTTTGAATAACAGATCATCAGTATCCAAGGAGTTCAAAAGTGAACTGCATGTTCTCACAGAAAATGTTTCCTACAAAGGAAGCTCCATGGAAACTGATTATGGCCCAGTGGTTAAGGCAATTAATCAAGCATTCCCCATCAAATTAAAAGGCTGGGACTTTAACTCCCCATATGACAGAGCAGCTGCAGATTCTCCAAGCATGGGTACTGATAAGGATCATCCTGCTGCTAACTTGCTATAACATAGAGAGTAACCACAAAGTTTGGACCCAGCCTGTGACCATGAAAACTGAGCTGACAGGATACACTGGAGTTGAAGTCCTGCCATGCCCTAGGTCCGTAGTCAGCAACAGAGCCAAATATCAACAGTACAACGATTGAGATTTCTTTTGAGAGCCAAATTTTTTAAACTTAAACTTCTTCTAATGACAATTCTTCAAAATAGACTCACCCAGGCTCTGATATTTTTTGGAAGAGCCACACTCAAGGGGACAAAGAGCCACATGTGGCTTGCGAGCCACAGTTTGCTGACCACGGCCCTAGATCACCAAAAGGGAGAGACCAGGAATTCCTTAATCATGTAATGAAAAGCTCCCCAACCCCCCAAAGTCAGGATCTCTCTTGTCTAAATTCAGTTCTATCAGATATATGCAATTCCAGAAAGTGATGGGCAAAACTGAACTAGGAACGCACATATCAGCTACTGATTCTGTCCATAAGTCTTATCCCAGATCATGATATTCCAATAGGTCTGCTGTATGTACTAGCTAGTCATTTGCATGTGTTTGCATGACAATATTGTATTTTTCATTTATTAACTAGAGACCTGGTCCACGGACTCATGCACTGGAGGGGTCCCTCAGCCTGGCCTGTGGGGATTGGGCTAAAACCAGCTTTTTGACATCCCCTGAAGGGTCCCAGATTGCAAGAGGGTAATTCTCGGGTGATGCACCTCAGAATCAGGCTCCCTCCTCTCTTGTTCTGAATGCATCATCTGAGAACCACAGCTGCCAAGTCACCACAGCTTGGCAGCTCCTGTGTTTAGCATCTGCCCCCTGGTAGTCAGTGTGCAACTTAGCTACCAGTTGAACAGTCATACGTCAGATAGTTGCTTAAGCTTTTATATATATATATATAGACTAGTGGCTCAATGCACAAAATTTGTGCACAGGGTGGGGAAGGATGTCCCTCAGCCCAGCCTGCACCCTCCCCAATCTTGGGCCTCTTGAGAGATTTCCGACTGCCTATTAAATGGGCAATCAGACATTCCTCTCACAATCTAGCACTGTTGGCTCCCAACCACTCGCCTGCCTGGCTGATTGCCCCTAACCACTTATCTGTCAGCTTGATCACCCCCTAACCTCTTCCTTGCCAGCTTGATCAAAGCCTAACTGCTCCTCTGTTGGCCCAATTTCCCCTAACTACCCTCTCCTGCTGACCTGGTTGCCCCTAACTGCCCTCCCCTGCCAGCATGGTTGCCCCCAACTGCCTCTTCTGCTGGCCCTAACTGCCCTTCCCTGAAGGCTTGATCACTCCCAATTGCCCTCCCTTGCAGGCCTGGCCCCTCCCAACTGCTCTCCACTGCCAGCCATCTTGTGGTAGCCATCTTGTGTCCACATAGGGCCAGCCATCTTCTATGTTGGAGTGACAGTCAATTTGTATATTACTCTTTCATTAGATAGGCTTTTTGTTGGCCATTTCCTACAATTAGTATGTAAGTTTTATATAAGCTGAGATTTTAGTTTCTTGGTTCCCTATGATGACTTCTGACATGACACATAGGCAGTACTCAAACATTTTTAAATGAGTTAGTTGATGAATGAAAAATGGATGAATGTTAAGGAGCTTAAGAGGTCAAGAAATTAGGCAGGTAGTTATAGTATACCGATGCTTAGAAACCACAGGTATAACCATTGGCAAGTCATTTTAATTCTTCCAAGCCTTAGATTACTTATTTCTCAACTATCTATTAAGTTTTTTCTCCAAGTTCAGCTGAACTAATTCATGCCTTGAAACCATCAATTATTAGTATAAATGATTTCAAATATTGTCAAATGAAAGGACAGTTAGTTTCCTTCCAGACTTAGTTTAGAAACCTCAGAAGAAACAAGGTTACCATGACTGAAAATAATACTGACTAGGTTTTAATTTTCAAATGGAAAACTGAGTTACCATAGTGGTAAAAAGAATCCATATCTTTAGAAATATCAAGCGTCCCTTGGAGAGGACTTCCCTGTATGCTTGCTGGAAATTACACCAAATAAAAAAAGCATAAAAATAAAGCTGTAGTATCAGCATCTTTTGGGTGATGTTCAATTGGATCTAACCCGGGAACTTTTCTATAGTGGACTTTCAGAGAGCACTTTACAAAGTTATTAGTACCTTCTCAGTTCTAGAACAGAACGTTTGGAGACAAATAGTGGCCTTTCTGGCTTTGGGGTAGAGGGGTGAATATGATAGAATGGCTCTCCTGGCTCTGTTGGCTCGCCTACAGCATCAAGGTTCATAGTGTTGACAGGGCCATAGAGGGCAGGCCTGTGCACATCCTTGCCAAAAATCTAGCACTGGTGAGAGTGAATTTATTTGAATACCTTCCCCTGATGCCCAAGACCCTAGTCCCAGTCCATTTGCTTTTTACAAAGCTTCCTTAGCAAGCACTTCCTGGTGCTGAACCAAGGAATGCCTCTCATGGGCTTAAATCTCCTGGGAGTGCACAGAAAAACTCTTATTCATTATGACTTGGCATCCATTTATGACTTTTTGTGGTCTTCCTCCCACATCCATCCCTCTACAGAAAATTCAGGGTGCTTGCCAAGTACTCAGAAGGAAGGGCAGGGAACCTAGTTCTGTCTAATAAAGCTAGTCCCCAGTCCACAATTTCCTGGCTACTCTTTTTTTTTATCAGCCCACCTGCTCTTCAGGATGCCACTCATTCATAGCACAGGATAAAGTAATTTTTTTAAAGGATCGAGAGATTAAAAGTGAGGTGTGTCTCCTCTTCTCCAGAAAAAAGAATTTATCAGTGGTGTCAAGATAATTAAGAGAGCTTCCCACTACTCTCATATCTCAGGACCATCCCAATCTCCCCGGGTGTTGTTAAAAACAAGGAAGAGAGAGTTTGGGCTTTCCATGGGATAGTAAGTTTTGGCATCTCTGATGAGAGAAAAAACAAGGTAAAAGGCATTGCTTATTTGTCTACTCAGCCAAGAGTGGGGGTGTTTGCTAACCTAAAGATAGCCTTAATTTTATTTGTTTTTTCCTAAGGAACATCTGCTCGTACAATGATTAGGCACTGGCATTCATTAACACAGGAATTAAAGTGTCTGAGGTTTGTGTCACTGGGAGTATTCGAGAACAAAATAAGACAGATACTTGCGGGAGTGATTTCAGAGCATTTTTCCCACTTTGCAAAGGTTCAGCCCAGGAGATTGTCTAGAATTCACTGTGGTCACTGAGACTTCAGAAAACTGTAGTAGTCAGCAGGTCATTCTCCCTGTGAACTGGTGGACAGGATGGACGATGGATGACACTGGCCATGTGTCCATGGCATGTGAATGAAGGTCTAATGAGGGCCTAGTGGCAGCAGCATCTCAGAAGATGTTTGCTGAATAAATGAATAAATTTTCCAGGCATGCAGTGCAAAGAATACAGAACATTCTGTGCACCCTTTCTGTATTCCAAAGTACATTTACATTTATTATGGCATTTTTTCTTCCTAACTTTCCTATGAGGACTGGAGCACAGGCTCCCCTTATCCCATTTTACAGATAAGGGTCTGAGTTAAGGACAGAGTCAGAACTAGAAGACAAGTTTCCTAATTCTTAGAACACAACCATCTGGCCAGTGACTTTAAGGAAAATTCCTCAGATTCTTAGTTTTCATTTATAAGATCAGAATATAGTGTCAGGATAGCTTTACCCCTTGCCTCCTTCCTTGATTTAAAAAATAGCAAAAGTGGTGCTATTAAAACTTTGATTTTTTAACATGGGAAGTATTACATGAAAAGTGTGATAAAGAGGTAAATAGTGAAATTTAAAAGTCAGTTTTTGCACTAACAAATCTACTCTTCAATATTTAATTGAATAGTCATTTGAAAAAATGCAAAATGCAGGAACCAATTGGATTTTCCCCATTAATTAAAGGAATTAAACAACTCCATAGAGACATGATATGACATTGTTCCTTACTAGGAAGAGAAGGTGAGAGTATATGTCATACTCTAATAAAGTTGGAGATTTGGAGCATGCCTGGGAGATACTCAACCTATCACGTCACAGATGAAGAAACTGAGGCACAGAAAAGTCATGAAGAGTCATGTTAGAAGCAGTGCTCACTCTTATACCCCTGGGTGTTCTAATTTCTAGACATACTACAGCTGCAGGACTTAATGTTCTATTTTCTTGCTCCCTGTAGCTGAAGTCAGCATTATGATCATAATGATCCACAGTGACACGTGTGTGTGTGTGTGTGTGTGTGTGTGTGTGTGTGTGTGTGCGTGCGTGTGTACGCGCACACACACAAGCATATACACACCAGGGCATATGTGCATGTATGCATGTGGGTGTGTGTCCACAGCATGCCTGATTTGTTCCTTCATCCTCCCTTCCCTCACAAAACAGGCACCTATAATCAAGCACTATAAATGGAGTTTATTTACATTTTAAGTGTCTACAAAATAAAATTAAAATGTTTCTCCTAGACTTGCTGTGTCTCAATAGTAAGAACGAAAAACCAAACCACATTGCTCCCTAAATTTTAGTTATCCCCAATTTCCAGATTTCACTTAGGAGCTCAGTCCCCAATAACAGGGTTGGGAAAACTGTATAAACAGCTCCCCATTTCAGTCCCACATGTGAGTGTCCCACCTTCCAGCTCCAATCTTTGCTCTTGGAACCCACTGCCCTCTTGGGACACAGTCTGCCTTCCACCATCCTCCAGCATCCCTCTCACGTCTTTTTAAAGAGATATTTTGGGAAGCAGCACACGCACATCCAGAGACCAATTACTCAATCTCCTAGCAAGTATGGAGATGATGGAAGTATAGCCCTTTGGTCTCCTAGCAACAGCAAGGGGGAGGCTGGAAAATGAGCTGGTTGCCCAGCACCACCCTACGTAGAAAGCATTTGCGCATTTCACATTTTGCTTTTGTTGCCTTTGACGGCCATTTCTAAAACTGGCTCTCTGTTCTTGGGGGAGTTAAGGCACTTAAGTTATTCTTTTAAAAGATCTCTGCTGACATCCACAGGTCCTAAAATTAACATCTCCAGCTTTCACAGACCGGAAGTGTTCTAAAAATACAGAGCCCTAACTTGGTCTTCCTCCCTGCTTTGTTAGGAATGTGTCGTCCCCTACTTCCTCCATGCCCTCTATCACCCTTAGACACATTCGCTGCAGATGTGGACATTCAAGCACTTTTTTTTTCTTTTTTACGAATTTTCAACTCTGCTCTTTAGAAAAATAAAAAGATTACAAGTCACTTGGCATCACATTCAGCTTTCTTTTTAACCTAAAAAAGAATCTAGCTAGAGCAGATTTCCACACCTGTTGTCTCAACACCTCCATGATCTTCAACTCTGCTCCACTATCCCCCAGAAAATGTGTCATTGACAAAGGAAATATTTTATTAAATTGAGTAAAAGTTGATTAAATGTGGGAAGAAAGTATGAACTAGCATGATAGCAGACCCTCTTGAGTGGAAATACCCAGAGTCACAAGGGAGAAGGCTGTTGAGTGACAAAGTAGTTGTTTTTATTGCTTATGGGAGTGGGATATTGGGGAAAGAGAAATAGAGGTAGGATCAGAGAGAGAGATGTGGGATTTCCATTATTAATAAAAGAAAACAAAGTATGGGAGAGTTGAGGAGAGCTGGGTCTGTTCGAAATCCAAGCCCCACATCTGTTATTTCTGACCCAGCGGCCTTTCAACTTTGGAAGCTCTCAGAGGGTCAAGGCTTCTGGCAAGGCTTGAGGATAAAGGGAGGGCCAAGAGGAATGCCAAGGACTGAAATAATTTTTTTGAGGAACTGCCAAACACCAGGAGGTGGAACACAAGTGCTTTATTGCAGGAACATTGATTGAAAGAACAGAACAAGGCACTACGTCTGCCCTTTCATACTAAGTTTACCTCTTAAATTTTGGGTATAGAAAATGATGGCTAGATGAGGAGCTGGGATAATCTTACAAATTTTATGTCAGCCAAGTAATATGCTGTTTCTTTAATAAGCAGACAAGTCTCTCCATTTTTCCTCCTCTTCTTGTCTGTGCCCTGGTTCACTCTTCCATGTGTCAGGAAGTTTGCACGGATGATTCAATTTCCATCAGCCCATAGCTAACCATATAGAGTGTTTACAAGTACCTTCTTTTCTAGTCCTTCTGAGCAAGTTCCAGAAATCATGACCACCTCACTGGAATTCAAAGCTGAACAATCTAGCTCTAAAACTCTACTAGCAAAGGAGAAGAGAGACAAGTCTCACAATGTCTCTGAATCCCAGGACAATGTCTATGGAGAGACCCATAGCCACTCAGGGACACATGAGCTCCTTTGCATTCCTCAGACTGACTCAGTAGCTAAAATGAGCCTGGGCTGAAAAGCTGAGGGATTGTGAGAAGGGGAAGGATGGTCGGGGGGAGAAGGGGAACGCGGGGAGATGAAGAAGGTAGAGCAGGACCTGGTCACTGTTGTGTTTATCAGTTATGCCCTAGAAGTGAGAAATTGGGCAGAAGTAACAAGACTTCAGGAAAAGGAGTTTTACCTTCAGGTGTCCTCAGACTCTATAGGTGTGGACTATAGAAAGTCAACCTAGTTTTATTGCCTGCTCCCTGTAGGATCACTGGAATCTGCTAGTTCCACAGAGAAGGATGAATCCATTGGGACACTCCCCTGGCACCAGTTTCAAGAAGAACATGAGGTTAGATATTCTGGACCCTAGAAGGGCATCCACATGTTTAAGTGTGGAACAGAATGGCAGTCATGGAAGCCCTCTGTTAGCTAAGGGCAGGGCCAGAGGCCATATCTTAAGACTGTGCACTCATGGCCAGTCCTCTAAACTTTAGGGTTTAAAGCCATGCTGGTTCTTTGATGACTGACCACAATCTGGAGCTAAGACCCTGACTCACAGGTCAAAATGGAATAAGAATCAGGGCCACAGTTTCTGACAAGGGAGCTGCAAGACTGTGAAATGATTTTGTTCCACCATTTTGCTCGGGATCAGTAAATGCTCAGTAAATCCCATGAGCAGCCTCTCAGAACTTCCTAACTTTAAGGACAAATACACACAAGCAAAGCACACTTCTCCAAACTGTTATTTCTGAGTCTGCTGAGGTTGATTCTATATTTCATCACTTAACTGAAGTTCTGCATGTTCAAGTTCTGCTCTGACACGGGCCTTTGTCAGTAGCCCAGTTACCATGGCAGTGCCTCCAAAATAGAACAAGTCCAACCCACATCAATAGATGGTACAATAAATAGAATAAGTACTACTTACAATACATTATTCAGTTTCTACTGGGTAGTAATTTGTGCAGAGAGTTGAAAATAGCTATACCCCTCCCTTCATTTAATTAAAGGAAAACAATTCCACAAATGGGAAATGCACAGTGTTTATATCAGAGTGGAACTTGTGTGGCTATGTGATAAAGAGGCCAAAATCATTGTTGAATTTGCTCAGAAAAACTTAATGCACAAAATCTAGTACCACTTTCTCTTAAAAACCAACTTATTGCGTTTAGTTTGAGGCACCAGCTAAGTATGAACTAAGACTGGTAACTAAGAACCATGTCGGTTTTTCCCAATAGTCAGGCAGGCATTTCTCTGTTTCCCCATGGCCATTCTGGTGTACTCCTATATCATCTATATAAAAAAGTATATAACATATAAGCATAACCAATGAATACAAGACACTGCGGGGGGGCAGGTGAGGGCATGTGCTAGGGGGTAGGGAAGGTCGGGGGAAGATCAATGGGGGGGAAGGAAACTTGTACTACTATTTGTAATACTTTAAACAATAAAAGAAATAATTAAAAAGTTTTTAAAAAGTATATAAGCGCTCTGATTATAGGTAACCATAGGGCTCAGGAAGCTGGTGGAAGACTCCTCTGACCCACCCTTATAGTAGCTATTTTAATGACTATTGCATAATTTGGGCTGTTTACTAGCAAATAGATAACTCCGGGCCCCCATTCTCCTGTGTTCTCCAAGTGGCTTTTCATCTTGGACAAAGTAGCTTGATTGAGAGGAAAATGCACTGCCTTTAAAATCCACGCAGGCCTGGGTTCCAGAACCAACTTTGTCTCTAACCCTGTGCAAGTCTCTCAGTCTTGATTTTATACAGATGTAGTGAGGGGTAACACTCTCTACTTTAATTGGCTTGCTGTGGAAATTGAACGGTGTGTAGGTACAAGTGCCTAACACAATGTCTAGTCTATGATGTGAAATTAATATTCGTGTATTTTTTTCCTACAATAGCTGTAGCTAACATGGTAGACATCCTAGACATTACTTTGAAGTCATAGGCATGGAACCAGTGTAATCACACAGGACCCCAGTCTCATAAGTGGCCACATGCTCGGTTTTATGTTCTATTGATACATCTTGAAATTCTTACTAATTTTATTTTTGAACTTATGCCTTGTAAATGAAGTTCAATGGTAGAATAGAGTAGGCATGTACACAGGGGAGAGAACCAGGTAACAGTGTGCACACACAAGGGCTCAGGTTCATGGACTCAGCAGGCAATGTTCAGTGTGCAAGCCAAGCAGTTAGCCTAACTGCCTGGTGCACATAAGGATACCTGGGATAGGTCAAGACCCTGAAGACACCAAGGGATGCCTGGGCTGGGACAGCAGCAGCAGCAGCAGCAAAAGCAGTAACAGCAGCAGCAGAAGCAGCAATGGTGACAACCCTGGAAGAAAGGAGAGATACCTCATGAGTTCAATGTTGGGAGCTTTCCCATCCAGTCTTGGACCCTTTTTCTATAGTACCTGCATATATATATATATACTCTCTGGCCTAAGCACCAAATAGGAACTGCCTGTGCTCTACCAGTAAACATTTCAGTAAATTATTACAAAATTAAAGTGTAATGTTGTGATTTATAAGAAGAAATATAGATTTGGCCCTAATTGGTTTGGCTCAGTGGATAGAGTGTCGGCCTACAGACTGAAAGGTCCTGGGTTCAATTCCAGTCAAGGGCATGTACCTTTGTTGCAGGCACATCCCCAGTAGGAGGTGTGCAGGAGGCACTGATCCATGTTTCTCTCCCATCAATGTTTCTAACTCTATCTCTCTCTCTGCTTCTCTATAAAAAATCAATAAAATATATTTTTTAAAAAGAAATATAGATTTGGTTGCCATCTCCATTTCTGGCACAGAGCTCCTAAAACCCCTGGAATTATATAAGTCCTGAGATCAACAAAGATGTCTTCTGTTCTGTTGATGATGCAACTTTTGGAAAGGGTTCAGGCAGATTGCCATGACAACTAACCATATGATTAGAAGTTTGGAACTTTCAGTCCCACCCACTGACCTCTAGTGTGGGCAGAGGGGCTAGAGTTTAATCAGTCTCCATAGCTAATGGTTTGATCAGTCATACCTATATAATGAAGTCTCTATAAAAACACACCCAAAAAATTGGGATTTGGAGAGCTTCCAAGTTGGTGAGCATGTGGAGTTTTGGGAGAGTGGTGAGTGGCATACCCGGAGAAAGCATGGAAATTCCACCCACTACTCCCATACCTTGCCTTATGCATCTCTTCTATCTGACTATTCCTGAGTTATATCTTTTTATAATAAATTGATGATATAGTAATTAAAATGTTTGTCTGAGTTATTCTAGGAAGTTAAACCCAAGAAGGGAATTGTTGGAACCTCTACTCTATAGCCTGTCCGTCAGAAGCACAGGTGACAACTTCAACTTGCAATTGGCGTTCGATATGTGTGTGTGTGGTAAGGGTTGGAGGAAGGGGATAGTCTTGTAGAACTAAGCTCTTCACTGTGGAATCTGATTCTGTGTGCTGGCTAGTAGTGTCAGAATCGAACTATGGGACTCCCAGTTGATGTCCCAGAATTGTTTCGATGTTTGGGAAACGGCTCCTCCCTGCCACACACATACAATGAAATTGGTTCTGGAATTCTTTAGAAAGCATACACATGGACATTGCAATGAAACATATCAGGGATTTCCTAGAATTCTTCAAATAGTTTAGAAGCTCTGATTTTAAAACTTGCTTCAAAATTGGAAAGTAAAGATCCAGAGGTTTAAAAACAGAAATTATATTTAAAAATTGCTGCTTCCAATGAAAAAGAACAATAGTTTCATACAAACTTTCCCAATGAACCAATTAACAAGAAAGCCAATTTTAAAATTAACATTTTCTTGTCATTGAAGATATACCTATAGACCACATAATAGGCATTTTGAATTATATACAAATCATGAAGTTCCTTTTGTCTTTTTTTTGTAAAAATGTCACAGAAAGCATTAAAATGTCATCTTATAAATTTATGTTTAAAATTAAACTCAGACTTACCACAAAATTATTTGTATAAAGAGTTAAATCTCTTTAGAAAAAGATTTAGAATCATGCTTTAGATCTAGCAAAATCTTATTTTGAAACAATTTATCAGAAATTTGTTCCAATGTTGTCATAGTCTGTAATTTACCCTTCATAGCTCCAGTGATGTTGGCATCAACAGAAAGATCTCTCTCAAAATTGAAAGTTATTTGTGATATTACATTTACCAAGATCAACTGACCTTGCTTTCAATTATATCATTGAGAATAAAGTTGCTAAGTTTTGATGAATTTGTAGAAAAGTGAGCCACAAAAAATCACATGATCGATCAAGATATTGCATGAAGAAAGCCTTATTATTAGTTGTACTATATAAATTATGGTGCTCCAAATATTAACAAACTTCACATGGCCTTTCTTCCCAGTACTTTACTTCTATTACCATAGGGTCTCTCAGACTCTATGATCCAAATAGCAGGGCTGTTTGTACTGCACTATAGTCCTGCTACGAAGCCTTTTCTTGCTATGAATACTTAAAGTTGGTAGCCTCTCATATCACTCAGTGTGGGAGATAGACCCTAGGGTGACCCCATATTTATCCTCAGCATAATATCTTTCCCTTGAGTGTGGACACAACCTGTGATTTGCTTTTATTCAATAGATTATAGTATATGTGATGGGCTGTCATTTCTTATATCCCTGATACTTTTAATGGTGCAAATTGACAGTATCCTGGTTAGCCTCCCATCTATTCTACCCCAAGAGCATGCTATATCCCATTAGCCATTCCCATAACTCTTTTCAGGTAAGGCCCAACCTTGCCACTCAATATTATAATTGTGTTACTCTGGCTTCTGATGGTTCAATGCGGCTACTCAGCCTTTATTATTTTAGGATCCTATTCTCCCCATTGCTATCAGTGAGCCTAACTCTGTAACAGGTCTGTCCACTATCAGTTCTGGCCCAAGGGAATTGCTACCACTGATGCTGGTGCCCCCTTTCTAGTGTGTGAGTTGGAGTAGGACTACTCTAGAAAGTAAATTCTGTACCCAATTCTCAGATCTCTGTGTCCTTTCTCTGAGGACATGAGAATCTCTTTGTAAAATTCCAAAGAGATCCCATGGTTTTCACACTGAACTTTCTATTAATGCTCTCAGC
The DNA here is from genome assembly GCA_027563665.1 of Antrozous pallidus. Classification (NCBI taxonomy): domain Eukaryota; kingdom Metazoa; phylum Chordata; class Mammalia; order Chiroptera; family Vespertilionidae; genus Antrozous; species Antrozous pallidus. The sequence continues at coordinate 51,807,200 of CM050522.1, forward strand.
TTTTTATCTTTATTTTAGAATAAACTTTATTATAATTCTTTTGTTGACAATATTACAGATGTCCCCTATTTCCCCACTTTACCCCTGTTTATCCAACCCTCAGCCCACCCTAGCCCTTCACCACATAATTTTCTGTGTCCATGGGCTCTGCACTTATGTTCTTTGGTTAATTTCTTCTCGTCTTCCCACTTCCCTCCCCTCTCAGATTTGTCAGTCTATTCCATGTATCAATGCCTCTGGACCCCTCCCCTGGTCAGGGGGAGAAAGATAAAAATATCAATGTGAGAGAGACATATGGATTAGTTGCCCCTGCATGCACCTTACCGGGGCTGGGGATCGAATCTGCAAGCCAGGTACATGCCCTTGACTGGGAATTGAACCTGAGACACTCTGGTGCACAGGCTGATGCTCTAACCACTGAGAAACACTGTTCATTAGATTCCACATATGAGTGAGATCTTGTAATACTGGTTTTTCCTCTGACTGCTGTATTTCACTTAGCATAATAATGTCCAGGTCCTTCCATGCTGTTACAAACAGATAAGAGATCCTTCTTTTTTACGGCTACATTGTATTCCATGTGTAAATGTACCACAGCTTTTTTATCCACTCATCTACTGATGGGCACTTGGGCTCTTTCTATATTTTAGCTATTGTAAATAATGCTGCTATGAACATTGGGGTGTGTACATTCTTTCTGATTGGTGTTATGGGATTCTTAGAATATATCTCCTGAAGTGCCATCACTGGGTCAAATGGCAGTTCTATTTTTATTTTTTTGAGGAACCTCCATACTGTTTTCCATAGTATCTGCACCAGTCTGCATTCCTACCAGCAGTGCAACTTTTTTTAATCCTTCCCTGGAGCTTTAACTTAACAATAACCACCAAGTTTTATAGTTAAAATTTCCTCAAAATTTCTCCAAGGCTTCACTAGTTACTGCTATCCAAATTCATCATAGTGAAGTTTTTAACAATTTTATCACTATCTGTGAAAGGGATTATGTGAACTTCTCCTACCACTAGTGACAGGCCGTTTGTTCTATTAAGTACAGTAGTCTAGTTACTGTCTTAGCACCTACTTTCCAAGACCATTCCTTGTATCTACTGTTATAGAGATTAGTATGAAAGATACTTATTAGAGTACTAGAGACCCAATGCAGCCTAGCTTGTACCTCTCCAATCTGGGATCCCTCTCACAATCCAGGACTGTTAGCTCCCTACTGCTTGCCTGACTGCCAGCCTGATCACCTCCTAACCACACCCCTGCCAGCCTGATTGATGCCTAATTGTTCTCCTGCCAGCCAAATCACCCCTAACTGCCCTCCCCTGCAGGCCTGGTTTCTCCAAGTACCCTGAAGGCCTGGTCACCCCAACTGCTCTCCCCTGCAGGCCTTACCACCCTTAACTGTCCTCCCCTGCAGGCCTGATCGCCCCTAATTGCTCTCCCTTGCCAGCCTGGTATTTCCTAACTGTTCTCTCCTGCAGGCCTGATTGCCCCCACCTGCGGTCCTCTGCAGGCCTGGTCCCCCCTCAACTTCCCTCCCCTACTGGCCATCTTGTGGTCACATGGGAGCAGCCATCTTGTGTGTTGGAGTGATGGTCAATTTGCATATTAGGCTTTTATTATATAGTATGTTCTTTGTGTCAATATTTAGGGAAGGGAGACAGAAGAAGAAATATTGGCCAAAGATAAAAATTGAGCTATTTGCATGCCCAACAGCCTTGGCCAAACCCCTAAGGTTTATGAAGCTAGATAACCCATGAGAGTTGGCCTAAGAGGGCCAGGCTTCTATTTAGCCATACTGACCAGACATGGAGGTGGTACACCATAGGAAGGGGCATGAGTTTGGCCACAAGGCTCTCTCCAGGGAAAGAAGACCTGAAAATACTACTGGATGAAGGCTTTCTGCTGAAAGTATTCCTAGTAGATGGGGCAAAAATTCTTTCATTAAAGGGACACTTGGGCAATGTATTCCAGTCATTAATAAATTTAATTTCTGTCCTACCTCCTCCATATGTAAAAGTCAAAGATAGTATGAGAAACAGGCACATCTCCTACTTGACATCCTGGAACATCTGGGAAAACATTCTGGGCATCTGAAATAACAGACTATTATCCTGAAAAATTTTATAACCCAGAGTCAGCCTCATGTCTAGGTAAATTAGGTAGTCTCTTCCATGTTTTGAGTGGCCCAGAAAAGCTTTATGCCTTAAAATCTCTATTCAACTTTAAAATCTCAGCTACAGTCTTAATGTCTTCCCATTATCCTCTCTTCTCACACTCTAAGAAATACTTCTGGGTAGTTATAAAACTTTATGCAACAAAATAATTAAAGGTAAAATACCTCACCCAAATTCCACTTGCTAAAGGCCACTTTCCCCAGGAAAGAAAGCCTAAAAGCTAAATTAATGACTAGATTAAGGTTCTGAAAAATCTGTTTTATCAGCATCCTCAAGGATGATCCAAAGAGCTAAAACGATTAATGTAGAGGGTAGATGAAGGGCAGGGTCTAGGATTTGTTCCCTAAACTTGTGTAGCCTGATGATGGTACATGGAATATAGCTCTGAGTTGTCCCTCCTGTAGGCATATTTACATCCAGCTAATCATGGATCTTCTCTTATCTAATAGCCTACAAATAAGGTGTCCTTAGAAGACATGGACACTATCAGAGGAGGTGGAGAGACATTGGGAAGGGGTGATTTTACTGTGGTTCACTTCTGCTGAAAAAATTTGCCCTAGGTTCCATGAGCTGGTATGTCGGTTTTGTGTGTTGGTTTTGTGTGTCCTGCTCTAATTTGATATTTTTTAAAATATGTTTTTATTGATTTCAGAGAGAGGAAGAAAAAGGAAGAGAGAGATAGAAATATCAATGATGAGAAAATTATCCATTGACTGCCTTCTGCATGCCCCCCACTATGGATCAAGCCCACAACCCAGGCATGTGCCCTGACCAGGAACTGAACTGTGATTTCCTGGTTTATAGGTCAATGCTCAAACACTGAGCAACACTGATCGATCATTATTTTCATTTTTAATGAACTGGTTAGGTGTCCATGATAGGGAGTTGGAAGGGTGAGGAAGAAGGATTTACTAGTAGAAGCCTGGTGGTCCTGTGTTTTGAATTTCAGCTATCTGTCAAAAATTCTTTGACTTAGGGAAGCTCCTCAGCCTCTGAGAAGCAAAAGCCTGTTTTTTGAGAGAGAGAGAGAGTGTACTCCCCAAGAATTTGATTCCTCTTTCCCACTTCCCCCAGGCTGGAGAGGTATAAAAACTACCTGTTCCTAGTAATAATCAGAACTAAGAGCCAGGACTGCAGAACAGATGGCAAAACCCAGGCAGATGAAGAAGAGTATGAGGTATAAGGAAGCTATATTCAGTTTTTCCATTTCCTTCTTTTATAAATTTCAAACTTTTAACACAAACTTGTCCCAGGATTCTTATTCCTGTGCTAGCTCTTAACTTCTTATTCCAGTTTACTCATAGATCTGCTAAATGAATATAGTAAATGACTGCTGAAGGTCGACCAGATGGCTTGATGACTTCATTTACTCTCTCTTTGGGAAAACAATTGAAAGAAATCACAGTTACTCATTCTCCTGCAGGCAGGGGTGTACAATGATTGCTTCTGAAAATGAAAAGATAAACATGCTTATTGTGTGCCTGGAAGCTCTGGGGATCTGGGGACACTTTCTGTTCTGTTCCACCATGTTACACCAGAACATAAGGAATTCATTGTACACCTTGCTGAGGAAAAGAGGCACATTATATATTCCAAATATCAAGATATTTCTTTTAGGATTAGACTATGTAGTTGACACAGAGAAAATACTTTCAAGATGTTGCAGGAAAAAAATACACAAAAACCTCAAGACTCTAACTTTTTAGAACTTGATATTTTCAGCACCTGCAGTTTCATATCTCTGTGGGGTCGGAGTGTGTATTATTTCTCAGAGACCAGAACCCAGACTTCCATGCTCACACGTAAGTTCTCCTGAAAGAAAGTAGAGAGGAGACAAGAACTCTTCCCAAGAGTTTAAAAATATTTCCAGATCTGAGAGTTTTAGAGAACAGTTCCCTCCTTGGGGATTTCCGGACTTCTCAACCTGAAAGGCAGACAAGCATATGGCTTTGCATTTCCCACTCACACTAGATCCCAGGATAAGTCCAGCACATACACTGGTTTTCTCTACCTGTGCAGCGGCATTCAGGTAACCAGTGAGAAGGACCAAACAGGGGCATGGATGGGGCATTTGCAGTCATGCCTAGGTTCTGATCCATTCCCATTCTTAGTTATGTGCTCTTTATGTGCCTCAGTTCTCCCATTTGTAAAATGGACTTGGCAATATTTACTTTGAATGGCTATTGCAATAAATAAATGAGAATAATAGGCAATAAAATCCCTGGACAGAGGAGACACTTTATAAATGCATATGTGGTTTAGTTTCACAAGAGCAGAACTGTCTTGATAATCAGCACTTGCTAGTAGGTGATCACAAATATCTGTGGAATAAATGAACCATATTAATTCTTTTCACCCTATACAGAGACAAAATGTTTCACTTCCAATGAAGAAAGGACTATATTACTTTATCAGGAGAAGCCATATTAGAGCCTCACTTCCTAGATTCATGCACTCTTATATCCTGCTGGTGAGAATCTCAATTGACATAACCATTTTAGAAAACAATTTAGAAAAGTAATCTACTGAATTTGAACAGGCATGCACCTTGAAACCAGCCATTCCATTCCTAGGTATATACCCCTAGGAATATACCTTTGTATGAAAGTCTACATCTACCAAAATATTAACGTGGGAAATAACAAACAGTGGAAAACAACCTAAATGCTGAGCTTCCCTAAACTACACTCACCATCTCAGCATCAAATCCCCATGGCTTTGAACTGTGTTTATGAGCATTCGTGCTTTATCTCGATTTGTTCTGTGTATCCATCAGCAAGATGTATCCTAAAGTATCAGAAAAGCCTAAGAGAGCTCATGAGAGTGTTAACACTTAGTGTAAAATTTTTCATAGGTAAGTGTTTAGATTATGTTGAATAAAATAATGACATTGTGTGTGTGTTGAAGTTGCCTGTGTCCATTGTTTGTACTATTTTCACACAGAACAAATCTTGAGAGCTTTGGAAGTTACTATTGGTTCTGCTAATAGCCAAGTGGTCTCTTTCAGTCAGTATCCAATAGTGGGTAAAATGGAATGTCTATGGCTTGAGTGGATTCAAGGCTGTATAAAGCATGGTGTTCCATTATCATATACTTAAGGAGAAATCAGTCAGTCTTTTTAATAAGTGAAACAACATTTTGCAATTATGTCTACTTTAAACAGTCTATGAGTTTATATTATTCCTGCTTTTACTATATTTTAGTGTTATTTTAGATTTATGCATTATTTGCTATGATTTAGTAGTTTATTTTTAGGATCTTGGAATGCTCAACATTTTTCCATATAAATTAATAGTAATTGCTTCTTTGTTTAATGCCATTTTGGTTTATAAAAAGTTTCATAGGAATGCTCTACTTTCACGTAGTGGGGGAAACCTCTATTGCTTAGAGATACAAACATACATATGTAATTAAAAGTATAAAGAAAAGGCAAGGAATAACAAATGTTGTATTCAGAATAGGCCTCTGAGATGGGGGGAGGGAATTGAAATCGGAGAAGATAATACAGAGGAATTTGACACAGAAGAGTATTGGTGATTTAGGGTATTTTAGGAAGGTGACGAGCATCAAGTTGTCCTAAAAAATTAAAATGTATACTTGAAAAGAATTTTATCATGTAAGAGCTCAAGGTTCCTATAGCAATTGCTCCACCTGTCCATTCTAAAAATAAGCAACCGCAGGCTCAGAGATGTGAAGTCAGGTGGTGACAGAGCTAGGATTGGAATCCAAATTTTCCAGCTCCTACGCCAAAAGTTGTATGTAGTTTTTTTTTAATTGCATTTGGGCCTAAACTGGTTTGGCTCAGTGGATAGAGTGTTCGCCTGTGGACTGAAAGGTCCCAGGTTCGATTCCAGTTAAGGGCATGTACCTTGGTTGCAGGCATATCCCCAGTAGGGGGTGTGCAAGAGGCAGCTGATCAACGTTTCTCTCTCATCGATGTTTCTGACTTTTTATCCCTCTCCCTTCCTCTCTGTAAAAAATCAGTAAAATATATTTTTTTAAAAAAATAAAACTGCACTTGGTTCAGTTTGTTTTTTCTACTTGTAGGGAGGAAACTGAACATACATGTGAGCAGGGTGAGCAGGGCTTCAGATGCATCAGAGGCGAGCCACTCAGAGTTGGTACAGAGAAGGGGCTCCTGATATTATTTCAAAATAAGACACAAATTGCACCCTAAATATAGGTAATATCAATGCCATGCTACATATCTCCTACATATCTGACATCAGTAATCATATATCCTGCACAATGAGTTTCTGCTGTGTACTTTTAAGTTCTTCCTCCCATTTTGTTTCAAATCAAGTCTGGGAAGTTCAGTTTGCGTTTTTACTGGTGATAAATTCATATGAGTATTGGTGTCTCTTTCTTCTTTCAACATTCTGACACCTTTCTGTTGTTGTTGTTGTTGTTGTTAACCCAAAGTTTTTAATGCACATTTTTTGTTCTATGCGTACCCTAGAGACAGAGCAGCTTGGTTTCTTGATGGAAAAAGTTGGTGGTTTCCCTTTTGAACCAATCCTCTCTTCTACCTTGGAGGCTTTTGAAACACCCTTCCCTACCCATGAGTCATGTAGCTGTTGCTCAGGGCAATGACCAGTCATTGCATCTCAAAACGGAACACCAACTACAGCCAGCTCCACACCCCTGGTCTCTCTCTAGTCACAGTGAGCATTTATTTTCCTGTCTCATCACACTCTTTAAAAAGAAAATCCCTACATTGTTTGGACTTGGTCTTTCCTTTTATTTCTTCTATTTCCCCCCACGTGAATCAATGCCCATATTGGAACTGCCTCAGAAAACCTCTCTAGAAGATATTTATTTATATAAGAATTTTGCTGAAGAAAATGTCATAAATAGGGTACAGTTATTGAGTTATACTTACTAATTCACAAACATTCCTATCATCCTTGGAAAATGTTACATTGCCCTCAAGGGCCACCACAGACCTATAGCTAATGAAGTTGTAGCTGGGGGAATGCTGGAGGTTGTTTTTCAGCCTTAGTCAAAATTTGTACTTCCCAATTCTCTTGTTTTGTTTTGTTTTGTTTTAATTTATTTTAGGCTGGGGACCCATGCCAATTATACTGTTTCTATGCCAGAGGTAAGTTTATGTGTCCTGCTTCACTTTAACATTTTGTATGGATTGTGGATTACAGTGTATATGATATATAAGAGAGTAAGTTAGAATCTGGAACAGCAAAGAGTGAGAACTATTAGACTCCACAGGCAAGAAATCAGCATTGGAAAAGGCCAACCTGCACCAACAAGAAGAGAATTTGTTGCCAGCTACACTCCAAGCACAAGGTCAAAGCCCCAAATATTTATGAAAGAAATCCAATGCTTCTATTTTTTTCTCCTTCTCTCCTAATATATCTTCTTATTCTCTGGGTAGGATTTATGGTCCAGTAACATTCAAGCCCTTGTAAGAAGGGAAAGCAAGCTGAGTGAAAAATATAGGTCTTTACTCTTAGTCATTGCCACATACACAAAACTGGCCCCAGTGGTAGATCAAGGCTAGTCTAACTCAGAGAGAAGCCTATATGGTGGGCCAGAGAGACATTTGGATGGTACTTCATGTCCACAAGGGGCCTCAAATGAAATTGCACAAAAAGTCTCCAAGAAGCACAAAAAGGAAGCAAATGAGATGCTCAACATACAATTCTGATCTTGGGTCTTATTCCTAGGCTTTGTTTCTCTTTTCATGATAAATTAATATTTTTGGTAAATTCTGTAAAGTTTTTGTTGATAGCATAATTACACTGTTATCATACTTCTTTTGAAACATGTAGAATAGACTTTAGCTTTTACAACCATGTTTTTTATTTATTTTTAAACAAACCTTGAAAAGACATAGTTCACATGATTTAACCATAGTTACATTTCACTGGAATATATCTATATTTTAAACACGTCTTGCCAAGTGCTGCTGTGTTTTCTTCCTAGCTGTAAGATCACTGAGGGTGCAGAAATAGAGGTAAAAGGTAAGTTGGTATCTTTAGGTGTTTTTCGTTTTGCTCTGACTTTTTCTTCAGAGTGGTTGAAACAAAAGATTGCAAAACTCACAAAAATAAGACAGCAGAATGATTCTTCCATCTTCTGAGCATAATCACATTTACCATTTTTCCCCCACAAGAATAATTGCAACATAAACCCCACAAATTGGCCTGGGCCTTGCTGACTGAAGACCCAAAGCTGGAGGCAAATGGTACATCACAAATCAGAAAAACATGAGGCCCAAGCAGAGACATTAGGAAAGAAGGAGAAAAAAAAGAAGCATCATTAGACTTCTTTTATAAATATTTGGGGCTTTGAACCTTAGGCTTGGAGTGCAGCTGGCAACAAATTCTCTTCTTGTTGGTGCAGGTTGATAACTAGAAGTACTACTCAGATTAAACCTCAAATACATTATCAGACAACACACTGACCAGAACTCCTCACCTCACCAAGGGTCATGCAGACCCCCAAGTGCATCCGTGAATTCCAAGAGATTAGGCCCTGTCAGAAATTCCCTGATATCCTTGGGGAATGGTGGGCTGTGACAGAGACAAAACCATTTCCACCTAACTCCTGCATCCTGCACACCCACCTTCCTCTCCCAACTCCCTAACCCCCACCCCAGGGCGCACCTCCTGTCATGATTCCATCATGATACCCTCTGCCTTCCTGCCCTGCTTTCCCAGGTCCAGCAGGTGTGTCTATTTAGCACTCAGAGCTCAAAGCTGATGAAGGGCGATTGGCACATTGTGTAATTATTTTGGAAGGGGGCCCATAATTGAATCAGGCCAATGATGAAACTACTAGTATTTTTCTAGTCCTGTTGCCAGCTCAAATTTCTGACACATACTTCTGGAAGCTTCCCAGACAGTGTTGCAGGTGTGATCCATGAACCGACTCTTATGGCAGCAGATTAGCATGCCGATGCCTCCTGTCCCTAGGATGTAGCAGAGGCTGCTGATGCACAGGTGACAATGCTGACACTGAGAGTACTCACTTCTGAGTCACTTCTCCCAACAGCACAGCTGATGATGATTTCCTCTAAGAGGCTGTTCTTGTAAGCCCTTTCTGTTATAAGCCATCCCAATCCTGTGTGTTTACTTGTTCAAAACCCTGGTCCCTATTTCCTTTTATTATGGAAGCTGCTTGGCAGTGTTGCTGGGCCTTTGCAATATTAAGATCATTAAGTCTTGGCTCACTTTTCATTGCATATTCCTCCAGTTGGGCTGTAGACTCCATGGAGTGACAGGATTATGTTGTAATCACTCCAACTCTAGCCCATGTGCAAATTTGCCTGCCTTAAAATCCTTCCCAGAAGACTCCTGGAGCCTCTTGAAAATTGACCCCAGCTTCTACAAAGACCTCAATACACACTCTCACCCCATCACCCCCCTGGTGACCTCTGAGCCCTGCAGTGGATCTTGAAATAGTATCCATGTGATAGGTGTGCCCCGTATAACCAGTAGGTATCTCATAAATGTTTGCAAAAGAAATTAATGATTTGCATTGAATCTGGGAAGTCCTGGCAATGTGTTGCTTATTATTGGACCAAGGAGTATGTCTGCAACTACACTCTGAGGGGGAGTGAGACAGATAAAGACACAGGATTCGATCGAAGGGTTTCTTTCTCAATTTTGCCTCTCCTGGAAGACTTCTTCACAGCAGGTCACCATGACCGCTCTTCATGCTAGAGTGTGATTCTCAACGCCTGCGGTGCATAAGAATCACCGAGCTCCACTTTAAGACAATCAGTGTCAATTAATTTAGGGGGCAGCCGGACCTTAGGGTTTTTAGCCAGTTCCCCAGTGATCCTCACACACCTGAGAGTTCCAAGTACTGCTTCAGAGCAAAGACATAAACATACAGACACGTAAAACTCTGAAGAGGATTCTACCATTTATTGGATCATCTTTAGTCTTATAACATTTTTCTAATATGTCAAGATTTTTATTTTCAAGGTGTCTGTGTTCATGTAGCTATTCAAACATTAAAGATGTACATAACAATATGGTTCAAATAACCTACACTAAGCCCACCCAACTGCCCCCAACCCAGGAAGAAAAGTTGATAATATTGTGTTTATTCACTCAGAACTTTCGCTGTATTCATGAAAATTATATACCTACATATATACAGGTTCATGGCTAATTCACTTAGAAACACAATGTCATTCCTTTCTCATCACCTTAAACACAACCAGAATCCTCTTCTGTTAAGAGACCTACCTTTGCCTTGGGGAGAATTGTTTTCTACAAGAGGAACCATAATGGCCAGATCATATGTGCTCCTTCTGACAAGCAAAAAATGTGGCTTAATGTGGAAGTGATATGGGAAGTGGGGGTGGGAAATAGATGGATGGGCTGAAATAAGTAGAGAATTTAAAAATGAAATGGAATAGAATTTTGGTGGAGGAAGAATTTTAAAGATAACTCATTCCAAGAGATTACAAAAAAAACCCAAAATATCCTTTGGAAACACAGATGTATGTTCAATTGCTGGCTTCACAACATACTAGCCACAAGCCTGAATTTCCCCGTTAGTGTAACGGGGTCATTCATTTTGAATAAAGGCAGAAGTGAGGAATAAAGGGTAGGAGAATATGTCAGGAAATGGCTATGGTAGTTGATTGAGACAGGAGTCCCATTGCTAAACGAATTTGGAAGCCATAGTGTTCAATCAAAGCAATTAGGATTTGTAGAACTTGTTCTCATGAAATCAATCAAATTCCATCTGTTGTCAGACAGAAAAATTTCTAGAGCACAGCAAGAGAGCAACATAATTGATTTTTTTCCAATAGAAAAGCACAGGTGATATTTTTCAAGGGTCCATCAAATATTAAATTGAGCTCTAAAATCATAACCATAGTTGCCTATGAAGATGTAAATGCTGGTTTCTCTTACAGTGTGGAGAATTTGGGCCTCTTTATAAGCATCCATGGATTTTAGAACTGCAGGCTAAATTGCCCACTCTAGAGCCATGAGTCATATTTTCAATATAAAACGTGTTCTCCTACAAGTGATTAGCTATAATTCTCCATAATTTCTTACAGACCAGGGTACCTTGGATCTAAGCTAACTTGCATGTCTGTCACAAGGGTATGGTCCCAGCATGTTAAGAAATGCAATGATAGCACTGTCTTCTTTACTCAGTGGGGACAGACCCTAAGTCTAAAAGCCAGTGATGAAGAGTAAGTAGAAGAAGAGAAGAACGGAGCTCTCTGGGTCTTGGTAACAGGTCCTAGAGGAGTACAGCAGGCTTGTTTTGGATCTGGACACATGTGGCAGATAGTGGGTTTGATTAAGTCATGGAGAAATATGCCGATGGAGCCCAAACTTGGCAGAATGGTATTCCTACACTCAATCTTGACATCTAAGTATGAGAGGTCTGGGGATTTTATATGAAGAAAGGACCTAGTTAGGCCTCTCTCTCCAAAGCAAGAATTGAGTAGGTTAACGTTTACTGACTATTTGGAGGGTGTGAAACATGCCCACAGCTGTGGGAAACCTTTCTTTATTTTGTTGAAATACAAGATCCTTTCCATTAATATTTACAGGGTAAACTAAGATTTTTGCTTGAGTATTAAAATTGACAGTAAAATAATAATCAAGTTTTCAGATTAATTTAAATTGGTCAAGTGAAATAAGTGAATACTCAAGAAAATTTAAGTGTACTGGACAAAAAGCTGTTCCTAAAACATTAACTAAAATATGTACTAGTAGTTCATCTCACTGTAAAATTGCCTAACATCCAAAGAACCTAAAGCAGTCATATTTGTGTGCAGAAATTAAAATTTAAAATTACCAAGACTGCAATCTAAAATTTCCAAAAGCCCCCACTAATCAAAAAGAGGGGCGGATAGTGAGGTAATATCATGTAAGGAAAAATATCCTCTAAGTAAAATACATCTAGAAAATTCTTACTCCAGAAAAGTAACTTCCATTTGTAATGCCAACAGCAGGACACCCATGAAAAACACACATGGTGTCAAAATAAGCCAAAGGAAAATCATTTGGGCAAAAATAAAAAGAATTCCAAGGCTAATTTGCAGAGAGGATCCCTTTGTTAAATTTTGGTCGAGAATGTGTTTGTGTGTTTTCAGAGAACAGCTCCAAGACCATGTGGGTTCCTGTGACAGTGAGGAACTGATGGGTCTGTTCCAGTCACGAGGACGGTCCAGAAATGGGGGACACTGATGACACCTTGCCATGCTAGCAGTTGGCAGCTGTGCGTGGCTTCAGGCGGCCCAGGACCAAACCAGAGAGGATGGAACTTGCATTGCCATGATGTGTCCACCATCTGGATACCATTGCTGACATGTACACATAAAGAACTATTTGACATTGAAACTGGGACTCAGAACAGTTGGACATTGAAACTGACACTCACACATTTTTTGCTCTTATACATTTATTTCTAGTATGAAGAAAAGAAACAGGGGAGAGTGATTGATATAGATGCAGGGAGGCGTTGAACAGGCTGTCAAGCTACAGGGGGAAGGCTGGGGGGGTGGGCGGGAGCTGGGGGAGATCAACCGAAGGATTTGTATGCATGCATATGAGCATAACCAATGAATGAAAGACACGACGGGGGGGGCAGGTGGGGACATGTGCTGGGGGAGGGGAGGCTGGGGGGAAGATAATAGGGGGGAAGGAAAACATATGTACTACTATTAAATCTAAGTTATACTGCAAAAAAATTTTTAAAAAATATTTAATTAAAAAAAGCTGTTTCTAGGGCCAGGAATTCTAGTCTCAAGTATCAAGAAAATAACCTCATCCCTAAAACTCTTACAGCTTACAATTTTCTCAGCACACTGTCATGCCACACTAATTCCAGAGAGTCTTAGAACAGAATGCACTTTGAAGTCACCAAGAATGTTGTTTTACCTTAACTGTTAACAATGGACATGGGAGGTGTGGATGAATTCAAGTGATATTTAGATGGTAAAATCATTAAGGTCTGGTTGGGTTGCATCAGAGAGTCAGGTATTTTAATATTGACTCCCAAATTTCTCATGAGAAAATAGGGACTATTGACTGAGTGGGGAAGACAAGAAAGAAAGCATCATGGGTTGTGCTTTAGACATGCTGAATCTGTGACTCTTGTAAGCCCCCATCCAGAGTTGCTGTATATACAGGTAATGCACTGCTTGGATCTAGGGGGCTCCTGCCAAGAACACAAAGTTTAATATTATCAAGGACAGTCCTAGAAGGTGGTCTTTAATCTCTGGTCTCAATCTTTAGCTCCCAAAATTCCTTGGGGTCATTTTCAAGAAGTAATTTTCTCTAGAATCTCTTTGAGGGAGGTCATGCCTTTGGCCTATGTCTTTGAAGTCAGGTGTTAATGATACCCAGACTGTGAGGGTGACATAAAAAAAAAAAAGTAGAGGCTTAAGAGATCCTTAACTTCTTATTTCAGGAAAGTAAAGGGGAGTATGTGTTAATGTTTCTCACTGCCCAGTAAGTCTTTAAAATTCCATCACAATTTAGCAATAAGAAGATAATTTCTCCCATTTTGGAGGCACATTTCAGTAGGCGATGATCCACCAGAGCTTCTCACACAACAAGAAAGGTCTCTTTCAATTTGGGGGGACTCCTCATATATTAAAAAAATTTTAAATGTCAAAACAGAGATACAAAATTGTGCCATACTTTAAATGTTTACATTGAAGAATGTAATGCTCTTAACAAACATACACCACCGTATGACCAAGCCATTCACAAGGGTATTGAGAGATATATAAATAGTATGAGGTAATAGTTCAGTGCAGGCAGAGTGGGCTGGTAACAGGTGTGAAATGTAATTAAAAAAAAACTTTTAAAAATGTCACACAACATACAGTAATTCCATGCCAAAGATTTATTTGGCTCACGAATAAGGAAAACAGAAGGATTATAACACCAGTTCAAAAGGAGCATTTGAAAACCTGGGAATTTTGTGGTCAAGAGGAACGCTAAAATAAGATTACTAAATTAGCCACTAGCTGGTGGATGTGCCTCAGAGCAATGAAAGCACACCGCTTGGCGATCTATTTTGTTTCAGAAAATAAATGTATAACACATTATTAGTTTCACAGGATTGCAACTACCTGCACCTCAATGGATTGTCCAAATCAGTTATATTCCCCTAGGGCAGTGGTCGGCAAACTGCGGCTCGTGAGCCACATGTGGCTCTTTGGCCCCTGGAGTGTGGCTCTTTTACAAAATACCATGTAGAGTGCAATTAAAATTCTATGGCCCATAAACAGAAGTCAGTTTTCAGCTCTCAAAAGAAATTTCAATCATTGTGCTGTTTATATTTGGCTCTGTTGACTAATGAGTTTGCCGACCACTGCCCTAGGGAGCCAGGTGTCCCTTCATTACTTCAGTGTGGCTTTAAAGGACATACAGTCATCCTTTGTCTCATTTCTAAGTTGTGCCAGTAGAATGCAAGTGTGATGGACAGCTTCCGCTTTCGGTCCTGTCACTGGGTCTCAGTCAGTTGTCCTTTGTGCCCCAGAAGCCAGTTTAAATAGCTCGTCTTATTCTTCCCCCCAGCAGCATCCTAAGTTTTGACATTGAACTTCACAAATACCAGTCTGATGCATCAAGCTCCAAATCGAATACTATTCTTACACAATTGTAGTTGTTTTAATAGTGAACCAAAGATTCATAAGGCAGATTTCTTGTGTTTAAAAGCACTGCTGTGCTCTCCTGTTGGATATGGGGAGTAATCAGGGAAAGCTGTTGAAGGGTGAGAAGAGGCAGGATGAAGTGAGAGAGACATTTTTCAGGCGGCAGTACCTGAGAAGTAAAGTGCAGTGAGGAGAAGCAGGGGCGGACTGGGATTTTTATGTAATAGAAGACATTGTCTCAGAATGTTATTTTTAGAAACAGAAATTCAATGACTCTAGCCAAAACACACCCATCCAATACTAAAACCTCTTCCACAGTGAATATTATTAGGGCTTATTTGGGAGTACGCTTTAATGTTTAAAAACAATATGCAATAGTCTCTTTTATTTGTAGTTATACTAAGTCTGCAAAATGTACATGTGCATGGTTTTCATATGCACCAATAATTTTCAAAACCAATTCTAAATTTGCTTTGAAAATTAATTACAGGAAGATGACAGGGAAAGTTACAAATAAGATTTTGAAAGTATATAAAAACTCATGCCAAATCAACTACTAGTCTTTTCTAATTCAGCATCAACTCTGAAAAATATCCAGACAATCCAGTTACAAACGTGTCCCCACAGTCCCATGCAGGTACTATTTTGAGCTCTAACTTAGCAGAAACAAAAGTGCCAAGAAGAACTGGGAGTTGTCACCTGCACTTTCTGCAAAGGTTTGCTGAAGGTGGCTTTCTCGCCAGAATCACCTGGGAGGATGGGATATTTGGATGGTATTTACATGGGACCAGGTTCTATTTTCCAACAAAATTCCTACCTGGTTGGACTTTAAGACCATCCAGGGATTTTAATCAAGTGCTTGTTGATTAGTAGCTATATGTGTGCCTCTGAGTTTCATCTTCCCTTTCACTTCTTCTCAAGATGAAGCCTCCTCTTGTTTTGCTCATCCTCTCATCTTCAGCACACACCCAAGTCAATGTCACATTCGTGGAAGATGCACAATGAATGCTTATACCTTGACCGCCTGCAGTTAAGCAGCTCTGCTCTTCAGGGGGGAGTGTCAGTCACAGCCTTTCTTCCCAGGGCCCCAGGGTGACATGATACCAGGAAATTTCCTTGGAATGGGGCCATTGCTGCTTTCTTCCACATTGAAACAGGAAAAAAGAATAGTGCAGGTAATGGTTCAGAAGATGCCTATTACTATCTGTAGTCAGCTGAATAATACTCCTATAGAATCCAGGTCCTAATTCCTAAGACCTGTACATGTTACCTTTTTCAGAAAATAAGTATCTCTGCAGATGAGATTCAGTTAAGATATTTGAGATTATCCTGGATTATCTGGGTGGGGCCTGTATGCAAGCATGACTATCCTTACAAGAGAAGAGCAAGGGGGACTTTTGACGCGCATGAGGACAAGGCCATGTGAAAATGGAGCCGGGGAAGGGAGGCGGGGTACTAGCCTTGAGAACTAGAATAATGAGGCCATGAGTCAGGGAACACCACAGCCACCAGAGCAGGAAGAGGCAGGGAATGGATACAGGCCTGCCAACACCTTGATTTTAACCCTGCTTCTGGACTTCTGGCTTCTACAACCATGAGAAAATAAATCCCCATTGTTTAAATATACCATATTGGTGGTCATCTGTTACAGCAGCAATAAGAACAAAATATGCTACCTATCTTAGTCCTTTTCCCAGCTGGTTGCCCCGTCATAGCAACCTCTTTATTATTTTCAAAACACTACAATGTGTGATAGGGTCACAAGATCTAATAGCAGAAGGCCTAGCCTCACATGCCCCCTCTTTATGTAATGGCTGTGCTCACTCAGCCAGGTGCATATGCTCCCTAAGTTCTACTTGGCCTGAGGACAGATGAGCAAGAGGCATGATTTTTGCCTTCACGGAGCTCACAGGTTAGTGGGTGAGACAAAGAGGCAAATGGCAGGGCTCTTAGAGACTCCACAGGTGCTCATAAGCCCCCCATTCAGGCTAGAGAGCAAAAAAGACATTCCAGGGAATGTGATGAAACATGAACTCAGTAATGATACTTAAAGTGATAGTAGTCGACATTATTGAGACTACCTGCCAGCCACAGCAGCAAGACTACCATTTTGGGGAGCATGATGACAGAACATGATGGAAGTGTGCCACCTTGAATCAAGTGATGAGCTGACTGCCTTCTGTGATGCTGCCAAGTGCTGTACAGAGGAGCTCACTAAATTCTCAGGTAACAAGTGAGCTGCTGTTCTTACCATGATTTTCCCAACCAAGAAAGGAAGGCAGAGAATCAATGAATGACTTCCCTGAGCTCCTGCGGTTAGTAAAGAGTGGGTGGGAGGTGCTGAGAAATGACACTGGTTCTTCATCCACAGCCCCTGCTCCTAATCATTCCTGGAGAGGATGTCACTCTTCTCAGAGGTGGATCACATAATTCAGTGGCGCAAAAACACAATGTTATTTATTTCTCTATGGCAAGACATTAAATAGCTCCAAATCCTTATTTCTACTAAGGGTAAAATTAAATAAATAAATAGATAGATAGATAGATAAATAAATGTAACCTTGATAGTCAATCACTTTGAATTAAACTCAGTCAATTTTAGGTTCAACCCAGTCAATTCAGAATTCTCCCAATCTTCTATTTCTCTTATGATGACACTTATATTCACAGATTCCTTATTGTAGAATCCAGACAGGGAACCTTATTTGCTACTCAGTGGTTCACCCAACTTGTCCTGGGAATCAGCTCAGCACTCTGCATTATCAGAGGTGACCAGGTGCCTCTGTGGCCTAAGGTTGTCAGGCCCACCTGTTCTCTGTCTTTTTCACTTTGGCCCACTTGGGCTGTCCCTTAGCAAGTTCCAGGCCTCTCAGGTTTTGTGGGCAGTTTCAAAGTCACGGGACGACATTGTTCTATGCCAATATTACTCCAGGGTTTAAGGCTAACAAGTGGCCTTCTAACTCTGTGACCTTGGATGTGTTTCTTACCCCATCTGGGCCTCAATTTTATTTCTAAATAAAGCAAATAGCAACCATATGTAGTGGTTTTGTAACGTGTTAACTTGGCTAGATTGAACTACATGTCCTAGAATACTCTTTCTTTTCTATGTCTCTGGTTAGCACAGGTGAGAAGAGACAATCTTTGTGAGAGATTTGGAGGGTGGAAGAGAAGCTCACAGAGGTTGTTGTAGGTCACATGGGTGGTCGCTTACCTGTGGCTCACCAGCCTGATATGAGGTCACACCCAGGCCTGCAGCTGCTCCTACTTCCTCTGACCCTCCTTCAGTTTCTAGGTCACCTGAGCCAGGTGTGTATGGTAGCTCCACAGCAAAGGCTACCAACCCTCTGCAGGACCCCACACCATCAAGGGCAATGGCAACAAGAACTATTGCTGATTCCAGTCAGTTCCTGTGGACCTCACAAGGCTCCAACTCATCCTTGTGGGTTCTGGCTTGGCCAAGTTCACCCTCAATTTACATCCATCTTCCCTCCCCCACTGCCTGTCTGGTAGACTTCATGCTCCAGCCTCAAATGCAGAGACAACAGAGGTGAAAGCTGCACAAATGCTAAACCAGATCCCACACAGGATCAGCTCCAATCTGAGTAGCGAATATTTACCTCCACTGGCTGTTTCTTGTTGGTGGTTAAAGGATTAAGTGAGATAGAGGAAGTTATAAAATGTCTACCAGCATACTTACTGCACAGTTAATAACGGCTCAATCATGTAATCAATTCTAGTTATTTTTTCTCTCTTTTTTCTTTTTCTTCTTTTCTCTCCTCTTTTCCTCTTCTTTCTCCATCCTTTCTTCTTCTTGCTCACCACCAAAAGCTAGTGGAGAGGAGACAAAGAGATGACTTCTGGGACTTTCAAAATCCCAAATGTGAACAAAGGATCCTCAAGGTTCCTTCCAGTTGCTCTTCTCCTCATCTGAAGAAAGTTTATATAAATCACTGCCATCCAAGGTAATCTGCTACCTCACCTCCCTGGGAGACCTTCTGAGAATACTAACGTGACCTAATCTTTCTGGACATCAGTTTCTTTCTTCTATAAAATTAATATCCTATATTTGGGCACTGAACACCTCTTCTATTCCATCTTCTGGCTGGAAATCTCTCCCAAACATTCCCATAAAATTCCTCTCCTCACAACAAAGTCCTTTCCATCCCACCCCACCCCTCATGGAAATATTGAACTGTGGTAAACACGCTTCCAATATTTGCTCAGAAAACTGGATGTTATGAAGTCTGCATCATGAAATTATTTACATCTCTGTTCAAAATCACATATTTTTAATCCTTAATCAAAATGCTATATTATACATAAGAAAAACACATTCTCTCAGAAATCTATTTCTCGTTCTGGCCTATGGGCTCAGTGGTTAGGGTGTCATCCCCTGCATCAAAGGACTGTGGGTTTAATCCCTGCTCAGGGCATGTGCATGATGCAACCTATCAATGTTTCTCTCTCACATCAGTGTTTTTCTTTCTCTCTAGAATCAATGAAAAACATATCCTCAAGGACTAAAAATATAAAAAAGAAGTCACTTTCTCTCTCTAGAGTGCTTTTACAATATTTCAAGTTATTACACTATTGTCAGGCTATTGTAAGAAGAGCACATTCAATGTAAAATACTGTAAAGATGCCCCAAATGAAAAATTAATTGAAGAGATTATTTTACATTTTTCCTTAAAAACAAAGCAGGAAAGTTCTCCTTGTGGTAAAACCTAACTGCTGACTTGTGAGATTTCAGCAGAAAGATATTCTGGATGCTCATTTCCAGGTTTTTCCCTAATTACCTCCTCCTCCTCCTCCTTTCTTCCCTCTTTGCACTCATTTCATACTGTCTTCTCTGAGTCTTTCTTTTCCTTTTCTCTTTTCTTTCCTACCCTGAGTTTCTTTGGTTGTAAAATAGGGATATGATTGTTACATATTCAGGAGTTTTGAGGATGAAGTTAAATAATATATTAGAGCAATAGGTCAATGCCTGACACCTGGCAATTATTTAATACTGTAGAATACAGAGAGCTGTATGGATATGTCTATTTTAAAATTACTGATTTACATAAAAACTGTATTCTATATAATATTTTGTTCTATTCTCTCTGCTCAATTATCGATTTAACTTGTTTATGCACAGCTAACCTTTTCTGTGTGTGTACCATATAGGTGAGTCTTCAGAGACTAACATCAGACAGGAACTTCCTAAGTGTGTGTTAAATAAATAAATAATTGAGAGAATAAATGAATGAATACTAAAGAATCACGTGGAATAACAAGTCACAGGGATGATGGAACAAGAGGGTTTTGCATTCTGGGAAATCACCTGTGTTGGCAGGAAATGTCTACAGTAGAATTCATGTAGGATTTACAATGGGCATCAATGGTAATAGTTCTCTTTGAAAAAGGTTAGGGACTATACTAATTGAGTTTTGACAGTGTCTCAATAGCATAAAGCATTTATGAAGCTTTAGCTATATGCCAGACATTGTGCTAAGGGACATTCTTTTTTTTATCTTTATTGTTCAGTTTATTAATTACATTGTTCCCCCTTTTTTATCCCCCTATATCTCCCCTCCACCCTGTACCTATCCCACCCTCCACCCTCACCTCCCCCTCCCCCACTGTCCTCTCCCATTGTTGCAAGATTTTTGTCCAATCTCTTGCTGTACTTCCCACAACCCTTTTCTCCCCAAGAATTGTCAGTCCATTCCCTCTCTATGTTCATGTTTCTGTTATATTCACCAGTTTATCCTGTTCATCAGCCTATCAATTCACTTGATTTTTATGTTCATTTGTTGATAGATGTGTATTTGTTGTTCATAATTTATATTTTTACCTTTTTCTTCTTCCTCTTCTTAAAGAATATCTTTCAGCATTTCATATAATACTGGTTTGGTGGTGATGAACTCCTTTAGCTTTTTCTTATCTGCCAAGTACTTTATCTGATCTTCAATTCTGAATGATAGCTTTGCTGGATAGAGTAATCTTGGTTATAGATTCTTGCTCTTCATTATTTTGAATATTTCTTGCCACTCGCATCTGGCCTGCATTGTTTCTGTTGAGAAATCCGCTGACAATCGTATGGGTACTCCCCTGTAGGTAACCAACTGTTTTTCTCTTGCTGCTTTTAATATTCTCTCTTTATCTTTTGCTCTTGGAATTTTAATTATGATATGTCTTGGTATGGTCCTCTTTAGATTCCTATATTTTGGGGTTCTGTGTACTTCTTGGGTTTTTAAGTCAGTTTCTTTCAACAGGTGGGGAAGTTTTCAGTCACTATTTCTTCAAGTAGGTTTTCATTAACTTGCTCTCTCTCTTTTTCTGGCACCCCAATAATTCAGATGTTGGCATGCTTGAGGTTGTCCCAGAGGCCCCTTACACTATCTTCAATTTTCTGAATTCTTTTTGTTTCTTGCTTTTCCAGCCGAGTGGATTTTGCTTCTTTGTATTTCAAATCTTTGACTTGGTTCTTGTGGCCCTCTGGACTGCTTTTAGGACTTTGTGTAATATTTTTTATTTCAGTCTGTGTATGCTTGATTTCTAGTTGGTCCTTTTTCATATACGTGAGGGTCTGGTTCATATTCTCAGAGGTCTTGTTCATTTCCTTGAGGGTCTCATTCATTTCCTTGTCTCATTCATTTCCTGGTTGGTCTTGTTTATTTCCTGGTAATTCTCATTAAGTTCATCGGCCTTTTCTAGGAGCCTCTTGAAAAGCCTTATAACCGTGGTTTTGAACTCTATGTTTTGTCGTCTTTTCTCCTCCATTTCTTTCTCACCTGATTTCTTTCCATATCTCTGCATGGTGGCTGCTTTATGTGGTAGATATCCTCTAAGGGTCAATGGCACAGCCTCCCCAGTTACTTGAGATGGGTACGCTTACTGCAATCCTTTATGGGTTGTACAGTATTTTTGAATTTAAACTCAGCTTGTTGTTAGCCCTAGGAGGGTTTGACCTCCAGGCCAATTGGCTGTGAAGGGAGACTGTGTTCAGGTTGGATGGGCAGAGTCTCTGAGCTTCGCAGGCAGCCTCAGTGTCAGCTACGTCCTATGTGGCACTCACGCTTGTGGGTCTATGTTGGATGGGGATGGCTGCAGACACCTCCAAGAGAAAGCCGCTAGTCTCTTCCCCTTGCCAGACAACTCTGCCTCTCCCCAAATGAGTCTGCACCCTCAAAGTCTAGCCCAGGGTTGTAAAATAGATGGTTTCCGGGACCTGGAGACAAGTTTCCAGGGGGCAAGTCGCGGGTTTGTGTGACACTTGTGCGCAAGCTTCTTTTCCCCGCCTCCGGGTTTCTCTGCAGACAAGGAGACCTCTGTCGCACCCTGCTTCCAGGGTGCATCCCCTGGACCTCAGACCTCGCCTGGCACTGGGGAATCTGTGCAGTGGGAAGTCTCCACCCTCCCTGTTGGCGAAATCCAGCCGGGGTTGCTGTCCCAGCCCCAGCCCAGGCGCGCGCAATCAGGACGGCTCCTAACCTGTTTCCGTCTTCAAGGCTGCGCTCCCGCCGCTCCTCTGAGTCTCAGTGTCCCACCTTTACTCTTATTTGTGGCGTTTTCACTCAGCCAGCTTTCTGGCGATTCTGGGTGATTTTTGTTTTGTTGTTATGTTGTAGTTTTTAAATCATTGTGTGGGGCAGAACAATAGGTGTTTACCTATGCCGCCATCTTGGTTCTCCCTCAAGGGACATTCTTATATACCTTGTAAGACACAATTCAATTTGCATGTATTGACAGATATCTCAAACATATCGAAGGGGAATTTTACTCTTAAAACTCTACTTCTCAGTAGTGATACAATACATTTACAGAAATACTCTTCATCACGCATGTGTGAAAAGGGGCTGAGATGCATAGTGACTGAATACCTAAAGGTCTTGGTAATTAATTGCCATAATCAGAGAGGGGTAAACTGAGGGAGGGTAAAGTTACAGAAACTCCTCCAAGATGTTATGAAGTCTCATTTCAGTTAAACTGTTAGCATTCTCTGATAACTCTTTTGGTGAGGGGAGAAAAGGCACACTGACTGGATTCCTCCCAACATGATGATTCAGAGAAAGCCACGGACTAAAGTTGCTCCAATTTCCTGTCACTCCAGATTTGAATGTGCTGAAACCTGTCAAATAGGAGGGCAGATTCACAGGTACGGGGGGGAGGGGGGGCGGTTTGCACATTTTTTGTACACTCCCATGATCTTCCCTTTTTTTCTTTCAATTTTGCAATTGGTTTCTGGTGCTTCTTTTTCCATTATAGCAGATATGTGAACAGTGCACACTGAGTACGGAAGTGAGGCGAATAGTTATGCCTTGGTTGGAACCAACATTTAATACCCTCTTGACTGAAAACCTCTGGAGCCCAGCCAGTGTTGCTCAGTGGTTGAGTGTCGACCTATGAACCAGGAGGTCACAATTCGATTCCCAGTCAGGACACATGCTCAGGTTGTGGGCTGGATCCTCAGTAGGGAGTGTGCAAGAGGCTGCTGATCAAAGATTCTCATCATTGATGTTTCTATCTTTCTCTCCCTCTCCCTTACTCTCTGAAATCAATAAAAATATATATTTTAAAAGAAAACCTTGAGAGATGTAGACTAATCAAAATTATTTGAAGCAACGAGGGAGGCCTGGAAAGTACATATTTTATTTACTAATATTAGGGCTTTATGGGGATGGAGAGGTGTTATGGAATTAATATTTATATGCTAAGTGTAATGATATTTGGAGATGGGTGGATTAGATCATGAGGGGAGAGCCTTGATGAATGGGATTAGTGCCCTTATAGGAAGAGACATGAGAGAGATGGTTTCTCTTTTACCAGGTGAGGACACAATGAGAAGATGCCATCTGTGAACCAGGCAGTGGTCCTCACCAGACACTGACTCTGCTGGCTTCCTGCTCTCACACTTCCCAGCCTCTAAAACTGTGAGAAATAAATGTCTGTTGTTTAAGCCACCCAGTCTGTGGTATTCTTTTTATAACAGCCTGAATGGACTAAGAGGTGACCACATTTACTGGTTTGAAGACTTGTCATTCATAGCATAGTCTCCCTTCTTCCTTAAGAAAGAAAAACAAGGGAAATGACTGAGGAAGGGATCACATGGTCCTTAGTTACCACCCAAAAGGCTTAGAGAAGTGGGGTGCCTCTTAGCAGTTTTGGTGCCTTAGACTGGGTTTGATATTCTTGTCAAGTTCTGATCCTAAGGATAAGGCCTTTGTTTTACTTCTTTAGAAACCTTGGTGGTTGGGGAGGAACAGCAATTACTTAATACCAACTTTCACCTAAGTCCAATGTCTGAAAACGTTAGCTGCAGGCATTTAGGAACTGAAAATTGAACATGACTTAGCTGGTTGGTATCCTTATATCCTTTCCCTATAAGCTCTTAATTATCAGTAAACACCAGGAGGATCAATAAGTAAATGAAAGGAAACCTGCAGTGACCTCAAAGCTTTTTTTTTTTGAAGAAGAAGAAGAAATATAATCAGTAGGCATCATTTTGTGCCCCCTGAGCAGAGCCAGTGGGAAGGGCCTGATGAAGGGAGAAAACCATTAAGAGACTAAGCATAATTAACCATTAGAATTCATTAGTGAAAACTATCAGGGTGCTTAGCTAATTCTACAGATTTAAAATTAGCCTTAATTTCTAGAAATAAACACAGGAGAAGTTTCTGCTTGGAAAGCAGTTAGAAATGTCTGAAAACCTCTCTTTGCCTATAGAATGATCTTCAGGTTCTGGTATGTTCTCTGTAAACCTTGCTTTCTCCACAGCTGAGACCAGTCCTGCTTTCTGAAGAAAGGAGCTTGGGAGGAATGAGATTACTCATATTCAGGGGGGTCATTCATTCATTTGCTAGCTCATTCATTCAGTTAACAAGTACTGATTGAGTACCTAATATGTGCCAAGCACTATTGTAGGTGCTGGAAATAAAGATGTAGACAGATATACAAAACACTTGGCTTTCAGGAACTCACATTCTAGAACAACAATAGTCAAGCTTTTTTTCTGTAAAGGACCAGATAGTTTTTTAGGCTCTATAATCCATAGGACTTCTGTTCAACTATTCAACTTGGCTTTGAGAGCAGGAAAGCAGACATAGATAATTTACAAATAAATGGATGTAGCTGTGCTCCAATATACATATTGTCAAAGGAATACCACTCTACTATTAAAAACAAGCCAGATTTATATTTGCTCATGTGAAAGAATCTTATATTACTAACTTTTAAAAAAACAAAACAATAAGAAAGAGTAATGGCAGTGGTATAACTTGTTCCTATCTGGATAAAGTAAAAGAACATACAGACTGAGGATGCACAAGAAACTCTCAATCATAGTTCCCCCACCTCTCAGTCACCACCTCACCAACATGCTGTATCCTACCTTCTGGGTAAAGTGTCACCCCTCTGTCACTCATAAGAGATGGACAGAAATAATTGACTTCCTACCTCACTTTCGGGGGTAGATTCAGTTTCTCTCTTCCTTTCCTTATCTACCTTCCAGAACTCAGTGCCTGCTTGTAAGGTCAACCAAGACCTCCCAGTACCAGCTGAGGTCTGAGCAGACCTTCCCTGTTGGCAACTGGCTACTGGTCAGCTAGATATTGTTTGGGGTCTAGAATTTCTGTTCCTACAGCAGCACTGACTACTAGTCCTATTTGAATAATGCCGGGAGAACATTAGGTGCACATAGACATTTTATGGAAGAACTATCCTATAATGATAAACAGGCACCAGGAAAGGACACGATGTTTTCAATAAATCTGGCAGCAGCAGCTTAGGTGAGGAAGGATTATAGTGTTAGCTTTTGGCACAAATAGACGGGAGACTCCTGAGTCTGATAGATGAATGAGTTGTCTTTATGGTGAAGGATGACAGAAAATTGGGAGGGAGTTTAATTTATTTCACCTGGGTTTCATGAGGGTTATTTCAGAGTAAAGCAGCCTTTGAGGGCAGGTCCGCAGAGAGAAATGAGATGCAGTCAGTGGCGGAGGCTGTGGGAACCAAGGCATAGATGTGGTTGCTGTGTCTCCAGGCTAACTTCCTGCCTGAAACTGGAGTATGGCACTAACTGCAGCTGTAGGAAGAACACTGAGACTTTAAGGAGCTGTGTGGCTTCACTGTGTATAACCATCACTGAGCCCCAAAGACTTTGGTTCTAGATTAATGCCATTGCAGATTTAGACAAGTTACATGTTAATTTTCTGTAAAATGGTGGGGGGAAGGGAGGTTGAGCAGTAGTAATATCTGATGGCTTTTTTAGTTTAAATATTTTGCAAATTTATAACACTAGGTTTAAACTTTCCAATTCAAAGGCAGAAACCCAAGCCCAGGTGTTTTCTCTTATTAATATTTTTTTTCATTTCATTTTCTTATTATGCTGTCAATTTATCATTCCTGTTTTCCATCAGCTCACCTAGAAAGAAGGGGAATATGTCAGAGTCATCTTGTACAATTTTTTTCTTTATTTAACAGCAACTTAAATGCCCGCTGGGTGCCAAGCACAGGGCTAGACCCCAGGGACTCAGCAATTGAAATGTTAGTCACAGTCCTTATCCTCATGGAGCTCACAGTCCAGTCAGAATCAGATAAATAATGAAAGATGTACTATGGAAGGTTATGAAATAGAGAGAATTGGAAACATTTGTGTTTGTGAAAGCATCTCTCTTCTTTTTAAGTCGAGAGAGACTTAGGAATGTTCAGATGCAGGTGGGAAGGAGCCAATAGAGAGGAAGAGATTGTGACTATAGAGAAAATTGGAGATAGACAGGTCAGAGGACAGTCCCAAGAAAGAGGGAGGGTTAGGATGGAGGTAGATGCAATGCGATAGCCCTGCACTCTTTTCCTTATAACTGAGCAGGAAGGAGAAGATGTGGTGGATAGACAGAAAACATAACAGGACAGGAGAACTTTTTGTTTAATAGCCACCAGTTTCTTCATAAATCCCTGCTGTTTGTGCTGTTGTTCCTTAAGAAGGCACTCCTTGTTGGCTTTCTGAAAATTCTACCCATTTATAAGGTCCAGGCCTTCTCCAGTGCAATCGACTCTTCTGCTCTGAACAATTATTGATCTCTAAAGATGACCTGTGCTTTTATGCCTTCTCTCCTCTACCAGGTCGGACACTTCTTGAGAGCAAGAATGAGACCTTAGAATATTTAATATTTCCCATTGTGCTGGGACACAGCAGATTCTCTAAAAGAAATTTTTTATTTACTGCCTCAAATTTGAAAAAATAAAATACTGCTCCTGAAATTCAGCAAGATCTCGTGGAATTCAGCAAGATCTTCTTCACCCTAATCTCTTAGAATAAGGAATGGAAAAGGCAAGGGCAACTCAAATCAGATAGTTTAAGGAGGGTTTAGAGTTGGGGATTTATAAACAGAGAAGGGGAAGATGAGAGTCTTAACAAAGACATTTATTAGTTATTTTTTGCTGGGCAAGTCAGTTAAAAACTTGGGGCCTCCATTTCTTCTTCTCTAAACTGGAGTTAAGGTTATCTATCTAACTTGGTATAAAAAATATCAAGCATCTTGTTGCTTGAGATTTCTTAAGTCAGGATTTGTGCTTTGCAACAAAAAACATCCTGACTTCTATGGAATTTGAGTAGGAAACTTATACTTAATCTGCAGTGTTCTTTAAAGATGTTGAATGATTAGTTTCTAAATGTGATATGAATATATGGCAGTATGTACTATATGAATTGTGATGTATGACAGTATGGAAAATGATTGTGTGGTAATGTGTACCATGCAGTGTCTGATATATATGATAACATGTGCTATGATAATGTGGACTATGTTACATGTAATATATAAAGATAGTATATAATATGGTTGTGAAGTACCATGCACTATGTAAGCTATGGTAGTATGTGATATGATCTTGCAGTACTGTGTACTATGTGATGTGTGAATATGACAACATAGGATATTATTGTGGTCATGCTCTAGGAAGATTCATCCAGTTGCACAGGGTAGTTTGGACTGAAAAGTAGAAATCAGGAGAAAGAAGCTTCTAAGAGACCGTTTGGGTTGGCCAGGTGAGTGGTGAGAGGGATTGAAACCGAGATGGATGTGAGAGATAACACAGTACTATATGCCACCTTAATGTCCTCCAAGCAGTTTAAACTCAACTTGTCTAAAACTTAGGTTATCTTTCTATACAACACTGCCCTTCTGTCTGCTTTCACTCACAAGCGATGTCGAAATCCAGTTGCCCAAACAAGAACATCTGATCCCCAGCTTTTCCATTCACTCAACCATACCATGTTCTTGGCCACTGAGCTGTGTCAATGTCCCAGGCTCCACTCTGCTTACCTAAGATTCACTCAGAGTGGCTGATATTCCCAAGAGAAGAGGAAGACCAAGGGCATAACTTTGGTGACACTTCAGGGACAAAAGGATGTACAGGAGCAGTCTTATAAGTAGAAAGGGAAAAAAAAACCCAGAAACCAAGAAACAACAAAACTTAGAGAAAGCTGGTCAGAAATAGTCAACCAATGAAGATGTCAAAGAGGATGAATGTATGTTCATAATTAAAGCTGTTACTTACATCTTGATCCATGAAAAGCAAGGAAAGGGCTGTGTTTCCATAATGCTGAGATACAGAATACAAAGAAAAAATTCATGCAAGTCATTTTTTTAGACACTCTGAAAACTAGAAGAAATAAGGGGCAAGTTATTGCATTCAAACTTCAGGAGATAGAAAACCTAATCCTTAATTCAAATGAGGACAGCTGGTAGACATTTCTTCAGTTGAAAAACACAGGTGTGAAAAATAAATGTGATTATCTTTGTTTTCCTACAAAGAAACTCAGCTTTTGTCTTGCATTTCCTTTTCAGTTAAAAACTTAATCTAAAATATTTCATGGCACAGCTGCTATATTGGAAAACTCCTAAATTCACTTAAAAATTAAACATAGAATTGCCATATTATCCAACAATCCAATTTCTAGGTAGATACCTAAAGGAAATGAAAGCAGAAACTCAAAGAGATATGAGTACTCCCATGTTTACAGTATCATTATTCACAATAGACAAAAGGTGAATGAAACCCAAATGTTCACCAATGGATGAATGAATAAACAAAATGTGGTATATCCATACAATAGAATATTATTCAGCCTTAAAAAGAGAGAGAATTCTGAGTCATGCTGCAACAAGGATAAGCATTATGCTAAGTGCAATAAGCCAGATACAAATGGACAAATACTGTATGGCTCCATTTATATGAGGTACCTAGAATGGTCAAATGTATAGAAAAGAAAGTAGAATGATGGTTATCAGAGGCTGGGGAGAGGAGGAAAAGGGGATTTAGTGTTGAATGAGTAAAGCATTTCAGTTTCGCACGATGAAAAGAGTTTTTGTGTTGGTATAGCACAACATGAATGCATTTAATATCACTGAACCATACATTTAAAATATTTAAGATGGCAAATATTATGTTAGGTGTGTCTTACCTAACAATTTAAAAAAAGAGGTAAAAAACAAGAAACTAACTTCCAAAGAAATTCAGTCACTTAAGTGTTATTTTCAGATTTAAGCACAGATAATAGTGTTTGTCCCTCTTTCGTGTGGGCTCACTTGACATCATGGAGTGGGAATAGGGGAGAGAATGAAGAAGTGCCTGATTTGTGATAAACTATCCTCTTTGAGCATCCAGACTCTCAGACCTTGAGGGTCCCCTAACACAGTGTCTCTGCCAGTTTCTGATGAAGGACTCCTTCTTGTAACCATGACTTCCCTTCTGGCCAACCAGCTTTTAATGGGCTATTTCCAATAGTAAGCTATTACAAGTAGTACTTCCATGAACATCCTTATACATGTTCATGGTGAGCATGTTTGCATTCTGTTGGGCATATACCTAAAAGTGAAACTATTGGGTCACAGACTCTGCATATGTTCAGATTTAGCAGATACTGCCACAAAATTATCCAACATCATTTATCAATTTACATTCCCATAAGCAGGACATAAGATATATGATAGTAACATTTTATGAGTCTTGCTACTATCATTTTCATCATTCTGGTGGGTGTGTTGAAATAATACATTATGGTTTTATTTTGCATTTTCCTGATGACTAATGAAGTTGAGCATCTTTTCAAATGTTTATTCACCATTTGAATATATTCTGTAAGCGTCTGCTCAAGGCTTTTATTCTTCTTTCTATTGGTTTTCTGACCTCTTTATTGACTAGTAGGGATGATATATTTCTATATAAATGTTGTATATAATAATATATATTCATAAACTATAAATATGTAAACAAACATAAAATGCATTATACATGTATATATCTATTCTGTCTATTCTGCACATGAGTCCCTTGATGGATACATGCATTTCAAATAATGCAACTCTACTCTGCAGCTTGCTTTTTCTCTCCCTTAACAGTAACTTTTCAAATGTAGAAGTTTGTCTTGTATATCAATTTTTTCCTCTAGGACTAGTGCTTTTTGTACTCCGTTTAATAAATCTTTGCCTACATTCATGAAGATATTCTTTGAAAGATTCATTATAATATCATTCATATTTTCATCTGGAACCCATCTGGAATTGATTTTCATGTGTGGGGTGAAACAGAAGTCAAGATTTACTTTTTTTTTCTCTGTAGATACTCAGATCAACACCATTATTAAAAAGAGTATCCTTTCTTCAATGTATTGTAATGTCTCTGCCATAAACCAGGAAATTGTATATATGTAAACTTGTTTATGGATTCTCTCTTCTATTATACTGGCTGGCATGTCTATCCTTAGGTCAGTATCACATTATCTAAATTACTGTAGTTTTGAAATGGTTGTTGGTATCTGATAGATTTTGCTCTTCTTCAAAAGTATCTTGATTATTTTTGCCCCTTTGCATTCCCATATTCATGTTTGAATCAGTTTTTAAATTTACACACACACACCTGCTAGGATTTTAATTGTATAAAATCTATAGATAAAGTTTTGAGAAAATGACATATGTTCCTATTATTTAGATCAGTGGTTCTCAACATGGGGTACATGCCCCATAGGGGGCAATTTGATTTTTTTTAAGATTGCAAATGATAACTATATTGGTATAAATGAAAAAGCCATTGGCCCTACTAAAATGCAGAAAAACCCACAATACAAAAATTTTTAAGAGGGGCAATTCGAGAATGAGTTATTAACAGTGAATGTTTTGTACTTTTTTTGGTTCTAGGGGCCTCATACAGCATATAAATATCTATTGTGACATATTTATGTATTCCAGTTCTCTATTATATGTTTTGAAACTTTCTTCATTATTTTTTTCATTTCACTTCATATTATTATTATTTTTAAACAATTTCTTAGTGATTTCTTCCTCAATACTTCAACTACCGTTTGGTACTTTTATTTCTCTCTTTCATAAATGCCATGTTCTTTGGAAGCTTGTTTAGACCAACTTAATGGCCTTTTAGGCTTCTGCCACATGAATAGGAGTTCACTTTTTGAATAATAAGAATTATATGACACGGGGGGAGGGGGATGGGCATCAGGATTTTAGAGATGCTTAGGTGAGGCATGGCCAACAAAAAGTTTGGAACCACTAATTTAGATCTTCTTTAATTTCCTTCAATAATGTTGTGTAGCTTCCAGTGTAGAAATCTTCACTAGTTTTGTTACATATATTCCTAAACATTCCAATGCTTTTATAATTTTCTATTTCATAATTACCTATTTTTCTATTTCCTCCTAGGTCATGTTTGGCAGCTGTTTTTTTTTATGAATTGGTTTAAATTTTCAAGTTTGTGGGTGTAAATAGTTTATAGTATCCTCTTATGATCTGTTCAGTATCTTTTGGATGCATACTGGTATCCTTGTTTTATTTCTGTTAGTAATAACTTAATTTTTTCCTTCATTAATGTCACTAGGAGTTTATCAATTCTGTGAATCTTTTTAAAAAATCAACTTTGTTGCTGCTGATTTTCTTTATTGAACATTTGATAGCCATTCCACTGATTTTTGTTTCTAATTATTTCTTTCTTCTGGTTTCTTTGAGTTTCTTTTGATATTGTTTCCCTAGCTCCTTGAAATGGAGGCTTGCATTGTGTTTTTTTAAACCTTTATGTATTTTTTCCCTAGAAACTATAGTAAATATTTTATGCAAATTTAAAAGAAAGTGTATTCTGTTATCATCAGGTCTAGTATTCTGTGTGTATCATTTAGGTCATATTTGTTAGTTGTGTTGTTAAGTCCTCTATATCCTTTTTATTTGTCTGCTTGTTTTATCAGTATAGAGTAGTCTAAGTCTCTAAATCTAAATGATTTAGATTTGTGTGATTTATTTTTTTAATTGTCATTTTTGGTATTTATATCTTGAAACCACACTATTGGGTGCTTAAAAATCCAGAATTGTTATATTTTTCTAGTGGATTGACTTGTTTATCATTATAACATAGCTTACTTTATCTCTAAAAGTGCTTTTTGCCTTAATTTCCATGATGTCTGATGTTAGCTACCCAGCTTTTTTGGTTGGTGTTTTAATGGTATAATTTTATGTTATTTTTCTTCTGTTTTTTGTTTTTGTTTTTGTTCTTGTTTTTAATTAATTTTTTAGAGAGATAGGAAGGGAGAAGTAGAAGCATCAATGAGAGAGAAACATCATCTATCAGCTGCCTCCTGCACGCCCCCTACTGGGAATTGATCCCACAACCCCACTGTAATAAAAATAGGTGACCTCTTGGTTTCTGGGTCAATGTTTAACTGTAGAGCTAAACAGTATATTTTTAAATATCATTTTATCTACATTAAGGTGTGTGTTTTGTAAGCATTGACTTTTATATTTTTATTCAGTCTGATAATCTGAGACTTTTAATATTGAGTTCTTTTCACTTTTGTAATTACCTAGTAGTGATATATCTGGGTTTATCACTACCATCCATCATGCTTCTGACTTTTTGTTTACATGCATGAATTATTTCTATTGTTCTACAAACATCTCTTATACTGCCCCCCCAATAGTCCTCACTTTTTCTCTTTCTCTTTGAACTTTAGTTTAGATATTTTTTATTCCCTTTCTTATTGAGTTTATCAGTTTTGCCTGACTATATCTAATCTGCTTTTTTTTAAAAATATATATATATATATATATATATATGTTTATTTCAGAGAGGAATAAGATGGAGAGACAGATAGAAACATCAATGATGAGAGAGAATCATTGATTGGTTGCTTCTTGCATGCCCCATACTGGGGATTGAGCCTGCAAACCAGGCATGTGCCCTGACCCAGAAATGAACTGTGACCTCCTGGTTCATGGGCCAATGCTCAACCACTGAGCATGCTGGTTGGACCTAATTTGCTTTTAAACACATATATTGGATTCTTAATATCAAATATTGTATTTTTTAGTGCAAGAGTTCTTATTTGATTCTTTTTAAGGATACTAAATTTTTAGTGAAGTTCCATTTATTTCCTCTAATTTCTTAAACATATTAATATCAATTATTTCTAAGTCCTTTCTGCTAATTTCAATATCATAATTTCTCAAGTGTCTGCTCCTAAGTCTTTTTATATTTGGTCTTATTTGTTGTTGTTGTTTTCTGCTGTTCTATGAACTAGGGCCTTTGTCCAAACATTTCTCTCTGTATCATACACATTTCTCCTTCCTCTTAATATCTACATGGCTCATTCCTTTTCCTCCAAGTATTTCTGCAAATTTTACCCTCTTAATGAAGCCCACTTTGCCACTCCATTTAAAACTACAACTCAGTTCCTGGTACCCTGGCTCCTTATGATTCTCTTTTAATTCCCTATGGCACCTTATCAGCTTCTAACGAATGAGATAATTCCCTTTCTTATTGGGTTTATTGTTAATCGCCTGCTCCTCCCACTAAAATATAATCTTCAAGTTTCAGAAATTTTGATCTATTCTTTTCACTGAAATATTCCCATCACCTTATATAGTACCAAGCATGTGTAGATACTTGTGAAATATTTGTTGAATTAATAAATGCAAAATTAAAAGATACTAACTGAATATGTGATGAAGAAAAAAGTGGAGACAAAACTGCGTATTTTCATGCTCAAGACTTTGGTGAACTGTATATTTTAACTCTTCCCTTACTCTTCCCCAGAGGAGAACTTGGAAACTTAATACCTACATTACAATTCTCAGAAGAAAACTATTAATTCAACCATAGCCAGGACCTTTAGCTCCTGAGTTTCCTGGCCAGAATTCTGAGTTGGAGGAGATGCTTACCTTGCCTCATCAAAGTTTTGACTATTTAATCTCAAGTCACTATATTTTAATTCAAAACATCATTATTTTTAACCCTCTCCTAGTTTTCCTTCCAAATTACAGAATAGATTTATTTTGGGCATGAGAACAGGAAAGGCATAGCAGGAAGAAGAGGGAGGAGAGAGGAGGAAGAAGAGGTGAGTTTCACAATTCTACTTTCCTCAAAGACAGCAATTCACCTGTGAGTACAAACCACACATCTCTGCTCCCACTTCTTCCCTTTGATTCAATAAAAAAAACTACAAAAATGTCAAACTGACCTCAGCTAAGCTCACTTTTTAGTGATTGGATCAACAGTTGTTAAAGTCTATTACCTCTTTATATAGGATACATTTAGTCTTTGGAGATTTTTAATAGGGTTCAATTCATAATTTCAAAAAATAATAGACTTTAACATCATTAGAATATGAGTTCTAAAGGAAAAAAACTAAGACTACTTCCTTACAAAGCATTTTAAGACTATGATAAAAGCAATCAAAACTGCATTATTGTTTTGTGTCTGCAAGTTGCTATAGGGACAAATGCCTTCCACAGCCTTGTAGAATAGTCCAGCTGCCTCGTTCAGTTGATTCTGAATTAGGATTAATGAGGTGAAATTCACAATGGGATTTCTGAGGCTCTTTTAGCTTCTCTTGATTCCCGATGCATGTTCAGCCACATCATGTAAGAGCAGTCTTGCCTTCGGGGTTATGGGAGGAAACATTGTGGAGCTCTAAAGTAGCTTAGCCCCTAATATTTTCCATTCTCCAAGCTTTGCTCTCCTATTTAGAATTCCCTCTTTTCCACCCCACCCTAAACTCTTCCTGACCTACCTGATAACCAGATCAACAATACCTTCTCAATGAGGGTGTCCGTGGTGCTTTGTATTACAGGTGTGGGGTGCAAATGTTGCAACTCTGTGTAGATTTCAAGTCAGAGGTTACAAACTCAAAGTCATTCAGTATCCAAGTAAGTATTGCACATGGGTACAACAGTGAGTGGAGATCACAGGTAAAACCTAAACAGGGGCAGATGCTGCTGACATCCAGCTATGCTTCTATTCAGAATTTAACATGGATAATCAGATCTTCCAATTTTTAAAAAAGAGATGAAGAACTATATGTTTTTTTAATATATTTTTATTGATTTAAGAGATGAAAGGAGAGGGAGAGAGAGATAGAAAGACTAATGAAGAGAATCATTGATCGGCTGCCTCCCATAAGCCCCCTACTGGAGAACAAGCCCACTACCCAGGCATGTGCCCTTGACCGGAATTGAACCTGGGACCCTTCAGTCGTCAGGCTGAATGAAGCTTTATCCACTGAGCCAAACCAACTAGGGCTGAAGAGCTATATTTTATTTGAAATTTCTTTGGTTTACTGACTACTATTAGATTTTACCATTTGAAAGTTGCTTTTATAGATCAAACACACTCAGATAATAATTTCATATGAGCCCTGATGGTTGTGGCTCAATTTGGTTGAGCATCATACCATGAACCAAAAGGTTGCTGGTTCTATTCCAGGTCAGAGCACATGCCTGGGTTGTGGGCTCAATCCTCTAGTAGGAGGGTGTGAGGAAGCAGCCAATGGATGTTCCACTCTCACATCAATGTTTCTCTCATTCTCTCCCTCTCCCTTTCTCTCTCTCTAATAAATCAATAAAAATATAAAACCAGGAATAATAATTTCATATAATGTGGTATATTGAGTAATAACCTCCAAGATATTCTTGGGCCCTGTGAATACTACTTTATATGGGAAAAGGATCTTTATAAATGTGATAAGTAAAAGATGCTGAAATGGGAAATTATTTTGGATTATCTGGTTGGGTCCTAAATGCATTCACAAATTTTCTGATAAAAGGAAATAAAAGGAGATTTCACTCAGAAGAGAATGCAATATAACCACTGAGACTGTAGTGATGCAGCCACAAGTCAAAAAATGTTGGCCACCACCAAGAGCTGGAACATTCAAGGAACAAATCTTCCTCTCTAGCCTCTGGAAGGAGCACAGCCCTGCCAGCATTTCAATTTGAGTCCAATGAAAATAATTTTGGACTTCTGGCCTCCAGAACCGTGTGTTACTTTGAACCACAAAGTTTGTGGCAATTTGTTATAGGAGCCACAGGAAACTAACAAATATGGGTTAATATACATAGGTTAATTCAAATACACACACACACCTACGTATGTGTATGTAAATACACATATGTGTATGTACCTGTGTGTGTGTTCAAAAGTGACATATAGCCAAATGAAGCACATCTCAAGGTAGATCTGTGCCTCAGACAATTAATTTGTGTCTGTTTTAAATATTGCTTTTTGTCATTCCCTTATTTGTAGCACTGTGATATATGCCTTCAGCAAACATGTTTTTAATCACTGCCAGTTGAATGTAAAGGGTTTTTCCAATAATTGTTTAAACCTTTGTATTTCCCCAAATCCCACTGCAGAGGTTTAATAACTCTAAGTTCCCTTTATTTTTTTTATAATTAATTTTTTATTGTTTAAAGTATTACAAATAGTAGTACATATGTTTCCTCTCCCCACCCCCATTGACCTTACCCTGGCCGCCCCTACCCCCCAGTACATGCCCTCACCTTCACCTGCCCCCCACACCCCAGTGTCTTGTATCCATTGGTTATGCTCATATTCATGCCTACAAGTCCTTCAGTTGATCTCTTATAGTCCCCCCGCCACCTCCCCTGCCTTCCCGCTATAGTTTGACAGTCTGTTCAGTGCTTCTTTGCCTCTGTATCTATTTTTTCCTGTTTCTTTTCTTTAAAAAATCTTGCCTCTGCAGACTGGAAATAAACATATAGAACAAAAAATGTTTGAGTCCCAATTTCAATGTCCAACAGTTCTGAGTCCCAGTTTCAATATCAAAAAGCTCCTTATGTGGACATGTCAGCAATGATATCTGGATGGTGGAAACATGGTGGCAAATCAGGTCCCACCCTCTCTGATTTGGTCCTAGGCAACCTGCAGCGATGCACAGCTGCTGACTGCTAGCATGGCAAGGCGTCATCAGGGTCTTCTATCTCTGGACTATTTCTCCTCTTGTCTCTGTGGTTGGAGCAGACCTGTCAATTTCTCTCTGCTGCAGGAATCCACGTGGTCTTGGAATAGTTTTCTGAAAATATACAAACATATTCTTGAAAACAGTGATCTCAAATACTACTTTTAGGGTCAATTCATTAAGTGCTGGATACTATAAAATATTAGGAGTCTGGAGGGAGCAGAAACTGTAAGTAAAAGCGAAGGAGTAACAAGTCTCTAAAACCTGTTAATTGAATCATTTATGTATGCAGGTCCATAGGTTTTTCCAGCTGCCTTCCCTAGAGCACTCTGGATCTCAGTCTGGCCTCTGGCATCAGCTTCATAGAATTTTGGCTCCAGGATCTCAGCGCTTACATTTCCATGAAGTTCCATGTTTTCATCCCTAAAATAAATTAGTTTCTTAAGCTGGCTCAAGTGTGTTACTGCTGTTTGCAACCACCTACCTCAGTGGCTTCCTCAGGAGCCAGCTCAGCCATCTTCCTTCTACCATGGACAACGACACTGCTACCCAAAGAATCGGTCCAACTGAGATAAGAAGCTTTCACCAAAATGTGACATCAACTCACTGCTCCCTTCATCAGGAAAGTCTCCTTGGGAATGTCAGCTGAATCAAAGAGCTTGCTTAGTGATGGATTTCCATCCCCTTGCATGTTCTTTGCCTTGTTAATTGTAACCAGCAGTGTGAGAACTGGCAGCTGAAGCATAGATCTCACTTAAAGTAGCCCTGGCCTAAGTGCTTCCCCTGGGACTGGGAATTCTAAGG
The DNA here is from genome assembly GCA_027563665.1 of Antrozous pallidus. Lineage (NCBI taxonomy): Eukaryota > Metazoa > Chordata > Mammalia > Chiroptera > Vespertilionidae > Antrozous > Antrozous pallidus. Next base: position 51,845,034 of record CM050522.1, read on the forward strand.
GTGTGATTGGTTCCTCTCTCCCCCTGCTTCCTCCAAGAAGGCAGAAACAGAATGAGAGAGAGGAAAGGTTTTTGCATTAAAATGTTGCTGCTAGTTTCCACAAACGATAGCATAAACTTTTTAATCATAAGGGAATCATTTTTCTCCACTTAACCATCAATTCTGCCCTTTGAAGTCAGATCTTGTGCTAAGTCCAGTGTGCTAGGAAACTTCCTAATCATGCCCAGGATTTGCCTGTTGCTAATGCAGAACTGCCTTGCTCACTGGAGTCACTCACATGCACTTACTTGGTACATTTACCAGAGGGAAACTTCACAAAATAATTGAAAATCAGCTTAACAAGATTTTAAGCAGAAACATCACACAGCTTTACTGTGCTCCCTCTTCCTGGGGAAGGCAGGGCAGATAGAAGAGGGCAGGGAGTTGTTTTAAAATTGGGATATTTCTCTAAGGTAGAAAAAAGGAGTCTTCAGTGTGCTGTCGGGCGCCTCAAGGCATCTGCTAAACACAGGATGATTTTTTTTTTTTTTTGGTCCTGATAGAACCAGGGATGAAAATAACAGTGAGTGAGTATTGATTTGAGACCTTCCAGGGTTCATAGCATTGTGTCAGGCATATATGTGAAAGAAGAAGCTAAATTCATTATGTGGATTAGAAATAGGAGAAAAATAAATACCAGAAAAGAAAAACCAAGCCACCAAATGAGACAGAAACTATATCAATGCCAAAAAATATGTTTTCTTCAAACCCTGAAAATAGAGATGCTGACTTCTCTAGGAAACATGTATTTTAAACTCTTGAAAAACATAAAAGCAAACCTAAAAGTAATAAGAGGGCATGTGTTAGAAATGAGGCTTTCTAATAGCAAGCATTTCTGTATTATAATTAAATAGTTTTGTGCTTCCCACTGTTTCATTAAGGTCTCCACTGTTAATTTAAACTAAGTATGTATGTACCATGAAGTAGGCCAACGGGGTACATCCAAGTTTCCAATGCACCCTGAAAAAGATCAGATCCCTCTGTTCTCCTTGCCAGTTCTAATTCATGTCATGCCAGGATCCTCTAGCTACTAACTTATAATGTACTTTTTAAAATTATCACCTGAAGATATGTTTTTATTTATTTTAGAGAGAAAAAAGGGAGAGAGAGAGAGAGAGAGAGAGAGAGAGAGAGAGAGAGAGAAACATCTATCAGTTGCCTCCCATACATGCCCCTATCAGGGATAGAACCCATAGCCTAGGTATATGTTCTGACTTAGAATCAAGCCTCTACTTTTTTAGTGTATAGGAGGAAGCCCAACGAACTGAGCCACCTGGCCAGCGCCATGTACATTTTTTTAGATTGTATCTGCCTTCCTCAAATAATAGGTAATGATCTTAAAAGATAAAATGTCCATTCATTTATGTATTTAATAAGAGGACCCAAGTATACCACATAATATCTTAGATGCCACAAATGCCTTCGTGAGCAGATAAAACAGGTCCCAGGTCCTGTGGAGCTTATCCTGTGGTATAATGTACCAAATGGACAAATGACCACTCTGTTCTTTGGGTGGCTGCTCACCTTCCACCTGCTCTGAGTATTTTGGACTCTTGGTTGCATTGTAATTGGGGACCACCTAGTTCAGATTTTCTGTAATTTTGCCTACAAGTGTCCTTTACCATCGTTGTATATTTATTTGCAGATTTAATGCAGTCATTCACAGTGAAGCTGACCCAGCAGCTAGCAAGAGCAGAGAATCTTTAAGGGGCAAGCAAGCTCTGCCCAGACTGTGCTCAGAGTGTTCGATCAAGAACCCAATGGCAATCTGATACTCATTCCTTTGTTTCCAATTTGTTTTTTGTTGTGTGTTTGTTTGTCTATTTTCCTCTCCATGCCTTTATCCTTGGTGTTCTGAAATCCCACAATGTTTGTGAGTTTGAATCATTTATTATTCATGGGGCTGGGTATTTTCTAGGTCTTTCTAACAAGGAGACATGTGCCTTTGAGGTCATAGAAATTTTCCGGCATTATTTACTTAACAAATTGCTCCCCTCTGTTGCTGTTTTTTCTTCTGCAATTTCTACACTCTTAAACGACAAAAAAAAAAGAGAGAGATGTAAAAAACTTAAGGCATCACCTTATTCTTAGGAAGGAAGATATATTATAAAGACATCAATTCTCCCATTAATATCTAAATTAAGAGCATTCTCAACTAAAATCCAGTGATTGTGGTTTTATTTCCTTTGTTTTAGAACTAGATAGGCCAATTTTAAAGTTCATATACCAAATAAATAAATAAACAAGCAAACAAACAGATAGATAGATAGATAGATAGATAGATAGATAGATAGATAGATAAGAACAGGTTGGAAAATTCTAAAACTAAAAGGAAATAAGAGTTGGCCTAACATATCAAGTATTAAAACTTGTTTCAAAGTCTCAGTAATTAAAACAGTGGTACTGGTGCATGAATGGAACAGAATTTTTAAAATCTAGAAATGCACTCTAATATATAGATAACTTTAATATATAATTAAGGTGACATCTCAACTTAGTGTGTGGGGGGAAATGATCTGTTCAATAAATGGACTGGGAACAATTTATGTGGGAGTTGATTAAGGGAAGTTAATGGCCTAGTACTGAGTTTCTTTCCATCTATCAGGCAGATCTGAAACTAGGGAAATGCAATGAGATGCCCAGAGTAATGGGCGGGGAGCAGCTCAGGGCCAGGAACTAAGGAGGGCTTTCCTGCCACTACTGGGATAAGATCAAAATCTTGGGTGTACAGACAACTCAGATCACATGTTTTGCTTTCTCTTTAAGTAATAGAGTCTTAATTCAGTGGTTCTCAAGTAGGGTTCCCAGATTAGTAGCATTAATATTATCTGAGAATGTAAGAAATGCAAATGTTCAGGCCCCATCTGAGATGTACTCCATCAGAAACACTGGGGGGTAGGGGGGTAGTGTTAAAATCTGTATTTTAACCAGGATTTCAGGTGATTCTGATGCATGTTCAATTTTGAGAGTAAATGGTCTAAATTGTAGAAGGAAAGTTGCTTTTCTGGGACCCAATCCACCTCACTCAAATTTTTCACTGAGATGAGGATAAGCTAAAAATGGTGCCACTTTGTCTTCTACTTGCAGTTCATCACCCTGTGGTTACCTCTGCTTCTCAGGTACATTTTATGGAAGGGTTCATTTTCTAAAAGCGTCATTTAGAGAACTGTACCCTTGACCATAATATTATCTCAGAAAACCCTGATCTTACTCTGATTTTTCACAAATTCCATGTTCTCTGTCTCTAAAACAGTCAAGCTAGAGTATTTATAGCCTAAAGAAGTTAGCCACAGCATAGTTCCAAAAAGATAGCAATCTGAAGTTTGCATCAGTAGATGGTGTAAAGGCTCATATGTTGCTAGAAGAAAAAAAAGAAAGAAAATGGCAGATAATTTGTCAAAATGAGATACTCAATTTATTTAAATTTGTGACATTTATAAATCCAGAGTGCCTGCAAAGCTTGAAATAGTTACAATGCTTCCATCTAGCAAGGGTTAAAAGAAACATGTTGATCCACTCTTTACCTTTGTGGAGGAATCATAAGAACATGCTTTCACCAACTAGCTAGAATCTATGCTTGAATTGCAGACAGCAATGACCAAGTTCTAATCATATCAAGGGCTATCAAATTCATTTTGTCTTTGATGTTCAAGAGTTTGGCTTCATGGAAAAATCTGCAGTGCTAAAGCAAATGCTATGAAAGCAACCACAAAAATCTCCCATCTTAGTGCTCCCACCAACTGAAAAAGAGGGGCTGGGCCCCGGAGGATGGCTTGTTAGCCAGAGACAGGTAAGATTCCTCAGGGAAGGAACAACCTAAGACAGGCACAGTCACAGAGGGGCCAACAGGAGAGAACTTAAAGGTCAACAGAGGTGGGCACAGACCCTAACCCCCGTAACCTTGCAGGGGTCTGAACTCTCATCCCTTCTGAGGGAGGTCTCCTGCCCCATGGCTGTTTCGCCTTCCATGCACAACTCAGATTGGGACCCAGGGTACAGACAGAGTCTCAGCCAGCAATAGCTGCCCTATATATAAATGCAGTCTAGTACCAGGAATGCTCAGGGCCTACTCAAGAAGGCAAAAAATCATTTCCACTAATATTTACAGCATAAACTAAGATTATTGTTTGAGTATTAAATTCAACAGTAAAATAGTAATCAAGTTTCAGATTAATTTAAATTGGCCAATTGAAATAAGTGAACACGCAAGAAAATTTAAGTGTACTGGACAAAAAGCTGTTCCTAAAATATTAACTAAAATTTCTATAAGTAGTTCATCTCTTTGTAAAATTACCTAACATGCAAAGAACCTAAAGCAGTCATATTTGTGTGCAAAAAATAAAATTTAAAGTTACCAAGTCTGCAATATAAAATTTCCAAAAGTCCCCATTAATAAAAAAGGAAGGGGATAGTGGGGTAATATCATGTAAGGAAAAAAATCCTGTAAGTAAATTATATCTAGAAAATTTTTACTCCAGAAAATTAATTTCCATTTGTACTGCTAACAGCAAGACACCCATGAAAAACACATTGTGTCAAAATAAGCCAAATGAAAATCAATTGGGCAAAAATAGAAAGAATCCCAAGTCTAATTTACAGGAAAGATCCCTTTATTAACTTTTGGTCGAGAATATTGTTTGTATATTTTCAGAAAACAACTCCAAGACCATATGGATTCCTGCAACAAAGAGGAACTGACAGGTCTGTTCCAACTTTGAAGACAATCCAGAGATGGAAGACGCTGAGGACACCTTGCCATTCTAGCAGTCAGCAGCTGTGCATCACTGCAGGTGGCCCAGGTCCAAACCAGAGAGAGTGGAATCTGCATTGCCACCATATGTCCACCATCCAGATACTATTGCTGACATGTACACATAAGGAACTATTTGACATTGAAACTGAGACTCAGAACTGTTGGACATTGAAACTGAGACTCAAACATTTTTTTGTTCTTATATATTTATTTCCAGTATGCAGATGCAATATTTTTTAAAGAAAAGAAACGGAGGGAAAAGATTGATACAGAGGCAAAGAAGCATTGAACAGACTGTCAAACTACAGTGGGAAGACAGGGGAGGATGGGGGGCAGGGGCTGTAAGAGATCAACTGAAGGACTTGTACGCATGCATATAAGCATAACCAATGGATATAAGACATTGTGGTGGAGGGGCAGGTCAGGGCATGTGCTGGGGGGTAGGGAAGCTTGGGGGAGGTCAATGGGAGGAAAAAAAGGAAACATATGAACTGCTATTTGTAATACTTTAAAGAATAAAAAAAATTAATTTTTTTTAAAAAGAGGGGCTGGTTGCCTAAGTAGTTTTAGAGCTAAAAGAAAGTGAGTGGTAGAGTAAGTCAGGAAGTCACATAAAAGAAAATTCAAGCTCCTGATTTATTTATTTCTATCGTGCAGTTGCCAGTGCTATTAAAATAATGTCAAGGACATGATGAATTTAATAAGATATTGATGGTGGATCTGACAATGGGTTAGTGCCTAAAGTAATGAAACGTCAGGGTAAAGTGCATTATGTAGTCCCTTGCATCATTAAAGTGACTCCAGGCAAACAGAGAAGCATCTCTGAGACTTCCTTCAAATGCACTAAAGGGCTACTCCTCTACTAAAAGCTCTGCTGCTCCTATCTTGGGATCAGAACTGAAACTTCTACATCTAAGTGAGGAAAGAGAAGGGGCCCCTACAGGTCTAAACTAGATCAAGCACTTTACCTCCTAACTGTACACATCTTTAGCAAAAGCAGGCTCGTTAAAATGTGAAATATGCAATCCAGGCAGAAATTTCATGAAGGTCAACTGAAGCCCCAAATTTACCTCATTTCTAACTGAACCTTCAAATGAGGTGGTTTCTTCATTTCATTACCAGGCTTTGTTCAAAGCAGCCAACATCTAAAGATTTTCTTTAAAGTCACCTTTGGGATGTAAGTTACCTAGAAATTCAGGGCTACTCTCAAGAATTTCTTTAAAATGTATTCCCATTACTTTCCATTTCTTTTCCATGAACTATGAGAAAAACAAATTGGAGTTTAAAAAGCTATCTCAAAACACAGCTTTTTTCAGATTGTCATTAATCTTTGAATTTTGAGAGTTTTCACAATGGGTCTGATGTGCTGCTGGCTCTCTGTATTCGTCAAATTGTCAAGTCTCCATTTTGCTTTTTGCTGTGTATGCAGGAAAAATTGTAATAACAACAGGAAGGATAAATGAGGGAAAAGGAAAGGAGAAATAAGGAGAGAGAGAGAGGAAGCAAGAGAGGGGGAAAGGATGAAAATCGAGAAGAAAGGAAAGGAGAGAAGAAAGACAGACTGGTTTATGTAACTATCTCAGGAGGGAATAAGAAATCTAAATACTCCATAATTTATTGTCCCATTAACTAAACTCACCAATTTTCAAATCTTAGCTTATTTTGATTGGGAACTTAAAATGAATGAAGTGCACTCATTTCTGAGTTTAGAAACTAAGTCTTGAGTTTAGGATTATGCCACAGCTCATATGGAATCAAAAGCAACCTATGCCTAGGGCATGCATTTCCAAAGTTAGTTGACAATGTCAGTAGCATATCAAAGATTCCCACCAAGACACAGAACTTTTCATTTGTTGTATCACTGTACTTGAAGGAGGCTTGAAATGAAAACAATATTGTTAAAACTTTATTATGATGAAGGATTTCTCTTTGTCAGTGTACAGTTGATTTTCATTATTCTCAGTAATTATGTTCTATAAAATTGCCTCAAATAAAGAATTAGCTAATACTGAACCATTGCTCCTAGGGGAAATACAGAGATAAGTTCCTGCAAGTCTGTAGTCACAACAATTCTCATCAACCAATCAATATATGAAAAAGCTAGCCACATATTCAGTTGCCAGCACTCTTTGCATGCACACCTCCATACCTCTGCCCTTTACTATTTCATGTGGTTCTATTTAAAGGCACTTTTTTTACATGGAGAAGATATCTATATATATGATTCATTAACATTAAACTCATAGCCAAAAACAATATAACTCGTGCCTGAATAAAGCTTATCTAACACACATACTTTGTCTATAAGGTATATCGCAAGTTTGCACTTAAAAATCTAGACAGCACTACAGCACTGTGTTTGGGGGATATTTTAAACATTGAAAAAACTAACAAAGAGTACTAAAATGCAGAAAACTTCAAAAGGTACACTTGTTCACAGCTAAAACAAGAAAGCAGAGTGTCCCTTTTTTCAAACTCAACTCGGCTGACTCAAATTATTTGCTGCTCTGGAGAAACCAAGATGGCAGCATAGGTAAACACCTGAACTTGCTGCCTTGTGTGACCACCTTCAAAACTACAACAAAAGACAAAAAAGACATTATCCAGAATCACAGGAAGGCTGGCTAAGTGGAAATTCTACAACTAGAACGGAAGAGAAAAGCACACTGAGCCTCAGAGGAGCTGCAGAAGTAAAGGGCAGAGGTATGGAGGTGTGCATGCAAAGAGTGCTGGCAACTGAATATGTGGCTAGCTTTTTCAATCCGCAGGGAGACAGAAGGTCCTGACTGCTCTGAACTCCAGGTCCAGGCAAGAATCTGGGAACCCAGACTCATTTGGGAAGAAACTGGACTATCTGGCAGTGGAAAGAACTCGAGGGCAGCTTCTCTCAGAGGTGCTTGCAGCAATTACCAAGGGACACTGAGACTCAGAGGCCTTTTAGGGCAGGGGTGATGGGAAGCCATTGCTGTTTGCTCAGCCCTGAGACTCTGCTCCATCCAAGCTGTGTGTAGAGGCCTTTGCATATGAATGGCCTGGTCCTTTGAAATCTAAACTTACCTATCAAACTGCAGCTGAGACAGAGACCCAGAACATCAAAAAGAAGGCCCAAAGCCCCACAGCAGCTTGCATTGCTTCACAGCTGGGCCTCATCTGGGCACCTTCAAAGCCCAAACAAAGAAGAGAAATATACAGATCTCTCTGTAGCTCCTGCTGGGTGGCCTCAGGCAGAAGCTAAATTAGCACCTCCTTGGAGATCCAACAACCAGTGTACCCAGGGGTCAGAGTAGGACCATTCAGATTATAACTCCTCAGATCCATAAGGGATACACTCAGGGGGCAGACACAGTGAGTACCAAAGCCCCACTGAAGAAAGTCTTGCCTCAAAAGGGTGTCTCCAGCACAAAAGTTCTCCCATTGTAGACAAAATTGATCCTCACAACCAATTAGCCTGGAGGTCAATTCCTCTCAGTGATACCAACTACAATCAAGGTTTAACTACAACAAGACTGTGCACACAGCCCACAAATGAGTGCACCAAGAGTGTCCACCTAGATAACTGGAGAGGCTGAGCCACTGGGCCCTACAGAACACACCTAGCACACAAAACCATTCTATCAACTAAAGGAAGCAGCCAAAATGTGGAGACAAAGAAGCAGGTCACAAATGAAAGAAATGGAGGAAAGCAAACAACTGGATATAGAGTTCAAAACCACAGTTATAAGGTTTTTAAAGAATTTTTTAGAAAAAGCCAATAAATTTAGTGAGTCCCTTGAAGATATGAAAAAGGACCAACTAGAAATTAAGCATACCCTGAATGAAATAAAAAATAATATACAGAGACCCAACAGCAGACTACAGAATCACAAGAATCAAGTCAAAGATTTGAAATACAAAGAAGCAAAAATTACTCAACCAAAAAAGAAAAAGGAAAAAGAATCCAAAATACCAAGATAGTGTATGGACCTTGTGGGACAACTTCAAGTGTGCCAACATTAGAATTATGGAGGTGCCAGAAGAAATAATGACAGAAAACTCCCCCAATTGGTGAAAGACTTTCAAGTCCAGGAAGCACAGAGAACCCCAAACAAAAGGAATCCAAAGAGGACCACACCAAGACATATCATAATTAAAATGTCAAGAGCAAAAGACAAAGAGAGAATATTAAAAGCAGCAAGAGAAAAACTGTTAATTACCTACAAGCGAGCACCTATATGACTATCATCTGATTTTTCAACAGAAACTATGCAAGCCAAACAAAAGTGGCAAGAAATATTCAAAGTGATGAATAGCAAGAACCTACAACCAAGATTACTTTACCCAGCAAAGCTATCATTCAGAATTGAAGGTCAGATAAAGTGCTTCACAAATAAGAAAAAGCTAAAGGAACTCATCACCACCAAACCAGTATTATATAAAATGCTGAAAGGTATTCTTTAAGAAGAGGAAGAAGAAAAAAGTAAAGATAAAAATTATGAACAACAAATATGTATCTATCAACAAGTGAATCTAAAAATCAAGTGAATAAAAAAATATGATGAATAGAATAATGTGGTCCATATAATAGAATCAAGGGCATAGAAAGCCAGGGGACTGATAATCCTCGGGGGGGGGGGGGGGGAGGGATGTGAGGGTTGCAGGAAGAGCCTGGACAAAAATCATACACCTATGGATGAGGACAGTTGGAGGAGAGGTAAGGGCAGAGGGTGTGGTGGGAACTGAGTGGAGGGGATCTATGGGGGAAAAAAGAGGAACAACTATAATAATCAGAACAATAAATATTTTTTAAAAAATAAAAATAAAAATTATTTTCTGCTCTGCACATTTCTGCAAATGACAACAAAAGTAGCAGAATTATTAATTTCAAAGTTACAAATAAATTTTATGGAATCTGAAAATAGTGAGGATTAACTGTATTTGGTTTTCCATTCAATTTCTTGGCTACTTAACTCTCTTAAGTCTACATGTTTTACAGTTTCTTTGGAAATAAAATAATATATAAGGAGAAAATTATTCTTGTCCCCTCTAGATATTCAGATTTGTGTTTTAGTTCTCATTTTATATTCGTAAGTACACTAAAATAAAGAAAATAAAATGTAGAGGTGACTCAATCATTGAAAATTTATAAGAAATGCAAAGCAAGAAACTTGAAAGATAATTAGATTAAAAAGACAATTGATGTTGCATTTCCAATGTCTTCACAAATTTCACTTAATCCTCATGATCATCATTGCACTGATTGTGTATACTAAATTATGAAGGCTCAAAGATATTGAGATGTATCCATGGTTAGACAGCTAACAAGTTGTAGGACCAACACTTCAAACTAGGTCTTTAAATTACTAATTCCATTCACTTTCCATGAATAGAATAAAAAAGGAGGCATGGTCATTCGTGAAGCTTTGATTAAAATGCACAAAATGTTAATATTTCTTATATTTATTTCCAAAGCCCACACTAAATGTTTTCCACAATTTTTGAGTGATAAAATGTCAACTCTACAAGGACACATTCAGGACCTCTAACAAGATAATGTGTGAGAAAATGTAGAGAGTCAATGAGGGAAATATAAGGCAGAGCATTTAGGAATAAATTATTTAATCTCTGGTTATTAGATGCATTGACCTGGATTATCAGGAAGAACTTGGAGAGAGATTCCTAAAATCACTGTAAATTGTATTCTGATTGTACCAGTTCCCAAAGGTGGGATGTCAGTGAGTGAGACACGCTGGAAACCAATTTTCTAAGTTAAGAGGGCAACTGAGGAGCTTCAGTGGTTCTTGCCTAGTAAAAGTTGTTCTGAGTTTGCAATATTTGATTTGCCAAGAAACGCTGAAAATTCTTTATTTTAAGTAAAATCTCCATGACAGATACAGTTGGTGCCCAAATCCATGAGCATGCCTACACTTCTCAGCTGCCATTGCAGTTCAGTTAGAGTCCTGTGCTCACTGTGTCCAATGATCTGTGAATAGAAGTGAGTGACAGATAAATTACTGCTTCGTTTACAAATATATGTTTGTCTTTCTCTTATCTGTCTCCTTTCTCCCTCCCTTCTCTCTCTCTGCTCTCTCTCTCTCTCTTCTCCCTCCCTCTCCTATGAGTATGACTTGGTTGTACCTCAGATTCTTATTACCCTTACCATCCTTGCTCAATTCCTTTCAGTATGTCCCACTTTCCAACTTTTATGATTTTTTGGTACTAGATTGTGATCATCCACATAAATGTTAATAATAAAAGCTAATTTTCAAGCATCCTTATTGCTATGTATGGCTTTATATGTTTTGGTCAATGGGATCTTGCTATTTGGTGACTGGAAGTGTCCTTCCTGTCTTGCCACATTCTGCTTCATTCTACCAATTGGAAGCAGATACTGTGAAGAACCACATCGGGCCCTGTGGATGATGAGGGGGCTGTTGTAGCTACCTGACATTGTGGAGCTGCCACATAAGTGTTAGATTGCTTTTGTTTGATTGAGAAAAATTAAACTTCTAATTGTGTACAAGGTATTCTTACCTCAGGTCTTTGTTATGGTAGTGGCACTGTAACCTAGATATCTCAGGCTTTAGATACTATGGCTATAGCTGTTAACTCCTAATAAAAATCTTGGGAGTAAACAAGTTTGGGTGGTAGCATAATGTAGCCATGAAAAGTATGGACTTTTAAGTCAGATAGAAACTATACTGAGTCTTATTTGGCCACTTCCTAGCTGTGTCTCCATGGCTGAGATCATTAATATATCTGAGCTTAGTTTCCTTTGCTTCAAATTTGAGTAAGAATATACACCATTGGGTTGTCGTAATGGTTAAATGAGCCAATGTATATGAAGTTCTTGGCACCTAATAAGTAGTCAACAAATGGTTGTTACTGTTGTGCAAGAGTCAGATACTCTTAAGAAGTAGGGTGATAGAAGAGAAGGTTGGAATGGCGTCTGCCTGCCTGTCTTCCAAAATCTGTGACTTGTGAGGCAGACACAGGCTGCTGGGGAGATGGGAAGCAACCACTTAGTTCTGTGAATTCCTAATCACACTCTGTCATTCACTGCTCTCGTCTGGGCAGAAATCATCATTTGATCACTCTCTTTGCCTGGAGTGGAGCAGAGGCTCCCTCTCCCGCGTTGGGCTGCAGGTGTTGGTGGAGTGAGAGCCTCTTCCAAGGAAACATGTGCTGTAATCCCTCCGCGCTGAGTCAACGCCCACAGTCCTAACACTCTGCCCGTGTGAGAGTCCGCTGGAAACTTTTGAATCCAGCTGCATATCCAGATGTGCACATTGATGAAATGCTAGGCTGTTCCAAAGACTTGAGCAATGTGCAGATCCAAGACCTGATGGGCTAGTGCCAAGGCTTGGGAGGCGGTTCTAGGAGTAAGCAGCTGGGGAAAGTGGCATGAATGCCCATTGTAAAAATAAATACTTTTCTTCCTGGATTCCCTCCTGACCAAAGACATCTCGGCCTTACTAATTAGCTGCTCTAAGTGGCTGATCCAGCTTGAGGTTGTTGAAAGCTGGCCTAGTTTCCCATCACATAGACAGCAGCCATCTTGATGATAATTGATGTGATCTGGGAGAAAATCTCCTTTATAACATTTTCCTGATAGCCACATTACCTAAATTGTCCAGCAGAGACTTATCCCTTTTTTTTAGAGGCATTGGCCTATGAGCGTATGAGAGAGCCACGGGGAGAAAATAAAATTGGTGGAGGGAAAGTCAAATTGCTATCTGTCTGGAATAACAGGGACAAATATATTCATTTCATATGTATTCTTCTCTTTAGTATTCAGCTAAGATAAAGGTCAGATAGAGAGAAATAGCTTGGGGTCCAGACCCTTCTGCATTCCATCGCTTCTTCACCCAAACCCACACCTCACCTCCCTGGTGGGGATATTTCCCATCTCTCAGCAAAATCTCAGCCATGTTCTTGCCTTAGCAAGTTGGAATCAGGATGCTGATTCACATAGCAACACTCTTTCCCTTAGTGGTCAAGTTCTGCTATGACCTCAGTGAACATCAGACCCTGGTGAGCTGGTCTTGAGACCCAACTTCCAAACACAACCCATTCTGGGTTCTAATATAAACCCATTGCTGGCCTTAGGAACATCACCATGATACGTTTGAGAATGTCCGCTCATGAAAATTGGCAAACATCTAGAAAAAACAGAGTGTCGTGCATATGGGAAGAAGTCACCAATGTAAGGAAGGAGGCAGACTTCATTTTAAGTTTATTTCCATCACAAATCAGTCCCCCCGCCCACCCCCCCACCCCGCGAAGGAATGAAGGAAGAACCCAGCAGAGGCGGTGAAGGAAAGAGAAGCAGCTCAAGACTAAGGAATCCCACCAGCCTGGTCTACAGGAGAAAAGCTGACCTGTGCTTTCCCAGGTTCAGCTGTGCCCATAAAACCAGAGGCGAGGCTGTTTCATTAGGAAGAAGAGAAGCAGGCAGCCTGGGTTACGCAATCCCCCTGTGCCTTGTCTGCATGAGGGTGTTTCATTTCGTGTGGTCACTCAATGTTTAATGGACGAGAGTCTAATTTTCAGTAAATAGTAATGTTTATTTGTTTTTTCATTAACTACTCACCATGTCTCAAGTTCGGCTCTCCCAAAAGAAAAACACAAGGAAAATAAAGTCTTCGGAGGAAGGAACTTGATGGAAACCACAGGCACAGAGTCCTATGGTTAGTTCCTGTCTTGGAAAAGCCCACAGCACACTTGGCTCTCTCTGAGTCCACTGTATTTGGCCATCCATGTGGTATCCAGAATGGCTCTTTTTCTCAATCTCTGTTGCATGTGGGCAGACACACTCATGCTTGCCCTGTCTCCAGACGTTCATTTTGGCTAATGGCAAGGGCTATGTGAAGTCTCGGGGTGAGCTCCTTTTGCACAGGTTTGGTGCATATAAACATTACTGTGAGCAAAGGCTGTAACTGAGCTCTTAGTGAGCACAGAAAATTTTGTAATAAGCTGAGGCTAAGAAAAGGTTAAAAGGGAGCCTCACACTAGCATTGGATGAGTGAGGGGTCCCAGCTGTGGTGGGTCATTTCATTTATTCCTGCCTCCTCTCCTTTAAATTTCTAACTTCACATGAGCAGTATTTTGGCTGCACATAGGTCACTCCTATAATTTCCAAGAGCCCTTCCCAATTCCCCTCCTTCCCCTAAATATATAAGCTGTGTCTCCAAGATCACCAGCTGCCTATAATGCTGTGAGCAGGAGGGAGAGAGGCTGGCTCACTAGAGTGATCAATAAAGTACAGCAAGACCTTCCTTTGAAGCTGCTCCAGCATGTTCATTGCTGGAGTCAGTGAAGGAACTGGACTGAAAGCACGTGCTTTGTGATAGGCTGTCACGCACACCAGCAAATACATTCTGAGACATGCCACTCAGTGTGTCCACTTCAATTTTTTAATATACTTTTTTATTGATTTCAGAGAGGAAGGGAGAGGGAGAGAGAGATAGAAACATCAATGATGAGAGAGAATCATTGATTGCCTACCTCCTACCTGCTACCCACTTGGGATCAAGCCCACAGCCCTGGCATGTGCCCTCACTTCGGAATCAAACCATGACCTCCAGATTCAAAGGTTGACGCTCAACTGCTGAGCCACACCAGCTAGGCCCAGTGTGTCCACTTTTAAAATGTCCAGTCTTAAGTTTAAATAATTAATATTAAAATATATGATTGACATACTGTTGACAATTATGTAATCTGCCATGAAAAAAATATATAAGAAAGCAGAGATAAAGAAAGGCCATTGCCTGGAACTATTAGTTTCTGAAAAGCAATCTTAGATTTGTTCAGGGATCAACCTGCAAATACTAGAGCTATCAGCCTCTGAGGGCTCTCAAATGTCCTTTAGAATTGCAGTTAGGCAGGTCTAATATTCGAAGCCAAGTTTCGAAATAAATAGTCTCTCTCTCCAGGCTCTGGATGCCCCCCACAAATGGGGAAGTGGATGCTACAGAAAAGCAAGACAGAGGTGGTGCAGTTCTTGTGTTCTGAATGAAGTTTTCAGGACGGTCAGATAATCTGGAGGAAATTTTAAAGTCAAAGGCATTGTGAAGTCATGGGACAGTCAATCATGAGACTTAGAATTGAAGTATTACACTGAAATGCTTTTGAATCCTAATGCTTCCACTTATAAATGGTATTACTCTCTCAAGTATTTTCCTCATCATAAAGTGAGGCTAATTATATCCACCTAAAAGGTCTTATGGGGGGAAATTAGCTCTTGTAATGCACGGTACTTAGTCCAGTGACAGTCAAGTGCTCAATGCTCTTTAGTTCTTTGCTCTCTCCTATCCACACTCCTCCATCAACCACAAGGCACCTAGTCCCCAGCTGTAGGTAATGTCGGTGACAAACTGTCACCTCTTGTTATAAAGGCACTGTGTAACAATGGATAGGTGAATATTTTAAAGTAGATTCAGCCTCTAATCTTTAAGCATTTGTAATTTTATAGGGAAGATGAAGTACGTATACTGGCATACACAGATGCAGAACACACTAGGTGATTAGTGTTACAGGAAGTTAAGTTGAGTTCTAATCCCTTGGATGTTTAAGCAGAGGCTGGCTGGAAAAGGTACAAACTGAGTAAATTAACATCAATAATGGAAGTGTTCACCCAAAACACACACAGATACAGTTGGTTGCACCTATGCACTATCCACCTGTAAAACTTGATGCCTGGGAAACAGATTTTGATTCGCATATACAAGAGCATTCTATTAGTTTTGGCACACAGAGAGACTATCAAGGTAAGAGGAGGTCCACCAAAATCCTGACAAGATGGTACCCGTGGAATCTTGGCTACCAATAAATTGTCTGTGATGAGGAAGGCCTGGTGGAATCTCTAGAGAGTGATGTCTAATATCCAAGATGCCTGTGCCCAGCTATACAGGAATCTCTTTCTATTATGTCAAACTTCCTATAAATTCCACTATACACAAAGTCTTAGTATTCTAAGGGCAAAAGGGTTTTGAAGTGATTTCCAACATGCGGTGAAGGAAATAAACAATATAAAACTTAAAAATTTGTTATCCAACTGGATGCTATGCAGACTTAACAAGAGACCAAGAACTTCCCAGAAGTCTACTGAAATATTGGGAGGAGTACCTCATGGAGGGTGGGATGGTAGCTTGAGTTGTCTTACTGTGTCAAACTGAGATAGAGGTCAACTCCAGAAGTTTGAGAAATTTAAATGGTGGATACTGGGGGCTTTTGATTTGAGTATTTTGTTTTCTTAAGTATATTGGGTATAAATAATAAAATCACTTGCAAACATTCTTTCCTGGTATCTGCCTTTGTGAGTGAGTGAGCTATATACCTGCACCTAAATTCTAAGGGAATATTGTGACAACCTAGGGAGTCTTAGAGGCCAGAAGGCAGCCTAATTCAATGCCTTGAGGTCCCATTGGGGGTTCTAAGAGCTGAAGGAAGGAGAGCATCTGTTTAGTGCATAGGCAAATGGCAGGTCCTCCCTGTTTACTTCTGAACAGCTTGGTGAGAGTTCTATAAGCAGTGGCTACAAAGCACACTAGCACAGTTGCCGACTCTTGAAGTCCTTCCATGCCCAAGCCACTGAATTCTATTTCTGGATTTGCTTTCAACTCCAGGTAAGAGTTTTTAACCCAGATGTTCATGCCCTCCCCTGAATTTTTCTCATCAGATTCCAGGAAAGGGATTCAGATAGAAATGTGAGATAACCCAAGGGAAAGCATTTATAGGCAAAGGGTAAGGTGTTAGTAGTTTCAGAGCAAGTGAGAGGCATTTCGAAGAACTTCCAGAGCACTTTTGCCAATCGTGATTCCACGTCTGGCAGCTGGAGCCCAATGTGTAGGTGCTTTGTCTTCAAGGGCTCAGAAGAGACACACACAGTGCTCAGATGAAGAAAGACATGCATCCCTTAAGAGCAAAATGTGAAAGGATTTTCACTTCATGAATTCCTGTCTAAAACTTCACTGGCACATATATGAGACATAGGTGTCAGAAATATTTTTAAATTTTTATTTGGCTCATGCTCATCACTAACATATAATCACTTTAAAGGAAGTACCATATTTTGCTCAAACGCCACATCCTTCTGTTTCAGAAGTGTGTGTGTGTGTATATATATATATATATATATATATATATATCAAACAGCAGTTTCTATTTGGGTCTCTTTGTCAGGGAAATAAAGGGGAAAGGAGCTGGAAAATATGTTCCCTTGCTCACAGTGAGGCAGAGGAAATATTCCTTAATAAAACATATGTATTCCTAAATCCTGCCTAGAAACAAAGAATGATATAAACAAGCCATGGCTTACAGTTTCAAAATCCAGTAAATTATATTTATGGCTGTGCATTTGTCAAGATAAGTAGCTAATGGTAATCCAATAAGCAGATAGGGTAATAAAATGCACTGATGCAGGGCACGAGTCAGACCTGGTGATGGGGCTGCCCTTTCACATTGAGATCTTAACAGACCTCATCAAATGTTCTCAGAATGATGACCAGGCCAGGGGCAGGTGGCTAGGTAGAGAGTTGGAAAGAAAAGTCATTTGTACTTGTAGACCTTCAATAGTGACAGAGCTCTTTTCTAGTCTTATAATAGTTGCAGTGACACATTTTATAAGGAGAAATCTTCAGAAATATAGAGAGAATGTTTGATTTGTTCTTGTTTTTTTTTAATAATGAGGTGAGAAATAGGATTCTTTGGGAGAATATTGTACCTAGGCAGCAGAATAAACACTAAACACATTTGAGACTCTAGACTAAAATAGAAATCCTCGCAATTGTCAAGCTTCTAAAACTTACTTGGGCTTATTCTAACAGATTCCTTTAGATCTACATCTGTTGTGTTGTGGCTGAATATTCAGAAATAGATACAGCTCCAATCCCTCTTGTCTAAGGTGTTCTGTACACCAGGTGGCTTCCGAATCTCTCTCTGTCAAAGTTTTATGGATGGTGCAAGATGCGGGGAAAAGGGTCACTGAGCAAGCAACTCTCAATAGCCCAGTCTTTTAGTCACTGGAAACATATGAATGAGCAGTCCTGCCGTAAGTAATAAAGAAAATGTCATCGAGTCAAGTCTGATCTTTAGATTTATGTTGAGCTAGTGGGTAAGGATAAAATAACTTCATGCCTTTGTATCTAGGCCTCACGCTGAAACATGCAATTCCACTGGGGAAAGCATAGCTGTCTATAACTGTCCTTGCTTGGACCCTTGTTGACCATTTTTGCATGAGGACTTGGAGCCTCAGGCTCCCATTGACCCGATATACACAGCTCAAATGAAGGGAGTACATGGTAGAAATACAAGACCACCCAAAACAACCAATGGAATTCTCTAGTTTCCCAATTTTCTCTTACATATATTGAGTTATTCTTCTTGAAAATTCTAAAATATGCAAACTAAAGGTTTTTATTTGGGCCAACTTAGTTTAGTTGCAGAGCCCATTCAGAGCAAGTGGAAGTACTTAGTATTTGCTGTCAGACCCACCTGGGTTCAAATTCCTACTCAGCCCCTTGTTTAAATTTTTATAGCTTTAGATTTTCCACTTGCAAAAGAAAAAATTATTTTTACAGGGTAGGGGGGTTGTAATGATTAGAAATCATGTGTGGTGAGATACTCAGCATGTAGACCACACTTTTTAAACAGCAGCTATAATTAAGCTCTTTGGTAACTAGATTGCAAATATTGACATAGATGACAATTATCTTGCACCCTAAAATTTTCCTGAAATGTTTCTTTAGGCTCAATTTATTGAATTTAATAATAAGTTATATCTTTTAAATACCTAGACCTCAGTTTACAAAAGATTTTCACAGTTACATAATTTTTATAACAGAAAGTTTGTTTTTATGATTATCTTCACTTATGAGTTTAAGAAACTGAGATTCAAGCCAAATTACTCAGGTCTACAAATGAGTAAACTGGCAGATATAAGTATCAATGATGCCAGATTTATTGAAAGAGCAGTGTTCAACTTCATGCACACCCTAATTCTTTAATTAAACAAACATTATTGTATCTCTGGAGGCCCTGAGCTAGGTACTGTAAATACAACCATGAGAAAAAAAGTCATAGTTCTATCCTCAAATACTTTATACTCCTGTAGGAACACAGGCTTTACACAGCTACACTGGAAAACTAAGCAACCTGATTTAAAAATGAGCAAAAGACCCAAATAGACATACAGATAGCAAATAAGCATATGAAATGAGATTCCACATCATATGTCATCAGAGAAATGCAAATTATAACAATGAGATGCCACTATACATGTAGTAGAATGGTCAAAATCCAAAATACTGACAATATCAAATGTTGACAAGGATATGGAGCAACAGGAACTAGCACTCATTCATAGTTGCCAAAATTGGAAGCAACCAAGATGTCTTTCATTAGGTTGGTTGATAAATAAATTGTGGTACACCCATACAATTGATTATTTAATGCTAAAATGAAATGAGATATCAAGTCACAAAAAAGATCTTTTCATGGAGGAGATTTATATGCATATTAATAAGTGAAAGAAGGCAATCTGAAAAGGCTACCTAGTGCATCATTTCAACTATATGACATTCTAGAAAAGGCAGAAATTTGAACAAAGTAACACAATCAGTGATTGCCAGAGATTGATGGGGAAGGAGGAAGGAATAAACAGAGCATAGAGGATTTGGGGGGTAGTGAAACTATTCTGTATGATACTATAATGGTAGACACATGTCATTATATATTTGCTAAAAGCAATAAGAATGTACAACACTAAGATTAAACCCCAATGTAAACTATTGACTTAAGATGATAATTATGTGTCAATGCGAGTTCATCAATTACAACAAATGTACCACTGCAGGATATCACAGTGGAAGGAGTTGTGAAGGGGTAGAGGTATATAGAAACTCTATAACTTCTGTTCAATTTTTCTATGAGCTAATACTGCTCTAAAAATAAGTCTATTTAAAAAAACTACACCAGTTGTGAAAAATATAACTAAATAGATAATGTGGGGACCTTAACAGTCTAGTATAGTCTTGTAGATCTGGAAAAATAGTTAATGATACATGATCCTTGAGCTGAAATCTGTATCATAAATAGTGTAAATATCAATTGTGCTAAATTCTATAACTTAACTAACTTTAATAATCATGTGGACAACACCTCCCTGATAAAGGACAATTAATAAAATCTACCTAAGACGGTCATCATACACAATGAATAATTCTTGTTGTCTGTCAAGTGTGCCTCAGATCTGGAAAAAGGAAACATGGGAAGAGGCCAAATATTGTCATGGTAACAGAAATACAAAGAACCCATGCTAAATAGTTTCCAATAAGCAAGAACAATCAGTATTCAGTAAGTAGCCTTCCATGGAAGTTAACATCTGTTATTTATTTGTTAATTCTCATTTTGCAGAAAGGCAAGATAACTGGAAATACTTCTATGTTCTGGGAAAGTATTGAATAGAAGAGCTCTTAGTGTGTCTTAAATATTGGCCCATTACTTTTAACATTTAGTACAAATCTGCTCTCTCCATTTAAAGCATGGATAAGAGAGTTGGATGATATCTAGATTCAATCATTTCAAAGCTATGGAAGATTAAAGACAGTGTCTTGCTAACATAAGGAGAAATGAGCTCCCTGATTTTTGAAAGGACTTCCTTTGGGTGCTTGAGAATAAATAAGAAAATAATTTGCATTAAGGAAGAGATGGAAGGTGGATCATATTCATCAGATAACTGCAACAGTATTACCTATATTAAAAGATAAATAGCAAGGAAAAGACAAATACTTACATAGCTACCAATATACCTATACCATATAACAGTTCAAAGCAAGAATATTGCTACCAAAGAGACCTGGATTTAAGCCCAGTGTTACCTACCATTGACTAGCCCTAAGACTTTAGGCAAGTTTCTGTGTCTCTACAGCTCAGTCTCCTCACTTGTAAAATGGAAATGTTACCATTACCGGGACCTACTACATGGATTTCGGAAGAATTAACAAACAGTTATGATCCTAGTATTTAGCACACAGTAACCATTCAATAAATATTAGTTGTATTATTATTTTTTAATGGGATGAGTAGATCCTCTAGCATAAGTTTTGCTGTACAGCAATCCTGTTTGTCATTAATTCATATTGTTCTGCAAAGGCTTCAAGAAAGCACTGGGGAAAGTAAGAATCCCTTGGTGAGTTGTCAGATAGCTGACAATAAAAAGACAAATACCAGACTGTGGCCATTTCTTGTCTCTAAGGAGTTCCACTTTGGCCTCTAGATGATCTTAGTATCTCAATGACCCTATAATTCTCTGACATGCTGATGCCTTCGTCCCCCTATTCAATATCCCTTCACAGCAGAGTGGGTGACTGACCCATGGGAGGCATCACAGAGCTGGCCAGTACCCCCACCCCCTCACTAGTTTCATATGCCCATCTGAGTTGTCGTCCACTCCCCTTTGAGGAAACTTGAGCCACAGCTGTGGACCTCAGTTACTGCGACATCTGAGGATACTAGCTCTGTGTTCAGTTAAGACAGAACACAATTTTGCCAATTACTTATACAAATCACTTATGCAATCTGAATTTTCAAACCTTTGTTTCTACAAATAGAGCTTAGGATACAGTCTCCATCAGGGCCCAGGCAGGAATCAGAGGTCCACTCAAGCTGGGCAATGGGGGTGATTTCAATAAAGGGATTATTTACAGGGTGTGGGCAAGGTTTGGGGAAATCAGCAGGACTGGTACAGTGACTGCACTGGTAGCGGAGGGCCAAGAGCAGTCAGAGGCCTGAATGAATGGAAGAAGGAACAGTTTTCAGAACCCAGACAGAGTAACTTTGCAGAGAGGTCATCTCACAAGCGCTGTGACCTTGGGTAAAGAGATATAGCCAAACCTTGGCAACTTAGTAGGAACAGACCAGAAGAGTAAGTTAACTGCATTTCTCCTGCTCCCTTCCCTATTGATGCTAAGCTGTTGGTCAAACCCAAGTGAAAGCCCTAGAACAGGGAGCCTGCTGATGCAATACATACAAACCAGCCTCTTGGGGGCACAGAACAAGGAGAGAGTGAATCTGGGGTGGGAGGTAGGAGATGGAAGAAACCCCGCCCTGCTGAGACACCACCAAGAAATGTTGGTATGAATGCAGAATAAGTCAGTTTGTGAAAATCCTGTCAGTGCCTGTCACCTGATAGGAGGGCAGTAACTTTAATCCCCCCAAAACAACCTCATTCTCCAGCTGTCAGAGAGAAACCCACAGTCCTTCAGCCACAGTCACTGTCCCATACACCATACACATCTCAACATTCACATTTGCATGCACACAAAATGCTCACTGTATATCAGGCTTTCTACATTTGTTTTTAATTTTTAGGTTTTGGCTTGAGGGTTTCTTCATTCCACATTCTTCCATGGAGTTTTTAGCAACCAAATTTCATCCCATCCTTCCCAAACTTAACCTGGCCCATGTGTTACTGTCAGCACCAAAAAGGAGGTTAATGTCTAATTATGTTGCCTTTTTATGGGGATACATATGTTAGCATGAACTTTTGACAATTACCAAAAGGGTGAAATAAATACCCTTATATACAAAGAAGTAAAGACTCAGTGGTCATAACCTCCAGAAGGACTCAAGCACTATGTACAAGGAGCGAATTTCTAGAGAGTTCCAAGAGCTTGATCTTTGGAAGGAGGGCCTTCATGGTTTACAAACAGGCAAGCATTTGCTAGTCAGCCGAGCAACAAACCTCTGTTCTCTAGTCAGCCAGATTCGTTAAATTTCTCTTAAAGACAACCAATAAAAGTGCCAGTCATTCCACTTAACTCTGTGGCTAGCCATCTATTATTAATCAGAGCACATACTTCTGGAAGAGTAAATGGGGTCTCAAAGACCTGAGCTCGATAGCCCCACAATGCAATCACTTCTGTGTCTGGTGTCATGTGATGAATGAAATGATTGATCAGAATGGCACCAGGAAGATGGATGTGCTTTTTGTGCTCTCTCCATCCTCTTTCCCCCTCCCTTGCAGGTTAGTACTACTGAGAATGCTAAATGAAAAGATAGTTTTGTATGAGAAATAACACTAAAAATAAACTTCTGTTCTTAAATGCTCATTTGCAAGAGGTTAAATGCTGGTAACTTACAAAAAGCAAAGAAAGAAAACTTGCTGAGTGTTTCTGTTGTGTCACATTTCAGTCATATTTCTTTTAAGAGGGAGAGATTGCTGGTGAAGCTGCAATTAGACTGGAAATTTAGCGCATCTTTACAGTTATGTTCCCATGTGATTGGAGAAGTCTCTTTGGGCCATGAGATATTTCAGTTAAAAGCATATTTCAGAATTCAGGTAGAAAGGCAAAGTGTTGGCCTCTCATTTAGCCAAATCTCTGCCCACCCCATGAAGAGACACATTGCAAACTAAGGTGACAGCAGCAGAGTGTGTGACCTTGGCACACCCTAAAGGGAGACATGATCTTGAGTTTACCTCTGCTCAGAAGTAAACTCCAAATAGCACAGCTTCATTAGCATAACCTTTCAGTCACTTGGTCCATGGACCTCAATGTACTTTACCAACATTAGCCTGCAAATTTCAACAAGAGCCTGAAGGAGCTCATCAGGCTGCCCATTCATGGCATTTCAGGTAAATTCACAGGTAACTGCAACTGTAGGCAAGGCCTCAGAACCACAGAAAGTGAGTTCTCACCCTCATCCCAACGTTGGGTATCAAGGTGTTACAACCGGGGCATCAATAATGCTCCTGCTGGACATCCGAAGCTGGACAGCATGGAGGGTTGTCTACCAGTTGTGTCTGACCCCTGTAGAAGAAGAATGAGTTGAAGAAGGGACAATCTACTCATGTGGCAAATTAAACCAGTGGTTCACAGTCTTAGCTCCACATTGAAATTATCTGGGGAGCTTCAGGAATCCATGGAGCCGGGGTCTGACTTCAGGACCTCTGATTTAATTGGCCTGGAGTGTGGCTTGGCCCTGGAGAGTTTTTAGGGCATAAGAGGTGATTCTAACATGGAGCCAAGGTCGAGAACCACTACTAAAGCCAGGCATGTCACCAAGAAGCACATGTCAGTGATTTTGGCTTTGACAGATCCAGTTTTGCTAGTGAACAGAGGATTTGGGTCTTATAGAATTTTAAAGAAGTTATTTTATCTAACATGGGTGGTCCCATGTATGCCAGATGACTATGTGCTTCGAACTAGTGCTTTTCAGACTGTGGGTAGTGGCTTACAAGTAGATGATGAAATAGATTTAAATGGTTGCAACTGGCACTCTTTATTTTAAAGATATCAGTTTATCACATATAATGAGTATTACATTGTAAGATGCATGTGTGAGTGTGTGTGTGTGTGTGTGTGTGTGTGTGTGTGTGTGTAAACTTGCACTGGATCCTGATGTGAAATGTAAAACATTTATCTCAATGAAGATCAAGGTAAAAAAAATATATGTGAAACCCTGATCTTTAATGCTAATACTTGCCCCAAATGTGGACTGTCTCTCTTCTGTTTTACCTAAGAAATCTGGAGCTCTGAAAGTTTTAATAACTTTCTCCAACTTCATCCCAGTACAGTAAGGACGACTCATAGTTTAAAGTCTGGACCTCTGTGTCTGCAGCCCAAGCTCCCTCTGTTACATGAGAATGCTTTGCAATCATCCTCTACCCAGGCTTACATCACTGTCACAGCGCATCTTCAAGTCTCTTCACCTTGATGCACAAACTAGAAAGACAGCCAGCTAACAGAGTACAGTGGGACAAAGGAAAGGCCTTTTCCCTTAAATTTCTGCCTAATGGAAAGGACTTCCCTGCTCTCATTGCAGGGCTGTCAGCCTTGGACAGAACCCTTTCTTTTCTGGAGGCTGGTCCCTCCTGCATCCATCAACAGGTAGTGGAAGAGCACCTTACATTGTCCCTGCCTGTATTAACCACATATTCCCCTTGCCAGTGATATCTGGGGTCTACCCAATGTGAGGAGATTCACAACATACCAAATGGAAACTGCTTACTTCCTCTGAAGAAGCAAAAGTTCCCCTAAACCAGATTCAAACCAACTAATTGTGAGTTCTGAGTATATTTTTATTTTATTTTATTTTTTCTTTATTGATTAAGGATTACATATGTGTCCTTATCCCCCAATTGCCCCCTTCCTCACTCCCCCACTCATGCCCTCACCCCCCTGGTGTCTGTATCCACTAGTTAGATGTGGATATGCATTACATTACATATGCATTACTGGAATGCATTACATTCCAGTCCTTTGGTTGATTTCTTCCCCTTACCCCCACCCTCCCCTACCTTTTCACTGAGGTTTGATAGTCTGATCTATGTTTCTCTGTCTCTGAATTTGGTTTTGTTCATCAGTTTATGTTGTTCATTATATTCCACAAATGAATGAAATCATGTTATATTTATCTTTCTCTGCCTAGCATATTTCACTTAGCATAATGCTCTCCAGTTCCATCCATGCTGTTGCAAATGGTAAGAATTCCTTCTTTTTTACCTAAGCATAGTATTCCATTGTGTAGATGTACCACAGCTCTTTAATCCACTCATCTGCTGATGGGTGCTTAGGCTGTTTCCAAATTTTAACTATGGCAAATTGTGTTTCTGTGAACATAGGGGTGCATATCATTTCTGATTGGTGTTTCTAGCTTCTTGGGTTATATTCCTAGAAATGGGATCACTGGGTCAAATGGAAGTTCTATTTTCAGTTTTTTGAGGAAACTCCATTCTGTTCTCCACAGTGGCTGCGCCAGTCTGCGTTCCCACCAGCAGAGTTCTGAGTATATTAAATAGGGCAGAGATTTTTTTCAAGTTAACCTGTTATTAAAATATAGCATACATATTGAACATGGTATAAACCATATGGCACAACACAATGGATTTCTACAAACAGAATGTGTCCACATAACCATCACCCACATCAAGAAAGAATGTGATACCAACTCCCCAGAATCTCCTCACAGTCTCTCTTCCAGTCACTACTTCCCTAAAGGGTAACCTCTAGCCTGACTTCTAACTTAACTTTTTGCCTATTTTGACTTTTTTTTATAAATTAAATTATACCCATTTTATAAATGAAATTAAAAATTTACTCTATTTTGTTTGTTTCTTCCATTCAATATGGTATTGGTGAGCTTCATCCATATAGTTGTAAGGTGACTGTTTATTTTCATTTATATAATAGCCCACTGTATTAATATACAATTGATTAACCAATTCTTCTCTTGTGGCCACTTGGATGTTTTCCAATTTGAGGCTATGAATATTTCAGTGCTACTATGAATATCCTCCTAGACATCGTTTGGTGAACATATGCTTGCATTTCTGTTAGTTATGTATTAGCAGTGGAATTGTTGGATCAAAGCTATGCATATGTTCAGTTTTAATAGTTTCTAAAAAAGAGTTTTCCAATGCCATACATTGTAGTTTCCCACCAACTGTGTAAAGATAGCTCCAATTGCTCCATATCTTCAACAAAATTTGGTATTTTCTGACTTTTTCATTTTAGCCATCCTGAGTGTGTACAGGTGTGTGTGTGTGTGTGTGTGTGTGTGTGTGTGTGTGTAGTGGTTATCATATATATAATATTTTAAATTTCACTGAGGTGCAGTTTACATACAAAAATGATATTGATTTAAGTTATAAATATAGTGAGCTTTGGAAGATTTCAGGTGCCAGATGTTGCAACCTTCGGACTTGGAGAGGAGAGGCCAATGCACAAATGAAAATGCTATACAAGAAATAAGAATTTAGAAGTCATGAGGGGTCAGGTGGAGATCTCTTTCTTGAAGAGGCACCTTTGAGATTGGGTCCTGCCTGCTTTTTATTCAGTTTTAGGTACACATCTTGCCCTATAGCAATGCATACAGGCATATCAAAGGTAAAGTTTGGTAAACAGTAAAAGGATTATCAAGGTAGGGAATTGCCTTCAGCCACTACTCTCTCAATAGATGAGGTGCTTAGCATCAGCCCAAGGTCCATTGGCCTCCCACGTTCCTTCGTGTACTCTCATGATAGTATCGGCAGTGGGTGGCTTCCTACACACATAAAACCACTGAGACAGTCAAAACATAGAAGAATCCCAATGTCCCCACATGTTCCTTCTGCATTTTCTGTAAGAGATGCTGGAAGAGGATTCCAGAGCAGCTTGCTCCCTAGTCACCACTGGACCTGGGCAGTTGCTACACTGCTAGGTTCCTGCAGGGCATCACTTTCCCAGCTCTTAACTAGTGCAGTTGGCAGAAGCTCAAACAGCATAGGGTTAATTGCATTAATTTCATTTAATTTTAGTTAATTTAAATTTAAATGTAAATATTCGCATATGGTCTGTGGCTACCATATTGTACAATGTAGATTTAGATTTTACTAAAAATTTATTTCAAAATTCTTGCATGCTAGTGTCACGTGGATATTTCCCCTTGTTATACACATTTCATGGATGATGAGTTTCTTATGGCAGATTCTTGACTTATTTGGACATTTGATTTTTTTAACGAAGAAAGCCAAAATAAATCACTTTCAAATAATCTCCCTGCCAAATTTTAGTAGTAATACACCTGTGGCTGTGGCAAGACCTGATTCTTTCTGGGATATGTGTTTAAGCTTCAAAGTTAGGGACTCAAACAGACCCTTGGTTGAATTTCTTCTTTGGATCTTCCCATCTGTGATGTGGTGATCAAGTTTGTCAGTCTCTCATCTTCAGCTTCTTCATCTGCATAACTGTAGCTAGAGATCTATTTCATGCGGATCTGACACATCCTAGATCCAATAAATGTGAGTGCTGCCCATACCAGCTTAGATCTGCTAAATGATGCCAATCAACACCCCTCTTCCTTAGGGCTTCACTGTCACACCAACACTTTGGGAAGTACTGAGCAACACAGAAAATGTAAAGTGATGACCCTTCAGATAGTGTGAATAGGAAATAGTAACTTCTCTGGGCTAAGGCCTTGACATAACAATCTGTATCAGTCTTTGGTAAACTTTATCCCCCTAGCAACTGAGAAACACCTTTGCTGGGAATCATTCAGCAGAGTGTCTGCTCTCTTGCCAGAAGGAGAAATAGCAGCCACTGAAAGAAACAAAGACTTGAGTCAGACCACAATGGAAGATTTATTATCCCTTTCTAGCGCCCTTCACTCCTGGGAGCTCCAGGATGTGGATTCTGTTTGCTCAGATCTCATGGTAACTTCCCTACCAGCAGAAGGAGAGGAACAGAAGGTGTAGTTTATTTTGGGAAGAAGGGGTCTGAGAGTAGTGACTACCCTAAGCAACAGGTCCTAACTCGGTGCAGGGGGAAGAGGCTGTTGGCAGGCCCCAAGGAGTGGGTAGGGGAGGGAGGGAGGAGGTGGGAAAAGGTGCACTGAGTGTCAGCTACAGGCCAAGTGTTAATTGGGTGCTTTATCACCAACTAGAGTCTCAATGCATGAAATTTGTGCCCCCGGGGGAGGAGGAGATGTACCTCAGCCACACCTGCACTCTCTCCAATCTGGGACTCCTCTAGAGATGTCCGATTGCTCATTTAGGCCTGATCCTGGTAGGATCAGGTTGGACAACCCTCTCACAATCCAGGACTGCTGGCTCCCAACTGCTCAACTTGCCTGCCTTTCTGATTGACCCTAACTGCTTCTGCCTGTCAGCATGATCACCTCTAACCACTCTTCTGCCAGCCTGATGTATGCCTAACTGCTCCCCTGCCAGCCTGGTTGCCCCTAACTGCCCTCCCATGCAGGCCTGTTCACCCCCAACTGCCCTCCCCTGCAGGCCTGGGTCCCCCCAACTGCCCTTCTCTGCAGGCCCAGTCACCTCCAACTTCCCTCTTCTGCCAGCCTAGTCATCCCTAGCTACCCTCCCCTGTAGGCTTAATCACCCACAGCTGCCTTCCCTTGTAGGCCTGGTCCCTTCCAACTGCCCTACCCTGCCGGCCATCTTCTGGTGGCCATCTTCTGTCCACATTGGGGCAGCCAGTTTTGACCACACTGGGGCAGCCATCTTGTGTGTTGGAGTGATGACCAATTTGCATATTACTCTTTTATTAGATAGGATACTGCTCACCACTGTTTAAAATGATTTCTCAGTAGAACAAAGACCAGAAACTGTGCTAAACCATTTAGTCTCACAACAGTAAGTAACATTGCTCTTCCCATTTTACAGAGGATAAATCTAAGGTTTAGAAAGAAAAGTGACTTACAGACCATGCTGTTCCCAGCCGAGTTTTGTGCCCACGTGACAACAAGGCTTTCCTGCTTTATCTTCTCAGAACCTCCTGAAAGTAGATGTTACTGCCTATTATGAATAGGAAACAGACTACTGACTTGAAATTGCACTTCTCAAATTCACAGATCTGGAATTCAGGTAGTCAAACTAGGATGTGAACACAGCAACTCTCATTCTGCATCCAAAACACTTTCCGTCATACTAGACAGTGATAGCAAAGAAAATAACTTGCATTATTAAGAACCTCTTCTGTGCCAGGCACTACATATTCTACATATTGAACTCATTTTATCCTCATAAAAAATATCTTTGCAATATCATCCCCATTCATAGGCAATGAAACAGAAACAGAATGGTTAAGCACTCTGCATGGATGCATAATAAACAAAAGGCTGGGATTTGAATCTGGACACTATGACTCCGGAGTCATTTTTTAATCACTATGTTAAAGCCAACCCCAGTGTTGGGACCTCTTTTCCATAGGTGGGATAACACCAGGGACTATGTTATCTGGACAGGGTAGAAAACCACAGCGTGAAATGAACATTGGCAGAAAGGAGTAATAGACAGAGCTTCAAGAGGAGTAGCAAGTACATTAGCCAAGAAGGATTGTCATGGTTCTTTATGGTACACATAATGGCATCGCCTCAATTCTAACACAGAAGACTGGCTTTGCTCAATCCACAGTGGAAATCACCCAAGTCTAGAATTGACATGAGAAGTTGATTTATTTTCATTGTGTGTTACAGCAATTCAGTGCAATTTATTTAGGACCACTGTCTCTCACTCAGAGGGAAACTCATAACACAAACACATTAATCTTGGGAGACAGTATCTTGGCTACCGACAGTTTGGATAATTAGATTGTTACTCTCAGCATGCCTGGTCTGTTTGTAAGCAACAAAGCAGTTTATCAGATTCTAATAACCTTTATAGTTTGTATAATATTATACAAACTACGGTAGACAAAGACATTCACAGATTGCAAAAAAAATTCCATAATCTAGACTTATTTGCCATGGGACAGTTCAACATATATTTTCCTTTCCGAACGGAAAGGCCATCTCCCTCATCAGCAGCCTGGCTAGACGACTTTTTATTGATTCTCTAAAGATTCTTCATTAAGGAAAATTTGAAATTAAAAACTAGGAACAGTTTGACCTTGAAATCATTAGGGCTTGGATTCAAAGACAAGACCCATCAAGTATATTGGTAAATTTCTACTGATTAGTATAATCAGTAGATTATACTAATGTGGATTTCCACTGTGGAACCCTTCAGACACCTAGTGACTTTTAGCCAATAATGTCCTCATCAAGGTCTCTGAGTTCAGAGACCTCTGAGTGCCTCAGAAAGGAACTGCTCAGATGATGAGGTAGTCTTGGTCCAAATCCTCAAGCTTAAACCACCCTCATCGCTTGATATGATGAAGCCCCTGGGACTGGCTCATCCTGCTACTTTGAAAATCTCTTTTTTATTTCCCCACTTTTATTGAGTCTCTTTTTCCAATTGAGATACTATTCACTTACCATAAAATTCAGCATTTTAAAGCATATGGTTCAGAGGTTTTAGTATATTTACAAAAATGTGCAATCTCACCACTAATTTCATAACATCTTTATCAACCTATACAGGAACCCCATATCCATGGGTACTCATTCCCTATCCCCTATCCCCACAATTCCCTGGCAACCACTGATCTACCTTCTGCCTCTATATATTTGCCTTATCTAGAATCATGAAATAACTTAAGAATCTATACAGCTAAAAAGATAAAAAATAAAATTTAAATGGAGTCATTCAATGTGTGGAATTTTGTGTCTGGTTTCCATCACCTGGCATAATGTTTTCAAATTTCATCCATGATGTAGCAGTACTTCATTCTCTTTCAGGGCTGAATAATATTTCATTATATGGATATATCACAGTTTATCTATTCATCTGTTGATGGACATTTGGATTGCTTTCATATTTTGGCTATTGTGAACACTGTTATGAGCATTCATATATAATTTTGGGTCGATATATGTTTTCATTTCCTTTGGGTGTTTACCTTTTTATGGATACACATTCTTAAGTTAACCCATGACTTTCAAACATACCAGCCTCTCCGTGGAAATTGTGGGGTCATATGTGAGCTCTGTGTTTAACTTTTTGAGGAATTGCCAGACTTTTCCCTACCAAGCCTACAAAGTGGCTTCCCTACCAGTGATGTAGGAGGGCTCCGATTTCTCTACAACTCATGAATTTCTTTTTGCAAATAATCAAAGTGAGACATCTGAGATCAGCAAAGCCCCAAAAAGTAGATTAGGTAACTCTTGAGAAGTTATCACCTCACGGGTCACCTAAGAAAATGCTGCCCTGCACCTTCTTCTCAAGGAGAATTGCCCTGCACTCTGAAGCCCCACGTGTGACAATTTTCAGCTGAATATCAGAAGTTGTTTTTTCTTATTGAACTGAGTTGGCTCATGGGAGAAGGCTGGGTGACTTTATACCTACACCAAGTCCAACTAATTTATCCAGGCCCAGAACCTACTGTGAGCCATTGGGAGCTCAGAAATTTGGCAGTGGTCCTGTCCTCTAAGCCATAACCCCTTGTGGCTGATCTATTTGGCTACCATTATCCTCAATTTATTTATTTTATACTTATTGTTACCCTCATTTGAAGTGTGAGGAGCCTTATGATCTAAATTTTGCTTAAATAATGTTGCTCCTTACTTACACCAGCACAGAGCTGAAACCCAGGCTAGGAACAGAGAAAATTGGCCTAAGAGCAAATAATGGTCTTTTTTTTTTAATCATAAGCTGTACTTTATTATTAAAATGAAATATTTTACATAAATAGATTTTTAATATATTTTTATTGATCTTTTTGCAGTATAACTTATAATTAATAGTAGTACATGTTTTCCTTTCCCCCTCCCTCTTATCCTCCCCCCAGCCTCCCCTACCCCCCAACATATATCCCCACCCTCCCCCCTCCCCGCCCCAGTGTCTTTCTTTCATTGGTTATGCTCATATGCATGCATACAAGTCCTTCAGTTAATCTCCCCCAGCATCCACCTCCCATCCACCCAAGCCTTCCCCCTGTAGCTTGACAGCCTGTTCAAGGCCGCCCTGCCTCTATATCAATCACTCTCCCCTGTTTCTTTTCTTCAAAAATATCTTGCCTCTGCATACTAGAAACAAATGTATAAGAACAAAAAATGTTTGAGTGTCAGTTTCAATGTCCAACTGTTCTGAGTCCCAGTTACAATGTCAAATAGTTCTTTATGTGTACATGTCAGCAATGGTATCCAGATGGTGGGCACATCGTGGCAATGCAAGATCCATCCTCTCTGGTTTGGTCCTGGGCTGCCTGCAGCCATGCACAGCCAAATAATAGTCTTAATAAATAAAATAAGAAACTCTCCAACCTGTGCCCAGGCCTTTCTCCAGGCAATCTGCCAGTGTCCGTGCCATCACTGACAAGGGCAAGTATGCGAAGTGGAGAGAAATGTATTGTAGGTTGGTCAGAATTTTTGTGAGCTCAGAGGTTTAATTTTTTTGGCGGACTCTTGAGTGACATGAGTGATAGGGTATTTCAAGCTTCTCACACCCACCTTGTAGATCTTTCCAGCCCTGAACATGTTTCAGCCAGCCTGGGAGGGATAGTAACGGGGCTTGGTGCTTGAAGGCTGGGCTTTGGTGTGGTTTCACACCAGGCCTCTCGACGGTGCCCTTTTAAAGTTTCATCATTCCCAACCAGCTGTTATTTCACTGCCTGTGGTTTTCTGTCTAACAGTCTGTAAGAAGATTAATAGTTCTACGGGTAATGGGATCATGATTTTAACATGAGGTTGCAGCCAGCTCTCAGGGAGCGTCGACAGAATTCTCTTGCAGAATGAGGGGTCTGTAGGATCTTAGAAAATTGAAACTGGCCTCTAGGAATGTGAATTCTGCTCCTTTCTGACATGATAACAGTGAGGGTACCCAGTTCCTTTGGGGAGATTCCCTTTAGTACAGCACCAGCTCCATACCAGTTCTGGTGGATCAGTTTCCCGTAGGCCTTTTTAGTCTGGTCTTTGGAACTATAAAGAAAAAATAATTTGTTTAGAGCAGTGCTTTTGTGCATGGAGAACAAAGAACAGCTGGTTGTGTATTGGTCTTTTTAGCTACACACATTCCTCAATCATTCCATGATTCTCAAATGCACTTGTCCCTTAGCAGATAGGCCCAAAGGGTATAGAGACTGTTTTCTTTTCTAAGTCCTGCCCTGACATCCTCTCTGCTGGACATTGTCATTATTCCCTGTGGAACGCAATTATGCACTCAGGAACACTTTTTTGGGTCATCATTTCCCTCATGCATGTTCAGACTTGCCAGCTCTTATAAAGGAAAGAGATGGTAATAGATAGTCATTAGGTATGAAGATTTGTGTATTTTATCTCATTTAACCTTGAAATATAGAAATTGTAATTCCTATTTTACAGATGCCAAACCTGAGGCTCCATACAACTGAGTTGTTTGTCCAAAGGCACAGAGCCAATGGACAAGCTTAGCTCCAAACCCCAGTTTGGGTGATTCCAAACTCAGGTTTGATCTGTCCTTGATTTTAGCTTTCTCATAACATAAGCCAGGATCTTGTTCTGTTGAACACTCCCAGCTGCCGCTGCTGATGAAGGCTCTCTGACAGATATATGGACATATCCGGGGACCCTAGAAGCCATGCATAATATATCAGGTGTGTCAGATCAATGTGAAATCATGCTATAAGATCATAAACAAAGACATTGTTTTTAAAGCCATTATTTTTAATTTAGCTTGTCATGAACACATTTTTTCCATTTCCAACTAGTAACCTAATGTATTAGGTTACATTAAGCCCTATATATGTGGAAAAATCTATTTTCCCCTAAACCAATGAACTGGGTCATCATTAGCAATTATTGCTGTAAGCAAATTAATGTGTTTTTAAGAAGATTGGAGTAATTGTTTATGATCTAGTTACTTTGGTGAATGAATAATTGAATTGAATGACCATTAAGGAAAACAGAATCCATTGCTGTACACAAATAGTGTGATGAAACATGAAGTCACATGTACTGAATTTTGGGACTAATAGGAGTGTCATAATGTCATCTACTCAACTTTGCAGATAAGACCAACCACTTACTAACCCTCTTCACTTTTCTTTATACTCTCTTTATGCTTTATGATTGGTGGGGGTTTTTTTCTTTCCTGGGGTGCCCCATGCTTCCTCTCAACTATCACCTAGTCATTCTTTGAAATCTACTCAGTTTTAATTTCCTCATGGAAAGCTTACCTGTAACCCTTTAATATATTCTTATAATCATAACCTCCCCTTTATATTTAGCCTCCCAATTAGAATATATCTAATGTCTAATTTCTATCTCCTCTTCCAGTATAAATGCCATAAAGGATAAGAATCATGGGTTTGGGGGTTTGGGTAAGAGGAGTTTGGTCCTCATTATATCTTCAGCACCTACCAGAGTATAATCCTATAGTAGGCACTGAATAAATATTTGTAGGTTGAATGACTTTATAGAGGCATCTATAATAATAAAAGCATAATATGCTAATTAGACTGGACAGCCAAATGACCTTCCAGACATTATTCCGGACCTCCTTGCAGACGAAGCCATGGCCGCAAGGACTGAGGCAGAGGCAGTTAGGAGCAATAAGGCAGGCAGGGGAGCAGTTCGGGACAATTGGGCAGGCAAGTGAGTGGTTAGGGGCGATCAGGAAGGCAGGCAGGCAGGCGAGGGATTAGGTGCCAGCAGTCCAAGATGACTTGGCTGGCAGTTGGACATTCCCCAAGGAGTCCCGGATTGCAACAGGGTGCAGGCTAGGCTGAAGGACACCCTCCCCTATGCACAAATTTCATGCACCAGACAGCTAATAAATAAGTAAATGAGAAAGACAACCTTTACTGAGGACCTGCTATGTGTATTTAATATTCACAACAATTTTGTGAGAAAGGCATTCTTCCAACCTCATTTTTCAAAAGAAGAAACACATTTGAAGAGACTAATTTTTTTCTGGAAAATCTTGAACTGTCATAATATAATTCCATAAGAGCACAAATCCACTGCTCTGTCCACCAAAGCATTATTAAAAAATATTATAGTGCTTCATGAATTCTACTTCCACTTTTTAAGGTGGGACTCAGGTTAGAAACTTGCTTTCAGGGCATCTTCTAGACTCCTCTGTACTCTTCCCTCCAGAGCCTTTTGTTTGTTAAAGAATCTCTGCTACCTGAAGTCCTTATTTCTGCTGTGAACCTCACCTGCTGCTGCTGCTTTTCCTCATCGCCTCTCCCAAAGGTAACCCGCAGGCAAAAGGATGGTTTTAGAGGGTGCAGAGTAGGGAATCACTGGGGGAAAGGAGCCATCTGTAATACTTTCAACAATTAAGATAATTTTTTAAAAAAAGAATGGCCTTAAAATTTAGTGAAACCTAACACTCATACTGGGTTATAGCAACATGCATCATGGTATAAAATTAAAAGAAGGGGAAAAATGTATTTTTTGAGAAGCCATTAGTAGTATTTTAGAGAGGAAGGAAAACCCTGGAGAACATTTATATGAATGAAGTTTTCCTTCT
The DNA here is from genome assembly GCA_027563665.1 of Antrozous pallidus. NCBI lineage: Eukaryota > Metazoa > Chordata > Mammalia > Chiroptera > Vespertilionidae > Antrozous > Antrozous pallidus. The sequence continues at coordinate 51,880,631 of CM050522.1, forward strand.
AACCAGGGGATATGTTAATGGAAGAATTGCTGCTACTTAAGAAACACTAAGAATGCAACCAGAGTTTTCTAGCTTACCCCTGGGATGGGTGAGCCGGGGCAGATGGATTGCACACTCTTCTTGAACAAATTCCTTTGAGGAAAGCATCTCCCTGCACTCAATGTTAATTTTGTCTACAGTAGACAAGAGTTACAAGTGACTTTTTTTTTTCATTTACAGTTGAATTTTAGTATTATTTTATGTTAGTTTCAGGTGTACATCATTTATATAATTTATGAAGTGATTCCCAAACCCAAAGAAGTCTAGTATCTACCTTACAACATACATAATTATTACAATAGTACTGACTATATTCCCTATGCTATACTTTACATGTCATGACTATATTGCAGCTACCAATTTGTACTTCTTATCCCAAGTGACTATTATATAAACTGTAACTTTGAAACCATATACAAAGCATTGAGAAATGCATGCAAATGTATTGACCATCTGCTTGCATCTTTCTAACATTGACTATTGAGGCAGGACTGACAGGCCAGCCTTCTTTAGCAATGGGATCTCTTCTGTTGTTATACTATATATCTCTAGAGTTCTATGATTTACTTAATGACCCCAATTTACCATGGCTCTTTCCTTCCCTATGTTTGGTTGGTTTGTTTATGTCAAAGATTGGTTCCTAAGTAAATTAGACAGTTTAGGAAAGTCCTGAGTCCTCCTAGCAAGAGTTGTCAGATTAAGCAAATAAAAACTTGCAATTCCCACATAAATTTTAATTATTTTGAACTAAGCACTGTAGATTGAGATGAAAGAAAAATAAAGGCTAAATTGTACTAAAAATTACTTGTTGATTATCTGAAATAGCTAAGTATCTAAATTGCATACCTCTTTTTAAATTATTTTCTCTAATAATTTGGTTTTGCTGACCAGTTAATTTACTTTGCAAAATTTGCTCATTAAATTTCTTACAGTTACAGTCTCTGTTCTTATAGTTTCTACAGTGGTCACATCCAACTTACATTGTTCTTTTGTCCATTGAACACTTGTGAATGAGAAGTCATGCTCAACATTAGCATTGTGAGCTAATGTTCTGAACATGTACTTGCATAAAGTTAACACTCCAAGAATTGCTCTTCAAGTTTGATTTCTTATAACACATAATGACATCTTTCATGGCATAACTTGCTTTTTCATTCTTTAGGATTCCATGGAATTGCTTGGTCAACAATTTTTAAAATGTCCACTTAACAAAAAGAAGAAAAAAGAAAAGAGCATGGTTGTTGATTTTTAATCTCTTTATCTTACATGCTGTAAGAGAATTCAGTAACATTCATATAACATAATTGAATTATTTAAGGGATAAAATCCATTTTAAAAGATAGTCATTGCCAGGGCTGTAATAATTATCACCTTCTTGTTCATAAGTTTGTTCTTTTAAGAATAGCCTTGACACCTAAAATGTTGTCATTTTATTTCTTTAACATATTCAAGAAGTTTCATTAAGCAATGGAGTCTTCACTGTTTGTTTTTCTTTCAATTTGCATAATCCCATTGTTAAAGAGATGCTGAAAACTGTAAGTAATAAGGGAAAAAGTAGACTTCACTTTACTTAAAAAGTCAATTAGAATTTGAAGGCCTTTCTTTGGAAATGGATATATTATTTGAATGCTTCAAATAAACTGGGTGCTCTCTCAACTGCATTTGTTAAAGAAGGCCAATAGGTAGTGTGAATGTGAGAGGATTGAAGAATACTAAATGACAACAAAATCACCAAAAAATTTAACTGCTCAGTTCAATTATTCATGACAATTATTTCAATGTCAATAGAAAGAATATTGGATACTGTTTGAGGTGTGTTATGCAGCAAAGGGCTCATTGTTTATTTACCAGCCAAATCTGTCAGGAAAGCCAATGTCTTTCATAGAAGCACCCATGTTTCTCTCCAAAACTGAATAAATATTGTCCACACTTTTATGCAAATCATTACTAAGATTGGTGTTTGTATGATCTCTCCCAAAAGCAATGAAATTTTCTTATTAAGTCCTAACTCAACCTGAAAATATTTGCAAAATTTTCTATTATTTTTAAGCTCTGATCTGGAAGGGACTTTATTCACAGTAACCTAATAAGCAAGTCTTATATAGTAAAGAAAGAAATGCACAAGCCAAGGGACTTTTTTTTCTGCACTGTAATGACTTGCATTCATGGCTATTATATAGCTTTACAAAGATCTCTGATCATCACTGTAATTATAAATTGAGCTAGTGCACTTTTAATCATTAGGGTAGATTTTATCTTGGCACTTGAAAATGTGTTTGCAATTTTGAAATCTGAAGATTATTCCAGTCACAGTACATCCAAACACTCTTTTGAGCTAAAAAGGCTAATAATATACGGATATGAGAGGAGTTGCCACAAGACCATCTCTCACGTATCACCTATCTTCCTACCATGACATGGTTTCCCATTGCCTCCTGGACTCTGACAAGTTTGGGGTTTTCTATCTCACTCCCACTTTGGATACAGTTGCGGGCTGTAAAACTGCTTAGCTATAGTGTGGCTCTTCAGCAACAGGATGTTCCATTATTCCCATTGCAGTCATGTAGCCCCTTTGTTTTGGTGTTGTCCGAGGAAATAAGGGACATGAAAAACTGGCATATTTGTTATCACACTTTTGCTGTCTATGTGGATAATAAATTATTTGCATTGAATAAGAGCTCATTGTATATTTACCAGCCAAATCTGTCAGTCTTGCCTGACATGTTCCCCATGTGAATTCTCTTTTCAGCACAGAACATACACCCAATCCACAGGAAACACTCAGGCATGTGTTTGGACACACTGATTCCAATGCAGCAAGTCACAGCTCTCCTTTTCTCTATCAAAGCAGTTAGCCAAACATCTCAGTCAGCTGTGACCACAATGGTGCCACATAATAAACCTTTCAAATCTCACTGGCCTAAAATCACAATAGCTTATTCTCATCCCTATGGTTTGGTTGGAGCAGCAGGTCTACTCCACAAGTCTCTCATTCTCTGTGGACCAGGGTGTTAGCCAGGCATATTCTTCTCATGACAAAAACAGAGGCACTAAGTGGGCACGCCCAACCACATCCAATCACATTCCAAGCATATCACATCTACTAACATCCCATTAACAGAGCAAGTCACATGGTAGGGTGATAAATTAAGGTGCAGGTAAGATACATTCCACTCATAGAGATAAAGAGGGAAGGATTATCCTATATAATAAAAAAGAAACATGCAAATTTGACCATACCTTAGCTCCTGATCAGCTATGTTACCAGCCAATCAGAAGCAGGGGCAGGACCAAGTGATATGAGCACCAGGCCCCGGGGGTGGAGATGAAATGGTGGTGGCAGCAAGCGCCCAGCATCCTGGCACTGTGAGGAGAAGCGGCGGCAGCAGCGGTGGTGGTGGTGGTGGCAGGAAGCGCCCAGCCCCCGGATGCTGTGAGCGGAAGTGGCAGCGAATGCCCAGCCCCCGGGGCCAGGTGGTCACAGGCAGCCAGGGCTGAGCTGAGCAGGGTGTCTTTAAGCCTTGGGCAGGATGGAGGTGAGCCATCAGTTGGACATCCCCTGAGAGCTCCCCGTATGTGAGAGGGAGCAGGTTAGGTTGAGGGACCACCCACCCCCAGTGCATGAATTTTCATGCACTGGGCCTCTAGTTTTTAAATAATAAACTAATCTTCTATATTATAGGTTAATGGGACACAAGACAAGCTCTCACTGTAGCTCTGTTACAGCCTGTCTCTAAAGAGGGAGCATCTCTTGCCCCTCTTGGGGAAGAAATGGCAGGTGGGATTCAGCAAAGTTCTTTTCAAAGAAAACCTTGTCACAAATCTTCCCTCCATATCTACCCAACTAGACCACTTTATAGCCCTGATGAAAGTTAGGGTTGTAATTGACTTTTGATTATCTTCTTTGAAATCCTACAAAGTGATGTTTTGCAACCCAGTTTAAAATATGATATTTAGTGCATAAGAGTCTCTACCACATCTTCCATTTTAACATCCTCTAACATAACCCAAACCTGGGAATGTGCACAACAATGACCAACTGGAAGCTTAAAAAGAAATGTTAATGTCAGTGAAACAAGAAATTTTTTTCTCCCTCTTTGTAGTCAATCTCCTGTTGGTTAGGTTTTTGAAAACAGAAAACAAAAAACAGGAAGCTGTGTACTCAGGAATCTTGGAAAAAGTCCAGGAGAAAATGAATCTCCAACATTATAAGTGCCCAGTTAGCATCTTTTCTGTTTTTTCCACCAGTGAGAGCTCATGTCCCCTCTCTGTTCAGACACCATCTGCCCAGAAATTAACTCTCATTGTGCATCAAGTATAGAGGACAATTGGGAGACATTTCACTATGCTTTCTCTTCAAAAGTTTCATTCTAAGTGCACTTACATAGGTACTAGAGGCTCAGTGCACAGATTTGTGCACCAGTGGGGTCCCTCCACCTGGCCTTTGCCCTCTCACAATCTGGGACCCCTCTGGGGATGTCTGACTGCTGGTTTCCACTAGATCCCCACAGTCAGACATCTCCTGAGGGGTGTAGTAGTATGCAAAGCAGCAGGTGGCTAGGGAGAAGCCTCAACCCTGGCCAGGCACTGCATGGCTCCCACTAATCTCAGCCCCACTGTGCCTGCCACTGCCACCACTTGGTAGGCTCACTGCCACTCCACTGCAGTCTCTGGGCTGCAGCTGTGTTGAGTCGTGAATGCACATCATAGCAACCAGTCGACTGGTCATTTGGTTTTTTGGCTTTTATATATATAGATTAGAACATGATGTCTCTTCTCCCTCACCCTGTCACTCTTTCTCAGATTGAGTAAAGTATGAAGTACACTGACTGGATGAGGCTCTGACTAGGGCAGGAGTAAGAATGGAAGAAAAGGTAGAAATATTTTCAACAGAAAAAAATACCACTCTCTTCATCAACTGTACTTGAGAACATTGAGCAATTCCAGTGCAAATAAGCCACAAAAAATAAAAATTGGGATGTAACTTAAGTATATTCTTCTATTGTTAGTTGGTGCATTTTGACTGGTGTCAAAGATGTATTAATTCACTAATTATGAGTCCACTAAGAGGATAAATTTGACTACAAGAATATCTTTAGAAATTGAATATTTGTGGGCATTTACGAAAGGAAGTCAGAATAAGATTATCAGGTGAATGCCTTATAGGAGCTATTTTTCCTACTGGACAAAAATTATTTGCATCTCTGCCGGTTAAGACCTAAGAATTAACATGTAACTTCTTAGAGTATGAGTCTTTAATTAATAATAGATAGTAGAGCCATAAAAGGTACATTCCCATAGATAAATAGTCCTTGGGTGAGTTTGTTAAACCATACTGCAGCAAGTCTTTGAAAGGCTGTATTGTACTCATTTGGCCTTTATACAAGTTTTGGGTAATTTTTCCTTAAGGAGCATAGTTGGACATGTGTGTTCACTTGTAGATGAGGTTTGGTTAAATTCTATCTGCATAGGGATGGAGGAGCCTCCTGGGAAATTATTTATGTTGTTCCCACTGATGAGATGAGGTTTATCTGGGCCAGTGACTTATCAAGGGCAGGGCAGAGGGAACAATCCACCCGGGGTGCTGGCAACAAAGGGGTGCATTGTCTGCACAAGATTTAATAACCATAATAGAACCAACTAAATGTTCATCTGCTTTTTATTATCACCTTGCACTAGCAATTCTAAACAACATTAGGGATAAAATATTTATGCCCTGTGGGGAAGACCATTACCTCCCTCTCTCCTTGGTATGCCACTGAAGCCTAGGGAAGTAGTGGGAGGGAATCACAGGCATATACTGGCAATGAATGGGCTAAGGAAAGAGAACATATCCCAAGGTAAAATAAATTAGATTAACCCCAAAACAAAGCTCTGCCTCTCGCTAATCTGATTAGGCAAGGGATTCTGAGTACACAATTGTTGTGAGTTGAACTGCATCTCCCTAAAATTCATATGTTAAAGTCCTAACCCAGTGGTCGGCAAACTGCGGCTCTTGAGCCACATGCAGTTCTTTGGCCCCTTGAGTGTGGCTCTTCCACAAAATACCACGGCCTGGGTGAGTCTATTTTTAAGAAGTGGCGTTAGAAGAAGTTTCAGTTTTAAAAATTTGACTCTCAAAAGAAATTTCAATCTTTGTACTGTTAAATTTAGCTCTGTTGACTAATGAGTTTGCCCACCACTGCCCTAATCCCTTGTAACTGAGAATGTGACCTTATTTAGAAATCAGATAGTTGCAGATGTAATTAATTACATTCAGATTAGGTTTGGCCCTAGCCCCTTACGTCCTGTGTCCTTATAAAAAGGGAAGATTTGGACACAAAGACAAACAGGAAGAACACCTGCAGATAAGTGTGGTGCTCTGAAAACCAAGGATGCCAGAGAGCCAGCAAACCACCAAAATGATGTGTGAGGACAGATTCTTTCTTACATTCCTCAGAAGAATTCAATCCTGATGACTTAATCTCGGACTTTCGCCTCCAGAACTGTGAAACAATCAATTTATGTTTTAAGCTGTGCAGTTTGCAGTACTTCATTGTAGCAGCCTTAGAAAGCTAATTCCGTACCTCCAAGGTCTCCTGTCGCACTTATCACACCTACAATTATTACCTAACTATATGACACCTGTCTGCTAAGAACACAGCAGTTGGACACAAGAGTCAAAGTAAATTTCACTTAAAGTTGCAAAGCTCTTTATAGCTCATGAAACCATCTCACTTATAGTAAGTCACTTGATTCCTAGAGTTTCCTTCTGTGGTAAGTTGGACAAATATTACTAGTATTCTAATTTTTCAGAGGAGAAAACTGAGTTTCAAGAAAGTTAAATAATTTGCTCAAGAACACAGAGTATATAAGAAACAGAAGCACGATTTGAACTCAGACCATCTGATCCTAGAGCCAATTTTCTATCCACTCAATGGCTCTTGGGAACTGCTACATGTTCCCTTCACCTCTGTTTGCATGATGACTAATTTTCTAGTTTTAGGATCTGGAATAGAATTATGACAATGTATATATTATTGCTCTTATCTAATCAGAAAGCAAACGTATTTATCTCAGGGAACAGGAAGATTTATGTTAACTGGGAAGCCAGTGCATCCGGGATGACTTCTACAGGATTCAGGCACCAGCTGAAATTGAGTTGTCCAGTTCATATGCCCCTACGCCTCATAGATCAGCATGGGAGGCTCTCGGAGGAAGACCGAGCTACAAGCACCCTGTGAGTTTATAGGCAGCTGTTTTTTTGTGTGTGTGTGTGTTTTTTAATGAAACTATTAGGGTGAAGAAGTGTAATAGAGATTGCCTCCACCAAAGCACAAACTGTCTTTCCTAAATCAGTGACCTGGCTTCTCTGGTTCATATTTCCCATTTGTCGGGATTTGTCTTAAGGGATATCAGGGAAGGGGTATGTTTATGTAAACTTCACTGATTAGATCTCTCTTGGAAAAATTGAGGTTTGGAACGGATATTGAAGATGAATTTGATTTAGAAATATGGAATTAAAGTATTCCAGATAGGAAGAAAAACTTGACAAATGCAGATAGATAATCAATCTATAAGCCATGTTAGGGTATAATATCATACACTGTTACCCTTGTAACTCCTAGAATTTTATTTAATCATTCATTCGTCAAGAATTCAGTGTGTACCCCTTAGATGCTAGGCACTGTCTTATAAACTGGGACTCAGCAGAGACTAAAGCAAAGCCCCACCTTCCTGGGTTTTACTTTGGAACACAGAGGCACTAAGAAAGAATAATCCTACAGAAAGTCATTTCTGCTAGGATATACAAACTTGGTTTGAATTAAGCTTTTATATTTTGAAACTGTTCGCTGCCAATTTTAGTGTGCAAATATCTCTAAGATTCTATTTTACTGCTATTTTCAGCTTTCCCAAAGACTTTAATTTTATGCCAATTAATTTTCTTCCTAAAGTGATCAAATCATCTTTTGCTTGCAGTGAACATCTTTTCCTCCATTTTATCACTAGAGCCTTAATGAATCTGCAACTCAACTCAACTCAAAGAATCTCCATTTCAGAGACATGCAGAAAGCATTGCTTGGCTCAGAGATATATTGTTAATCTATTTCTGCCTAAAAGAAAATACCTTTTAAACTTAGAGGCTTTTAACAATTATTAGCTTACTAGAGACCTGGTGCACAAAATTTTGTGCACAGGGGGCGGGGGGGGGGGGAGGGTGTCCCTCAGCCCAGCCTGCACTATCCCAATATGGGTCCCCTCGGGGGATGTCCGACTGCTGGTTTAGGCCCAATCCCTGTGGGTAATATGCAAATTGGTCATGACACTCTCACAGTAATAACTGAACCACAGGCTGTGTGGGATGACCAGGCTGGCAGTGAGGGCCCACAGGGATTGGGTCTAAACCAGCAGTCAGACATCCCTCTCATAATCCAGAACTGCTGGTTCCCAACCGCTCACATGCCTACCAGCCTGATCACCCCCTAACCACTCCCTTGCCAGCCTGATCAATGCCTAACTGCTCCCCTGCCAACCCAATCGCTCCCAACTGCCCTCACCTGTTGACCTGGTTGCCCCCAACTATCCTCCCCTGCTGGCCTGGTCGCCCCTAACTGCCCTCTGCTATCAGCCTGGTCACCCCCAACTGCCTTCCCCTACAGGCCTGATCCCCCCCAACCGCTCTTCCCTGCAGGCTTGGTTCCCCAACTACCCTTGCCTGCAGGCCTGGTCACCCCAATTGCCCTCCCCTGCCAGCCCAGTCACCCATATCTGCCCTCCCCTTCAGGCCTGGTCCCTTTAACTACCCTTCCCTACAGGCCTGATTGCCCCCACCTGCCCTCCCCTACCAGCCTGGTCCCCCCCAACTGCCCTCTGCTGGCCTGGTCCCCCCATAATTGCCCTCCCATGCTGGCCTGATCACTTACAACTACCCTGCCCTGCTGACCATCTTGTGGTGGCCATCTTTGATAACATGAAGGCATCTATCTTGTGCAAGGGTGTGAGAGTCAATTTGCATATTAGCTCTTCATTATATAAGACTAGTGGCCTAGTGCACGAAATTCGTGCACACGGGGGATGGCGGTGGGGGGAGGGGGTTGTCTCTCAGTCCAGGCTGCATCCTCTTCAATCTGAGACCCCTGTGGGATCGGGCCTAAACTGACACTTGGACAACCCCCTCACAATCCGCTCCTAACAGCTCACCTGCCTGACTGCTTGATCACCCCTAACCATTCTGCTTGCTGGCCTGATTGCCCCAACTAGTCCCCTCTGCTGGCCTGCTCAACCCCAACTGCCCCCCACCACCAGCCTGATCACCCTCAATTGCCCTCCCCTCCTGGCCTGATCACCCCCAACTGCCTTCCCCTCCTGGCCTGATCATCCCTAACAGCTTCTGCCTTGGCCCCATCACCATGGTGATCTGGGACCTCTGGGGGGCATGCCGAAGTGCGATAGTGGCCAGTCTTCCCCACGGCCTCCCATGGCCCTGCCCTTTGCACATGCGCCAGTGATCTGGGACCCCTGCACATGTGCCCTTCGGGATCTGGGACCCATGGCGAAGCGCGGCGGTGGCCGGCCTTTCTGCTGGCCTTCACATGGCCTGGGGAATGGGCGCTGTGGGCCTGCCGGGACTGCCAGGGCAGTAGTCAGTCCTGTTGTGGGCGCCCGGCTAGGGGGCATGTAGGGATCCTTGGGCTGCACACGGCAGCAGACACCAGGGTCTCTGCATGCTCCAGAGGCCAGCAGCCAACCCTGTCGTGGGCACTGGGCTGGGAGCATGGACCCAAACTGCCACTTGGCTTCAGAGCTGGTGACCCAGCACCTGGGCCTGACAACTCACAGCCCCACCTCGCTCATTACCCCAGGTGCCCCGGGTGCTCATTTGCATGTCCCACGCGACAGGTAAACCCCACAGCTCAGTCGCAGCCTAACTATCAGAGCAACCAACATGCGAGGCTCATGAGGGGATTCCGTGGCATCAAATTCCCCTAAGTGTCCTGAGGTCACCAAGAAAGGATGCAACTCAGTCACTGTAACTGAAAAGGAGGGATCTTACTGGCCCTTAAATACCGTGTGGGTAGGGCTTATAGCCTGGTTGCTTCAGCAGCACATATACTAAAATTGAAACAACACAGAAGCATTCCAAGTTTTGCACCCAGCTCTCGAGCAATCGGCCTTCCTTCCCACTGGCTACCTAGCACTGTGGCATCCCCATTTCCGCACATCTCAGCCCCGTCCCCCGCCAGCCTCCTGTCCCGTGCCCACACCCCCTGCTCCTGATTGGCTGGTAGCATAGCGAAGGTATGGCCACATTTGCATACTTCTCTTTTATTATATAGGATAGTTTCTATGGGTCAGGAATATCAGCTGAGGCTGCAGTAATCTGAAGGCTTGACTGGAGCTGGGGAATCTGTGTCCAAGATGATGCACCCTCATAGTGTTGACAGGAAGCCTTGGTTCTTTGCCACAAAGGCCTCTCTAGGGGCTGCTTGATATGTCCTCATGCCATTATGCTGTCTCAACCCAAGAGAGAAAGGCTGAAGCTGCAAAGCCTTTTATGAAATTATATATCATCATTTTGCAACATATGTTATTCATTGGAAATGAGTTCCCATACTCAAGGCAAGGAGAATTAAACTACACTTCTTGAAGGAAAGAGTCACAGAATTTGTGGACCTAGTTTAAAGCTGGAGATGATCATAAAACTCAGGGAAACATTTACTTACATTTACTAGCTTGTCATAAAAGAACGTGATAAAACATACAGAGGCACATTCAGATGGAAGAGATGCATAGGGTGAGGTGTGTGGGAAGGGAGGCCAAGTTTCCTTGCCCTGCCTGGGTGTGCCACTCTCCCAGCATCACCACATGCTTATCTCCCCAGAAGATCTCCAAATCCATACTTTGGGAATTTTTATGAAGGCTTCATCTTGTACGCATGATTAAGCATTAACTCCATTTTCAGCCCTTCTCAATAAAAGGGGAGGGGGACTAAAAATTCCAAGCTTCTAATCATGGTAATCAGCTTCTGTCCAGGCACCCACCCAAAGTCACCTCATTAGAGCAAAAACCACCCCTATCACCTAGGAAATCATAAGGGTTTAAACAGTTCTTTCTGCACCAGGAACCTGAGGGAGAGAGAGAGAGAGAGAGAGAGAGAGAGAGAGAGAGAGAGAGAGAGAGAGAAAATCTCACATGTGGCAAGCTATTAAAGGAGTTAAGTGAGTCTTAAAAGAACCCCCTAAATGCCTGCAGCAGTATTGGCATTAAGCCTAAAGTTTAGAAATATTAAGCTTCAATATAGTTGAGGACATTGGGTGGACTCTACACCTAAAACATAGTTTGAGAGACCTAAATTGGATCTCCAAAGTGTGACATTCTTCAGTTGCTATTTTCTGGAAACCAGAGTTATTAATCAATAAAAAGGAATGACTACAGGGTGTCTAGAAGTAGGAAAAATCACCAACATAATCTAAGGCTATGTTCTGTGTTTCTCTTCCTGGTCATCCCCGTGGAAATCATTTCCTTCTCTCACCTAGTAATTGCTATGGCTCCAGAGGGGGGCCCTTGTCATCTCACTGAAGGATGATGTTCATCAAGAGGACCCGGAACCAACTGCTTCAGTCTTTCTGACCAAGATCCTGGCATTGTTTCCCAAGCATAAGAACTGGGCCAAATGGATATAGAGGTGAACTAAGTTCTAAAGGAATATGTGTTTGAACCTGGTGGGGTGTACCCTAAATATATCATTGTTTCACCCACATTAAAATACAGTATTCCTTTCATTTTGATGCTCTAAGTTGAGGGAGTGGTCCACATTTCCATATAATTACGTCTCAGATACCAGAATGATATGTTTGTGATGGAGGTGATGACAGTTTCTCATCCGCAATCATTCGCCTCAATTTGCACTTGGGCATCTGTTATACATTTAGCCTATTCTTTTTATTATTGTTATTATTGCTCCATGTCAAGATTGTGTAGATAACATACTGACTTGCCAATGTTAATAGCTAAAGCATGCATCTCCATACTAAGAGAGAAACTCGTTTAGCAAAAAGCTCGCAAGGCTAGAGAGGAGTTTAGAAGCTCATTGAGCCAAGAAGTGAGGCAAGTCCATTCTTAAGCCTCTCTACAGAGAAAGGGGTAATTTTGTCTGGGATGGTTAAATTTTCTTTGGGAAAACCAGTCTAGCCAAGAGATGACTTACCGTAACTCCACAGAAGATATGTTCCTGCTTCTTGATATAGACGTCAGTCAGGTGACTTGCTTTGGTAAATAGTATTTAGCTTACATGACATGACACGATCAAAGCTTTGAAATTTGTTTCAACAATTGTGCTTGTCCTCTTATACCACAGCATCTATATTAATAAAGGGTAATATGCTAATTAGACTGGGAGACCTTCCAGACATTCTTCTGGACAAAGCTATGGTGGTGGGGCCGAGGTAGAGGCAGTTAGAGGCCAAGAGGGGAGGGCAGTTGTGGGTGATCAGGCAAGGATGGGATGACGGTTGATCAGGCTGGTGGGAGTGGAGCCGTTGGGGGTAAGCAGACAGACATGGGGGCCAATTTGAGGCAAGCAGGCCATTAGTGGGGGGTCAGTTGGAGGCAAACAGGAGAGCAGTGGGAGGGGCAGTTTGGATGAGCAGGCCAGTGGGGAGGGAAGGTAGGAGCAATCAGGCCTGGGGGTTAACAGGTTAGCTAACATTTGAGGGTTAGCAGGCTGGAAGGGGAGGCAGTTGGGAGCAAGCACCCTGGCACAGGGGGCAGTTGGGATGATCAGGCTGGCAGGGTGGCATTTGGGGGTGAGCAAGCTGGCAGGCAGAGTGGTTAGGGGCAATATGGCAGGCAAGTGAGTGGTTAGGAGCCAGCAGTTCCAGATTGCTAGAGGGATGTCCAACTGCTGGTTTAGACCTGATCCCTGTAAACAGGCAGTAGGACATCCTTCAAGGAATCCCAGATTGGAGAGGGTTCAGGCAAGGCTGAGGAACACCCACCCCCCCCCATGCACAAATTTTGTGCACCAGGCCACTAGTTTTATCATAAAAATAACATGTCTTGCATAACTGCTCTTCTAAGAAGGATGAAAGACTTTTAGAGCAGATTGATAGCTTGGTGCCAAGTGCAGTCTAGAACAGCAAGCCCCAGCCAATCTATAGGTGTTAAGTGAATGCTCATTATTATATGCCACTGAAATGTGGTTGTATGTTATGCAGCAATAACTGACTCATACTATCCTCATCTGTAAATCAATGGCTTCCAAGGTGACCTTCACCTGTTGAGCAACCTTCAGACTTTGGCTGTGAGGCAAGGACAAGAATGATGGATGTGGATTGTTCATGGCCTCCTCCTCACCCAGACCTGCAGAGAGAGCCCTGCAGCTGCCAGCACACATTTGTCTCTCTTCCTTTCAGTGCCTTTGAAAGAGGAAGGATTCCTCTTTGCTGTAGAAAGGCTTTGTCAACCCACGTAATAAAGAAATTGCAAGAGGGCAGTGGGAAATAAAAGCAGGGCCAGCCTGGAATTTGAGAGAGGTTTGGTGAATGATTGTGGGGATACTACACAGGAATCACTGCAGAGGTGATGGAAGTAAACAGAGTCAGAGGCTTCCTGTGCAAACTGCAATGAATCACCGTTTGGCTTTTGAAAAGGCCAAGTCAAGTCTTCGGCTGACTTCCACAGGACTGTGTGTCTTTGATCAGTAGTGCCCTGTAAGGCTAAGCCTGGGGGCAGGGTGGTGAGTTTTGAAAGGTTCCTGCAGACCATTACTCTCCCTCGGAGATTGTGACCACACTCCCTTCCAGGAGTGTTGCTCTAGATCCTGAGAACTGTTGCAGATGGCACCAGGGAGAAAGGAAAGGCACTCTTTACCTGAGCAGCTGTGCATGTGGAATGCCAATGAATGAAGTGAGAGGAGATTATTCTTAGGTTCCACCTGTCATACAGGCTAAAAGAAATCAATTGATGGATGAGTGGTTAAGCGAGCTCTGTGGTTAAGCACTTGTAGTGGCACTTGCCTATTTGTTCCAGCCATTTTAACAAATAAATTGGATTGAATATTTGGCACTTGATCAATGACTCAGTGCTCAGCCATGTCCCCGCACACCGCGCCTGAGATGCAGTGGTCACCGTGATCGCCAAAGCTCCCATGAGAGCTCTGCCAGAGCTGCCCATGCTATTGATTCTTCTGCACAAAGTTGGTAAGCAAGAAAATCGCATTGCTAAGAAATTACATGGCTAATGCATTATTAGGGTTATGCAGGCATTTAAAAATGTAAGATTCATACATTTATGAAAACCAAATTAAAGGACAATAAAAAAGAGATGATTTGACTTTTCCAGTAATAGATTATGGCAAGTCTTCCAAGTGCACATCTCCAATCTCATTATTTTGCTGCTGAAAACCCTTTAATTATCTATCACTAGCTATCAGTTTCAGTGGAAATCTTTTTGTTATTCATGATCCTCTACAATATATGATAGTTTGAACCTGTCTTTCTACTCAGGTATCCTTCGAGGCTATCTCCTTAAATTGCAAGCAAAATTGGATTTACATGTGCATGTGCTTCCCCCCCCCCCCCCCCCCCCGCCACCACCACCGTCAGGTGGGGGAAAGCAGGCAGATCTAGAACTTACATCAGATCCTGAAGGAATGAAGAAACCCGAAGAGATTAAAAATCATTGTTTCAGGCCAGGGGTCTGTAAATTTGGATGGGGGAAAAAAAAGTATGTCTCTCTTTCTGCTAATCTCTAATTGCAATTTAGTATTTCTTTTTATTGTGAATGTAGGCAACAAAGCCTATTGCAGTACCTATGATTTAATAAGAGAAAATTATGAATCTTTTCCTATCACTCTGAAGATATGGCAGATATCTCAAAATATCACACATGCTTGCTAATACTTCAAAATTATGTTAGTTCATAGACCTGCTGCTACATCTAATAAACAAATGCTTTAATAAAGAGGCACCTGTATTTTTTAATTATATATCCTAACTTTTTAATATTTATCTTTAAGACTGTTTTTACAAAATTTTATGCAATTAAAAACAATCTGGAAAGGCATCCATAGACTCAGCCATGTTGCCAAAGAAGTACGTAGATTCCCTGTCCTCCCTCCCCCGCCAAAGCAAAAGCTTCAGGACCCTAATCTTAACTTATTACACCCAGTACTCCATGCAGGTTAGGCCAGGCCAGGCCAACTCTTGTTTTGACAAGTTCACTCCAAGCTTTCTGACTACAGCATTCTTGTTCCATCTGTTTGTGCCACTTGAAATGCCTTCTCCCAGTTGTCATAAGCTGTCCAAGTCCTGCCCACTTTCAAGGGCCATCTCAAGTGCCTCTTCATAGAGGAAACTTTTTTCCCAGCCATCAGAGAGGAGATTGCTCCATCCTTTGACTCTCTACTGCCATGTGCTTGTGCCTCTCCTATGTCGTTCTTAAGTTAAAAGAGGCGACACAGCCAAGCTCTGCATGCCAAAGAGCATAAACACTGCCACCATCCAGTCTGGGTCTGCATTCTGTCTGGATTTGTTTGCTAGAGCTGCTGTAACACAGTATCATAGACTAGGCAGCTTAAGCAACGGGAATCTATCTCCTCCGAGTACTGGAGGCTAGAAGTCTAAGATCAGCGTGTCCGAAGCAATGGTTTATTCTGAGGTCCCTGTCCTTGGCTTTTTTTTTTTAAATATATTTTATTGATTTTTTACAGAGAGGAAGGGAAAGGGATAGAAAGTCAGAAACATCAATGAGAGAGAAACATTGATCAGCTGCTTCTTGCATACCCCCTACTGGGGATGTGCCCGAAACCAAGGTACATGCCCTTGACTGGAATCGAACCTGGGACCCTTCAGTCCACAGGCCAATGCTCTATCCACTGAGCCAAACCGGTCTCGTGTTCTTGGTTTTTCAGTGGCTATCTTCTCCCTGTGTCTTCAGGTGGTCTCCCTTCTCTGCCTATGTCCAAATTTCTTCTTCTTATAACACCAGTCATATCAGATTAGGGCCCAAACTGATCAAGTCGCTTTCACTTGATAGCCTGTTAAAAGACCGTATCTCCAAATATAGTCACATTCTGAAGTACTGGGGGCCAAAACTTGAGCATAGCATTTTGGAGACAGACACAATTCAGTCCATAGTACTGTCTATACTACAACCCAGCTGTTTTACCTTAGAAAAAGTTCTTAAGGTCTCTATTAGCCTTGGTTGCCTTATCCATAAAATGAGGATGGTAATGGAAGGTACTTCATATGGCTGTTGTAGAAATCAGCTTAGTTCTTTCCCAAAAAGCACCAGGAACACTGCCTGAAACACAAATAATGGTGGCAGTACCTGGCCCGTGCGCCTGGCTCCACAGTCAGGTAGAGAGCTCCTGGAGGGCAGAAATTGCTTCGTGTTCCCCTCTTTCTTCTGTTGTTGCTAGGACACTGCCTGATTAACACAATAAATATATTTTGAGTTGAAAACTTAATTAAATTTTTAAAAACTGTTGAATTGGCTGTGGGTTCAAAAAGAGGAATCATGCACTACCAGCAAAACAAGGTCAGCTGGGTACAACTCTAGGAGAAAAGCGAAGCCATTGTTTTCTTGCCCCTTTTAAAAATGCCAGGGCTAATGCGCTCAGCCTAACACACTACACAACAGCACATTAACCCCACTGGAGTTTCTCCTTTCTGCTGGGAACTTCAGAGAGTTCGCAGTCTTCGTGAGCTTTGTTTCTACAATAAATTTCAACAAGTAACATTATCCAAATTTTGTAACGTAAGGAACAGGAAAATTCTCAGGTCACTGGGGAAATTTCCCTATTGAACCTAGTTCCCATTTTAGTCTATAAAATGTAAATGAATAGGCTACTTTTTAGATACAGATGATATTATATGATATACAAAATGCTCGGAGAACTCACTGTAAAAACCATTTAGCTACGTTGCTTCTACTCTTATTTTTTTTTAATCAAATACATATATGCTACGAGGCTAGCCCCCACTTAATGGGAACTCTGGAAAGACATTTTATTTTGTGGGGATTCAAGTTGATGGGCTGCCATGGAATTAACTTTATTTTTGTGAGATTGCCTTATAATGATTAGAAGTTGGCTCTACGGGGCTGAATCCACTGAAACTGAGTTCTGTGAAAATAATTTTCTTCGTGTTAAAAAAAAAACCCACTAGCAACAAAAATAAAAAAACCTTAAGATGGTTAACTGTATTTTATTTCAAGTTCTTATTTTAATGGTGCTTTTGGCTGAAAGCCTTCATTACTACCATTTTATTTCCCTTTATATTTGATCCCATTTTCCCCTACCATAAAATGCTCTGAGCATGATTGGATTCAGAACTGAGCTGGCCTATGGTGCAAGCACATCTGTGACTCCTCTTGCTATGAGCAGGGAGGGGAAAGGCAGAATGGAAAGGAAGAAGGCAGTGTGAGAATGAGGTCTGGGGATGCAGTTTAAAAGAAGAATCCTTCCTGGGTGATTTTCCTAGACTAAATGCTCCATCCCATTCCTGGTCCTACTTTCTCAGCTCTCTAAAGCATTCTGGGTTTAAAATGCTAAGTAAAAATACTGTTGGGGCATTGTTTCAATCCTGGCATGTAATTTTGAAAAGATTGAGAAGACCAGGAATTCTCTATGGCAATCTCCAAGGGAAACTCAATAGAACTTCCTGGGGGCAGGCCAGGGGCTGGACAGGTGTTCAGACCTGACAGAACCCCCATCTGGCTTCGTTGCTCCGTCTGTTTTCCCAGGGATCTTTGCACCATCTTCATGTCATTGGAATGACCATCACCTTTCTGAGTCAGGTTCAGACTTCACTACCTGCTTGTAAATTAGCTTTGGGAATATAAATTGCAAATTCAAGTGTCTATGTCTCTGCAAAGCCATATTTCCAAGCTGTTGGGAGGAAGTAAGGGTATGATAGGCACCTTCCAAGCATAGCTCTCAGTTATTCCTGCCTCCTGGTCTACACATCCTTGTGTCACCCCTCCCTTTGCCTCTGGGCTGGACTTAGTGATCCACAAATTGAATATGGCAGAAGTATCAGGATGTGAGGTATCATTTCCAAGATTGGGTCATGCGAAGGTTGGCTATCATACTGGATGTGCTCTCTTTTATTCTTTCATGGATGGGTCATCCAGGACTAAGCCAGTTGCTAGGTTATGAAGCAGCCTGGTGGAGAGACACATATGGTGAGGGTCCAAAGCCTGCTCATGATCAAACAACCACGTGAGAGTGCTCAGAAGCAGCTTGTATGAACCAAGGATCTCCATAAAAACAGAACCAATAGGCTGGGGTGGCAGTGGGGGAGGGGTGTATATGCAAAGAGATCTATATATGAAGTTGGCTGGTGTGATTATGGAGGCTGACAAGTCTCTAAATCTGTCATCAGCAGACTAGAGACCCTAGAGCGCCAGTGGTGTAGTTCCAGTCCAAGTCGGAAGGTCTGAGAACCAGGAGAGCAGCTGATGTCAAGTTCTGGTCCAAAAACTGGCAGAAGAGTCAATGTTTTAGTTCAAGTTTAAAGGCAGGAAATAACCACTGTTCTAGCTCAAGATGATCAGGCAGGAGGAATTCCCCCTCACTCTTGGGAGGGTCAGCCTCTTTGTTCTATTCAGGTCTTAACTGATTAGGTGTGGCCCACCCACACTAGACTTTACTCAGTCTGCCCATTTAAATGTCAATATCATGCACAAACATCCTCAAAAATACACCCATAATAATGATTGACAAAGTATCTGGCACCCCATGGTCCAGGCAAGATTAACCATCCCACATTTTTTTTACAGTGCTTCAGGGTGACTGATGACAGTCATGTTCAATAGTTGACCATAACCTCCCAAGAGATCTAGAGAGAATTTTAACAAATAACTTTTATTATATATATTAGAGACCAGATGCACAAAATTGGTGCATGGGAAGAGGGTCGCCTCAGCTTGGCCTACACTCTCTTCCAATCTGGGACCTCTGGCTCCTAACCACTCACCTTCCTGCCAGCCTGATCCCCCTAACTGCTCTCCCCTGACAGCCTATTTGCCCTAACTGCTCTCTGCTGCTGGCCTGGTCCTCCTAACTGTTCTCCCCTGTCTGTCTGATTGCCTCTAACCTCCTCTGCCTTGGCCCCACCAACATGGCTTTGTCAGGAAGGATGTCTGGAAGGACATCCGGAAGGTCATCTGGAAGATGTTCAGTCTAATTAGCATATTACCCTTTTATTAGTATAGATGCTATCTTGTCCTAAAAAATGCAGGTTGTTCCCAGGTTTTCCTATTGTGGAAGGGGAGCCTGAAGTAGCATCCTGGGTTCTGAGCAAGGCTTATACCCTTGTGCTTTATCTCAGCAGATGTGATTCCTAGAAGAAGACTCTTGGATGTACCTTGTACATTTCTATCAAATTTGCCAAATCATCCTCCAAAAATGTTGAACCACTTTAAACTCCCACCAGCAACCATGGGTGTGCCCTCCATCCCACTTTGATGCCAATATCATTGATTTCTCCCTAGAAGCTTCCCTCCCATCAGCTGGGACTGCTTGGTACTTGAGCCAACCTCATTGTTCAGCTGAGGACTTGATTTCCTGAGATAGAATTATGGAGGAGGAAAAATAGCTTTCCTCTACCTTTCTGAGTTCTTAGTGGAGGCCCTTGTAATGAAAGACAGATCACCAAGAGAAAAACAAAAGTTCATTAACATGTGTACCTTGTGTATATGTGGGAGATCCCAGGGGAAAATGAGTAACTCCCTAAGGTGGCTTAGAATGCAGCTTTAAATACCTTCTTCCTAGGGAAAAGGGGAAGGAGATACAGGCCTCTTAGAGGAGAGTAAATGATATTTAGGAAAGATGAATGGGGTGGGGGGAAATAGTTTGCAACAAAATTTGGGTGTGATGTCAACTTCTACTCTCCTGTCCTGTGACAGGAGTCAATCTTCTCTGCTTGATGACACTTCTCCCATCAAGGGGATCTATGACATTTAAGCTCCTTTAGGGGGGTCTGATTTTAGGGAGATCAGGAGACTTCAGTGAAATTTTCCTCCTACATTTGCTGTTTTTCAGGCATCTACAGCTCAGATCATCAATGTAACAACACAGCATATGTTGGGGGGGCATGTTCTCTGACCTTCACAATAAACCCAACAAAAGCTTGTTTCCTCTCTTAGGTGATTTGCCACAGAAGCATTATTCCCTGGAGACGGTATTCTGACCAGACCTTCCTGGGAGTGGTCATAACATTACCCTGTGTTTGCAGAAAGATGTTGGCCACAGCGCTAAATAATCCAGGGACAGTTTTCTCATCTTGTGGAAAAGATGAGAAAATTATGATGGTTTATTTCCCTTTCCACAGGTTTCTTGCAGGTTTGTGTCTCCGCTGCCCCAACCCACACCCCTCAGCAACCCAGGTGCCTCCGCCTCAGGCCTTGGGGCTGCTGGATGCCAGGCCTGCAGGTTTTTGTCTTCAATCCACCCCGCACCCCACCCTCAGCCCCAGGTGTGCCATGGCGGGGCTTTGGGCAGTGGGGGTCCGGCGATCCGGATCCCTTGCTAGGTCTGGGGCTGTGATCGGGACCCCCACCGCCACCCGAAGCACCACCATGGCTGGACTTTGGGTGGCATTGGGCCCGGCCCACCATCTTGGTTGGGATTTATTTGCTCCTGATTGGCTGGTGGGCATGGCTTGATAGGAGGTATGGTCAATTTGCATATTACTCTTTTATTAGATAGGAGATATATATATATCCCAAATTTAAATTTAAATGGAGCTGGTCCTAAAAATATACCCATGATGTTCGTCTAAAACTTAAATTTAACGGGGCATCAACATCCTGCATTTTTATTTGCTAAATCTGCCAACCCTTGACCTTGACTTAGAGGCACCAGCCAGCTACACTCAACTACTATTCTTGATCCACAGAAGCTATGAGATAACAAATGCTTGTTGCTTTCAGCCACTACATTTGGACCAATTTAGTATGCAGCAATGATGACTATGATGATACTGTTAAAATGCAGCATTTGTAACAGAAGTAACCAAGCATGGTGGGGTTAAAGGACAAGTACTGGAGGTCATACCAGCAGAACTAAACATTGTTCCAAATCATTTTTTTTAAAACAGTGTCTGGCCTTGTTTGAAAAATTACCCATTCACAGTGTGCTATGGTGTCTGACAGGGGTGTGAGCTGTAGCTAAGAATTCCTGGGCTGCCAATGCCTGGGAGGGAAGAAACACTCTCAGGCCTAGAGGTGGTTTGGGGCAGTTTTTCTCCAATTTTAATGTTCATTTGAATCTCCTGGTCATCTTGCCAAAATGCAAATTTTGACTTAGTAAGTCTAGTTTGGAGCCTGAGTTTTCGCTTTCCTAACAAGCTCCCAGGTGACACAGATGCTGCTGGTTCCCACGGGACACCTTAAGGGGCAGGGTGGCAGGACCCTTCCCCTTACTAAGGGCACTGGCTCTATGATGAGCCAGGCAGGTGGAAGGTGGAATGCTTCAGAGAAAGACTGGATTTGCTGTCAAGTTTCTCATCATAAACCTGGAGTATCTTAGGCTCTTGGGCGGAGGAAGTGATAACCATTACTTAGGGAGTATCTTTTTTGCAGGGCTTACAAGTCAGAATTTCTGGGGTGGGTGCAGAGAGTGCAAAGAAAACAGAACTTTGTCTTGCTGTTTTGATTTGTTTTTGACACAAACTTTCACTAGTTTTGGATTTTTAAATAGAATTAAAAAACAACACTGACTTGTTATTTTATAATTTTTTTAGATATATAGCATTTCCTTTATTTATTTCACTTATGTAAAGGTTGAGAATTTCTATAAGTTTATTAGCCAAAACTGACAGCAATGCTGGGAAGCAAGGTCTCAAATGCTCCTTATTTTATCATTTAAAACACATTTTAATTATCACAAAAGCTGTATCTGCACATTACAAAAATAAGCAAAAAGATAAATACACCATATCCCCATAAATCAGAGATTAGTCCTACTGACATATAGTGTAGCTATCAGATCTGTTCATGATGGCCATCCTTCCGCATCAATTCATTCTCGCCGCATCAAACAGCCAGTCCACTTCCCTCAACTGTCCCACTAGAGAACATTAGCATAAATTTTAAAAATAATTTTGAAAAGTCCTTCGAAGAAGGCCCCTGATTCGGTCATTGACATAGAAAATTCTATTTGTGATTGATATTTCAGTGTGTGTTGGAGGAGAAGGTGGTAGGGGAGACCGGGAGAGCTTAGAGGGAGGGCAAACAGAGTGCCCAGCTTGAACACACATATGTGCTTTCCTCCACTGCTGGCCTGGCCATCAGACATTTGAACTCTGTATCCTGATGTATGAATTGGATGTGAAGCAAGGTATCAAGAGTGAGGGACAAGTATGTGAAAAGGAAAAATGATGAATCCAGATTCTTATAACTTGGAGTGAGAGACATGTAGCCACAGCCCAAATGGGCAGTCATGACACTGTCACTGTCACATGGCATAACTTCTGGTCAAAGATACAGCCAGGCCAAAATATCCACTCTGTCCTAAATTCTGCCACAGTTGCCATGGCAACACTCTCCTGCATTTGGCCCTAGGAAAAGATGACAGTGAGGTGCAGAAACTGTGTTTTTATTTCTTGGAAATTAATGAAGGCTAGGGCCCAAGGGGAGCAAACCTCCGGTCCTGCCACGAGCAGGAATCACATGGAGGTTGTTTGGGACCTTACAAAGGCAGAGTTCGTCTCTCCCTGAAAAATAAACTAGGTGTCGGTGCAACTTTTGACTTTGGGAAAAAGGAAACCTTGGTGTTAAGACACAAAGCAAGATGTCAAAATGATTAGAACGCTAGATATTTCTGGAAGTGTTACCGAGGAAGTTCAGTCAGGTGGCCCAATCAACCCCCATGGTGCACCTCATCCTGAGAAGGCACTTCCCCTGACCTGAGGGGCACTCTCCTGGGTCCCAGGAAGGGTGTGGAGAGTAGTGTAAGGGTGAAAGTTTGGAGCTCTGGGGATGTGGAGCAACCCTTTCTACACTGGGTCCCCAACTCAGGCACCAGTTGCAATGGCAGATGCAACACAGATTCTTGCATCCATTTTTAATCCATTCTTATATTTATTGAATGGGAATATTAATGAGCCTCATATAATGTTCTTTGGATGAAGATTAAATCAGACACTCTGCCAAAACATCTAGTATGTTCCTGGAATGTAGTGGGCATTCAGTAAATAATAGCTTCCCCTTTCTTTGCTTCCCTAGAGTGGACCGCAGGCTCAACCAGCTTTTCTTGCCTCATAGGATCTGTCACCATCTACTCTATTTCCTGAGTTTCTTCTCCTTTGAAGATTGATTTGAGGGCAGGATATAGTTTCCTCAGTTTCCTACTACCATCATACCCCAACCCCAGATAAGGCTCCTTTATTTCTCTCACTTACAGTTTCCCCTGACCCTTCACCCACCGAGTTTCCCTTATTGCTTTGGATGCAAGGTGGGAAGATGGTAGGGAGCAGTAAAGAGCAGAAACCTCTTATTTCACTAACATTGATCTTGTGGCAGCATTTTCTGGCTGTGGGAGATGTCCTTTCCCAGTGTGCTTTGCTGCTGTTTGGCAGACACATTTCCATGGGACTCCTCTGCCAGTGGGTCCCTGCACTCTCTCACTGTGCAGGTCTCATGCTTAATGTCCTGCTTCCTTTTGCTCTCCAATACAGACTATGCCAGCCAGCCTTAAGCCAGGAGGGGTCATATGCCATCTCTCAGACTTGAGGGGCTGCATATCAAGGAGTCCAGTGGTCTCTTGCAGCCCAGCTTATTAGGAAAGAGAGAAGCATCCCCATTCCTCCTCCATGAAGGTATGAGTGGGACCCAGGGCATTTCTCTCACCAAAGAAATCCTTGACCTAACCTTCAGCTTCTTGTATAGCCTCTCCAAATGTCCTATAGATCAGGAGTGGTTGGTCAACCAAGGTTTCAAAATCAGTGCTTCAGTGAAAGCTTGGGAGGCTCAGAGAGCACCTGACTTTGGAATGTGAAAGAGTTGACATCTACTTTTGCAGGACTTCAGCTAACTCTAGTCAGAATTACATGGCTGCATTCTCTCTCTCTCTCTCTCTCTCTCTCTCTCTCTCTCTCTCTCTCTCTCTCTCACACACACACACACACACACACACACACACACACACACACACACACACATACTTCTTCATCTTCCAGGTAAGGTCAGCACAACAGGAGAGAATGGAAGGCCACTGTTTTGTGGTTTACTGAAATATTTATGAGGAAACTTAACCACGGGTGATGGTTTCCCTACCTTCACCCTCCCCTGCCATTCTCTCAGTTATAATTTCTCACAGCTGCATTAATTTGATGTTGCCATTCACACAATGACGCAAGATCAATGTCCTCTGAAAGGAAGAGGGCCTCAGGCAAAACAAAGAACTAAAAGAAGAGAAAGGAAGGCAAGAGGGCAACTTCACAATCATGCCTGACGCCTGGATGTCCAGACAGGGCTAAGCTTTCATCACATCATCTCTCCAACCAACTGTGCCCTCAGCTGCCATGTTGTTAATTAAAATTCAGGGAAAAAAAATAAGCATTTTAGGACATGACTGGTTTTTGGAGATGTCAGAGAAGAATTAGAAAAGTCATGTAGCCAGAGACACCAAACAACTATTCCAGATGGCAGGCACTACCAAGATGACTTGGGCAGTCCCACACATGGAAAACATTTCCCTCCCAGAAAGATTGTTGAAATGATCATTTTCAATGGCTCATTAATAGTTAAAAGCATATGGCACTTTCTTACACAATTTTGGATTATTTAGTCTTTTCTTTTTTTTTTTTCTTTTCTTTAAGAAGCACAATTGATGTCGTAAAGATAAAATATCTAGGTAATGGTAACCGATGACATTGCTGTGGCAAGTGCACTAGCCATAGTTACCATAATGCTTAGCTGGTTAATCAGGTGGCCAGCCACATGAAAAGATCGCCCTGAACAACATTTAAGGAAAGACAAGGAGGTGAAGAAAATATTAAAGAAATAGATATAACAAAGGACAGAGAAACAAGGGTGGCCCAGAGACTCTATCTCTTCTTATTCATTTTGGTGTTATCTCTTCCCCACTAAAGAGAACTAGAAAGTAGAGAGAAAGGAAGTAGACAAAGGCACTCAGGGCATGGGGCGAAAGTGAGACATTGATGTAGAAAGAATCAAACAGAGAGGGAGGTTTAGAAAATTACCACCAATAAGGAACCTAAATTTTGTAAATAGAAAAAAATACTCCCATATAATAAATAATGTCTTAAATTATATGTGTCCAGAGTTAGTCTCAACAATATTTATTTTGTGATTGTTTATAAGTACAACCAATTAGAAACAACTGAAGTGGCCAAACAATATATTTTTTAATAGTAGAAATTATGTAATCAAAATAGTATTAACAGAATAAACTGGCTCTTGGAGTTACAATTCAATGGTCTACACATTGTTTCTCAACTTCTCTAGTTTTAAGGTGTATTTAAAAGCTTTAAAAACCAGAAGTGCTCCAAAATTACAGAAAATATAAAAGTAGGCAAGTAAGCATTGTGTAGGAAATGGACAAAGTTATATTTTAATAGATAAAAATGAAGCTATATAAGCAATGCTTTTAAAAATTACATTTTAATATAAAATAAAGGAAAGGAAATAAAAGAAAGATGTTCAATTTAGTATCTCTAATTTTAAAGTGATGGGATGGGAAGTTATCTTTTAGTGAATATGATTGTCAGCATTTCTCAACGCTAGAAATAAGGAGCAATATTTGGGTAAAAAGATCATGTAGATAAAACAGATTAAAAACAACTGTCTTCGGGACTAAAATGCAAGCAAATGGTGGTCGTTGGTGAAAATTTAGTCAAATTTGTCAGATTTGTTTTTCACTACCTCATTTCTCCCATTTCATTCAGCACTTACAATTAGAATCTGTTACATAATGTAATCAAACCATGCTTATTAAGAAATCGTTGTTTAAAAAAATATTGTATGTCAACTGCACTTCCATGGAAAAGAATAAATAGTACATAAAATAAAACCACAAAATAAAATCAATACATCAGTTAGCAAAAAAGAATTCATCAAAGTCTTGTGGACTGCCTGGAGTTAATGAGTGGGAGCGTTTATGAGGATGTCAACAATAGAATGTAAGCACAATTCTACACCACGTGTTAATATCAAGGAGACAAAACTAACCACAACCCACTTGGGAGGCACTCATATAGTCCAACTTCTTCAAAACTTAAGAGTTTTCTAAAATTTTTCAGGCTAATGCCATTCTTTGATCAAATGAACCTAAGCTGCCAGGAATTTTTCCACTCTTAACCTCTAATTAATTCATTTGGGGGGCTTATTAAAGACCTGAATTCAGGTGAATTAGATTTAATTAAAAGTTGTTAGTTAATAAACAATTGACAAACAACTTTTAACAATCATATTCCCCAAAAAGGGAATGCCATTTTTTCAAATATAGTACTTGCAAAATAGGTAACTGCTTTTTATGATACTTCTGTTGAGTAGGTAAGTAATGCTACTTAATTTTCCAGGTGAAAGAAAAACAGAAAAGTAAATCACTCGGTGAATCAGGACTTAGTATCAAGCCTGTATTCTGACTTCAGCCATAAGGCATGAGCTTGTTCTGGGTTCAACAAATGTGAATCAAAGCCTCCTCTTGCTTTCCCAGCAGGAAATATGCCATGTTTGTTTTCCCATAAAACTTGGAGAACATCTCAATTGAAACATGTCACATTGCATTACTTACTTGCATTGTCAATCACACTGATTCATCACTTCTAAATTTGATATCCTTCAGAGCGTAATACACATGCCTAAAGAATTAGGTAAAAAATACAATGGTCAAATAAGTTTCAGAAAATCTAGATTAAACACATTTAAACACATTTAAACAGATTTCTTTAGAGGCTTTGAAATATTAATATCCATTCTGAACCCAAAAATTGAGATACAACATTTTTCAAATTTTTTGGCCATAAGATTATTTTCTCCTCAGAATATTCAATAAACTATCCAGATCCATGCTTGGAGAATGCAATTTGGGAAACTTTGTGATACATCTTAAATTCATCTTTTTAATGTAATTAAATTTATTGGAGTGACATTGGTTAATTAAACTGTACATTTCTATGATACATGTTCTGTATATTGTAGTGTGTGCCTACCACTCAGAGTCAAATCATCTTTCATCATCATATATTTGACCCCTTTTACCCTTTACTACTCCCTCAATTTCCTTCCCCCTGGTAAGGACCATACTGTTGCCTGTATCTATGAACGTTTGTTTGTTTGTTTGTTTGTTTTTCTCTTTTGTTCATTTGTTGCTTTCTGTTTATATCTCACATATGAGTAATATCATATGGTTCTTAACTTTTTCTGTCTGATTTATTTCACTTAGCATGATATTCTCAAGATTCATCTCTATTGTCACAAATGACAGTATCTTATCCTTTCATATGGCTGAGTAGTGTTCCATTGTATATATGTACCACATCTTCTTTAACCAATTGTCCAAAAGGACACTTTGGTTGTTTCCATGTCTTGACCACCGCCATAAACAATGCTGCAAGGCACATAGAGTTGCATATATCTTTGCAAATAAATGTTTGTTGGCAGGAAAACAGACATGCAGAACAATATAACAGAATTAAGAACCCAGAAATAAACCCACATGTAGATGGGCAAATAGTTTTTGACAAAGGAGCCCAAAACATACAATGGAGAAAAGAAAGCCTTTTCAATAAATGGTGCTGGGAAAACTGGAAAGCCACATGCAAAAGAATGAAACTAGACTACTACAAAAATTAACTCAAAATGGATCAAATACCTAAATATAAGACGTAAAATAAATTACATAAAAGAAAACATAGGTACTAAACTTATGGACTTGCGTCTTAGAGAGGATTTTATGAATTTGACCTCAGGTGCAAAAAAGTAAAGGCAAAAATAAATGAATGAGATTATATCAAACTAAAAAGCTTCTGCACTGCTAAAGAAACCTCCCAGAAAACAAAAAGGCAACCAACCAAATGGGAGTCCATCTTATTCACTGCGTATTTCTAGCATCTAGCACGTTGCCTGTCTATGTCAACTATTTCCTATTTCTGGCTCAGGTCTTCTTTGGAACTCCAGACTCACATATCTAACAGCCTAGTTTACATCTTCACTTGGTACCTCAAACTCATTATATTAAAGCTGAACTTTGGATCTTCCCCACAAAATTGGTTCCACCTGCAGCCTTCTCATCCCAGCTGATCTCATTCTATCCATCCAATGGCTTATGCCAAAAATCTTGAAGTCATTATTGATTCCCTTTTCTTTTATAACCTAACACAAAGTAGTATTTGCTCTACTACAAAAATACCTAAAACCCAACTAAGTACAATATGCCAGGTACACTCCTGACTTAGGCCTTTGTAGTCCTGTTCCTTCTGATCAGAACATTCTAGCCCCAGAGCTAACTTTTTTCCTCTCAAATACTTGCTTAAATCTTTACCTTCACAATGAGGCCTATCCTAACTTCTTTATTTAAAATTGAAGCCCACCCCACAAATGCCTACTCCCCTTTACTGATTTTGTTTATTTTTATAGCACTTACTTCTTCTAGCATTCTACATACTTTACAAATATATATTTTTTCTATCTCTCTTCACTAAAATACATGCTCTTTGTTTAGTTCACTGATCTTGCCCAATTGACAGGAACAGGGCAGGGTGCACAATGTGTGTTCAATAATTGTTTGATGAACATTTGATGAACATTGAATGAAATTCAAAGCATGCTAAATGCAGAATGTGCTCCTACCTGTTTACTGTGGATATTTTATGTGGCTGAGCTCTATGGTCAGAAAACCAAACACTACATACACTCTTTTCTTTTCCAGTGAAATGAAGATTTTATTTTTTTATGAATTAGACAAAGCTATGGCAGTTTAATTCTGTGTTTAATTCACCTGGTCAAGACAGATACTGTCCAAAAGGCTTGATAGCCAATAAAATGTCAGTCTTCATAAACTTATTAAAATGTGGTTACATAGAAGAGTAATGTGCAAGAGATTATGGAAAGATATATTAAACCTCTGGTGACAGATACTTTTTCTCTTAAACATAAGAAAAAAATCAGCTATACTAATATTTCATTTACTCACTGACACTGGTGTCCTCTCTCAGCCATATATCTCATAGCACGTGTACTGTGACACGTATCTCAGAAGGGGGTTCTGAGCCAGTGATTCCTTTCCTCATTTGTTCATTTTCAACATATCACAGCATGTTGTAGTTAACTTTGGCATTAAAGAGGATTTATAACTCATATTATTTATCTAGCATTACATTAAAAAACTACCAAAAAATTGACCACTTATAGCTGCATACTGAATTGTGTTCCCCCAAAATTCATATGTTGAAACCATAACTCCCAATGTGATGGTATTTTAGATGGAGCCTTTGCTGGGGGCGGGGGCAGCAATTAGGGTTAGATGAGGTCACGATGGTGGGAAACCTGGTCCAATGGTTTTAGTGTCCTAATAACAAAAGACAGCAGAAAAGCACTCTGTGTCTCCGAGGGAAGCCCAGGTGAGCAAGAAGGCAGATATTCTTGAGCCAGGAAGAGAGCTCTCACCAGAAACTAACCCTGTTGGCATCTTGATGTCAGATTTCTAGCTGCTGGAATTATGTAAAAATAAATTTCTGTCTATTGTATTTTGTTATGGCAGCCTGAGCAGACTAATAGAAACAGTATGTTAAAAGATTCTTCCCATGAAAATATGGATTAAAGGTAATACTAAAAGTGCAAGCATAATGAACAAAAAGAAAATGGCAAAGTGGAGATCTTGGTTCTACTATGAACTCTTCATTAACCATATTACCATATGATGATCCTATATAATAAAGAGGTAACATGCAAATTGATTGTCACTCCGACCCACAAGATGGCTGCTCCCATGTGGTCAAAGATAGTCACCCCCATGTGGACACAAGATGGCCAGCAGGAGATGGCAGTTGGGAAGGACCAGATCTGCAAGGGAGGGCAGTTGGAGACAACCAGGCCTGCAGAGGAGAACAGTTGAGGGGACCCAGGCCTGCAGGAGAGAGCAGTTGGAGGCAACCAGGCCTATAGGAGAGGGCAATTGGGGGTGACCAGGCCTGCAAGGGAGGGCAGTTAGGGGCAACAAGGATGAAAAGGGAGGGCAGTTAGGGGTGACTGGGCCAGCAGGGGAGGGCAGTTGGGGGTGACTAGGCCTGCAAGGGAGTGAAGTTAGGGGCAACCAGGCCAGCAGCGGAGGGCAGTTAGGGGCAATTGGGCCAACAAGGGAGCAGTTAGGCATTGATCAGGCTGGCAGGGGAGTGGTTAGGGGGTGATCAATCTGGCAGGCAGAAGCAGTTAGGGGCAATCAGGCAGGCAGGCAGGCGAGTGGTTGGGAGCCAGCAGTCCTGGATTGTGAGCAGAATGTCTGACGGGATCACACCTAAACGGGCAGTTGGACATCCCTCAAGGGGTCCCAGATTGGAGAGGGTGCAAGCTGAGCTGAGGGACACACACACTCCCCATGAAAAAATTATTAATAGACCTCTAGTCTAATAATAACAATAAAAAATGCTCATAATTGCTGAAGGTGAGTGATGAAAACATTGTTTTTGTTATATTATTCTTTCTACTTTTGTGAGTCTTAAAAAATTCTTTCATAATTAAAAGTATTCAAAAATTTAAGTTGGCTAAAATGATGAAAAAATTATCAAGAACGATATTTGAAACATAGATTTATATCTAGTATCATTGACACTAAAATTTTCTTGGTTTATTATGTCTTGAGATATTAGCTAATAAAGATGTGAAGCCATCAGTAGTAATACTTTTATATATTATCTTTACATCAACATTTTTAATTTCTGTATTTTTAGGTATGTTCTCATAATACACACAATATATCAGTCCCATAGCATTAAGAAATTATATATGTGTAACTACATACACATGTAGTGAGTTATATAAGCTTCAAGATTTTTATTGATGGGATTTTTTTTATGTGTAACTACATATACATGTAGTGAGGTGTGCAAGTTTCAACATTTTAAAATTGAGAAATTCATTGTGCTTAAATGATAAAAGGAGATATATCATAAGATATGTAATATGTAAATTGGGGAATATCAATAAAGTTTTAAGCACAAATTAGGGAGGAAGGAGTAATAATATTAGGAAATACTACAAGGTTAATGCATACATGGATTGCTTATATAACACACATTATTTGTAAAGTTGATAATGCTCTTTGAAACCCTTTGGGATGAAAACCAGATAAAATAATATATTATTAATATTACTATATTGCATGCTTGTCTTACTATATAAAGTTGCCAGGAGTCTCTTAATGGTCTCATTTTTTATGCATTTATACTAGTCTCCATTGAAAAGACTTCCATTAATCTAAATTATTGAGATAAAATTTAATTTGGTTGGACAATACTAAAGCTTGAAATGACTGAAGAGTAAAAAAAAAAAATAGCTCAGCATGCTGAAAAATAAGTGCTCAATGACCTGGGACAATGGCAAACATGTTTTCCTACTTCCATGCACTCATGCCACAAATCATTGGTGTGCACATAAAGCAAGGCACTTAGAGTGTGATGGAAGGGCTAATATAGGGCTAAAATAATCCCTTTTTATATCTTTTTTTAGTTACTCACCCAATATTTTTCCATTGATTTTTACAGATAGTGGGAGACAGAGGGGAAGACAGAGAGAAATCTTGATATGAGAGAAACACATTGATTGGTTGCCTCCTGCATGCTTTCTGACCAGGACCCCGGGGTCAGGGAGGAGCCTGCAACCAAGTTATGTGCTCTTGATCAGAATCAGGACCCTTCAGTCTATAGGCTAATGCTCTATCCACTGAGCCAAACCAGTTAGGGCCTTTTTAAATTTTTTATGTGATTGATCTCACTCATTTGTGGAATATAATGAACGGCATACATGGATGAACAAGAACAGATCCATAGACTGAGAAACGTCCAGCAGAATGTCAAACCTCAGGAAAACTACTCCAAGACCATAAGGATTCCTGCAACAGAGAGGAACTGATAGGTCTGTTCCAACCACGCAGACAGTCCAGAGACTGAAGACGCTTACAACACCTTGCCATGCTAGCAGTCAGCAGCTGTGCATCGCTGCAGATTGCCCAGGACCAAACCAGAGAGGGTGGGACCTGCATTGCCGCCATTTGTCTACCATCCAGATATCATTGGTGACATGTACACATAAGGAACTATTTGACATTGAAACTGAGACTCAGGACTGTTGGACATTGAAACTGAGACTCAGCTGAGACTGGTTTGGCTCAGTGGATAGAGTGTCGGACTGCGGACTGAAGGGTCCCAGGTTCGATTCCGGCAAGGGCATGTACCTTGGCTGCGGGCACATCCCCAGTAGGGGGCGTGCAAGAGGCGGCTGATTGATGTCTCTCTCTCATCGATGTTTCTGACTTTCTATCCCTCTCCCTTCCGCTCTGTAAAAAATCAATAAAATATATTTTTAAAAAAAGAAACTGAGACTCAAACATTTTTTTGTTCTCATATGTTTATCTCTAGTATGCAGATGCAAGATTTTTTAAAGAAAAGAAATGGGGGGAAAGAATGGATACAGAGGCAAAGAAGCATTGAACAGACTGTCAGACTACAGTGGGAAGGCAGGGGAGAGTGGGGGGCGAGGGCTGTAAGAGATCAACCGAAGGACTTGTATGCATGCATATAAGCATAACCAATGGATATAAGACACAGGGGGTGGAGGGCATGTGCTGGGGGGTAGGGGAGGCTGGGGGGAAGGTCAATGGGGCAGAAGGAAACATGTACTACTATTCGTAATACTTTAAACAATAAAAATATATGTAAAAAATAAAATTAAATTAAAAATAAAATTTTTATATGATAATGGTTATGTATTTTTTTCAGGCACAATTAAATATTTTTACTTTGTAGTCTTAAATAAAAGCCAAGAAAATACCTCATTTCTTTCTCATCAAGAGCAATACAATTTCTTTTGCTGATTTCAGTGTAATGATTGATTTTTTTTAATATCACAGAATGGAAGCAGATGGGTTAAGGTGTTCCTGTGTCCTGTGGATGGTCAGTAGCTCAAAAAAGTAGGAGAAAGTTGGCTGTGAAAACTACATTTTAATATTATATGTCTGCTTTTATTTCATATTCATTATTTTTCAATAAACTGCATGGACTCCTACAATATCAAGCCATCAAGCCATACTCTTGGCTCTGAAAAATAAAGACATCACACTCATTAAAAGGTCATAGAACTAGAGACCACATGTCCATTCATAATTTGCTGCCTAGGACTTTTTCCTGACATCCCATGCTTCTTCATTCCAATCCCATCCCACTTTCCAGTCTCACCCCTTTCATAGTCCAAAACTGAAAAGTGGTCTTCATATATATGTATAGACTGGGAAGCACTGTTTCTCAACAAGCACTATGACTTACTAAAAAGCTCAACCCTGGGGACCACATGTTCAGAGGGAGTTGTTCTGACTTTAACATGATCTCATCAGGTGACTCAGGGTTCCTACTCTCCCGTCTACAATAGGACTTCCTTTGCCATGTGGCAGAACAAGGTGGCAGCATAGCATAGATGTCAGGAGCACCTGAGCTGCTTTGGAAATCTGCCTGTGCTAAATCACAATTCCACAAAAACAAGTGATGAGAACTTGGGCATGTCACCTGACTGCTCTGAGTCTGACTTTTCTCTTTGGAAAACAAGGACGTTAGCGATGCTCGCACCATAGACTTGTTATATACATCATTCTTTGCGAAGCACCTAGAGCAGTACCCATGTCTGTGGGAAGTATTCAATAAACTGTAGCCCATTATTAAGAAGCAACAACTAAATCACAGTACAAATTGCAAATTCAAGGACTTTCTGGTGGAATTTGAAATAAAACACTTGTATTCGTTTTCTATTGCCTCCCTAAACAATTACCACAAACTTTAGTAGCTCAGAACAACATGGATTTATTATCGTAGAGTTCTGTAGGTTAGAAATCTAATCCTGGTTTCACTGGCTAAAATCCACTTGTTTTTTTTGCTGAGCACTCTAGGAAAAAAGTCCATCCCTTGACTTTCCTTCTTCTAGAAGCTACCCTCACTGCTTGAGGGTAGCAACCATCCATCAATGGAGGGTTGAGACCTTCTCTCATGACATCACTGTGATATCCACTCTTACCTTTCTCTTCCCCTTTTAAGGATCCTTGTGATTGCATTGGGCCCACCCAAACCAACCCAGATAATCTCCATATTTTAAGATCAGTGGATAGACAATCCTATTTTCACCTACAAACTTAATTTCCCTTTGCCATATAGCCTAACACATTCAGAGGTTCCAGCGATTAGGATGTGGATGGGGATGGGAGAGGGGGGTGCATAGAGATTAGTTAAATGCGTGCATAATATGACTGATGCATTCATTCATTATCAGTGGCTTCTTTTGCTATATTTATGTACTATTATATGCCCTGTAAAGGGTACATCTATCAACTGACCAAATTTTGTGATCAAGAGTCTGTGTCTGGGTGGACAGATCATCTGGAAGCCTTCTTTATAGAATGGAGTCCATTCAGGCTAGTTCCTGCCCCAGGGCTGCACTCCTGACTCTAAATCAGCTAGTGAGAGCAGATGTTCAAAGAGTTGCAAGGTCTCTGCAGGCATCATCACTCAGGTGACACCTTCAGGACCTCTGCCTGTCCCATGAAGGCCAACTGTGCCTAGTAAATATTTCCCAAATCTGTCTCCAAGAGCAATAATGATGCTTCTCATTTGTACGGTGGCTTTCAGTTTTACAAGCATTTCACATAGTGACTTCCAAAATAAATATTTTTCGGTATATTGGCATATTTTAAAAATAAGCCTCTCCTTGGATCACTCCCTTTATGCCAAAAGTAACAAATACAGAAGTTACTAAGGCTTTGGTCTAAACATAGCAGGGGTTGTGCCATTGGTGAAGAGTTTCTAAGCACTAAGTCAACTTAGCAGCAGCCAACTATTAACTTAGGCAACTTTTATAACTGCCTCGTTTTTTGTTTCCAACCTCAGAAAAGGTGACTCAAAGTCTAACTGGGAAAAGTCCATTCTGAGAAAGTTTTTTCTCCCTAAAACTTATAATCTTCCTATGACCATTAAGAACCCAAGGAATAAGAAAGCATCTAGATATTTCGTTTTACAATAAACCTTGCTTTTTACTTCCACAAATTAACAAAAGTAGTAATTATCTTGAGACAGACAAGTAAGATTTCTGACATTTATCCCACAGTTCAAGAGAATTTTCTTCAGGATACGAACTGCCTCTCTGTGAAGAACCGATGCAAGATCTCTCTGAGAGGCAAGAAAACAAGAGTTTGTTGTGCCTCTTACAATGTCATAAATTAAGGAGAAGATCAATTCTGCCATTTTAATTTGTATCAGCATGAAGGTCAAGCAGAAGCACGTAGTAAATTCTATTTCTGACTCAGGCAGATTGCAAATCCAACCGGCTCCTTCCATTACGAAAACCTTACTTTCGATCCCTATCACCCAAGGATGTCTTCCCCCACCTTTAGCAGATTATTTATCTGGTGAAAGGTTTGCCTTTTCTCATTAGGAGCCCAATAGGAGAAAATAAACTCTAATGATTATTTATTCCATCAAAATTTTCCAACTAGTTAATTCTGAAAAGATCATTCAGATTCTCCATGTGGCATTTCATAAAGCAACAACCACTCGCTTGGGGTTGGGGATATATCATTAAACCTTCTGAGGATGAGTTGAAGACATTTTTAATTTATTATAATACATTAAAGCAAATGAAATGCCAATGCAGCATGTCAACATATTCACTCCACCCATAAGCAACATAGCTACCTGAAATGTTTTCTGCCTTGGACTTGCATGTGTGGTTTACTCAAAATCATGTTGAGAGAAAAGGAGAGGATGGAAAACAACAATATTTAATCTTATCACATATTCCCAATATTGCATTAGAAGTGTCTTCAATGTGCTAACCCACAAAGAAAAATTTTAAATAGGTATTAACTACTAGAATTGTGATGGAAAAGGGTAGTATCATGGATGCTATTATTACCTATCCTGTTCCCTTGTTCCTGCCAGAGAACCATCTACCAGCTACAGTGAGCTCCTTATAGTCCCCTTCTCAGGGAATGATGCCTACTTCCTGAGAGCAGAGGCAATGAATGAGTGGGGAGAAGTGACAAAAGGCTGACCACATGCTTCAAGGTGGGGCCAATTCTTTGGTATTCTCATTGAATGTGTTCTTACCCTACTGTCACAAATCTTTTCTGAACATAATAGACTTCTCTGGGAGGAATTAAATGTATGTATGTGTGTGTTAGTTTCTTTTTTTTTTTTATTAAAATGGCCAGTGCATAACCTGGAGACATTGAGCATGAGCTTCCTTACAAGGATGAATGGATACTATCCATATCCCACCCATATCCTCTCAGCCCATCTAGAATCCACCTGCATATATTTCTCTCATGCCAAAGCTTCTCTGTAACTCTCTATTTGAGGTTGTCTGCTGACTGTAGGTAGGTGCTCTGCCATAAAAGCCAGGGAGTTAGCAAATAAGGAGAAAAGTTAGTTGGTTGACCAGGATCCCAGGATCCTGACATTGGTGTGCAAACACCCCTAGCACTGCTTCAGCTACCTGAGGAGCCTGATAGCTACCCCTGGAGAGATTTCACTGCTTTCATGTTATTGAGAAGCTTCTGGTCTACCTCTGAGGAGAGGGTCTCCGATGACACTCCTCCGACGTCACATATTCTTTTAGGATCTTTGGTTTCTAGGAGTTCCTGACCTTGCCTGGATCTCCAAACCAGCAAGGAACAGAGATTTGATAGATTTGAAACCAAGAATTCCAAGTGATTCAACCAGGAACCTTTCCGGAGAGAAACTCTGGGAGAGAGGAAGAATGACAAAGGATGATTAGTTACCACAAGAGTGTAGCCTCCTGAGCCCCTAGACCACTTGGGAAGTCAAGGACTTTGCCTACACTTTGGGAATGGCTCACTGAGGCCCCTGTTACCTGATTTACATTGTAGTTGACAGGTACAGCAATATAGGACAAGGAAGACCTGGCTTCTTCCCTCCAGACACTCAGAGATGCCTGACCAAACAAGGATACAGCTGGAGCCCAAAGGGCATCAGCATCTCTGTACTTCTTTCTAGAAGTGAGTATTCAGAGAATGCACTCAGGGAAGGTCAGGGGTTGGAGCCATTTGCACCCTAACCTGGGAAGGGTATGCCTGTTACATTAATCTTTCTTTATCCTCTTGATATTTGGAGTCAAACAAATCCTACGAAGCCAAGTTTGAAATTTCTGACTAAGAACCAAAGCAAATACAGAGAGGCAAATATGTAATGACTTAACCTGACCAAGAAAACATTAATATTTTAAAAGAATCTACAGTCTAAATTGTAAATATTAGAAACTGTGATTCTTTCCATGACATATTTCCAAAACACTTATCTGAAACTCAAACCACAGAGGAAATAAGATATGACCAAAGCTTCCAGATAGAAAAAGGAAGAGCGAGGGGCGCAGCTGAAAGTGTACTCTGTCGTCTCTGTCAAGTCAATTAAGAACACTTTAACAACACACACAGCAAAGTGCTCTGAGCCTTCAGCATTACGACCAAAAAACAATAAACAAGGCTATAAACAACCATTGTCAGATGGCTCCACAGTGGCCACAGAGAACCCTGGGATGATCTTTCTTCTCTCCCAGCAATCAGCCAGTCACTATAGTTAATACATTCATTCTGTAGAACATGAAAGGTGCATTGACTAACACTTCAATTTCCTAAAATTACCATCCAGGGCAAACACAGAATTTCCTTTGAATTGTACCAAAAAGCCACTTCACTACAGGGTTAGTACCATGTTTTGTCCTGAGCCTTTATTTCTAATGGAAATTCAAGCCACAATTCCAGCATATATCCATAAAAATTTCTGAAATTCTTGACACAGATTGTAAGCAGAAATAAAATTAGTGTGAAGAGCAGAAGTGGAGATGGTAGAGTGGAAGGTGGATCTAAGCTGAGTTTGAGTTTAGGAGCTCTTTATTTCATTTCTCCTCCTCTGGCTTCACAATCAGTTACCACTAAGTGTAGCACCAAGTGTAGGATTACACCATCTTATTGTATCCATCACTCCTACTTCTAATATCATTGACATCCTGTCACTCATGACCTGAGGTTGTATGGGATTAGGAGGGCCTTTAGCAGGGGATGGGTAGAGTTCACACTAAGATGAAAAGTTGCCAACACCAACATTCCAGTATATCATTATATTCCCATACTGGAGATTCCCAGGTCATAGTTGGGAATGCAAACAATACCCTCAGCTTGATAATACCTCCTGGTTCAATTATCAAGGGGTCCAATCCTCCTGGACATTGCCCTCTCCATCTCTTTAGATCCAAGACTCAGGCAATGTCCAAAGGGCCAGAGCTGGTTACTTTAGTTTCATGGTTGAAGCCAGAACTTAGACATGCTTCCACATGGGGAACTCCATCGCAGTGTCTGGAGGCCTTTGATTATATGAACATTTCAATACAGACACCTATCCTGTCACTTTTCCTTCTAGTTAGCTGAGGGTGGAGGGCTCCTAAATTCAGCCAAATATTGGACCCCAACCATTTTCCCCTTAAGTCTAGATATATCAGTTATCTACTACTATGTAACAAATCCCTCACAGCTTATAGACTTAAAACAACCACTATTTGTTTTTGCCTATAAATGTATGTGTCAGCTGCATGGTCTGCAAATTTAGGCTAG